>JAZHEH010003329.1:14800000-16000000 GCA_036589455.1 Ateles fusciceps
CTGACACCTTGAATTGTGTAGAATAGCTGATACTTGTTATAATTAAAATAAGTGTGATTGATGTAAAAAGTTAAGTACAATAAGGAAACTCCCAGGTACCTTGTACCCAGTTAGGTGTATCGCTTTGGCTAAATAAATGACTATTATTTTATTGACCTGTGATTCTATTTTGAGCTTGTATTTTAAACCTTTAATATTTGACCAACATTCCAAAATCAAAATTTCAAATTCTTATTTTGTTTGTGCATTTTACTCAAAAGGTAAACAAAAATCTTTTACTATCTCTTGTTAATAAAACAAAAAAAATGTTGTTCAAAAGAGAAAACTAAATTTTACCTTTGCATGAGTATATTGTTAATACTAAAGCTAATTTAAATAAAACCTTATAAACAAATCTATCCCATCCCAATCAGTTTTGACCAGAAGGTAAGATTTCCATAAACCTTTTATAATGTTTTGCAATTCTTCCCATTCTCTTTCTTTCCCAACTTTCTATATCCATTTAGTTCTAACTAGCATCTTAAAATATTTCTCATTTAAATCATGAAATTTGCATCTATAGAAAATCTGCATTAATGCAGCCAGGCCTTCCTTTGTCTGGATCTAGGAAAGATGAACTGAGAGTCTGACACCTTTAAAGATCTTCAGAGAAACATTTACTATATATTCTCTCTGAGGTTTCATCTACCTAAGAATACAACTTTTGCTAGCCAGGTCTCCTCTTCTGTCTCTCCTGTCTTGTTACTAAAACCTGATTTACCACCACAACCTGTGTTTGGCTATACTCAGATCCCACATTCTTTCTGTAACCTCAAGATGGTAAATAAACTTCTGCAACCCTTTGGAGGGTGGGTCTTCATTCTGAAGCCTTCAGTGACACATAAAACTATGATCAAATAAATTTGTACGCCTTATCTCTAATTAATCTGCCTTTTGTGACTTAATTTTTCAGTGAAACTTCAGAGAGCCGAGAGAAGCTTCCCCCTTGGTACTGTCTGGCATGGTGAGTAGGATAATCAAAGCCCCACTTTTCTGATAGACACATTGAAGGAAAAGCAGCACCTGATCAGCCAAGGTAAGGACAGAAACTTCTTATCAGCCAGGCTCCCACCTTCTCTCTCTGTGCAATCTGGTTGAGTAGATAGTAAAATTCATTGTTTCCTCTACAAAATTTTTATTATGAAGAAAATGATTTATGTGCTGCTGGTGTGCTAGTAGTCTTGATGTGTTAACTCTGGTGTACTTTTTGGTAATTTGTAATAAGAATATTCACGTTGTTTGAGTCCAACGTGAATATTCTTACTACAAATTCTGTTTGCTGGCCCTCTGACAGCTATCTCAAAATAAGTCAAAAAATATATTTGAAGATAAAATATTCTGACTTCTTAAATATCACAGCAGCAGGAATTCTTAACATTATTTGAAATATTTTCTTTGGCAGATATTTGGTATATACCAAAATTAACAAGCATCCAGTGGTATGGGAGAGTATGGACTAGAATAAGGCTGTTTGGATGAGTAAACCATTTAATGTTCTCAGGCTGAGATAACCCAACATTTTTTTTTTTAATGGCAGCAGCCTTGGCAATGAATTCCAAATACAGCAAAACCTCCCTCTTACTGGACTTGCTTCACTGTGTATGTCTCACATGTAGTTCCTGCTTCTCCCTCTTTTCTTCACTTGCGTGGTTGACTTCTCTCCTTTCTGATTGATAATTTTTTTGCTTAGAAATATTCAGGCTTATAACTTATTTTTCACAATTTTGAAGTTCTCAAAGCTCTAAAAACTCAAAGTAGTATAAACCAAAAATAAAATTCTGCCATTTGACAGATGAACCCCTTCTCTCAGCAAGGGCATTCTAAATAAACCTTAAAAAAATAATTCTGGCCATGATGAGAGGTAAATGTCAAACATGTCTCATTTTACTTTCCTCCTTGTATTAGTCTGTTCTCATGCTGCTAATAAAGACATACTTGAGACTGGATAACTTATAAAGGAAAGAGGCTTAATTGACTCACAGTTCAGCATGGCTGGGAGGCTTCAGGAAACTTATAATCATGGTGGAAGGGCAAGCAAATACTTCCTTCTTCACATGGTGGCAGGAAGGAAAAATGCTGAGCAAAAGGGGGAAATCTCTTTATAAAACTATCAGATCTCATGAGAACTCACTCACTATCACTATAACAGTAGCATGGGGGTAACCATCCGAATGATTCAGTTACCTCTCACCAGGTCCCTCCCACGACACTTGGGGATTATGGAAACTACAATTCAAGATGAGATGTGGGTAGAGACTTGGCCAAATCATATCACTCCTTTTGGAATTCAGGCACAACTGACCACCATTAATATTAAAACAGAGATCTTAAAAGTGACAAAACATGCTCTTTGGGCAATAAGACACCAACATAACAGATAGCAGGCCCTGAAAGAAATCAAACAATTTTACACCAAAATACATTTCTTTGACATATTTTCAAATGCCCCTGTAAAGCTGTCTCTTGTTAGGTAAATCTCCACTTTGTAGAGAATTCTTTTCCCTTTCAAAGTCTTTTCCCTGATCCAGGAGAGAATTAGCTAAGAGTCTGTCACCTTTTTAAGTCTGATAAGAAACATTTACAATCTATTCTATTAATATCTAAAGCCTGCTACATAGAGGCTTCAGCTGCATAAGAACCTTGGTTTCCACAATACCATATCTTAACCCAGACACTCCCTTCTACTGATTCTAAGTCAATAGATAATAACTCCTTTAACCAACTGCCAATCAGAAAATCCTTGAATCCACCTATGACCTGAAAATTCCCACTTCAAGTTGTCCTACCTTTCTGTACCAAACCAATATATATCATACATGTTTTGATTGATGTCTTATGTCTCCCGAAAATGTATAAAACCAAGCCGTAGCCTGATTACCTTGGATGCACATTCTTAGGACCTCTTGAGACTCTGCCTTGGGCCATGGTCACTGATATTTGGCTCAGAATAAATCTCTTCAAAGATTACACAGTTTGACTCTTTTAGTCAACAGTTTTAGTAAATTGAGAGCAACTCTGACATCAAAGAATGTGAAGCTATACCACTTATTTATCCTGCTTAGTGAGGGATTTACACTTTCATTGCACAAACATTGATGATTTTCATAAAATTATGCTGAGGGTGTTACATAACATATGGCATATTTATTGCGTTAAAAAAAAAAGCAACTATCTAAATTCCAAAGCAAGTCTGGCCCCAGGGGCTTCAGATTTGTTATAAATCAAGTCTTTCTTGAGCTTGGAAACTATCCTATCTTTATAAAGTGTCTTTGCACTTCTCTGCCTGGATCCTTTATGTGTCAGTGTTAAGGGTTAACTTCCAGAGAATCATTTTGCTTCCCTTATTTGCAAGTTAGAGGGAACTCCTCATTGTAACCCTGTAAATGGTAAATTACAGGCGCATTGTAGATTTGTGTAAAAGGGGAAGTGGGATGTTAGTAAGGATGAGAACAAAGAAAAGAAGGAAAGTCTTCACGAGGTAGCTGTTATTTCAAGGATGAAGAAAGTTCTTCCTTGAACTACTTAACGCTAGGGTTCTGGACAGAGATAATTCCAAAGAGGCGTAAAACAGCCTGGTATCTGCCAGGCTCATTGTGTTCATTTCTCTCATGTCTTGAGTCATCTGAGTTTGTTTGAGCAAATTTTGGGGTTTGGAAGTCATGGCAAAAACTTAATTTGGTCTAGGATAAAATTAGATGTAATGATTGTTTGGATAAGATCCAGTTAAAGGGCTCAGATGTCTGACTGGGTCAGACAGAAACTCGTAGTAAATGGCAATTTCTGCAGTAATGAGAATTTCCAGCTTTTGGAAATTCTAGGGATTGTGTGTTTTATCCCCTTTGTTTCTTTTTCTTGTGTACTCTGGTAGGGGAATATTATTGGCTACATTGATTAAGCTTATCTAAGAACAAAAGCCAAGACTCAATTACAAATTGGATCCTTAATTCCTAAAGATCTGGGTGCTCATTCTCTGGCCACATCTACCTTTGCATGTGAAAGTAGGAAAGACCACAAACAAACCTCTCGAACACCGAACTGGGAAGGAAGTGGTGATTTATTCAGCTGGGAGCTACCAGCCGAGCTCCCTGACTAGAAAATCCTCACCCCTTTTAAAGACTCACAGTCTTAGAAATAACATGTGAAAAGGTCTTGATCCATGAAGTAGGTGTGGGGTACATGACTTAGGTGGGGGTCTGATTGTGTTTAAGCAAAAACAATGCCTTCTGGAAAGATTCCTCCATACCATGTCTGCTGTCTATAGGGGTGCGATTAAGGGTGGTGCCTGGTCTGCTAGATTTTACCTTTCCTGTTGAAATGCAATGCAGAAGTCTAGGGAAAGTGAGCTTAGAAGCTTCAGAGAATTAAGGGTGATTAAGGGTCTCCTTCCTCACTCCCCACTTTGAGAATCTCACCTATAACATTAGTGAGAGTTCTCACTCTCGTTATTATTTTCCTTTCTTTTAGCTATTATTTTAGTAGGGTTGTTCCATTGCCCTGGGTTACACACCTTATACTGAGTACCATTATATAAATAGGTTCCCTTCTGTGTCCCTACACATTCATAATAACTGTAGAACAAAAGAATGGCAGTAACTTTTTGTCATACCTCAGTAACCTGGTGCACACACTGAGAGCATTTTTCAAAATTAGTTAATGTCTCTACTATATAAGCCCAAATTCTAAGAATAAGCCCCACGATGAATTTCCTCATACTTTGACCATGTGTGGACTAGCCAGCTTCCAGAATGTGGCTGGAGCAAGGTTTTTTGTCCTTCTTAAGGTAATTCTGCAGTTGTTGTCTGAGTCTGGTCTAGCTTCCCAAGTTGCTGCAGGTTTTATACAACTGTGGTGGATCCAGGCTGAGATTCCCTCTACTTTTACGGCTGTGGGAGTGGTCAGGATCACAGTCTGGGTCCTTTCCACTGTGGCTTCAGAGGGACTACATTCCAGTCCTTTATCCACACACCATCACCTGGTGAGAAAGGGTGAACTAGGGAGAATAAGCTTACAGGGCCTCTTTCGTTTACCCAGGTTGAAATATCCTGAATGATTTTTCCTAGAGCTTGTAGCTGTTATCCTAGCTCAATTTCTCCCCACTCCTGAGCAGTTCCCAGGAGTGCCTGCAGTATGGGAGGGGGCCTATGATATAAGACTTCATGGGGGAATATCGGGAATACATCTAATTTTGAATAACACCAAGGGAAGTGCCTGCAACCACTTTAATCCTGTTTCCTGACACATTTTCCCTAAACTATTCTTAATAATCCAGTTCATCCACTCCACCTTTCCAGAACTCTGTGGTCGGTAGCGCTACTCTTCCATCAGGTAGCCAGATCCATCCCTCTTTAATTATTTGCCCCACTTCTGCTTGGAGAAAGTCCTTTGGTATTCATTAGCATGACTACTGCGTGGGGTGCTTTGGTATTTAAGTTTTGCTCCAGAGTTAGCGTATTATCCTCTTGAGCTAGCTGAGCAGTTGCTGCCAGGGCCCTTAAACATGGGGGCCAACCCTTGGAAACTCCATCCAGCTGCTTGAAGAGATAAACTACAGGCCTGGGACAAGGTCCTACTGTTTGTGTTAGAACTCCGACTGCCATTTTTTCCGTCTCTCTTTCTGACACATGCAACGTGAGGGGCTTTGCTAAATCAGGTAACCCCAGAGCTGGGGCTAACATAAGTTTCTCTTTCAGTTCCTGAAAGGCCTGCCGCTACTGAGATCCCCATTCAAAGGGTTCCTTGTATCCTCGCTTAGTGACTTCATAAAGGGGTTTGGCTAGCTGTGAAGTTTGGAATCCACAGTCTACAGAAACCCACGGCTCCCAGGAACTCTCTGACCTGCCTTCTTGTCTCAGGTTCTGGCAGGTTGCAAATGACTTGTTTCCTCTCTGCTCCTAGGCTGTGCTATCCCTACCGGATGGTGAACCCCAGATATCACACTTGCTGTCAGCAATTCTGGGCTTTCTTTTTAGACACTTTATACCCACAGTCCTCCAGGTGCTGAAGTAAGGCATCTGTTCCTTTAGCGCACCCGACTGCTGTGGGGGTGTCCCAATAAAAGGCTATAAGCATATTGGAGCAACACTCAGCCTAAGTCATACCAAGTAAATGACTCTGTAACTACTTTATTCTCTTCATTTACATAAGGGCATACACCAAGTAACCAACTGAAAACCTCTAGAGGGTGTTGAAACCGCAGCAAATTCTGTAACTGAGGCCCTTGAGCTCCTTGCTCAACCCACTCCCATCCTGTGGAGTGTGCTTTCATTTTCAATAAATCTCTGCCTTTGTTGCTTCATTCTTTCCTTGCTTTATTTGTGCATTTTGTCCAATTCTTTGTTCAAAATGCCAAAAACCTGGACATCCTCAACTGGTGATGCTACCCCAAAGTTAAAAAAAAAAAAAGCTGGAAAAAGTGTTTATAAATGTACACCCTCAGGTAAAGTAAGCTGGCTTCTTTTTCAGAGCATATATGCTTGTCGAGGCATAGAGAATGCTTTCTTTGCTCCGTTTATTAGCTCCACATTGAACTTAGTAATTTTAGCCGAGAAACAGAAGCTAAGTTAAAAAGAACACCAATTGAACTAATACACCACTACTACACCTCAAAATATACCTTTTTGGTATTTAGCTGGCTATTTTGAAACACTTCTGTAAGTGTTTATACTTATATCTGTACAGGAGACAATGTATAAAGGAATGAAATCTCTATTTGTAAGGGTGTCTGCCTCTCTGCGTCTCTCTGTACTCTCTGGAACAGGGAAAGGATTATGTCACTGGAAACTTTTACAATGAAGAAAGCCTTGGTTTAAATTCACATAGCCACTCTTACCTCTGTTTACAGTGATTTTCCTGGCCATCTTAACAGCATTTAAATGTACCCTGCTTCTTAAGTTTAGACAAATGATGGTATATAGACCTGAAGTCACAGCTCTGTGCTTTTGAAATGTACATTTTCTACATTGTTTTAACTAAGCCATCCTTTTGGAAATGAAAATCTAGGGTAAAAATTTTAGATGGTTCTTAAAAATAAAATAAGTAAAGCAGACAGTGATGAGGTTAAAACAAGCCTGAATCTACCAGTGTTTGGATGAACCAAAGTGATCTATGCTGGTCCCCCCAATATTGCAGAGCCCCAATTCAGTCTGCATTATTTACCCCAGTTTGAAGACATTTGATTATTCAAAAAGTATGAGATTACAAAGAGCAACCTAGCTAACAGTCACTTAGGTCAATAACTGGATGAGTCAATCAAGAAAAGAGTGAACCCCTTGACTCCACCCCCTGCTGTCATGGATAAAATGGAGAGGGGGTATAAGAAACTGTTCAGAGTAAATGTCTTTTGGGAAAGATGAATGGGCTGTCATAAGAATGAGTGATGGTTTGTGACAAGATCTGTCTGGGTGTGATGAAGTCTCTTCTCTTGTAATAAAAGTAAAATTTTCCTGATTGCTGAAACTCACTAAGGAGTAGACCGATGACAATTGAGTTCCTTTGAAAAACCTATCTTGGAACAGATAAGGGGAATTAAAAAACCACTGCTCCTCTTACCTATTGGCAGCAATAATCTACCAAAGCAACCTAATTTGGAGTGATATTTCCTGAACTCCTTCAATGGCTAACTTTGTTTAATTAATGTATTAGTCTGTTTTAACATTGCTGATAAAGACATATCAGAGACTGGGCAATTTACAAAAGAAAGAAGTTTGAAGAACTCATACTTCCACCTGGCTTGGGAGGCCTCACAATCATGGTGGAAGGTGAAAGGCATATCACATGGCAGCAGACAAGAGCAGAATGAGAGCCAAGTAAAAGGGGTTTCTCCTTATACAAACATCAGATCTCATGAGACTTATTCACTACCATGAGAACAGTATGGGGGAAATCACCACTGTGATTCAATTATCTCCTGTCCCTCCCCAAACACATGGGAATCATGGGAGCTACAATTTAAGATGAGACTTGGGTAGAAACACAGCCAAACCGTATCATTCTGCCTCTGGTCCCTCCCAAATCTCATGTCCCTTTCACATTTCAAAACACAATCATGCCTTCCCAACAGTCTCCCAAAGTCGTACCTCATTTCAGCATTAACTCAAAATTCCACAGTCCAAATCTCATCTGAGACAAGGAAAGTCCCTTCTGCCTATAAGCCTGTAAAATCAAAAGCAAGTTAATTACTTCCTAGATTCAATGGGGGTACAGGCATTGGTTAAATACACCTGTTCCAAATGGGACCTTTAGCCCCTAAAACAAAGGGGCTACAGGTCTCATGCAAATCCCAAATTCAGTAGGGCAGTCAAATCTTAAAGGTCCAAAATGATCTCCTTTGACTCCATGTCATATATTCAGGTCTCACTGATGCAGGTGGTGGGTTCCCACAGCCTTGGGCAGCTTTGCCCCTGTGGATTTTCAGATGATAGCCCCATCCTGGCTGCTTTCATGAGCGGGCATTGAGTGTCTGGAGCTTTTATAGGTATACCATGCAAGCTGTTCATGGATCTACCATTCTGGGATCTGGCAGATGGTGACCCTCTTTTCACAGCTCTGCTAGTCAGTGCCCCAAGGGGGACTCTGTGTGGGGGCTTCAATCCCACATTTCCCTTCTGCATTGCCCTAGCAGAGGTTTTCCATGAGGACCCTGCCCCTGCAGCAAACTTATTCCTGGACATCCAGGCATTTCCATACATCCTCTAAAATTTGGGCAGAGGTTCCCAAACCTTAATTCTTGATTTCTGTGCACCTGCAAGCTCAACACCATGTGGAAGCTGCCAAGGCTGGGGGCTGGCACCTTCTTAAGCCATGGCCTTAGCTGTACCTTGGCCCCTTTTAACTACAGCTAGAGTGACTGGGACTCAGAGCACCAAGTTACTAGGCTGTACGCAGCAGAGGGGCCCTGGACCCGGCCCACAAAACCATTTTCTACTTCTTGGCCTCTGGGCTTGTGATGGGAGGGGGCTGCTGCAGACGTCTCTGCTAAAATATAACAAGTGTCACCTTTGCTTCTGTTCCCAAAAGTTCCTCATCTTCATCTGAGCCCACCTCAGCCTGGATTTCATTGTCCATATTATTATCAGCATTTTGGTTAAAGCTATTCAACAAGTCTCTAGAAAGTTTCAAACTTTCCCAAATTTTTCTATATTCTTCTGAGCCTTCCAAACTGTTCCAACATCTGCTTGTTACCAAGTTCCAAAGTTGCTTTCACACTTTCTGGTACCTTTTCAGCAGCACCCCACTCCCAGTACCAATTTACTGTATAAGCCTGTTTCACACTGCTGATAAAGACATACCAGAGACTGGACAATTTACAAAAGAAAGAGGTTTAATGAACTCACAGTTCCACGTGGCTAGGGAGGCCTCACAATCATGGTGAAAGGTGAAAGGCACATCTCACATGGTGGCATACAAGAGCAGAATGAGAGCCAGGCAAGAGGGCTTTCCCCTTATAAAACCATCAGATTTCTTGAGACTTATTCATTACCACAAGAACAGTATGGGGGAAACCACTCCCATGATTCAGTTGTCTCCAACTGGGTCCCTCCCACAATGTGGGTATTGTAGGAGCTACAATTCAAAATGAGATTATGGTGGGGACACAGCCAAACCATATCAATGAACAATTCAAATATCATTGTAAATAATGAGTAAATTAGGTTAATGTAAATGACATAAAAATTTATAAATGGATTTGTTGTCATTTTAAAAATCTTTTTCATAAATTTGAAAATCTTAAAATCATGTTAATTTAATAGATACTCATTAAATGTCTGAGTCTTTTTTAACTTAAAATACTGAGACATTAATTTTTTTTTTTTTTTGAGACTGAGTTTCGTTACCCAAGCTGGAGTACCATCTTGGCTCACCTCCACCTCCCAATTTCAAGTGATTCTCCCACATCAGTTTCCTGAGTAGCTGAGATTACGGGCATGTGCCATGACACCCAGCTAACTTTGTATTTTAAGTAGAGACAGGGTCTCTCCATGTTGGTTAGGCTGGTCTTGAACTCCCAACCTCAGGTGATCTGCCTGCCTCAGCCTCCCAAAGTGCTGGGATTACAGACGTGAACCACCATGCCCAGCAGAGACATTAATTATTAAACATGTTCAACTTCATATATTTTGACTTCTTTTTATATGGCATAGAGAAGCTAAATATATCTGGGTCTAGTAAAAACTATGAAAATTGTGTTAGGAGAAAATATGTCTTCAAAAATTATAAAATACTTTTTATCTACAAAATGGTGATATAAAACAGTTCAAAATTGCTTACATCCTGGGTTTTCACTAGAAATTAATGTTGCTTGAGTTTTAAAAAATTTAATATGTTAATTAAAACAATTTCTTCTGCAAGGAAAGTAAGATGTGTTTTTGGTAAGTGACACATAAAAGTTGTGTTTTCATTATGGAGAAAGAATAATAGGTAATCTTTGTCTT
Source organism: Ateles fusciceps (assembly GCA_036589455.1). Taxonomy (NCBI): domain Eukaryota; kingdom Metazoa; phylum Chordata; class Mammalia; order Primates; family Atelidae; genus Ateles; species Ateles fusciceps. Next base: position 14,810,470 of record JAZHEH010003329.1, read on the forward strand.
AAAGTAGAATGATTGGTTGTTCCAAAATGAGAAACAGAGAAGGCTGTAGAGGTTTGTAAGAGATCAGTCTTGAAAAAGGAATTTTATTCGTGATCAAGCTGGCTAAAATTAGAGGGGGATTATTTGTAATTTTTCTAAAAATTGACCATTAGTATCAAAAGTACACTGAGATAAGGCTAGAGTTTGGGCATCTGTATTGGAAAAGTGAGGTTTTCTGGGAGCATTGATCTGTCCTTAGTAGAAAATTATGAGAAGCTTTTCTTTACGTTTTAGGTAACTGGCCTAAGAAACAAATTCCATGTTTCATCAAGACAATTTCTTGTGCTTTGTGCCTTTAACATTTTTTGTCACTTGGTTTCATTTCACAATTACCTGTCCTTCTACTTTGTTCTAGTGTTTTAACCTTTGACATATTTGACAGACTTTCCAAAATAGAATTTCAATATCAAAATCAAGTCTTTTTTATCTCAAACTAACTTGGGATGTTACTGAGGGCCCCTGAAGCATCCAAAAGAGAGATAATAAACAGGCTTCATTGACACACTAAATTATATGGGAAGCATTGTCAAATAATATGCAATGTTTAACCTTTTTTTGAGTTATATTTATATGAATGTCACCTAATATGTATTTCAAAATTGTATAAAATTCCTTCAATTCAGATATGTCTTACCATAATTATGGTTATTATGTTAAATTATTGTAGGCCACAGAAATAACCATTTTTTGGTCAATTTTGTCTTTATCTATGACCATTTTAAATCTTGTTGTCCATAGTTATTTGTTTGATTCTCGTGCTTTTTCTGAATGCTCCTTAGAAAAAATTATAATCCTAAAGTGTTGTGTCTTCAAGAAGGTTTATGGAAAAGATGGAAAGGACACTGTTAAGCACTCCTGAATAGTTTTCTGATAACTTTAGGATTATATTATTTGGACTGGGTAAGAATTCCCAGAACTCTACTGAAGGACTGACTGGTTTATAAAATTGCCTACCCAAGCAGGACAAGATCTAATTAAATACTAAGGAAATACTTTGGCAGATTTTCATGCTAAGTCAGCCAGTACTGAAGTTGTTAAGATATGCATCTTGAATAAACTTCATGATCCGAGTTAAATGACCTATAAAAACTCATTTAATAATAGTTCCATGCACCTGAATTGGAGAAACAAAATTTGTATTTGAGAACAAATACATCCAATATTAAGCATGGATTCATGGAGAGTCTGGATGGCCACATGGTCCTTTCTGAGTCCTTAAAGCTTCCATTATCAAAAGCTCTGCACTCCATGACTCGTGCTGGAAGAGAAAAAATGATACAAATATATATATTTTTAAATTAGTGTAGTGACTATTCTAAATTGCTATAATGGTATATGACCAATGTTTGGTTTGTCAAACCCACAATCCTGGGAAGATAATAAAAATTTTAGGTATATTGCTGCTACCTAATGGGCCATTTGAACATTTCTAGAGGGATTTCTTTTAATTGCCATTTTAAGTGCATGTTTTATGGTTGTATAGCATTCCCCTGCAGGAGGGCCAATGCCATAACAGTAACTAAAATATTTACAGAAAATGTGTTTCCTTCATGGGACATTCCTGAAGGAATCACTTGCAATAGAGGTATTTATTTCACTGGAAAAGTTTCCAAATAGTTAAATAAAGCATTACAGATACAGTGGTATTTGGCAAAGCTAACTGAATCAACTAGGTTGTCTTGGTCAGAGGTATTATAGATTGATGACAATTATACTTCCAGTGGAAAACATAAGTTGATCTCTTACGAAATAGTCACTGTCAAGACCATATACCTACATGTCTAAATGCTGAAGTGCTTTAATGAATTATGCCAAAGTGTATTTTCACGAGGTAAAATACACTTTTTTTTAGGCTTTCATGATCTACCCACTGAGGACATTCAAACCCCTCATAATCTAGAACTCAGAGATTGGGTATTCTGGGAGTGGCATCAGAGATAGACTGCCGTTGCCTCACATATTGCAACAAGACTTCAGGACTTCTAACTTAGGGTCCATAATCTCACAACTCAGAGGGTTTCTTCAAACTCTTGGAACTGTACACCCATTGGAGAACTTAGGTAAAGCTCATCAGGGAAGTTTCTCTCCAGAAGCACACAGCATCCTAGACATGGACAGCTTTCCTGAGATCATGGATCAAGACTTTTCTGACATTATAAAACTCTTACCTCCTTATTTTTTTTCTTGTTTATGCATCTATGAACAATACAACTGGTAAAGAATGGGTTTTGGGTTCACCCACATGATCTACTTTTATTAGTAGAGGATTTCACAACTAACCTAATACATGGTAAACCAAATGATGGATGGAAATCCAGCCTGATGCATGGAAGTTGAAGGGTCAATATAGGCTAGGCATTTCAATGAGACATTTGTTGCTCCAAAATCAGTCATAAGCAAAACATTGGTCCACTCCTCTTTATTTATGTCAAAGGTTAAAGAGACCATTGGCAGGAGGCCTTCAACTTTCTAGGTGGGCATTATTTGTTAGGTCCTTTTAATCAAGGCTTAGAGTAAATATGAATGAGGTAATGATTAAAAATGTATTTTTTCATAGTAGTCTCCACAGAAAATTTTGCTGCAAAGGCTATGGTTGCACAAAAGATTTCTTTACATTCTCTTGATAAACTTTAACTAGATAATAAAATTATTCTAGATTATATGGTAGCTGAATAGGAAGGAATCTATGCAGTTGCTGACACTTCTTGTTACACATGGATGAATACATTGGGTATTACACAGGCTCAGTTTCAGAGTTTTCATCAGTAGACTGCTTAGTTAAAATGGGTAGACCCCTATGTGGCTTTTTCTTTGATTTGTTCAATTTTGGATTATTTTATTCATGGGGACCCTAGCTAAGAAGCATGCAACAAATGCTTGGCCTTGATAGTCATAATAGTAGTCTCTTTGGTGCACTGTATTCTCTCAAAGGTTTTAAATGTTTGCGCAGCCATCTGTAGAATGTCAACTGGCCTGTCTTCAGCCGGAATGACAAAAGCCCAAGAAATGTATAATTGTGAGAACAGAGTAATCTGTGAATGATGAGTTGAGAACAGAACCCTAGAATGATGGTAACTGAGAGTAGTGCTGAACTGAGAGTAGTGCTAATGCCCTAAATTTTGATCATATTCTTACCTGGGCAAAAACCTGGCCAAAAGGGGAGAATATTAAACAAAATTATTGGAGGCCATTGTTTTGGACTCAGCTCCTTCACTGTGCTCCAGTAGACCAGACCAAACTGAAATGGAGCTACCTGTGCTCAGTGCCACATACTCAAATTGAAACTTTAAGGACATAGATAGACCCCAAAACAGATGGGAATTGAGACAAATATGACTTGTGAATTCCATAATGAGACTAAGTCCATTTCTGATAGTGACAGAGAATGATATCAATGCCTATAGTTTTGGCCAATCTTTCAAAATTAGAAAGTTGACCAAAAGGGAGAAATAGTTCAATGTAGTTTGGCCTGAAGCTGCTTCCATATGTATTTTAAGTTTGGCCTAAAGGTTTACCAAACATGATGTGTAAACAGACTGCAACCTACTCTTATAAAAAGTAGTCAAGTTTCAGCCAACTAAAGGCAGCCAGGTGTTCAAAGCAGGTTCAAATAAGGCAAGTGCCCAGCTTTAACCAATTGTGTTAGCCTGTTTGCATTGCTATAAAGGAATATCAGAAGCTGGGTAACTTAGAAATAAAAGAGGACTTTTTCTTGTTTGTTTTGTCTCACAGTTCTGTAGGCTGTATAGAGGAAAGCATGGTATTGGTGTCTGCTCAGCTTCTGGTGAGACCTCAGAAGGCTTACAATCATGGCAAATGGCAAAGGGCGATCTGGTGTATCACATGGCAAGAGAGACAGCAATTTGGGGAGTAAGTGCCATGCTCTTAAACAACCAGATTTCATGTGAACTTATAGAGAAAGAATTCACTCATTACTGTGAAAAAAGCACCAACTATCCATGAAATCCAAAAGCCAGCAGGGAAGACATTAAATGTTAAAGTTCCAAAATAATATTTGACTTCATGTCCTATATCCAGGGCACACTGGTGAAAGGGGTGGGCTCTCAAGTCCTTGAGCAGTTCCACCCTTGTGGCTTTATAAAATATAGCCCCTGTGGCTGCTCTCACAGATTAGAGTTGTGGGCCTATGGCGTTTTCATTCTGAGGTCTGGAGGGTGATGGTCCCTTGCCACAGTTCCACTAGGCAGTGCTCTCATGGGCACCCTAGGTAGTGGCTCCAACCCCCACATTTCCTCTCAGCACTGCGCTAGTAGAGAATCCCTGTGGGATTCCTGTCCCTGTAGCAGGCTCCTTCCTGGACAACTAGACTTTCCCATACACTCCCTGAAATTTAGGTAGAAGAGGCCAAGCATCCTTCAGTCTTCTGTTCTGTGCATCTGTAGGCCTAACACCATTTAGAAACCACCAAAGCTTATAGCTTGCACCCTCTTAAGTGGTGGCCATAGCCTGTTGAGCTGAGGCTGAAGCTGGAGTAGCCCAGATGTAGGGAGCAGTGTCCTGAGGCTGAGCAAGGCAGCAGCATCCCAGGCCTGGCCCCTGAAACCATTCTTTCCTCCTAGGTCTCTGAGGATGTGATGGAAGGATCTATCTTAGAAACTTCTGAAATGCATTTGAGGCCTTTTTCCCATTGCCTTGACTATTAGCACTTGGTCCCTTTTTGGTCATGCTAATCCATCTAGCAAGTGATTGCTCCACAGTCTGCTTGAATTCACCACCTGAAAAGGCTCTTTCTTTCTCTACCACGTGTCAAGGCTGGAAATTTTCTAAACTTTTACACTCTGCTTCTCTTTTCAATGTAAGTTCCAAAGTCTTGTATGAGACTCCATGCAAGTTCCTTCCATCTATAAGCCTGTAAGAATTTTTTTTTAAAGTTATTTACTTCTAAGATACAATGGTGATACTGGCATTTGGTAGAGATCCCCCATTCCAAAAGGGAAAAATTGGCCAAAGAAAGGGACAATGAGCCCCACGCAAGTCCAAAATCCAGCAGGGAAGACATTAAATGTTAATGCTTCAAAATAATATTTGACTCCATGTCCTACATCCAGGGCACACTGGTGCAAAAGGTGGGCTACCAAGTCCTTGGGCAGCTTCACCCCTGGGGCTTTGCAGGGTAGAGCCCTTGTGGCTGCTCTCATGGAGTTCAACTTCAATACAAGTTCCAAATTGTTGTTCCTGTATCTGAACCACCATGCTACTTCTTAAATCTTAGAAGGAGCCATGCCGCTTCTTAAATGCTTTGTTGCTTAGAAATTTACTCTGCCAGATACCCTAGGTCATTACTCTTAACTTTGAACTTCCACAGATCCCTAGGGCATAGACACAATGCAAGTTATTTGCTAAGGTATAACACAGGTGACCTTTGCTCCAGTTCCTAATAACTTCCTCATTTCCATCTGAGATGTCATCAATCTGGACTTCACTGTTCATATTTCTATGAGCATTTTGGTCACAACCACTTAACAAGTCTTGAAAAAGATTCAAACTTTCTCTCATCTCTGTCCTCTTCTGAGACCTCCAAACTCTTACAACCTCTGCCTACTACCCAGTTCAAAATCTGCTTCCAGCCCTAAGAACAACTCAACAATGAATTACCTGGCAGCAAGAAACACCTGGGGGATAAACCCTGACCATTCCATTATTAAGACCTTAAGGCAAAAGGCAGAGGCTGATAAGAACAAGTTCGTGAAGGATCTTGTCATCTTGCTTTACAAAACTGCACTCTTGTCTTCTGGCTTCTGTCTGGAAGATCCCCAGACACATGCTAACAGGATATACAGGATGATCAAACTTGGTCTGGGTATTGATGAAGGTGACCCTACTGCTGATGATACCAGTGCAGCTGTAACTGAAGAAATGCCGCACCCCTGGAAGGAGATGATGATACATCACACATGGAAGAAGTAGACTAACCTCCGGCTGAGGGATGACTTACCTGTTCAATACTCCACAATTCCTCTGATAATATATTTTCAAGGATGTTTTTCTTTATTTTTGTTAACATTAAAAGTCTGTATGACATGACAAGAACTACTTTAAGGGGAAGATAAGATTTCTGTCTACTTCTAAGTGATGCTATGATACCTTAGACACTAAAGCAGAGCTAGTAATGCTTCTTCAGTTTCACATTGGCTTATTTTAACAGATCAAGGTAACATGTATTGTAAGATGTATGCAATCATGTTAACTTTGTGGTCTAAAATGTTTAGCTATCAAGCCAGATTCCTTAGTAGACCAAATCTTATCAAAGTGTTCCTGAGCTGTGCGTTGATGTTTAGAAGAAAAGTATTTGTTACATCTTGTAGGATCCACTTTTTAAACTTTTCATCCCTTGTAGTTGCCAATTCTGCATGTACTAGCCCTCTAGAAATAGGTTCAACTGGAGCAACATGATGGAAGGAATTCTCCACAGGGCTTATTTTTCAAAGAAAAGTATTGTTTGGAGGAGCAAAGTTACAATCCTAACTAAGCATATCATAAATCTATTCAAAAATAACTCAGACCCAGTCTTATAGATGAAAATGCAGTGCATGAGTCACATTCTGCTTAAAGTAGTAACAAATACAGATGAGTTAAAAGGAAAAAAAAAAGCTGCTTTAGGAGATTGGTCAGAATGGTGGGAGAAATTATAGAAAATGCAACCTTCTTGGAAGGCTAGAAGGTTTTGCAAAAGCCTCAGGAGAAGGTTATGGCTGAAGGCAGCCTAATTCTCTTACCTTGAGCTAAGAGTAGATATAAAGGAATATATAGAAGTTGATCTAAATAGCTTGTTTACTCATGTGGTCCTGAGACCAACCTTTGATCATCCATGGGCTCATGACTGCTCTCTAGTCCAGGGTTCGGCAATGTTAATTACCCTCTAATGGTGTTTACTCGGGACCTTTGTCATTTAATCTATACTAAATAAATGTGAGCATCACCGGCTTATCATGGCCACTGCTGATTCTGGCAGAGGTCTTCTGGCCATGCTAACTGGCAAGGCTTTGTCAGTGTATGTCTTTCATGCATCACTCAGTCGAGTCTACAGGTTGGGCTCAACACTGCTCCTATATCTTCAGGTGTCTTTATAGCAGTGCCCCACTCCTCAGTACCCATTTTCTGTTTTAGTCCATTTGCATTGTTATAAAGGAATAGCTGAGGCTAAGTAACTTATAAATAAAGTAGTTTATTTTGGCTCATAGTTCTTCAGGCTGTACAGGAATCATGGTGCTGGCATCTGCTGGGCTTCTGGTGAGGGCCTCGGGAAGCTTACAACCATGGCAGAGGGCTAAGGATTTGCTAGTGTATCATGTGGAGAGAGAGAATGCAAGAAAGACAGGGAAGATGCCACACAGTTTTAAACAACCAGATATCACGTGAACTCATAGAGTGAGAACTCACTCATTACTGTGAGAACATCACTGAGCCATTCATGGGGGATGTGCCCCCATGACCCAAATGCCTCCCATTAAGCCCATCTCCAACACTGGAGGTCATGTTTCAATATAAGAAGGGGACAAATCCAGCTGTTTCTGCAATTCATTTCCATTTTCTGCCCATAAATTTCATGCAACCAGTTGGCAGCCCTGAAGTTGCTCTGAACCTGGTTGGTTCTGGAGTCTGCCCAATTCATGAATCATTCTTTGTTCAGTTAAACTCTATTAAGTGTAATTTGTCTGAAGTTTTGCTTTTAACAAGTCAATAGTGCAAAGAAAATAAATTGGAGGGAGTTGAGAAAGAAGTAAGGGGTCCAGGAAAGGTTTTTGCATAGATCTAAAAGGCAGTCTTGGAACTAAAGGAGGAGTAGAAAATTGAAGAAAAAAGTAAAGCAAGTTTAGAACAGAGAATCAAAATGCACTGGTGGAGATTGAATATGCTGGAGAAATGGAGGAGTTAAATCTGAGTAATTGATGGTTGCCAGTAGAACAAATTTCACTAACTAGAAAGGCACAGTTGAACAGCCTTGATAGCTGATTGTCTCTTATTTTGAAATCACAACCATCTAATCTTATCAGAGTGAAGACCCTAGCCAACTACAATGGTTGTTAGCCATATGGGCAGTGCATGGAATCTGGGGTTGGCTGACCTCAATTCCTTATTTTAACCTCAATCAAAACTAAACCTTAGTTTATTTCCCTGAATAATCTATAGCATGCCAGAATTTGTGCAGGATGCATACAGCAAGTAAAAGATGTTATGTAGGTAAAATTTGCTGCCACTTACAAAATGGGAAAATAAATATTAGTTACATCTGAATGAGGATTCTTTGGCCCAGAGAGGTTAAGTTTCTTCTCAAGGTTACATTGCAGTGACAGATCTAGGACTGTGATGCAGGATCTCTGCTCTGTCCCCAAGTATCCCTGGAAAGAAATGACCATGTGGACTTAGGCTGATGTTATATAACATGGGACAGAGATAATATGCAGTTCCTCATCCACATCATTCCATATTTTCCCTCACATCACTACTATTAATAGAAGATCAGCCCTTTGCCTTGTATTATTTATTGTCGATTTAAATCGTAAGCATACAATCTACCACCAGTCTTTAAAGAAAAAGGAGATTAGGAAGAAAGATGCATCAAAATTACAAGTATACTTGTCAGAATAAACAGACTTAATTCTCTTGAGAGTGCTATGTCTCATTTGCCTTAGGTAGTTAATTTGCTACAGACACTGAGAGCCAATTATTTGATTCAATAAGTGATTCCCATTCCAACTTGTGGATAGCTATATATAAGATTTGTTTATTTTTAGGTTTTCCCAAAAATCTTTCTTTATATGTTTCTAATTGGTACCAGCTGTTGCATCTTCCCTGTCAAACTCATAGCTCTGAGCTATCAAGAGCATTTTCAGTCACTGCCAGTTTTCAAATATGGCTGATACTGAGTCACTGCAGATGACTTCACATTGAAATTAACTCACTAGGTGTGATAGGTTAACTGTATATTTAACAAGCTGGTGTTCACTTTTTCATAACCATGGGAAAAGCCAATCTGATGTTCTGAATGTGCAATAGGCAGGGGTTACAATTCTGCTTTGGCTACTTATTATTGTTATGACCTTTGAAGATTACTAAAACTTCTGTGAAGGTTAGCAATCTTATAAAATGGAAATTATTTTTTGTAAAGAGGTTGGCAAACTGGCACATAGTAGGTGCTCAGTTAATGGGATATATCTGTCCTCACACAGACAGAATGTATGTACTTTAGTTATATAAGAGCCTTACAACTTTTACTCATTTACAATTCTCTTTCCCATTCTCTAGATCTTCATCCCATCCACCTTCATCCTCAAGGACTATTGCTCCTTCTCTATAGGAGTGGGCTGAGGCCTTCTCAGGGCCCCACATAGCCTTTTATGTCTAATGGTGAGCTAGGAACAGGACATGGTTAGCCAAATATAATGAAATCTCAAGGTAATTAACAAGGTTATATCACACACCTTACCAGCAAGGCAGGACCCAGAGCTGATGGGCCGAAAACATTGTCCTTGCTAATAGTGATGGTTTAGATGGTAGATGGACAGTAACACACAAACCAAATGAAAATAATAAATATAAGAAATTTAACCAAGTGTTGAGTGGAGGTTAACATACTATCTTACTTTGTAACAACAAGGACACCAAAGTACACCCCCGCATTCATTATTTAAATTTGTGATTAACACAACTCCTGTAAAGCCAAAAGTGCCAGTAATAATAGGCCTTACGCCAAGACCTTCCTCATTATTACAATTCTACTTTTAAAATGCATGTGGTGGCTGGTATCTAAAATTGACAAGCCCCCAAATTCTCCCCTTCTATATACCCATGCCACCCCTTACATCAAGAGGAGAAACTTACTTTTCCTTCTCTTGACTTCAGGCTGATCCTATGGGCACTTTGACCAATAGAATGTAACAGAAGTGACATTTTGGTTTTCTAAACTGAAAACTGGCATTTCAGCTTTCTTCCTCTTAGGATGCTCATTTTTATGTTGCTCACTCAGAATCTATCTTCCTAGGAGAAGTCCAAGCCACGTGAAAAGGCCACATGGAGTTGGTAAGTTCAACAGCCCCAGCTAGCTCACAGCCCATAGAGAACAACTACTAGCCATAAGAATGAGCCATCTTGTATGTTCTAGCCCTGTTCATCTCTCCTCTTTCTACAGCCAAAGTTAATATCACACAGAGTGGGAAAACCCTCAGCCTAACTGAGTCAACTTAAGAACTTTGAGCAATAATAAAATAATTGTTTGCAGTAAGTAACTAAGTTTAGGGTGGTTTATTATAGCAACATGTAATTGAAATAATAACTATTTTGGTGAGTCTCATTTTCATGTTCTTTTGAAACTGCATTTTCCATCAAAATGTCAGTTTTGATTGAATTATGTAAGAACAAATTCTAAAACCTCATAAAATCTTTCTTCAATTATTTCTTTATGTCAAATCCTTTTGGCTCAATGATTTCTGAGACTCCCTGGACAAATCTTCTGCTGATTTGTTTGTTTTGCTTTGTTTTAATCCTAAAAATAGGTTCATACATTTGAGTCACATACTTGGTTTATACTTTCAGTATAAAGACTAAGAAGCAGGTTATAGGCTATGAGTTCCTTGAGTTAGGGACTTTTCTACCTAACTTTGTACATGCAGTCTTAGCACAGGTTTTAGCACATGGTGGGTGTATAGGGAATATTTTTGATTTTCCTTATATGAGGGTTTTCCTATCTTCTACCTAGATTAAGCTGGCCACATGGCTACAAATGTATTTTCCAATTCCACTCATCAAGAGTCACTTGTCATGTTTTGCTTTTAACATTTGGATTCTTACTTTAACGATTCCGTTCCATTCCATAGCTCCCCAGTCTGGCTCAGTCTGAGTCAGCAATTCTCAAATAAAATGTTAAATGCTGTCTAAAATACTTTACATGTTTATCTCTAAATAAAACCAAAAATAAGAAAAGTACTTTAAAAATGAAACTCAAACTGTTTTCTCACTTACAAATACATTAGACATTGGTTATTGGTAGGAAATGACTGAAGAAAAATTAGGCCAACTCATTCTATCCTCTTTCTCCTCCCACCCCTGTTCATACAGTTTTGGTACGCATGTGTAAAAATAATAATGATAGCTAACATTTATTGATATTAGTTATTAATAGCTGAGCTGCTAAAGCTCCTACTATGTACCAGGTGCCAATGTAAGTGTTTTTCATGTTTAACCCATTTGTTCCCACAATCATCTTATGAAGTAGGTGTTATGATTGTTTCCATTTTGCTGGTAGGGACAGTGGAGCACAGAAAAATTAAATAAATTGCCTTAGGTCACACAACTTGTATGCCAAGTAGATGGGATTTAAACAGGAGTAGTCAGGTTTTAAATCTAAACAGCTAAAAGAGTCAATATTGAATATCTTATTCAAAGAAAACAAGACACTAGTAACCACTAGAAGGGCACAATTTGTCATGCACTTCCATTAATAAGTAGAGCCACACATTTTAAGGTCAAATGGTGATTCCCTGCAAATGAAGTCAACATAAGGGTAGCCATACTTCTTATGTGGCACTAAACTGTAGGTGAGAAAAGTATTGAAAATTTCTATTATCATTACCATTATCAAATATTATATGTGTTTAACATGTGTCTAAGTAGTTATTTAAATTACATACTTACAGATGTATATAATGTGTATGTGTTCATGTATATGTGTATATATGTGTAAGTATGTGTGTATCTACCTATACTTACAGGGGTATATACTGAGAACTATATAGGCATATGTAGATGTGTAGGAAATGCCTCAGACAGCTACATATTCATTATACACACCATACGTGTAAGGATAATATGGCTAAACCTATTTTCAATCTTCCTTAAAGGATCGTTTCAAACAACTTGCATTTCCCTCTTTGTGTACTCTGGACCCTACCTCTCATTGCAGCTACCTCTACAGGGACAGGTTTAGTACAGGCTTCTGCAAGTTTCTTGCAGGTATAGCCTAGTATTTTCTTGTTTATGGCCCCTGTCACTTTCTATCCTTGGGTACCTCTGGGACAACTAGTACTCACAAGTGAAATTTGGGGAAGCAGACACCCTGTATAGCAATCCTGACCAGTGACGGCTGGCAGCGGACAGAGCAAATGCTTCCCTCCCTATTACCCAGTCTGATGAGTCTGCGATGCATTTCATGTTTCCCAGAAGTTCTGGGTATGATGTGACCAGTCACTCATTAAGTGGCCAACTCATGGTGCAGGCGTGTGTTGGATTTCCCTCTTTACATTTCATTCCCCCAATCCTTGCCTCTCCTCTCTGCAGTCACATTCTCAAATAAACTCTTCATAAACCTTTACCTCAGATTCTGCTTTGAAGGACACTAGGCTAAAACAGATACTATTTAACATATTTTTTATTCAGTTATTTATTTAATGGGTAAAATATAGCAAATATCAGAACTTCATATAAGGTTATAGGTCTCATTGCCTGTCAAGGGTCATTGTTTCAGCTTATGACTTTTAAAAATACAATAACTTCCTCCGGTAACAGGTTTGCAGGCTGGAAAACATTTATTGCAGGCCAGCAACAGTCTGGTGATCAGACTCGGTGAAAGTGATTTATGTCAGTATGTCTGGAAAACAAATTGAAGTCATTCTCCAAGCCAGATCCCAGTTTCAAGAAAAATTATGTGGTATCATATACAAGTCCTTGGGGGACATTATGACTTTTAAAGGGCATGTATTTTATTAAATGTATACCATAGCTATGCGAAATACTAATGGAGGTGATATTGACTCATACAGTATATGAAAATAAAGATGAGGGAGATGATGAATGACTGTAGAGTGATATATTGTGATTCCACTGTCAAGTGACAGCTTCTTTTGCTGAATCAAGTTCAAAATCAGGATTCTTCTCTGCCTAGCAAGCAAACTTTGCCGTTTCTAAGAGACTATTAATAATCTGGGGAGTGAGGAAGGAAGAGAGAGGTCAAAATGTCATCATGAGACATCTTGGTTATCAACTGCTTAGGATTCTCTAGGGCAGGGTTGATACTCAGCACAACTGATATTCTCAGCTGGACAATTCTTGGTTGTGAGGCGCTATCTTGTATGTTGCAGGATGTTTGACACTATCCCTGATGTAGGCCTATTAATTGTTGATAGTATCACTCCCACCCAAATCATGACAAACAAAAATGTTTTTGAAATTGCTAAATATATCCTGTGGGGCAAAATTACGCACCCCCACCCCCCCCACAACGTCCCACCTCTCACTGAGAATCACTGCCTTAGGTCACTGCAGATACTGAGTGATTGGTGTGATGGGTTGCCATACACACAGAACAGGGAGGCGAGGACGTGGGACCCTGACCTTGGACAATTCACTTAAACTCTATTGGTTTCAGTTTCAAGTAGAATGTAGTAGATATGCACAAAAATGAGCAATAAAGGGGAAAAGTTGCCAGGAAAGAAATATATAAAGAGGCCACTAGGACAACAAGAGGTCAAGAAGGTTTTGTGTTGATGGTAATGTTGTGTGGAGTTCCCCAGTAGTTGTGGACTTCATATCTTACTTATCTCTAATCTGGTATTTGGCACATAGTGGGTGCATAGTTCAGATATTTCAGTCATGGTGTCTGTACTCAAGAGAGCTTTCTAACTAAAAGAGTTCACCCATGGCCCCTGCTGAATGCACAGCCCCTCTGAATGTGACAGTCTCTCCACATCTGCCACAGCTGACTGGACTAAAGGTGGTGCCTGTGGTGAGGGCAGCCACTCTACAGATTGGCAGCAACTGTGAGAAGAGGTGAATGGGGCTAATCAGGGTATCTCCTTCAGGGGGGATGAACTTAAAAAACACAACCCAGCCAGAGCCAGCAGTAGTAGGAGCTGGATCTAAACATGCATAAGAACACTGAGAGCATCCAGACAACATGTAAGAAAAAGATATGAGGAAGCAGAAACTATGAGTACTCAGAAGCTTCCATATGTATTTATTCACATATGGAAATGGAGATATAGGGTTGTCGATGGAGTTGCCATATCTTTACATGGGAAGTTCTTTCTTGCGTTTCATATCACGGCTCAAATGTGGTCCCAGGGGAGGCAGTTTGGTTGGGCTACCTAACCAAAGGTAACCCAGCTCCCACTAACCATGCTCCATCACGGTGTTTGTTTTATTTTCTTAAGGAGATGCCACCACCATAACTATCTTAGTTAGGCATTTGTGTGTTTGCTTGTTTTTTTGTTTTTGTTTCTGTTTTTTACTTCCCTCTCCTAACATACTAAATGCAAAAGTATTAAATGAGATCCTGGCTCAACAAAAACAGGATCTCATCTGCTTTGTTCACCACCTCTGTAGTTCCAGACCTAGAATCATCCCTGTTACTGCAACATTCAAAATATATTTTTGGAATGAATTAATAATAACTCAGTGAAATGAAGAGGAAGATGGCATGAATCACAAAAACTGTTCGGAAATTGTGTCAGCATTAAATTGTATTGATTATTTTTATATGCATTATATATTAATAATATATACCTTTTATTATAAATTCATTTGTGTTGTCTCTCCCACATGTTTCATTAAGTGTTGGGGACTGTGAGAATGAAAATATTGTCAGAAGGCAGGATGAAAAAAACAGAAAAACAAAAATTGAAATTGTGTTACCATTACAAATTGGCTAAATCAGGCCAGCTTCAGGTTTCACTTCCCTGTGCCCATCCATGTGGCACTGTGGAGACTGAGTCCAGAAATAGGCAAAGAATGAGTTCCCATATCATGTACCCATGTGTAGACCAATGAGGTGGTTTATGGGTTTACAGGTGTTCCTGTCTATACTAATCTCATTTCTGTTAGTAGAATCCCTATATATAACCATATGGATGGGCAAATAATCCCACCTGTTGCAATCATACTACCCAATTTCCCATTGCCCCATTAATTGGAGCATAGGGTGGGCTTGTGTAATCATTAGTTTTATGTAGCAACTGTGCTAGGGAATAGTACCCGGTTATTTAATCAACCAATCATGTAGATGTTGTTGTGAAGCTATGTTACAGATGTGATCAACATCTAAAATCAGTTGACATTAGTGAGGAGATTATCCTCAATCATGTGGGTGGACCTCATCAACCAATTGAAGACCTTAAGAGCAAAATTGAGATTTTCCAGAGAAGAAATCCTATCTCAAAACCGCAGCATTAACCTCTGCCTGAGTTTCCAGTCTGCTTGCCTGCCCTACAAATTTCCGACTTGCCAGTCCCCATAATCATGTAAGTCAATTCCTCAAAATAAATCTCTTTACACACACAGATGCATGCACACACACACAGACACACACATGTATCCTTCTGGTTCTATTTTTTTCTGAAGCACTCTGATACAGTATGTGACGAAGCTAAAAGAATCAGAGTTCTTCCCCGGGATTTTTGAAAGCCTCCTTCATCTCTGATTGTGAATCTATAAGGCTGTGGCCTGAAGAAAGTGCTCCATGCAGGATAAGCCTGTTTGAGGGCAATGAGACCAACACACAGTCAGGCAGAGGCCAGATATGGAGGCCAGGAGTTTTGGCAACAGAGGGCACCCCAGTCCTGATTCCGCCATTCCTGAGGCCAGCTGTAACCTCATTCTTCCTGGTTTATGTGGGCATCAAATCCTCTCTTGGCTTATGCTTGTTTAAAATGCACTTCCTCCACTTTCAAGCAAGTTATTGGGATTGCTAGGAGGTCAGTCCTGAATCCTAGTTTGTTTGTTTTTCTGGATAAGTTTCCTGAGATTACTTGTAGGAAAACTTAAGTCTTTGAAGTTCATCGAGAGTGGTAACTGATGACCTATGTTCTCATTTCCCATGCTAAAAATAAAAAAAAAAGAAAAGAAAAACTATATAGGCCCAAGCAAACATTGTTTTCACGCCTATGGATAACAAATGCTAAGGATAAATTTCAGCCACTCCCTGTTGTAAGGTACTTTGCCATCGGCAGCCCCTCTGCCTAAATAGGTCATGTTTATATTATACGATCCCCCCTTTTGTCAGAGCTGATTAGAGCAAGGCAGTATTTTACCCAAAGAGAGGCATGTAGAGGCTGGCCTGTAACCAATGACTTGTGAGATCTGGCTCAGAAAGATGGGCTGTGATACTCAGGTTTTATTCTTGGGATTTTGCATATAGGTAATTAGAACACTGGGTTAGAAGTAGGAGTAGATGGTAATGGAAACTCATGATGGTGAGGCAAAAACATGAAAATTTTAAATGTATGTGTATAAGATGAAGGAAAAAGAGCAGGAGAAGACGATGCCAGTTGGTAGAGAGAGGAGCATTTAGCAGATGTGCTGTGAGAAGCAGGTGCCATGAGAGGAGGCTGTGAAGTTGAGTGAGTTCCAGTCCCTGTTCCCACAAGGTGTAATGGTGCTGAGCTCCTGCCAAGGTAAATATAACTTCCTTCACCTGAGGGATTCTAACTTAGCCTCCCTCCCTTACAACCAAACAAGGCCTCCTGGAACATGTTCAATGTGACTGGAAAGTGCCTAACTCAAAAAGACACCCAGAAAGCAACAAGTTAACTGATAACAGAACAAGACATATCTTTCAAATGGCAAAGCTACTTAGTTAGAAATATCAACTGGCAGAATGTAAATTTCAAATCACCTGTTAATGTTTACAAGGAGAAAACGCTCTCGGAGACCCTTATTTCTTAATTAAATGATGTTTTCCCTCTGTGAAGACAGAACCTGTACAGTATTTTATAACATTGATGTATATTAGATAGTTCATAAATCTCATTTTTGTCTTGCAGATTTTTTTTTAGAAAGAAAAAACCCACAAAACATTCCATTTTAAAATGACATTAAAATTTAGGGCACAAGATAATTGATACCTAACTCTAAACAAATTTTTGAGGAAGAAAGAGGGGAAAAATCCAATTTGATCAAGTAAAAGCGAAAGAGAAAGAAATTTTCCCAGTCTTAGATAAAAGCGAGAAGGATGGTGAAACAAACTTGGAAAGTTAAAAAGATATATGCAAATCCTATAGCAGGACGTGTTGTCATTATTCTCCTAAACAAGGAATAAAACTTATAATGTAAATCTAGACAAGTAATCTGAGAATAATCGGAGATCACCACAAACATGCACAGGTTGGGAATGGCTTTCTCCACAGGCACTTAGTGTCTGACTGTCCGTTTTTGCAAGATGAATGCATTCAGGTGCCATAATAAGGCCATGCCATCTGGTTACGATAATGGCCCATGATGACCAAAGTGATTCATAAATTATAATTGAACTACAATTGAGTGCAGTCAGCATGTGACAAGACTCATTCCATTCACCTCATTCTAAATTCAACCCCAGAATTCTGAATGCAGGAGTCAAAAGGCTGAAGTGAGTTCTCCTAGGAATCTTGTTTCAAGCTTCAGCTTTTTTTGTAATTTTTAATCACAGGTGTCCAGGACCAGATCTTTACAAAATTGATGCTGGATAGTAGTATGCCCAATGGACAGATTTTCCTAGCATTTTAACAGTAAGGGTCAAGTGGTGGTAGTCAACAAAAATTATCTATTCATTCATTCATTCATTTAATAAGCATTACCTCATTGATTGCATATTGGAAATTGTTACAGAGGGGCTCACAGTCTCACAAAGGAGACAGTTGCTTATAGATTGTCTAAGACAATGCACTGTAATAGAATTATGCTCTCAGGGTTCTGTGGAAATTCCTCGGGGTATGTCTAAAACAACCCAGAAGGGTCAGGGAAGGCTTCTTAATTTTGGTGAGTGATGGGTGAGCCAGGTTTTAAATGATGAAAAGATGATAAATAATAGTGGCTTCAAGCATGCCCAGAGCTTGCTCCGGCATGATGGCTCTCATGCCAGACTTCATGGGCTTAGGGGTTGGGAACTCTAGTAGGATTTGTATCCTGGCTGGGACTGGCTTTATGGATACATGGGCCTATTTCTCCATGACTTTGCATGTTCCTTTTGTCAGGAATGGTTATGCTACCTTTTATTCTTTTTCAAGGGCCAATCCAACATTCTCCTTCTCTGAAAAGAGCCTTACCAACACTTACAGATGGAATTTCACATATGTATTTATGTTAGAGCTCATGTGTTAGCCTCCTAATGGCAGAGCAAGCATCTTCAGAACTGGCATAGAGTTAGCACTTGATAATGCTGGGTGAATGAATGAATAAATGAAGGAATCAGTGAATATTTATCATCACATCAAAGTGCATCTGTGGCCTATAATACTCAACTGCCTTCTAAGACTTCAAGATGGCCCCTGATGGCCATTATAAACTGAATTCCCTCCTACAAATAGCTGACAGGAGTAGGGCGCATATAATAGGACATGGCTCCATGCAGAGAGGCAGGAAGTGGAGCTGTGAGACCAAAGCAATGTGAAGAAATTAGTAACTGTTGGGTAGATTTCAATCACTACCCAATTAAAAACATAAATTATTTTTGAGTTGGTTATCATTCTCCCAACTACATGCTTCATTTAATAAATTCATGAGAGGATCATGATGTATCTGTAGCTTACTAAGGGCTGTTCTTAGGAATTTTTTTACTCAAAATGTATGATAATGTAGGTGGAAACTTGACAGCCACTTCCCTTTAAATTCTCTCAGTGCAAAAGCCTTGCTCAGCAAATGGATGACATAAATGAAGTTTCAGGGAAATGAGAAATGCTTGAAGCGAAGAAGACTTTTTGAAGTGAATTGACTCTGGCTGGGCCTAAAATCTGAGGACCGAGAAGTCCCCAGTGACCCAGACCACAGCAAGCTGGTTCTCCACACAGGCACCATTGTGGTAGTTTCTGTTTGCCTGCTATTCCATTTGGGATTTTGGCTCCTGATCCAACAGTGCCTGTGAAGCCGTAGTGCAGACAATTACCCTAACACAGGGAAAGCCACGCTGAACTCCTTGGTAAGGTTCTTAACCTCCTTATGCCTCAGTTTTCCTCTCTTTAAAAGGCAGACAATAATAAATCACATTCTGAAAAACTCTTTGGGGTCCGATATTTACTTAAATGAGTTCATCGTGCTCGGCTGGGTTCCCTCTCCCATTCTTGGGTGAGTGAGGGACCAGAGGCCTGGAAGAACACATCCTATTGGGAAGTGACCTGAGCCCATTGTCCACAATTCGATCACAGGATAGAGTAAAGGATACAGGGAGGGAGGGAGAAAGGGAAGGGAGAGTAAGGGATAGAGGAAAGAAGGGAAGGAGCGAGAGGAGACGGATACAGATAGACAGATGGTTCCCTAAGCTCTATATCCTAGAAACAACAATCCCAGGCTCTGAGCTCACCTGACCTGCCACTCTTGCACTGCCATGATATCACAGGAACCAAAGATACTAAGTCAAAGGAGAAAGCCACAGAGACTGGATGAGATGATGCAACTGGAGATTCATTGCACCCTCAGGATGCACAGTCCTAATTGACTGACAACAGCAAGCACTGCATGAAAGAGAAAAAAATGGAGCGTCTTGCAGCAGAGCTCTTAGTCGTGGTACAACTCATGCAGCCCCTGTGGGGGCTTCCTCTTCAGCTGTGCAGAGGCAGCCTCAGGCTTTCCTAAATCAGCCTCAAAACA
Organism: Ateles fusciceps; assembly: GCA_036589455.1. NCBI lineage: Eukaryota > Metazoa > Chordata > Mammalia > Primates > Atelidae > Ateles > Ateles fusciceps. Next base: position 14,830,078 of record JAZHEH010003329.1, read on the forward strand.
GACAACAAAGACCAACAGCTAATCTGGAAAATATTTATTATCCATATGTAGTAGGTAGGAATGCCAGCTCACAAATTCAGGTGTGCAAAAAAAAATTACATCTCTTTATTTTATAGAGTTCAGCGCAATTTTTATTCTAGCATCTCCCTCATCCTGGGCCTCTTGTGAAACTGGACCTCAGTAATCCACGGGGTGAAGCCATGATTCCTGGAGTCAGGTGGATTGGTCAGGAGGCAGGTAGAGACATCTGGTATCTGGTCCTGGGCACACGTGGGAAGATGCATTGTCCTTGTTTGTCTGGAGACTTGGGTAACTGGCCTAGGACACCTGTGGTCCTACCTGTGGAGACAATCCAACTGGCATATGACATTCTTCTCTGAAGTCATGGCTACTCACTGGGATACTGCTAGGAAGCCAGGCTGATCTCCAGGTTCTAGGAGGCCTCTATTGCCTGCCTCTCTCCTGCTGCAGCCCTGGTTTTGTGGACTGAGCAGGAAGACACAGGTAACTCCCATGATCTTTTCTGCCTTTTCTGTTCGCTCTGCCTCTGCCACTCTTCACACCTTTACTTCTTAAAAAAACCCTCAAACTCTCTATGAAGGCTTATAAAGAAAACGCCAGCTATTCTTGTCTGTGACTTCTGATTTCTGCCCTGTCACTTACCTTATCTGTGCTGATAAAGCCCAGAACTAACAGCCTACATGTATGAGGGAAAGAGAACAAGGAAAATCAGAGGCAGTGAAGCTAAACAAATAAACTAATGCCTCAAAATGTTGTCTAGGCATTCGAAGTCCCCAAGGCATGGGATCCACAGATTCTCACATTCCACAGAGACGAAGGATGGGAAGGATGGTGATCTCCCAAGACCTCATGTATAATTTTCATCAATTCAGTCCAAAAATGTGGGTTCCAGTGGCTGGCCCCTCTGTATGTGAAAGCCGTGTGTGGCTTGCTGTCTCTCAGCTGGTGTTAACATTCCAGAGCTTGACCAAATGAAAGGGCAAAAGAGAGTACAAACAGCCAAATTAGCTCAGTGCCTCACATGCCTTTTTCTGGCAGGCTGCTGCCATTTAGGGACCCCTTGCTGGGAAAATCCATCCCTTCCTACCAGCTGCATCCCTGTATTTATGAGTGAGTCAACCTTTTACCAGCATCACTTGGAAGATGCACACAGTGTTCTCAATTTTAAAAATATAGTTGTTTGGCATCTACCCTTTACCCAGAGCTGATTGAGAGATGTGTTTTCTCATCATATCAACGTGTTCTACTGCTCTTGGTGTGAAAAGATGACAGATGTTGATGCTGTTGCCGTCTGAGTTAGTGAGCCTGTCTGCAAAGCCTGAGAATGTTTGCCGGAAAGGGGCAAGTGTGTGTGCGTGCACGCAAACAGATGCACACACCCAAACGCATGCAGACACACATGATCATGTGCAGCTCTATGGATGGAGTAGGTCTAGGCTAGGGTAGACCTTACAAAGTCTTGTTCAAATATCTGAAAGTGCATTTTTTCCTGGCTTATTTCTCTATAAAACAGTCCCTACATTTAAAGATTATTTCTTTTTTTGCCTTATGTTACTGGTTTTCAGAAGGAAGCATCCCAAATAAAAAGTAATGCTGCATTATCATCATAATTGATTCTACCTATATGATGTCAGCTTTGTTAAAAAAAAAAAAAACTTATGTATCTTTTAACCCCAGTGTCTACACCGCAGCCTGCACAGCCCAGCCCTAGTTGGTAACTAAAACCAGGGGGTATCCCTACAAACATCACTTTTTTTTTTTTTTTTGCATTAGAACTTCCTGTCTTGCAGACTTCTCATATTATTCTATTATTACTACTTATCTCATATATTAAACCTCTGTTTGTTGCATGCCTATGCTGAGATATTTCTCTATGTATCTTTCATTCCTCAACATGAAATGGCAAAATTGAAGTTGTTTTTCTCAGGGAGATTAAATAACTTGCTCAGATTATGCAGCTTGTGAGTAGCAGAGTCAGGATTCAAATGTAGATCTTCCTGATCCCAGAGACAGCAGTGCACCACGATCACCTTCATAAACTAAGTGGTTGGATTCATGAACGTGAATCCAACCATTTAGTTTATTAAGGTGATTGTGGTGAATGCTTGAAGGGGCCTAGAAAACGTCCAACTTCTTTTACTTTCAGATAAGAGTGCTGAGGGCAAAAAACTGTTAAGTGATCTACTCCATGAGGTCCCACAAATACTTTTGGGGCAAGCCTGGGTCCCATTCCTGTACTTGTAACAAATTGTTATTGATCCCCTTGCAAGGAGCTCTGCCAAATACTGTGGCACACTTGATATGTCTAAGTTGGAGCGCCTGCTCTCAGGCATTCGTTGCTTGCAGAAAAATAAAGAACGCCAATGAAATGCTATCCCCAATCAGAATGCCTCAGGAGTGGGAGAAAGGAGGAAAATGTTATGGAAAGGCTTCCTGTGACATGTTTATTTTCAGCTAAGTCTGACCCACAGGAGAAAACAGATCATCAAGGACTTTGCATGAGCTATGATTCAGAAATCATTGCTATCTCCTGTCAGTCAGGGCACAGGCTCACCTGGCCTCTCCTCTGCCATCAAGTCACTGTTGGAAAAGCAGTCTTCATAGTCTTCAGTTTACAGTAGGATAAGATATTCCTAACGGCTGTCCTAGAAGTGGGCTAAACTTTCAACTCTACCCATAGATGGAGGGAGAAGGGAGCTAGGGGGACTGCATGATAAGCGGATACTTTGGAAGTTCTCTCTTGAAAGGAGGTGGTTTCATTTGATCAAATTTAATTCTGGAAGTAGCTCAAGTAAGATGGTTACGCAAAAAAAAATTCTTTGGATTAAGTCAAATTTTTGTAAATAAGAATATGCCTGATATCTTGATTTAAGCTACAGATAAATTTCTGGTACACATTGTGATTGAATGACTATCCAGATAATGAACAGTTTGCTTACTTGTATGGGGGATCATATTTCAGATAGGATGTGGTGCGTTACCATCTTACTTAAATCTTCAGACAGTTTCTATTGCCCCCAGAATAATATTCAACCGCTTTGTGAAGATGGATGAGTCTGTGAACAAACTTCCCCGACTCCTCAGGCCCCTACCCAGGATCTGTCCTACTGGTTTGACAAATGCCAAATAATATATACAACTATAAGTCAGGAGGGGAGCATTGGTGACAGTTCTAAAAATATTGCTTTGCTACTTTTAATATATAAATTACACTGTATGATTGATGAGCTTTTTCATTTTTTAAGAAGATGTTTATAACTTTAGAGCAAGTCAGTGTTGCTGGAGAAAACACAAATCTGAAAGATTTTTGAATATTCATTTGTATAAACACATGAAAAATCCTGAGCATTCTGTTTGGTACTAGATGCTAGCCAGTGTGTGCTACCCAGTGATCCTTTTCTACACAGACAGTGGGCAACCATCCCTGAACCAAACACTACCTAGATGCTCACCAACCCCACTTCCTCTATTTGGGCATGTGAAAGACTGTATTTCCCGTCAGTCCTCCATTAAGTTGTATCTATGTGAATGGATCTCATCAGTGGAAAGTAGGAGGAAGCCAGGTGCACTGCATGCAAATAGCACCCTAAAGCCTTTATCATAATCCTCTCTTCTCCCTCTCTGGCTTTTACTACAATTTTGGAAAACTGGAGGAGCCTGAACTCCTAAGTTACCAAAAGTAGCTACTCAACCCTCCAAAAAGAGTGACAGGCACAAAAGGAAATCTTTACGGTGTCTGGGGGAGTATTGTTATGGGAGTATAGCACACTCTAATGAATGCATCATCCTCCCTTGCCCCGCCTGACATGACAGAGCAATGCTGGACTGTGGCTTCCGTGGTGCATGCAATAGTGCGATGCCCAGCTCTCCTCCTGCAGGACATAGCTCATTCTCCCAGCACGCAGGAGTGTTACCTGCCAAGGGCTTATAGCTGGGTTCTTCCCTTGGAATTGCCCTCAGCCAAAGGAAACTTCCTGTTCCAAGGTTATGACCCCTCTCCAAGGGCAGCTTCATCTTGTCATTGACCTCTAGGGCCTGAAAAGCCTGGATTCCTTGCCTGAATTTGAGATTCTTTTGCAGAGCTTTCCCTGTTCCAGAGCTGCCATGGGCTCTGCTGAGGCCTCTTTGGCAACTGCCTTGCAGTTTCACTTTTAATTCTGTCTGATCATGCTTCTGTGTTGTGTTCTCTCACGGGTAATTCTGGTATTGACTATACCCCAACAAGCTTCCTGCATGAAAATCTGTCTCAGCTTCTACTTCCCAGGGAGCTTGAACAGTGACACCTCTTATTCCCACAGATATTAGGCTCTCTCTTATTTGAGAATAACCTATGCAAGACTTTCTGCTTTGGACAATTTTGCACTCCCATGCCTGCAGATCCCACCTGCATTAATCCTTGATATTATACATATACCAAATATTATCTCCTCCATCTCTGCTGCTCTTTGACAGGCTTCCTGGTCCAGGAGGTTCTTCACTCTCCCCATACCTCCTCTACTGTGGCATTTCTCCATGCTATTGCAGTCGTGGGCATGTTTGCTGCCTGGTAGACAGTGAGCTCAAGAAGTAGGACTGGGTCCTCTGTGTAGCCACAGGAGTTATCTTAGTGCCTTCCTTCCAGGCCTGCTCCTCAGAGCTGGAGGAAACCATCATTCTAGGGCTCACCATGAGTGTAGGGCTTTGGGAACGGCCACCAGGGCACCAAAACTTCTTTACGTATCAGTTTGGATTTGTTCTTTCTGTCTTGAGAGATTTGGAAAAGATGAGAGGTGTCTTGTCTTGTTTTCTATCGTATTTTTACTTTCACCAGCCTCTAGCTAATTTAGCAGGACTCTGCATCTGAGTTTCTGGAGGGCAGCATTTCTTCCCAGTCTTTAAGAAAACCTAAACTCACTGAGGCTATACCATGAAGAAGGTGGAGAGAGAGGTGAGTGCCTTGGAGAGAGTCCCAGTACATAGAAGAGAATAGAAGCCAGGGGTTTCCCCAAATGCAGGGGCCTGTGTTCCTTCCCTGGCAGCCTGATGAGGAGGGGGCTGGCTGTGATCCCTGAAGAGCACTAAAGCCTAGACTGTGAACTCTTGAGACTGGGGAGAATGTGTAGCAATACAGGTTGATGTTTTATGTCCTGTTAGCCCAGCATCTTAGAAGCTCAAAGTCAGATTGTATTTATTTTGAAGAGAAGCTTATGACATTTCTTGTACAAGAGCGTTTGTGGTTAGAATTCACCCTGAATACACAGATAGTCAAACTGGTCTAGGGCGAATTTCTCTGAGAGTAAGAATATTATTTTAACCACCTGACTTCCTCTCTCTCTTTGTATCCTAGCTAGAGTCCTCTGAGATGAGTAACACTTTTTCAGAGGCTTAACAATCTTCCTCCACTCCCTTTGTTCTCCTAGCAAAACATTTTTCTAATATAAAATACCCTTCCCACATCCGGCATATGATACTGACCTCAGGAGCATACATCTGAATGCATTTTTCCAAGTTTAATTTATTTACAGCCTGACTTGTAAATAAAGCTAGGTGGCTCTTTCTCCCCTAGAGGCATGGAAAAAATGTAGGGGATTTAAGAGTGTTGATGTGTAAATGCTGTTTTTGAATAAAGGAGACAAATAGATTTGCAAAGTCTTAGCAAGAGCCACCTGTCTTGGGAAGCATGCATGGTGTCTGGTACTAATACCACCAACGTAATGATGCTGTGCATGTGCAGGTCACTGATACTGAAGAAAATAATAATAGCCATGACTGTTTATGGGATAGGCATGCCAGATGAAAGAGATTAAATTAGCTGGAGATTGGAGCTAATTCTAATTATAACAAGCCTATTTAATTGAGAAGCAGTTTGTCCCTTCAATCTCTATTGAGGTGTCCATAAATTTACCGTGACAATGCCATGATAACTGAAGGTATCATGAGGTAAATAAACTAGACTTCCCAAGATTCCATCAGCAAAACGAGTTTTGGCCTTCCCCTTTCCCAATTGGGGTGGGTTTGCTCTGTTCTTCCCTCCAGAGTAATTCTTCATCCTTCTCTGCCCTGCCCGCTCTGTGCTCCAAGAGGCTGAGCTGATATGGAGGCAAGAAGGATCGGAGGATTTATTTCCTTGGCTCTCTCATGGGTCATAGGTTGACAGTGGTATGGGGCTCTTCAGAAGGCTGCAGCTCCTATCTGGGGATCGTCCTCCTTCCTCACCTACAGCCACAGGTCTTTCTAACCACTCCACCCCCTTGCTGGGACAGCTCTCAGGGTAGCAACGGCTCCCCAGTGTTAACAGCTCCAGGGCCTCACCATACCTTATTGGTATTCTCTAACCCTACCCACAGGTTTATGCATAGCTTCCTCTTTAAACCCACCTCTGTTACCCCTGTCTTGCTGTGCAAGTATCATGACAATATAACATATTATCCTTAGCTGCTCATGCCTACAAGATAGGGGGCAGCAACATGGTAGGTGTAGCAGTCTTCCTTAGAAAACCTTGGCTTTATATCACATCATCACGTGACACCATATATTACATTACAATATTCTATTTATATTTCTTCTATTAACCAACCTCAATCTTCTAACCGCATTTGTCTGCCTTTATTTTTCAAGGGCTTATATGTGCTCCCAAACTCATTTTTGACTATTACATGCAAGTGTTTCTTTGAAAATTAATGGGTCCAAGAATACTGCCTTGTTTTGACAATATTCCAGACCAATATTCCTCACCCAGTATTAGCTGATGCTGTTGCTCACCATGCTTGTGTGGCCACCGTGTAATACTCCTACTCAAGTGTTTTTTCTACTCATCTCTATACCTTCTTGGTTTACTCTTTCTTGCACAGTTAATATCTCTTCTATTTATTCATCTATCCAGCATATTTTGAGTGCCTGCTAAACTTTAAGTGTCTGCTAAATGATAGGCCCCCAATAAAAGAGGGATACAAAAGACTTTCCTACAATTTCATTCTTCTCTTCTATGCTCCCAAGTCCCCATGCTTGTCCTACAATGACCACATTCTACTTTGCTCTGTGAGAGCTGTGTCCATGCCTGTCTTTGCCACCAGATTGTATGCTTTCTGAGGATGGAAAATATAGCTTGATCTTTGCCATCCCCTCTTAAGAACCACATACATTTAAGCACGTAGAATGTACTCAGTTCATTAACCTCCTCCCAGCTAGCAAATGCCCTGAGCATCTGATATGATGTGGAAGACTGCTTTGACAGGCTGAGATCTTTTGTCAGCTATTTCAGAGTTGACAACACATGGGTTGACCAAATTGAGCAATTTTGGCATAAAACAATATTATGAACTCCAGAAAGGAGATTTCAGAGGGCTCTGGAACAGAAAAGTTGCCCAGTCAGAGCTGTCCCGGTGACAAAGTAAGTTCAGCTCCCCTGACCTTTTCAGCCCTGCTTCTACCCAAAGCCTCAAATAACTAGCCAGGATAGCTTTCGTCAGTCTGAAAAATTTACATAACTTCTGATAAAGTCTAGCCCAAACACTCCTCTCACACTGTGCTGACTCATACACCCAAAATATGTCTGACCAGTGAGGCAGAAATAAATGATTCTTATTGGCTTTTAACTATCATTCTCTCCAGCCCTGTTTTCCTCAGTCCTAGGGGCAGATTCTAATTTGGTACAGAAAAAAAAAAAAGTATGCCTGCCAATTCCCATCCTGGAGTGACTGAAGAAAAGAAAATGCATGTGATTATTTTAAAAGTACATGTATTTATTTTAAAGTGTCCTTCACAACCTCCACCTCCGCTTCACACCCACCATCACCCTCATCACCATAGAATTGTTTCCACCTAATTGCATCTTGGAGTTATGCCAGTACCCCCATGTAAATAAAAGCAATGAGATTAAACACCCTGCAAGAATGAGATTAAGAATAACATCCTTTTTTCAGAGACTTTCAGTAGAAAGTTCTTTGTGCTTTTTCTATCAGGAATAGGTGTGAATTGACAAAACAATGGATTTGATTTAACTTATGTTAGAAATATTGCAAAAGGTATAATTTATCCAGTTTTCATTTCTAAACTGTATTTGAGAAAGGTTATAGCCAATGTTTACACCATATTTGCAAGAGCGTAGGTGTCTAGAGAGACGCAGAAATTTTGTTTAACCCTCATTTCTGGTTCCATTTCATGTTCATGCCCCTCCTGGCCTTCTCTTTTTCTTCTGCTTTTATCTTATCTTGGCATATTTTTTGTATTTTTGAAGACTTCCTAAATACTTAACAGAAAGGGAAGGGCATAGCAAAGTTTTAATAATTTCTCTTTTTGAACCCTTATCTGTCTACCTCACAACAGATAAGTCGAATCATTCAAAGTTAACAGTAATTACGCTCAAAGCGAGGGCCAAGATACAGGAGCGCGTATTCTGCATTCTCATATGCAGGGACCAGATGGAGAAGGGGGAGAATCCATCTGCAAACATTCGTCACACTGCCTCACCGCCCACTTCAACCCTCCAAAATGATATTGCCTCTATTTTCTCCAAAGCCTGACTGGTGGCCAGAGAGAATTGATGTTCTTGACCTAATCTTTATAGGAATGAAGGGTGAGAACCCAGGTGCACACATTAATCTGTATATTAAGGAATATCTGGAAGGCTCTTAGATACTGACATTGATTCATGCTTTTGCAGTAATTCATAATTGAAAAATGGAATACATTGATTCTGTCTTGACACCTTACCATTTAAACTGTGCTATACTTCTTCCTTGTATCCTGAGATCATATTTGGAAAATGTAACGTAGAATGCTGAAGATGGAAATTACCTTTATAGTCATCTACTCTTAAGTACGAACATGTGTATGTGCATGTGTTTTTAAAATTTGGTTGCAAAATCAGCTTATACTTGGTATAAGAATATCAAATTGCCCTGGGGTGTAAGAAGTAGAATGTGAGTCCTCTCACTGTAAGTCATATTTCCCAGAATAAGCACTATTAATAGGAGCTTTTATTCATTCATTCATGCATTTATTCAAAAACATGTCTATTGAGCACCAATTATATGTTAGGATCTGAATTAAGACAGGGAGAAAAAAATAAATACATTGATATAGAAGATAATATTATTTGATGAGAGAGAGAGTGACGAGCGAGGTCATTTTAGATAGTGTGTGACTGCACGGGAGAGCAAGCAGCAAATGCAGAGCCCACCAAGCAGGAGCGTGCTGGGTATGTTCTAGCAACATGGAAGAGGCCGCTGTATCTATGATGCTGTGAGGAAGAGGGGGAGCGCACAACACTAGATTACAAATGTCAACAGTAAGCAGATTTTATAGGTCATTGAAGTATTGTAAGGAGCTTTGTTTGCTTTCTAAGTGCAAGGAGAACAAATGGGTGGCATTAAATGGGAATGTGGCAACTTTAATAGCAAAAGGCTTTTATGTGGAAAGACATGATCTAGGAAGATGCCTGAAGATTAATTTATAAGGAGGCACCATTCAAAGGGCAGAATTACTGTATATAAACATAGATGATTGTTTTGTAGTATTTATGCTTATAGTTGTTTTCTGTTGCATTAAATCCTATAATAGTCTTAATAGCAACAAGAAATAACAAAGCTGGACTAGCAGACTCAGCAAGATCTGTCTGACATCTTGCCAAAACCTCAGTTCACAGGCAGAGCCTCCAAATGAGGCAAAGGGATGTACCTGCTTGCACCACTAGAACAGCCTATGTCTCTTCTTTATGAGATTACTAATATCTCTGTATATTTTTTATAATATTTTTTATTTTGAAATAGTTTAAGATTCACTAGAAGTTTCAAAAATAGTACAGAATTTCCATGTACCCTTCAACCAGCTTCCCTCAATGACAATTCTTATGTAACCATAGTACATGTCAAAACCAGGACATTAACATTAATATAATACTGTTAGGTACAGACATTATTTGGATTTCTTCAGGTTTTACACGTTCTCTTTTAAAATTATTTGTCAGCCAGGCATAGTGGCTCAAAGCCTGTAATCCCAGCACTTTGGAAGGCTGAGGCATGTGGATCACCTGAGGTCAGGAGTTTGAGACCAGCCTGGCCAACATGATGAAACCCACTCTCTACAAAAACACAAAAATTAACCAGGTGTGGTGGTGTTTGTCTGTAATCCCAGCTACTCTGGAGGCTGAGGCAGGAGAATCACTTGAACCCGGAAGGCGGAGGTTGCAGTGAGCAGAGATCTTGCCACTGCGCTCCAGGCTGGGCAACGGAGTGAGACTCAGTCTCAAAAAATAAAAAATAAAAATAAATAAATTGACATTATTTGTTTATTTATGTTTGGAGAGTGTATAATAATATGAAATTTCCTCCTACATATAGATGCAAGTAACCACCACCATAACTGGGATAGAAAACTGTCTCATCACCACAAAGAGACTCCCTCAAAATATCTCTTAACTGTACTTTGTTGGATCATAAGTAAGCTTTTGTTTTATGAATGCACCAAGACTGGATATGAAACATACTTTTATTTGTGCTTCCTTATTTAACATTTGGTTTATTGAAATCTGTAAATCTACTTAACACAATGTTTCTAAACATTCAAACATCACAAATATTTATTTCTACATTTCATGAGTTATCTTAAATATTTAAAATTGATTTAAATGTAATTAACGAAATTATCTAAACCATCTCAATACAATCAAGAGTCTAATTTACCACTTCTTTTAATTATTCAATCACCTTGGAAACAGAGTATCAGCATGGTTTCAAAATTTGTTTCTATACTTTTTACTTACTCTAATTCATAAATAATAAACTGTGTTTTTGATTCATTTCTTCACCTTTTTTATGGCTATTTTATACTTCTGCAGAATTACAATGATCTTGCCAGACTCAAAAGAAAATATTAACTCACACAACCTGCTAAAATGATGGGTTTTAACTTAATTAATTGATCCCTGGTCATGGTAGGAGACTTGGTTTTATCTTCTGGGGTCTCTCAAATCTAGATGGATCCTCAAAGTACTCTTTTTTTCCAATAAAACTCCTCTTATAAATGGAATTTTCAAGCTCATCATCTTCAAACAAAATAAAGACAACATTTTAGATTTTTTTTTTCCTCCCTGGCCTGCACTGCAAAACTCATTTTCCTCTCAAATGTATTCATAATTTTGATAGTTTGTTAGCATTTTAAGAAACATGGGTATGCTTTAATCACATATTATTAGAAGGCTTATCCAAGGTTTTTTAATTCAGGAGATGAGAATCTAGTCCTAGGAGTCTGCTTCCTCCTTGGGCCCTTCTGCTTGTCTGTCATGTTGATAAACTCTCTGGAACTACCTGGTTATTCCCCTGTCCTTCTGATTCTTTATAAAATCTCTTTTTTCCCCAGAAATATCTGGTTTGCTCAAAATTCCTCAATCTACCCATTCTTTCCTACATAAAGAAAAATTCAATATATACGTCATAGGAACAACACTTATTCACCTATATCAACTATCCCACAGGCATTGTAAAATTAACAAAAACAATCACATATCATTATATTTTTATTTTTGTTTGATAGCTATCTTCCAGTGCATTTTATTAAATGTCATTTATTTTTAGGCTTTTTGATGAAATTGCTAAAACTTGATGCATGCCTGCTTCTAAAGAAATACTCAGGGATTTTCTCATAGATTCCTCATGTTCTGGCAAAAACAAGATGCTCTACTCCCAGGATGACTTTTTCAAGCCCCCAGATATTGAGTCAGCCATTCTCCAAGGATTTCTATTTCCTTTTAATGAAAAATAACATTTAACACCAAATATAAGCCTCAGGCTGTCTCACGTGTGTACTGGGGACAAGATGAAACATGTTTCCTGGCTACTTTAGCAGCAGAACTGAAAAAGGTCTTTCTTTCCAGATATATGATTTCTCATTGACAGGGTTGCATAGCCCTCATTATTGTTTGTGTAAATGACACCCTTGGACCTGAACAATACACATCAAGACAATTGTGTGCAACAGTTCTGCAACTGATACTTCTAATTAAAAAATAAAAATTATTACGTTTTGTTTTTTCAGTAAAAAAATTATAACTTATTTCTCATTAACAGAGATATGTAGATTTTAAACACTCATTCAGACAGCTACTGCAATGTGTTTGCTTATTATTTGCTTTTGTGGGTCCCTTAAAGCCTTCCAATTTCCTGTTAGCATTTGATATACCTATTTCCAGACTTCTTATATACATATGCAAATTCGGACACATGCAGAGAGTGTTGTGGTTTTGATACTTGTTTTTTTTTTTTTTTTTTTTTTTTTTTTTTTTTGTGGAGACAGTCTCGCTCTGTCACCCACACTGGAGTGCAGTGGCACGATCTCGGCTCACTGCAACCTCCGCCTCCCGGGTTCAAGCAATTCCTGTGTGTCAGCTTCCCAGGTAGCTGGGATTACAGGAGCCCACCACCATGCCTGGCTAATGTTTTGTATTTTAGTAGAGATGGGGTTTCACCATGTTGCCCAAGCTGGTCTTGAACTCCTGAGCTCGGGCAGTCCGCCTGCTTTGGCCTCCCAAAGTTCTAGGATTACAGGTGTTAGCCACCATGCCCAGCAATAACTATTTTATTTTTAAAAAAATAGAATTCTACTGTACAAATTGTTCTGCAAATTATTATATCTGAGCAGTATAATTTTCTGCAATGATGAAAATGTTCTATGCCTGTGACTATGGAGCCCTTAAAAAGATGGCTAATATGAACAAGGAACTGATCTTTTCATTTTATTTTATTTTATTTCAATTTATCTAACTTTAAGTCATTAGTAGAAGTTACATGTGGATAGTTGCTACTGTATTGGAGAGCACAGTTCTGAAGGATAATGTAGATTACCTTCATGACCTGAGACAGGAAAAGATTTCTTAAGCAAGATACAGAAAGCATGATGCAAATGAGAAGATACTTATGTTTTATTAAAGCTAAGATGAGACAAGATGGCTCACGTCTTTACTTCTAGCACTTTTGGAGACCAAGGCAGGAGGATTGTTTGAGCCCAGGAGTTCAAGACCAACCTGGACAACATAGCAAGACCCTGTCTCTTCAAAAAATTAGCCAAGCATGATGGCACATGCCTATCGTCCCACCTACTAGGGAAGCTGAGGCAGGAGGATCACTTGAGCCTAGGAGATTGAGGCTGAAGTAAGCCCAGATCACGCCACTGCACTACAGCCAAAGTGACAGAGTGAGAGCCTCAAAGAAAAAATAATAATACATTTTATGTAGATAACATTAGAAGCATTAAAAGAGTAGAAAAGGAACCACAGAATGGGAGAAGATATTTGCAACACCGTTAAGACAAAGGGCTTGTGTACAGAATATATGATGAGCTCCTATAACTCAGTAAGAAAAACACAGACAATCCAAAATGAGCAAGGTATCATAAGCCCTCACTTAATGTCTTTGATAGGTTCATGGAAGCTGTGACTTTAAACAAAAAATAAAAAATAACAAAACCAATTTTACCATAGATGAATTGATATAAATAAGAGTTAAGTTCCTGGCATATTACTGGTCACAAAAAATCACCAAACTTCTTTCAAAAAGACCAAAATACATCTAATAGTAAACATTTAAATAAATGTGAGCTATACATGCATTTAAGAAAGATTAATAAAAACAAGGAAGGTAACTTTATCCACTTATTCCAGTTCAGAGTTTCGGGTGCTGGAGCCTCTCCAGGGGCTCAGGGTGCAAGGTGGGAATGCATCCTGGACAGGGCACCATCCTGCCTCAGGGCACACTCACACCCACAACCTTGGACTGGGACACTTTAGATCGCCAGTTCAACTAATGTGCACATCTCTGAGATGTGGGTGGAAACTGGAGGACCTGGAGAATATGCACACAGATATGGGGAGAATGTGTCAACTCCACATAGATGGTGGCCCCAGCTAGAAATCAATTTTTTTTTCTCTTAAGGTTATTATAAAACAACATTTGAAGATTTGCTGTATTTTGTACAGGCCCTTGGCTATAAAACCAGTTCAGATGGCTAATATACATTTGAAAAGGTGCCGAATTTCATTAGTCATAAGGAAAATGAAAACTGAAGCTCTACACATTTCAAAATGGCTAAAGTTAAGAAAGCAATATTATCGACTGTTGATAATATTGTGGAGCACCTTGAATGCTTGTGCATTGCTAGTAGGAATGTAAATCAGTACAACAACTTTGGGAAACAGTCTGGCATTATCTAATAAAGTTAAACATAGTCATTCCCTATGAGTAAGCACTTCCAGTCCTAGGTATAAACGGGACAGAATTGCTTTCTATATAGACACAAAGACATACAAGAATGTCCACAGCATCCTTACACATAATGGCCAAAAACTAAAAACACCTCAAATGTTAGGACTAGAATGGTAAATTACGTGTATTCATAGAGTGATATTTTATTCAACAATAAACACATTATAATTGCAATTACACGTAATAGCAAAAGTAAGTCTCACAAACATAATATTGAGCAAAACAAGGCAGATATAAAAGAATAAGTCTACTTATATGAAACTCAAAGATGGATAAAACTAAACTATGGTATTAGAAATTAGAATACTAGTTACCTTGGAAGGTGCCAGAAAATAGGCTTTTACGATGCTGGCTGTTTTATTTCCTGGCTTTCTGGTAGTTATACAAATGCTTGCTTGATGATACTCTATGAAGAAGGACATTACAGTTTTAAATGCTATTCATTATGTGCATTATTCTTAAATAAAAAGTATTTTTAGAAAGAGATATTAAAATTTGAACCCCAGAGAACAATTCCAGAGTGACCATTTCCTAAAGCGAATGCTCTTACTCTTCAAAATGTTTAACATTGGCATAAACAAATAAAAAGTACAATCTCATTATAGTTTGTGTTTTAAGTTATTAAGAATTTTACTAGATATTTGTATTCTGCATCTGTGAAATGCTTATTCATAGCCTTTTCTCATTTTCCTATGGAATATTCATCATTTGCAGAATGATTTATAAGAATAAAATTGTGTATTTTGTTCAATTGTGAAATAGTTGTAGAGTAAGGATTTTGCCCATTTATTTGTCAAACAGATTGCAAATATTTCCCCCAATCTGGCATTTAAATTTTGTTTGTAGTGTGATTTCGCCAAGCAAAATTTTTGTTGTTTTTATTTTTTCTTTAGTCAAATTCATATATCATTTAGTTTATGGTTTCTGAGGTTTTAATTCCTTATAATAGCATCCCATCTGAAGGTTATAGGAAATATTTGCCTGTTTTCCTCTAGTATTCAAATAGTTTAATTTTTAAAAATAGAAATATTTGATTCATCAGAAGTTTATTTTTATTATGGGATAATAACTCTACATTTTTCCTTTTGTCCACCTGCATGTCAATTGTCCAAGCAACATTCGTTGCATCCATGACTCATTTGTCTCCAGCAATTTGATTCTCATTTAGATATATGTGTATATTTACATATGTAAATACATACATACATATATATACACATAAATATATATTAGATTCCCTTAGGTACTTGAGTTTGTGTCAGGATTCTCTGTTATGTTACCTAATTTATTTACTAATCTTATACCTATGTCATGATGATTTAATTACTGTGGCTAATCAGGCTACAGCCCAGGCACTGGAATGGAAATAGCAGGTTTTACTTAATGTTTTGGCTTCATTACTCACATGTCTGGCTTATAGGTGCTATTCCATGTGCTTCTGTCTCCTCGTGGCATCTCACCCTGTAGTCTCTACCCGTGGACTCTCTCTTCACAATAGTCAGATGTCTTCATGTCTTATGTGTGGCTTCTAAGCACAGAAAAGTGTGTGGTGTTAGGTCTTTTTAAGGCAAAACCTTGAGATTGCCACCACAGTACTTCTGCTAACAAATCTTCTGCTTTGTTAAAGAAGTCACGGGTTAGTAAAATTCAATATGGAAATAACTACACACGGGCATTATACCAGGAGGCATGTCCATCTGTCCATCAAGTACTGGCTACCACGGTGCATATCCTTGTCTTAGTCTTGTCTATAACAGAAATGTCTTAAGTCCTTCATTACTATTTGTTACTCATTTCTAGATTTTATCAAGATAAAAAGGGATCTACAATGCACAGAGGTTTGCTTTCTTTTATTGGAATGGTTGCTAAATAGTATCAAATACAATCTGAAGTTTATAAAGACAATCATTTTGTTTTCTCCTTCAAAATATTTATGCAATGAACTCTATTAACAGAATTCCTAAACTTTAATCCTTCTCTGCCTGAAATAAACTCTCCATGATCAAGATGCTTTATTCCTTAATACACTGTTAGATCCTATTTGTTAGTATTTTATGGAAGAATTTTCCCTTCATAATCATACATGAGACTGACTATAATTTACTTTTGTGGCACATTTCCTAAGTCCTTCACTTTGTAAATAAGGTATATGAGATCAGAGAGGTGGAATGAGTGTCTCAGGTTAGCAACAGAACTTATACAGACAGCCCCTGACTTAAGATGGTTCTACTTGTCATGTTTTTTATTTTATCATGGTGCAAAAGTAATAAACATTCAGTATAAAATATACGTCAAATTTTGAATTTTGATCTTTTCGTGGGCTAGCAATGCAGCTGTCTTGAGCCATAGCTCCCAGTCAGCCACACAATCATAAGGGCAAATGACAGATATTCTACAATGTATAAAATGAGTTTTTGACTTACCATATTTTCAACTTATGATGCCTTTATTAGGGCATAACCCCACTGTAATTCAAGAAGCATCTGTACTAGAAATAATGACTTCTGTGGATTGAAGTTAACAATAATTTATATTTCAAAATAGTGAAAAGAGAAGATATGAAATGGTCCCAACACAAAAAATGATAAATGTTTGAGTTGATGGGTATCCTACTTACCTTGACTTGAGTGTTAGAAATTGTATGCATGTATCAAAATATCAATGTACTCCATAAATATGTACAATTATTATGAATGAAAAATACATAAATAACACCTTCTGAGTCCAGTTCAATGAGTTTCCTACTACATGATGTTGCTAGTTTCTCAAAATTTTTAGCTAGCTATTTGTTTGTTTTGATATTAGGACAATTTCAAAATCTTTTAGAATTACAGAACTCAAGAAAATGTTGTGTAGTTCAATTAGTATTTACTAACTGTAAGTTATTCAAATGGTGTTTAAATCTAACCCATCTTCTGCCAGGTACTTGGAGGCCATACATGAATCCTACTTTTGGCTCAGAATGGGGCCTCTGCTATGTATGTGTTTTTTTGTGTGTATATTTTCTTTAATGTTTTAGGAGCAAGGAGAGAAAAACAATCTGTGTAACTAAATCTATACAAACTCAACACAGAGCATAAAATCAAGGGCTTAACCATCTTTAAATACTCATAAGAATAACTCCATATGTAAAGTAGATAAGTAGGCAATTATCTGGTGATTTTGCTCAATAGATCAAATTACAGTTTGTAAGATTTAGAATAAACCTCATGCTTTAAAAAACAACTGAGAAATTTTGAAATCAGTGAAGATACCATGAAGTAATGTGCATTTAGGCTTGTGTGAAGAAACTAACCTAAACTAAATAAAACACTAGCAATAACAGCAACAAAACATTTTCAAGCAATCAATAGGATTTGGCTTTAAGCCTTTTGTGTAAGATTTTCATTTAAGGCCAAAGGCCTCTTCAATGAATGCAATAAAACCAATGATTACTTGGGCTAATTTAGATGCAATTTTGTTTTCAAGGGTTTCAAAATATCAAAAATATTTTTGCTATCTTAAAATATCAAAAGAGAACTAGGTTCCTTTAAGACACTATTAGAATTAGTACAATTTAGAGAAGAATTGCTTGGCAAAAAAGCTGTGAAGGCAGATTAGCTTATTCAGTACTTGAAAAGGTTAAAAAGCAGCACTACTTTGAGAAGTGTGGTTCTGGCCCCCAAATAAAATTATAAATCCCTGGAATTGTATGGAGAGACTTTATGTAGACCAAACAACACAATTAACTTAATATATGATAAACCATGCTTTTCAACATAGTCTGTACTTGAAGAGAAAGGATTATTTAATTAGTAATTTTAGAACAATTCAATGACAGTTTTGAGAAAAAAAAAAATGCTCACACCTTTTCAAACAGTCATAAATAAAGCCCGTGCATTAGCACAAGCTGTTCTATCCACCAAGGGGGCCTCCTCTCGCCTGTCTGTCTCCCATGCATCCTCCACCATCTCACAACACTTTCTGTGTGGTTCCTTCCTAATTTCCTTTCAAAAACATAGATGCATCTTATTCTTACCCCCCCACTCATGTAGCTAACTGTCCTATTGCAAATAAAATATTGCATTGGAATCATTTGCAGCCTCCTAAATAGAGGTCTTATTTCAGTTTTTTTAACTTTTGCAACTCGAGTACCTAAATCAGCATTGGCCACAAAATAGGCATTGGAAGAGTTTTGATGAATAAATGGCACCACAATATACAGGATAATATGCACCAATTAAAATTCTAAGTATGATTTAACAAAAGATTTATAAGGAATAAATTTATAAAAGTAGATTGCAAAAGCACATGTATAATCAGATTACATCTATAAAGAAGTCTAGTTTCATAGACTCAAAATTAAAACCATGAAAGTATATGTTTGTATTAGGGCAATTAAAATATTCTTCATTGTTTCATTTATTATCTTTTCAAATAAGCTTTTCGAACCACAAATGTTAGCCATGGCCTCAACAAAACTATAACAGGATGTTAGAATAAGACTCTTTCTATGACTGGTTTCAATGGAAGTACCAATACAATAAGTATCAGATGACAAAAATGAGGGAGATGAACCTGTTCACCACTTCTCAATGCAGAATTGATAGAGTTAATGAAAATCCCTCAATTTTTGGAGACTTCAGTAAGATCGAAAGTACAAAAAAATCGGAGGAAGCTTTGAGGAAGAGTTTTAGTAAAAGACATATACATATATGTATATATAATTTTATTTTGAGAAACCTGTTGTCTTGCTATTTTATTATCTTCCTCTTTGTGAGAATAGGGCTGTCAGAGGGTAAAAGTGGGCCACCTTCCCGAAGGCTTCCAAGGCAGTGGGTAGCTTCCAAAGTGTCCACTTGGAAAGAGTGAACATGCTGTTCCCTGGCATTGGGAGACACGGGAGACTGGGGCCTGGCTCACAAGAAAGAAAAGGAAAACCAACTGTGGGCTGTAGTCTCAGCCTGCTCCAGAAATGTTGAGAAAAAGAATAGCCTTAAAAAATTACGTGTTGAGATTAGGCTGGTCTCCTAGAGTTTGCATGGGGCAACAGATGAGCTTTCCCATGGTTAGGAGGTTGTGGCAGGAAGCTGTGGTGGGGCTGTGTAGAGTTTTGCCCAATCTGGCCAGGTGAAGGGGTAAGAAGATCCCCACCGGGAAAAGATGTTAGGAAGCACACAACATCAGGTGACCAAGGGCTGAGACTGGAGTTTCCTTGGCCACTCAGATTAAATGTTTCCCTTTGGGTCAAAGAAACTGCAAGAGGGAGGGTTTCAGCAGGAAGTCTTCAAGAAGTCCCCCCTAAGGACTTTATGGAAGAAGCAGTCCACTTTACCAACTGTGGGGGCCTGCAACGCACAAAGCTCCATTAGTCTTATTCTTTCTCCCAACTGCCTTCCCCCACTGGGACCTTGCTTGGAGTAATAAACCAGTGATAGAGAAGGTCAACAGGACCCTGCTCCCTGTTCTAAGAAGTGGATCCTAATTGGCAGAGGGAAAAAGGTGTTATCCTAAAGTTAATTGTGTCATTTTGATGATTACAAGGTGTTGGACTTCATAAACTCTAAATTGAGAGCATTTGCTTCTTAAGGAAATGTTGCACAATTTTCGAAGAGTGAGGGGAAAATCATGAATTTGCAGAAGAAAGATTCCCATAGGCATAAGATGACCATCTCTGAATAAAGATAAAAATAAAACTGTGTTTTGATTTCAGTCCACACATTCATGTTGTTCAATATGTCAGCTGCATAAGGAAAACTTGTCTCATCTTCCTTAGTGCCCAACAAGTCATAAAAGGAAGCTATCCAGATACGAAAGTCTGTTAAATTTTAAGTTTTGTTTTAAATGTATTTAAGCCTTCAGGTACTACCCAACATTCTACGATATTTTATTTGCCTTTGGATGAGAAAACTCAAATCACTGAATGTAAGGCAGAGAAGCAAATTCACAGGTCATGTGTCTCCCCCTCATTTTACAAATAAGGAAATTCATGACAAAGAGAGTTGAAAAGACACGCCCCCAACACCTTTGCTGGTTAATAGCAAAATGACTTCTGACGCTGTCTTCACACTTCCTTTTCTGATCAGCTCCAGCATTTCCACAGCCTGCTGGAGCTACACCCCCAGTCTGAAAGAATCCTGAAAATAGAAAAGAAGTGGGCAGTTTTCCTAACAATGCTAATCAGAAGTTACAGTCTTCTATAAACGAGTGTCAGAGAGGTTCTCATAAAGCAAGCTTCTAGGGAGTGTAGGAAGTTAATTACCTTCCTCTATAATTCATTAGTCATCGTCCTTGTAACCTGAGGCTGTTTGAAATACAACTTGTATTTAGTAGCACAGATTCAGAAGACTTGAGGTGTTAATATGCCCAAGAGAGTCTCTTTCATCTAGTTTATTATCTATCTTTTACTTTGACAGGCTTAAACAACTTTTAAAATCTATCCTGTGTTTAGTTAAAAAACAACAACAACAAAACAGCTAAGATTGTGGAGAAAAAATGTTTTGATTAGAATGAATAATTACTTAATATATCTCCTTCAAATGAACATGAAAATGGAGTTTACATATTAAGTAGGATAAAATTGAGTAGGCTTTCAAAAACAAGTTGAAGAAAGGATTATCTGTCTCAAAATAACTCCCTCAGTGACTGTGGCGACACCATTAAATGAATTGCTTTGGGGTAAAGCATTAAGACCCCCAAAGCATTCTGAGAAAATATAAATCTATTACCTGGAAGGGTGATATCACCATTTCCCAGTGTCTTCCAAGGAGAGCAAGGGCACCCAAGACAGAGACTTTTGACTGGTGTTGGGTGAGTGGGGGAAGAAAACATTTCTGGGTAGAGCAAATTGCCTCAGAAGGACAGACCCAGAGTAGCAGAAGGGGAAAAGGGAAGGCAGAAAGTTGAGGGTGAGAAAGAGAATGTCAATTCCCTCAGGCCCATGAGAAGCAAATGTTTTTGGTGTCTTTCCTTCTCTAAGCTTCCTCTAAGCTCTCACTGAATTCTAAGGAAAATTCATATGCAAAAGATACATATACGATCCTACATGTAGTTTTTACTGAACCAGTCATTTTGTCAACAAATATTTACTGTTTACTACACACCAGGCAGTACTCAGTGTTGAGACATAATAGAAATAAGGTTCCTGCCCTTAAGAAACTTACAGCCTATAGGGTAGGTACAGTGGGGGGGTTGGGGGGGGCGTGGGTAGGGAGGTTGGGGAGGGATAACATGGGGAGAAATGCCAGATATAGGTGACAGGGGGATGGAGGCAGCAAACTACGCTGCCATGTATGTACCTATGTAACAATCCTGCATGTTCTGCATATGTCCCCCAGAACCTAAAGTGCAATTTTATATCTATCTATCTATATAGATAGATAGATATAGAATATATATATATGAAACTTACAGCCTAAGGAAGGCATGGAAAAGTAAGCAGGCATTGACACTACCTAGGACTCTCCTTGACCCCAACAGTGTGAGATTTTGCAGGATGTACTATAATCAGTGTCTGTCTGCCTGCCTACCTGCCTCACAGCTTAAGAATATGAAATAAACTTCTAACATTGAGGAAGGGGTCATTTTCTTTCTTTTAAATTCCAAATGGTACAAAATTGGTCTTATGTACATTAGTCTTCAATGTGGTTCAATCTTCCATTTTGAAACAGATTATAGCCTAAACAGAAACTAAACAAGGTACTGACCTCACAGAACTCTGAGTCTCACTTCTAATATGAGATTATAGAAACAATAACAACAATAAATCATTTCTGAGGTTATAGAAAAAAACAAAAAACAGACAAAATAAACAAATGAAAAACTCTGAGCCATAAATTACAGGAAAATGTGTTGACAAATGGGGAATCTACATTCACAAGGGCAATGTAGCAATGGGGTAGCAGAAGTCTCTGTGGGGGCATTACCTGCACAACCACTGTGGAAGCACTGGCTGAGATGGTGGGCCATGTGAGGGCCTCTCTGAAAATGGCCCCACCTGCTTCCTGCAGAAAACAGTGAAGAGACACATTAAGGTGGTGGGCAGTCCCGGGAAAAGCTGCTATTGCCACCAACTCTGCCACCTCAGAGGTCTGGTCAAGCCATTATGGAAACCCAGGTATGAAATGCTAACTGTCCAGGGACCCAAGGAAATGACACAGAAATGGGTACCCCTGAGAAGGATCATGTTTGTATTTTAAGATGGCTTTCCAGAAGTGATGCCCAAAGACTGTTGCCCCAGTGAGGAATGGCTTTAAAGGTTAACACTGGGTATGGGAGTCGTCTACTTAGTATCTAGTGGGACCCTAATCATTTACACTTGAGGGCAGTAGACAAACCAAGTGGTAGAGAAGGCTCTTTTCTGGAAATTAAATGCAATGAGAGAAGGCAGGAGAAGAAATTTGGGTACCCACAGCGGGCAGGATGTACTATAATCAGAAGAACTAACCCTCATATTATTGCAGAACTGGGCAGAGGGCAGGAACCAGACCGTGTATTATGGATCAAGGAGTCAAAAGGCATCAGTTGTGTGATCAGGAAGTGAATTGCCTCCAACAGGGTGCTTACTGTGGTTCAGGTCTTTTTAAAACTGGAGCTTCTGTCCTTGATCCCTTTGACCTTACACTTAATACTGAAAGTTAAGTCTTCTCACCAGAAGGAGGGAGTGCAAAATGCAAGTAATCACTGTAAGAGGGCAGAAGCCAGTGATTACAGACTGAGAACATGAAAGACAGAAAGCCACAGAGTATTTCTGGGCTGCTGGTACTCAGTCAACAAATAGGAATCTCTGCCTCTCAAATACAGGCTGATAGTGTGATAAACTGTACTCACAAGGTGCCTCCCTCAAGGAGCTTACACTCAGTGAAGGAGTTTATTAGCTGTCTTAGTCTTTTCGGGCTGCTGTAACAAAATACCATAGAATGGGTGGCTCAAACAACAGACATTTATTTCTCAAAATTCTAGAAGCTGGAAGTCTGAGATCAGGATATCAAGTGGGTTCTGGTGAGGGCCTCTTCCTTCTTGCAGACACCTGCCCCACTCTGCATGCCCCTATGGCCTTTTCTCAGTGCATCTGGGAGGGGCCAGGGTGGAATGATATGGTTTGGCTGGGTCTCCACCAAAATCTAATGTTAAATTATAATCCCCAGTGTTGGGGGAGAAACCTGGTGGGAGGTAATTGAATCAAGGGAGTAGATTTCCCCCTTGCTGTTCTCATGACAGTGAATGAATTCTCTTGAGATCTGGTTATTTAAAAGTACTCTACCCCTCCTCCTTCACCGTCTCTACTGACAACATGTGTAGCTATGCTTGCTTCCCTTTTGCCTTCCACCATGATGATAAATTTCCCGAGGCCTCCTTAGCCATGCCTCCTGTTCAGCCTACAAAACTGTGAGTCAATTTAATGTCTTTTCTTTATAAATTACCTAGTCTCAGATAGTTCTTTATATCAGGGTAAGAACAGACTAATACAGAACTCTTTTAAATGACCAGCTTCCAACAAAGAATTATGAGACACTCAATGGAACAGGAAATTACAGAGGAAAAAAACAGTCAATAAAAACTGCCCCTGAAAACATCCAGGCTTTCAACTTACTAGGCAAAGATTTTAAATTAGCTATGTCCCAGGAACCAACGTAAATCATTTCTGAAGAAGAACAACAACAACAACAACAAATAATAATAATAATAATAATAAGAGAAGAAGGTGTCACCAAATAAAGATTCTCAATAAAGAGAAAAAAATTATTTAAAAGTAGAAATAGACAGGTTTTTAAAAAATCTCAATCATGGTGGTGGTTATTTGCATCTTCATGTAGGAGGCAATTTCATATTATTATATACTCCTCAAATAGAAATTTCAGAAATGAAAAGTACAATCACAGAAATGAAAAATGTACTAGAAGGGATCAACAGTAGATTTGAGCAGCCAGAAGATTCAGCAAACTTCAAGATAGCTCAATTAATATATCCAGTCTTGAAAACAACAACAAAAGAATGATCCTCACAATCCTCATAGACCTGTGAGACACCATGAAGTATAGCAACAAATGTATAATGAGAGTCTCAGAAGGGGGAGGAGAAAAAGGAGCAAAAAAACTTCTGAAGAAATAATGGCCTTAAACTTCCCAACTTACATAAAAAGCAATAATATACATATCCAAGAAACATAAACAAAAACACAAAAAATCCAGGAAGGCTAAACTAAAGGAAATCCATACCTAGATACATCATTATCATCTGCCAAAAGACAGAGAGAATTTTGAAAGTAGAAAGAGAGAAGTGACTCATCATGTACAAGAGGTTTTGAATAACACTAACCAAGGATTTCTCATCAGAAGTCCTGAAAGACAGAGAGAGTAAGATAACATATTTTCAATGTAATATATCATATCGAAGTCTAAAGGACAAAAAACACATAATCACTAGAAACAGAAAAAGCATTTGACAAAATCCAACATCCTTTTATGATTAAAATACCCAAAACATTTGAAATAGAATAGACTTTCTCTGTTTAAGGGTATCTACTAAAAATCCAAATATAGCAACATACTAATGGTAACTAAAAACTTTCGTTTTAAATTCTAGTCATAAACATGACTAGAATGTCTGCTCTTACCACTTCTATTCAAGATTATACTGGGCTAGGCACAGTGGCTTGAGCTTGTAATCTTAACACTTTGGGAGGTGAAACAGGAGGATTATGTGAGTCTAGGAGTTCGAGACCAGCTTAGGCAACATGGCAAGCCCTTGTCTTTACAAAAGATAAAAAAAAAAAAAAAAAAAAAAATAGCCAGGCATGATGACACACACCTGTGGTCTCAGCTACTCAGGAGAGTCAAGTAAGAGGTTCACTTAGCCCAGGAGATCAAGGCTATAGTCAGTGGTATTCATACCAACTGCTCTCCAGGCTGAGTGACAACAAGAACTTGTCCTAAAAAAAAATACTGGAAATTCTAGCTAGAACAAGTCAGGGATTAAAAAATAAAACCGTAAAGTCATCTAGATTGGAAAAAAGCAAGTAAAACTACTTCTTGTTACAGATGACATGATCTTGTACATAGAAAATCCCAAGGAATTCACGCACACATACACAAACACAAACTATCAGAATTAATAAACATGGTCAGCAAGGGAGAAAGATACAAAATTACAAGATCAGTACATGAAAATCAATTGTATTTGTACTCACTAGCAGTGAAGAAGCTAAACATTAAATTAAGAAAATTCCATTAATAATATAGAAAATAATTCAGTACTTAGGAAAAAATTTCACTGGAGAAGGACACCAAATGCTATGAAACATTGTTTAAAAAAATAAAATAAGGCCTTAATAAATGGAAAGACAGTGAATTTTCATGGTTTGAAACAGTTGATACTGTTAAGATGGCAAGACTCCCCACATTTATTTGCAGATTTAATGAAAACTTTATTAATATCACAGCTGCTTTTTTTTTCTTTTGTCGTAAGCCTTGAAGTCCTCGGTTTTGCTTTGCTGGGAGGTTTTTAATTCAGTGTCTCTTATTATATATCTGTCGAGATTTTCTATTTCTTCCTGAGTCACTTTAGACAGTTTGCTGTTTCTAGGATTTTGTCCATTTCATTTAGGTTATCTAAATAGCTGTCATGCAATTGATAAGCTAACTAAAATGCAAGTGATACAAAATAGTCAAGATAATTTTGAAAAAGAAGAAGAAATTTGGAAGATTTGCTAAAAAGCTATAGCAAGAAAAGATACTGTGGTACTGGCATAAGAATAGACACACACATTAGTGGATTAGAAAAAGAGCTCAGAAATAAAGCTTTACATTCCCTGTCAATCGATTTTCAAGAATTTTCAGCAAGGGTTACAAAACAATGCCATGAGGAAAGAAAAGAGTTTCCAACTCATGCTGCTGGAATAACTTGATAGTCACATGCCAAAAAGTAAAGTCAACCCCTTACCTCATTGCCTGTATAAAAATTAATTCAAAATGGTCAAAGACCTAAAGTTAAGAATAACAATATAAAACTCTTAGAAGAAAAACAGGTATAAATCTTTGTGACCTTGGATTAAGCAGTGGTTTTTTAGGTATGACACAAGCACAAGCAACACATATAAAAATATATAAATAGGACTTAATCAGAATAAAAAACATTTGTGTCTCAAAGGATGCCATCAGGAAAGTGAAAAGATAACCCTCAAAATGGGATAAAATAATTGCAAATTATGGCTAATGAATCTAGTGCTCAGAATATATAAATAACTTGTACAACTCAAAAATAAAAAGACAAATACTTTAAAAATGTGCAAAATCTTGAATATACCGATGGCCAATAAGAACATTAAAATATGCCAACATCATTAGTCATTAAGGAAATGTAAATCAAAATCACAATGAGATATCACTTCACACTCACTGGATTATTTATAACTAAAAAAATTGGACAATAACAGGTGTTGGTGAGGATGTGGGTAGAATAGAACCCTCACACACTGGTGGTAGGAATGTAAACTCAAGCAGCTGCATCAGAAAACGTTTCAGAAGTTCTATAAAAAGTTAAATGTAGATTAGGGCCAGCAATTCTATTCCTAGTTACATACCTAAGATAATTTAAAGCATGTATCTACACAAAAATGTGTATGTAAACATTCATATTAGTACAATTTATAAGCCAAAAAATGGAAACAACTAATGTTCAGTTGATAAAAATAAACATAATATATCTATACAGTGGGATTCATCTATAAAAAAGGATGAAGTACTAATACATGCTACGACATGAATGAATCTTGATAAGTAAAAGAAACCAGTCACAAAAGGCCACATATTATAAGATTTTATTTATATGAAATGTCCAGAATTAAAAAAAAATCATTAAACAGAAAGTAAGATTAGTAGTTTCCAGGGATAGAGAGAGAGGATTGGAGTAATGGGCAAAGGGTTTCTTAGGGGATGAAGAAAATATTTTGAGGTTACATGGCGGTAATGTTTGCACAACTTTGTGAATATGCTAAACATAAATAAATTATAAACTGTAAACTGGTGCATTTGATGGTATGTGAATTATATCTTTAAAAAAAAATACAGTGAGATGATGTAGGGCAGAGAGGGGATGACTCTAGAGGCAATTTTCATGTGTAGCTGAGAGATGATGAATCCCCAAAGCAGGAGATTTTCTTAGAGTTCATCATTTTAACAGGAAACAGGTAATGTAGAGTTTCAAAAGCAGGGGATGTAGAAGTCCCCTGAACTCTATTTTGAATTACTCTATTTTGTCATCAGAATAAAATTAAAGTTATCATCTAAGAGTGAAGCAGAAGAAATGTGGGGAGGTTCGAGAACAGAAAATGTGCCTACATAGTATGTTTGGGAAGGGGAGAGCATGATTTGACAAGAGCCTACCTGAGGTTTGTGGTTATAAATTTAAAGTAAGATGAGGCGTATTGATTTTTTCTTTCTCTCCAGCCACATTCAGTCAATCGAAGCAAGCACCGAGTAGGTAGAGATATAACCGGGGCTGGCATTTTCCTAGTGAGTGTAATGCACTCTTGAGAGTGGATATGAGCAATATATGACAAATCGTAGCATCTTAGTGGGATAACTATGAGGGCAGGGATGAGAGGAGGTTAACGGACAGAGAAAATGTATTAAAGTTAATGGATTGAGTGTTGCTGGGGGTTTTAAAAATTATTTGAGTAAGAATAAGAGAGGGAGTTGACCAGAAATGTGGGAAGTAGAGATGGTCAGAAATTATGATAATGGAAATTGAGATTCTGCAATTATCATTACAATGTCTAATATTTCTTTCTGCATATGAGTGGTTGAGATAGGGTGGAGGACAAGATCATTAAACCAGAAAAGAGAAAATATTGCTGAGACATTAACTGCTTAAACTTAGATGATGTGTGCTTGGAGTGGGAAGTGGTGTACGTTTTCAAGTCTTTCTCTAGTAATGGAGAAAGATGTCTATTGAAGGATACATATGTGGAGATTAGCATGCAGATGGCTGAAGACTGGAGGACAAGGGATTTTAGGATGGTAATAAAGATGGGGTCTAGATTATGGGGTCTAGACCCCAGTGATTATGGGGTCTGGACCAGACTGGGCTTCAGCTACAGAAAGAAGTGCTGATGGACCGAGCAAAATGGTGGTCATACAGGGCTGAGGAGTCACCGATAAACCTGAGTCCAGCAAGGTAAGGGGTAGAAGATGACTTAAAGTCAGTTTGTGCTGACTTAGCACATGTGTCAATTATTTCTTTAGCATCCATTTCTTTTAATAATTTATTCTCAGAGTTGGAGTTAACACACTGATCTCACTGAAGTGTTTCGAGCTTTAAATAAATTGGAGAAATTAGACAACAAAGTTGTCAAATTAAGTCTGAACTTGTAAACTCGTTCAGCCTTAATATCCCACAGTTAATTCAGCTGTGAGGACTCCAGCTACCAGTTCAGAAACAATAGGGAAATCAAGAGATTGACTATTTCAGCAAATACTATGGAATATTTCTGTAACATTAAAAATCTGATAGATTGAAACTAAGAATAAGGTAGAAGTGACAGGGAATTTTAAAAAAGCATTCCAAAGCATTCTAAAATGCCCAGTAATCGTAAAGCATTCAATCACAACTTGGTTTGAATCAGGTTTTCCCATGCTTGACTGTGTGACCTTGGGCCATTTTCCTCACCACTCTGGGTTTCAGTTTTCTTTGAACACTTACCTCAATAACATTTTGTCATATGGGTTCATGAAGCAATGCACTATTGGCCATATGTTTATAGGTTTAGTTATATACAACTCCATACTTTAAAAAGTATGTAGAAAAAGAAGAGTGTTAAATTATTTTGAAGGACAAATGATGTACACTGTTTCTTTCTTTGCAGATTGAGTAATCGCACTACAAAATAGAATTAAATTCCCCAAATTTAGATGCTGTCTTGTTAGAACTTTATCTCGTTAGCCATTTGATGTTTTCTCCTACACTGGTAAATTTTGGGCTCTTTCAGCCTAGACTCAAACAGGCTGTAGGAGTATGTAGGGATGGCTCAGGAGACAAAAGGGTGGTCTTTGTGCCTCAGTAGACTTCTTTTGTCTGAAGATTTGGAGTAATCATTGGTAAGACTGTGGTATGTTCAAGCTGCATAGGGGCAGGGAATAAACTAGAGAATATTTCATGGTTCTTTTTTGATCTTTGGATAATGAGCAAGAATTTTCATTATTACACATTAATTCTGGAAGATGTCTTTTCTAATGGTATTTGACATCTCCTTAGAACCTTGATATTGATCCATTGTACATGTGCCACAATGACACTCCACTTGCCGTTTCTATGAACTCACAAGACCGATGTCTGAAATTAAGACTTTACCGCTGAAGTTCCAAATGCAGGAAGGTGGGGGAGGGGTGTGGAGCTGTGCGCTCAGCTAAATGAACCAACGTCTAGTCAAGTAGGACTAACTCCAACAATTAATCCCAGCAATGTTCATTTCCTTGACCTGCTGAATACAGCCACCAACACTCAACAAAACATTTTTTTTCATTGCTCCACAGCCATTCTTAAAAACGTTAGCATCTAAGTATTCATTTATGTGTTCCATTAATAGATACTGTTCCACCAAGTAATGCCTACCTGCCCAGTGCTTTCCCAAAGAGAGAGAAAGTAGTGCCTGCATTAGCAAGTGGGTCTATGCCTAGATCTCCTATTCAGTGTTTGGTATTTAAACCGTATCTTCTTTAAAGAATTGAAATTTTCACATATACCTCATTCATTCCTAAAGCTGATGTTTTCCAAGTGCTTGAATTAGTCAATCCCTTAATAAGTTAATTGATCCAACAAGACCACTGAGGATCCCTTGCAAATGAACAAAAGTAATCATCATGGGGTATAATTTATTAAAATAGTTTTAGTTGTCTTTTCTTTATCTGCCCTGCTCCTATTTTTTTTCGCAGGGAATCTAGGTCCTTTAGGGCTTCCTTACATTAAGAATTTTGGTAGAGCTGAAAGCAAAAAGACTCACAAGTAATAACTTTTTTCTGAATTTATAAAAGCCAAAATTCTTTGAGAAGATAACATTAAGTGTCCCAGAACATGATCATAGTGATTTAAGTTTTTCAAGAACGAGAAAGAGAGGGAACATTGTTCAAAGCTGAAGAGGAGAAAAGGTCCCTTAGTCCTTCCTTCTTGCAGCATCTCCTCTGCAAAGATGGCTGCAGAGTTCATCTGAGGAGGTGGAACCTTGCTCAAGCCTGCGAGAATGCTGGGCCTCAAAGAGTCAAATGGTGTCTCCATAGTAACCAGTGGGGGTGAGGTGTCAAAGCAATGTTGCAGTATTATGGAAAACCCCAGGCCTCTTAACTAACTATTAGAGTGGGAGGAGATGGTATTGAATAATATCTGAAGTTGAATTTGCAAACCTTTCAGAGGTGGATGGGTACTCAGATTCAGAATTAAAACTGTTTTAAAAAATTATAAAACAATTTTTCTTACACACCTATGTTTGTGGACTAGGATTTATTTCTACTGCATTCACACTGCATATGGCTTTGCAATTTTCAAAATTATGTTCTTACCTTAGTTAATTTATGCCTTAAAATAAATATATGAGTGCATATTATTATCAGCTTTGCTTTATAGAGCAGGGAATTAAGATTCAGAGAAACTGAACAACTTGCCAAAGAATACAGAGACAAGTGGTGGCAGAGTCAGAACTCAAGGTCAGATCCACATGCCCCCGAAGTCTGCATTCTTTTCAGTATGGCATGTTGCCTTTCTAATAGGGAAACTGGTTCCATTCATTAAGTGCTATTGAGGAGAAGGCTGGAGTTACTTAAATAGAACTAAGTTGCTATTTTAAGCCATAATTAGCAATAACAAATTGAGACCTCAAACACAGGTTCTTGGGGTCCCTGTGGAATCAGCTTCCTCAGGTGTTTCTACCCAGCTGCTCTCGGACCCAAGCTCCTTTTCAGGCTGTGAGCATTCCTATTCTCTTCAGATAAGCTGCCTCCTTCTGTTCTATCCACTAGGGTTGCACCACTGCTCTGCAGTGAGGCAGACTCCCTGGTTTTTCCTTCCCTGCTGCCCCAAATACAAACAAAGGGCTTTGATTCTTCTCTAAGCATTTGGTTAATCGGCAAGGAAATAGTGTGCTCCTGACAGCATACAACAGGAAATTGTTATAAAGTTATAAAGTTCTTACAGCAGTGATCCTTGCACTCTTAGCATGGCAATGTGTCCTCTTAGCCTGAAACCTTCTGCTTTAATTTTGCTTTCCAGGGTGAAGATATTATCAAGGTAGACTATTAAGTGTCATCACTTTCTCACTATTCATCTATGCTCCCCTTGGGTTTGCTTCCCACACTGTTCAACCTAGAATCCATGGCACATCATTTTAACATTCTTATCCCCTTCCTTCACTCTCCTTTCTTCTTACAAAACGCTAGCCCTGCATGATCCTTGCTATTCTCCTTTCTTTAGCCTACACCAGAGCAGCTGAACATAGCTGCACAATCTCTCGCAACCCAAATGATGGTCCAACTGAAAATTCATATTTCACATGAGCCCTCATTAGTACCAATCAATCCTGTTACATTTCTCCAGACTTTCAATTCCTCCCCCCCCCCAAAAATGACTTTGTACCTTCTTCTCTCTCCTGCAGCCCTCCAGGCTCCCTTCTCTCTCAGATAATAGCCAAGCCTCTTACTTCACTCTCCCAATTTCACACCCAAAGCACCTGCATCCTTCTCCTTCCCTCCATCCCTCTCCCTACCCAAGACCCATGTTCCAAGTGGATTCCATCTGCCTCCTCCAGGGCATGATCATTTTGCCCTCCTGGGCCATCATTTCTCTCTATTAGGAATCTCTCTTTCACATACAGTTACTATTACATTATAATGGAATAATGTAATTGAACCTCCCCAACTCTTTCTGCTCCCAAAGAACTCTCCATTTCTCTTCTCAACACCACAGCAAAACCTCCAAATGAGTTGCTCATGTACGTCATATTTCCCCTTTCTTACCTTGCATTGTCTCTGAAATGCTACCCACTGCCCTTCCAGAAAATTTTGTCAAGGTCAACAATAACTTTCATGTTGCCAGAATTAGGAAGCAGTAGTGTTTCTTCATTCTGGGCAGTTTCAGCCCCACAGATGACTGTCCCACTCCCACTGCTCTCTTGACTTCCTTTTCAACACATTCTCCTGCTGTTCCTGTTGATATCTCACTGGCCTCAGTATTCTTGGGCTTCTCCTTTTCTTTTCCTGAATAAAGTGTAGAATTTCCTCAAGGTTCTCTCTGGGACTCTTTTCTCTTCTCTGACACTTTCTTCTAAGGTGATCTCAACAATTCCCAAAACTTTAACTATAATAAATCATATATTCCAATTCCAAAGTAGTAGTTCATCCTTACAGCTTCAGACATTGATATGGCACCAGTCTTTCCCATGTAATTAAATGTCAAAACACTTCTTCAGATTGTTCAAGCCACACATCTAAAAATCATTCTGTTTCTTCCCTCTCCTTGCCTTTTGACACACAATCCATTAGTAGGGAGATTTCCCACCTCCAAAATCTCTCCACCGTCTTATATCTATCTGTCTTCTGATTTCTCCTATCACTGTCATCTCTCACCTGGACTTCTGTAACCACATCCTAACTGCTCACACCTTCCCAATCCTGTCACACTAGAATAAATCATCCCATAATGGCAAAAATTATCCTCTTAAAATAGAAATCAGAGCATCTAACCCCTGTGTTTTGAACCTTCCTGTGGCTTACCCTTTCGCTAAAGGAAATTCAAACTCGTTATCCTGGCCACAAGCTGCTGCTGGTCTGACAGGCTTTCTGACTCTGCCCCTTGCCCCTCTTACATTTTCTCAGCTTGCTCCAGTTTCACTGAACTTTGAGATTTTTAAACATGGCGTGTTTTCCCACCAGGGCCTCTGAGCATGCTGTTCCTTCTTCAGGTAACTTTCTCCCTCCAAATGCATCTTCTGGCTCTCATTTCTCAAAAATTTCAGAGAGGACTTCCTTGCCACCTATCAAAAATCTAAACATCAACTTATCTCCTTCATTCTTTTGACTTATCAAGGTTTGTAATTGCTTTGGTTCTTTGTTCAATGACTTGATGTTGCCTGTTTCCACCACAGAATTTATGCTCAGTCAATGCAGGGACCATGGCAGTTGTGTTTGTTCTTGTATCTCCGAGCACTGCGAGGGACACCTAGAAACTTCTGGACGAATATGTGCTGACTGCAGCAGACAAACATTCAGCAGAAAAATGGTGGAAACCAGGAGGCCAACTGTCGGCATTGAACTTATAGGACAATCAGATCTTTCTTCACATTCTGTGATCTGTCTAAAAATATGGCCTTCTCCTACATTGCAGACAGGGAAGAGCTTCATCATCGCAGCCCAAGGGTCTGCTAAGTACAGAGGCACTGGCCTAGCTGGACTGGACTAGACAATGGACTTCCCTTGACATCTTGAACACAGATCCCAGGGAGTTC
Organism: Ateles fusciceps; assembly: GCA_036589455.1. Classification (NCBI taxonomy): domain Eukaryota; kingdom Metazoa; phylum Chordata; class Mammalia; order Primates; family Atelidae; genus Ateles; species Ateles fusciceps. Next base: position 14,863,798 of record JAZHEH010003329.1, read on the forward strand.
CATTCTGTCAGGTCATGTGCATGAAAGTCACTCTTCCATGTTAGCAGACTGACTGACACCTATGCTATAACCTATAGGTCTGTCATAGCTGACCATCTGTCATATCTAAGCAACAGTGTTATGACTTTTAGCATCTTCATGACCAGGTCAGGAATCCAACCCTTCCCTGATTCCTGATTTCATGGCTTATCCTCAAAACATTATGACACTTAGTGTCAACTGAGTCAGTCCTGAAATATTTGGCTGTGCTATGGTGCCAATAAGATTATAATGACTGATCCTTTAGAATCTACCTTGGCCTTTACTGTAAGTGGCCAATAAAATCATTTTTTTCCAAAACCAAATATCTTTCTCAGCATGGGGCAGACAGAGTGTGTTTTATAACTGATTTCTGATTGGGTTACATCTAGAAAAATGTTCTAGACTTTTGTATTTCAATGTATATGCCTATAAAATTTAAAATTTCTGAAATACGCTTGATTTAGAGAAATATAGGATAAATACCTGTCCCAGTAACAAAATAGATTCAGAACTATGGCACTTTCATACAAATAAATGTTACTCAGCAATAAAAAAAAACAAACTACTGATACATGCAACAACATGGATGAATCTTGAATGTATCATACTAAGCAAAAGGGGTCAGATTCAAAATCATACATACTGTATGATTCATTCATATGGTGTTCTAGAAAAGACAAAACTGTAGGAACGGAAAACAGATGAGTGACTAACAGGTGTGAGAAGCGCTGATGGTGGAGATAATTCACCAAAAAGAGGTCTGAGGAAATTCTTTGAGATGATGGAACTGTAATGTTTCATGGGATTTGAGGTAGAAAATCTCCCCGTTAATGGATTCTGTGTCAAAAGGAGGCGAGGGAAGAAACAGAATAACTTTTAGATTTCTGTCTTGAACAATGTGAAGAAGTGTTTTGACATTTAATTACATGAGAAACGGGTGCAGTATCAATTTCTGGAGCTCAACAAGAATGAACTACTACTTTGATTATGGTACAATAGTCTTCACGTATTTGAGGTTTTGCTTTGCAAGGTTTTAGTTCCATGAGATCAATATTAAATGAAAATTCTAGAAATAAACAATTTATAAGTTTTAAATTGCATGCCCTTTGATCTCATGATAAAAGCTCTGCCTGTCCCACACCATCCTCCCTTTGTCCCACCCAAGATGTGATTCATCCCTTTGTCCAGTATATCCAGGCTGCACACACCACCCATAATAACAGCCATCTAAGTTATCAAATCAACTGCTACAGTATTGCAGGGCTTGTGTTCAAATAACCCTTATTTTACTTGATAATGGTCCCAAAACCCAAGAACAGCGATGCTGATATATTGTTATAGTTGTTCCATTTTTTAGTAGTTATTGTGTTACCCTCTTACTGTGCCTAATATATAAACTAAACTTTATCATAGATATCTATGTATAGAAAAAACATAGTATATATACAGGGTTTGGTCCTATCCCTGGTTTTGGGTACCCACTGGGGATCTTGGAACATATCCCTAGAGGATAAGAGGGGGCCACTGTATTGGTGACACAACTGGTATGCCTGTTATTATTAGTTTTATGTGTCAACTTGACTACGTTATAATCTCCAGTTATGCTATCAAACAGTAATCTAAGCATTGTTGGGGGAAGTATTTTTGTGGATGTGGTTAACGCCCACAATCTGTTGACTTTAAGTAAATGAGATTATCCTTGATAATGTGAGTGGACCTCATCCAATCAGTTGAGAGGACTTAGAGCAAAATTGAGATTTCCTACAGGAAGAAAAATTCTGGTCCAGACCACAGCACCACAGCATTAGCTGCTACCTAAGAGATTCCAGCCTGCTCTATGAGGTTTGGACTTGCCAGTCCTCATGATCACATAAGACAATTCCATGGAATACATATATATATATATGTGTATATACACACAAATACACACACACATTCACACACACATATATATACCCTGCTGGTTCTATTTCTCTGGGGAACCCTAACTAACACAATGTACTTATTAAAATTCATAGAAATACACCCCTAAAATGGCAAATTTTCCTATATGTAAATTATATCACAATCAACCTGATATAAAAAAACTAATTAGGATTCTGTTTGGAGATGTAAACAGAGTGTGTGTGTATTTATGCATGTGTGTAAAAAAGGAACATGTGTGTGAGACAGCATGCATGTGAATATATGCAGTGCGTGCCTTTGTAGATATTTGTATTTCTGGAAAAGATGTGAGGAAAGTGTTTGAATTAAAAAAAAAAAATCTTTAGTCCTGAAAGTGGAGTGATAAAAACAACCTATCTGTTTGCAGTCTGAGCTGATTAACTGGTTATTCCACAGCTAATGAAGGGGGGCCTCCACGCAACAGAACCTCAGTTCATTTTTGTCCTTTTACTAATGAGTGCAGTGGGGTAGGAAAATTAAATTCAAATTAATCTGTTCTTTATTGAATACTTCCTGAACACAAGATTCTGTGTCAAGTGGTTCAAGGTAAATAAAGGTGAATAAGATGTGGTTACTGCCCTCAGTGTGCTCACAGTCTAGTAAAGAACACTGACAACTCCACAAATAGCCATAACTCTTGACACAGCGTAAGAAACATCCTCCTGATAAAGAAAATTCTATGGAATGCAGAAGACAGGATATCATATTTAGACAGGAAGGTCAAAAAGCTTTCGCAAACAAAGTTGAATTTAAGCTGGACATGAAGGAGAAATATGATTTTGAGAAGTGGAAAAACAGATGGGGCAGAGAGCATTTCAGAGGAAAGAAAATGACTTAAATTTTTTTTTTTTTAATGTGCAGATCCAGGAAAACATGGTCTGCAGGAACTGAGAGCTCCAGCAAGGCCAAAGAGACCTCAAGTCTCTTATAAATAAGTCCAATGTATTTATTAATTAAGCATTTCTTCAGGGCTTCCTATGTGCCAATTTGCTTAGAACATAAAGTATTAACATATGTTAAAAAGTAAAAGATAAGACAAAGAAAAGGCTAAGGTGAAATAGATTTTTAATTAGAAACAGCTTTAAAATGTTCTGTTTCCACTTAAGGAATGAATGAACCCAGATGTAAAATGGGTCACCCTGCCCCGTAAGATCTGGTAAGATTTGCTCAAACCATAATTCCAGTCCCTGTTAAATGTCCAACGTCCTCTTCAAGAACTTTGTGAATTCTTGGAGTACGTTGTCTTGTTATTTCTGGCTCGAATTGTCTACTACCCTTGAATTCTTGTTTTCACATTGTGCTCTGCAGCTAGTGCCTTGTGTGTCTTCCACACCCCTCCAGTCATCCCTTCTTATCTCAGGAACTAGGCTCCTGCCATTTCCCACTCATTCCTGCATCACCAATTTCTCCCACCCTGCTGTATTATTCCAACAATGCTACGGTATCTCCAAACTGAAAACCCTTAACCTTATGTTCTGCTCCAACTGTTGCCTTAATTCTCTGCTCCCATTTATGGAAAAACATTTAAAATTTGTCTATTCTCACTGTCTCCACTTCCTCCCATTCCATTCTTGCAATTTAAAAATAAATATATGTTTAAATATGTATCAAAATAGATTATATTTATATATATTCGAGATATTAAATCACTGGCTTTTTCACTGGAGGTGCTCCCAGATGTGAATATCTGGGGTTAGTGTGACTGCTCAGACTTGGAGGGAAGATAACTGTAACTCTAGGTCAGAGGCAGGGCAGTGGGATCAGGCTCATCTGCCAGCCAGTGATCTGGAAATAGGCTAAGGAAGGCAGACTGAGGCACTCGTGCCCTGTGTAGATTGGCACCAAACCCTCTACTTTGCCGAGTGTCCCTTATTTTAGTATCTCTCTGGATCTCCCCCTTTTACCAGGGAGTGTGCTTAAAGAGGCTAGAGTTGTCATCTGGCCGTGTGGAAAGAGGAAAGAAACCTGAGTGAAAGGGTTCAGCTGCACTGTGTACAGAACTGCGAACAAGCCTCACACCTCTGGGTGGAGGAATCCAGAGAATAAAAAGAGAAAGCTGCTGTCACTTATAGTAGGGATGAAAAAGCAGAGGTGAAAGACCCCTGCTGCTGTTTGCAACTGTGAGCAGGAACCCAGGACTGCTGTCTGTGGAAGTCACTGCGGGCGAAGTCCCCACCAAACTCAAGAGAAAACATGGCTTTTCCCCTCCCCCACTTCTTTCTAATCTCCCAGTTGCCTCCCATTGGCAAAATCTCCCCTTTTGCCTCCTCCCGTCCCCCACTAATTTTGTAATAAATGCCCTGAATTAAAGGTCTTTTTTAAAAAAATCGCTTGGGGAGCAACCTTTAGACAAGGTCGTAGACAGAAGTTCCTTTATCTCTGAGAACCAATCGCTGGGCCGGCCACTGCCAAGGGCCACTCAGAGGGAACGGAAGGGACAGGGACAGAAGACGGGCAGAGGAGAGAAAAAATAGAAAAGAAAATAGGATTGTTTGAATATCACCAGCAATTGCCTCGGGCACATTTCCTGCCTTAGCTGTGTGAGTCAGCCTGGCCGAACAATCTAAAAACGGCAGGTCCGGCGGGCTGCAGGGTGCGGTGCCTACTTGGGTCCACCGTGGCCCACGTGGAGCCTGCGACGCTGCTTTCCCAGGGGCTGGGGCTGTGGGCGCCTCCCAGGAGGGTTCAAGCCGCGCATCTCAGGGGACTGGGAGAAAGTCACTACCTTATTTGCACACTAGTCATTACTGCATCCTTATCATCTCTTGGAATGAGAGTTGAAAATTTAAGCAGAGGATTTCTTTAATCAAACTCAAATGCTTTGCATAGCAGAGGAAATAAGGTCAAGGAGCTGCCGCTGCAATCAAGTTCCAATTCTTAGCTAGAGCCGGGGGATAAATGTGAGCAAGTCTCCCTCTAGTGGACAGAGCGCGTCACCTTTCACTCGCAAAGACGGCCGCATCTGGGTCAGGCAGAAATTCAGGAAGAGCCAGGTGAGAAGGTGAGCTGGGAGGAGAGGAGGTACGCTTGTCTTTGAGACCCACAGTCCCGCCTTGCCGTCTCAGATTTTCTTTTCACTGGAAAAGCAAACTGCGTTGAAATTTTTACACATCATTTGAGAATGCTTACTCTTAAAATGTTTGTTCTTAATTCGTTAAATATAACTGTACATCTCACTATGATGGAGGGTAGCAGATCTAATGACATTTTCTAGACTGGTTTTGAAAGGCCTAGGTCACCCCTGAGGAGGCCACTATATTTGGGGACAAGCTAAGAAGGACTGTGGTAAAGAAAGAGTGACTAGAGAAAGATGATCCTGTTTCCATGGGCAAAATCAGTCCCAATGTCCTTGCCCCATAAGCAGTGGCACGTTGGCGACCTCACCAGGATGGCAGAATCCCTGGGGTAGGTTATCTTGCATCAGAGTTATCTGGCCAACCCCACCCGCTTGGCAATCAACAGTCATGCTTTCTACCCTTTGCAAAGATAAACTGGGTGAGCTGTCTCTGTCCCAGACTAATCCTGACCAGTCTTTCCAGTCTTTCCATTCTTCTCCAGCTATTTCTGGCCTTCAGTAGGGAAGCTTAGACTGAAGTCCATAGAACAGAACTCAAAAGAGTTTCTAGGATCCTAAAATGGATGGAAAACATTGTATGTGCACATGTTTAAGTGTATATATGAGTGTGCATGCACGTGTGCATTTGTGCAAGGTTTCTATATGCAAGCTCACAGGCTGGGAATTCATTCAATTTTCAAAGTATCTGTGACACAAGAAACATTGTAAGTCACTGACAAAAAGTCTCACCCCAGTAGTAAAAGAAGCCACAGCAGTGATTGAAGTATCTGGGCTGTGGAATTTGAGTTCTCAAATTCAAATCAGACTGAGATTCCTTGAGAAAGTAACCTAATATCTGCAATCCTTCATTTCCTAATCTATAAAATGAGAATAATAATATAGTATGTAATAATAACAATAGCACTTTATACATTGAATTAATGCAAGAATTAAATGATATAATGCATGCAATGCACTTAGCAATTTACTTGACACATATTCATTGCTCAGTAAAGTTTGTCCTTCATTATTTATAATGAACCCCTTAAATTAGAAGCTGTAAAATATTAGAATCTTTAAAACCAGTGTGGGCAGCATGCATTTTTCAATAATTTTTAGGATGACATACAAGAATTATTTTTCTTTTGATAAGAACATATTCAGTCTCTTTGTAGCAATAAGTATGGCTGTATCCAGTGTGATAAACTAAATGATAGAATTATAGAATTTTAAAGCAAGTTGAGACCTGAGTTATTGCTAGTCATATCTCTTTCAATTCTGCTTTATAGGTGAGGGAATCCAGATGTATCATGAAAATGGCCTGCTCAGGATATGCTGATGTTGTAGCTACAATTCAGGACCTTGATTTTTAATTATGAACTGGCTTTACCACAGCTCTCAGAGGCCTTCTTCAATCTTCATCACATTCTCAAAGGTTTATTAAATAAAAGATCAAGAATGGTTGTCCTGTGGGAAATACACCATCATTCAGGTCTCTGCTCAAATCCCTGGCTCTCCTGTTCCCTTTGGCTCAAAGCCAGTTTTCTTCCTCTGAGAACTCTGTATATCACCATCTCATTACCGTTTATCTCAGTCTTAAGATGCACATCACATTCCATTTTTCTCTTTGTTCCTTAGATTTCAAACATCTTGAAGACAGGAAAAAAAATATTTCAAAAGGGAAAAGATAGAAGTTAAATACAAAGGGATTAGAAAGTCATTTATGTCACTAATGAACTTGAGCCTGAAAAACTCCAGAGGAACTAAGAAAAGTCCATTTCCCATTGTTGACTTGTTCTCCTCTCCTGGAGTCAGCGGGAAGCAATATGAACTGGACAGACTGTGAGCAGAGCCAACAGCACAAAAACACTCAAAGTGGTCTGTAAGAAAAAATACAAGACCCATTTGTATCTTGGGGCCAGGACTCTAAAATTTCAGAGGGGCAAAAGATGAATGATTCATGTCTGCAAATAGAATATATATGGCAGGAGCTTGTTCACAGGAGCATGTCCAAAGCTTAGTTTTTAGGCCTGGTTCCTGGACCTGGATCCCACGTGAAAGAGCAAGACCAGGTGCCTGGCTTGGTCACACATCAGAGATTGGACAGGAAGTAAAGGAGGTGGTGAAATCCCTAACTCTGAAGGTTAGAAGCCTTGAGGGCAGAAGTCAGGAAGGACATTATAGGGTCTCTTTCTAGTCTCCCCAGTCTTGGCTTCTACTCCCATTTCCTTTGCTTCCTTTCTGTACCTCAAATTGGGCCATGATAGGAAAGAGATGGCCACATTTTCTGCTAATGCAAGAATTGTCTAGATGAAGCAAGAGTTCTTAGCCTGAGCTTAAACAGTTCTTTGATATCCTTGGAAGAATACAGACACAAAATGAGCCCCAAGAACATTTGCATATTCATAAATTTCATAGGATTCTCTAGGAGGTCTGTGACCCAAAGGAGTTGAACCATGGCTGCTGTAGGGTCTCTCAAGTCTTCACAGCTCTCCAAACTCTCCCAGAGAAATTCTATTTCTTTTAGAGTTTTCTCTCAGAAGGAATATTCTTTTTTTTTTTTTTTTTTTTTACTGTCCAGAGGTCTTTTATTTTTTTAACACCTGTTATGCCATGAATTCATAGGGAATAGGTTCCAGCAGCTCCGGCTCCTTCCCATTGGTTCTCACAAAGTGTGCTTCTCTGGGTGGAGCAGCTTATTTTTATATTCTATTTCTTCCTTGATGATTTAGAGGGACTATCTTCAAACCAGTACAAATATTTGATACATAATAGCTGGCCATTTTCTAACCAATTGAGTAATTTGTTGCAATAAGCTACCTCATATCTTTCAGCAAAAAATATATTAAGACACCATACTTCTACTCAATGAAGATAAACATTTTTTACAGTCCAGAGGTCTTTTATTTTTTTTTTAACACCGATTATGCCATGAATTCACAGGGAATAGTTTCCAGCAGCTCAGGCTCCTTCCCATTGGTTCTCACAAAGTGTGCTTCTCTGGGTGGAGCAGGCTGGCGTTTCAGTTGAACCCAGGGACCTTTCTCTTTGGCTTCTTTCTTTTTCTGATCATTTTCCTTCACACGTTTTAGGAAGCTATCTCGGCTCTTAGAGTGCTTGATGTGCTCAATATGCACATTAATTCTCTTGGCAAGAATCTTGCCCTTAACTTGTTTGTTTACAACAATGCCCACAGCATGCTGGGTAACACTGTAGACTCTTGCAGTTTTGCCATGATAACATTTGTGGGGCATTCCTTTTTGAACAGTACCCATTCCTTGATGTCTACAATATCACCTTTCTTATAGATTCGCATATACGTGGCCAAGGAACAACTCCATGTTTTCTAAAAGGCCTAGAGAACACATATCGAGTGCCTCTCCACTTTCCCTTTGTGTTCGTCATTTTGGCGAATTACTGGAAGATGGCGGTTCCGGCCAGAAGGCTCAGAAGGAATATTCTTTTGAATCTATTCCCTGACTTACGGGAATGTTCACAAAGGAGACTTCCCTTACAAGGACTGTAGACACCACTGTCTTGGGGAGGATTCTCTGAAGTTGCTGCAAATTCTAAGCTACTGGCAGAGAATGCAGGATGTCTGGAGAAACAGACTGCCTGAGATCCTAAAGGAGCCTAAACCAAGGGAAACTCCTGAAGCACACAGCAAACTTAGTGACCCCAGAGTGTTCTTTTGACATAACAGACATAGTAGCTTAAGGAAAGTGTAGGGTAATTCGTTGACTGATAATCATTTAAAAAGAATGATAATTTATGTCTTTTCAAATCAGGCTTTCATCTTAACATAGGGCAGAAAAAACACTTGCCTTAATTTATCTGTAAATTATCTGAAAACCTGCTTTGAAATAGCTGGAGAAAATGAGTGATGAGTTTGTCTCTTGACCAAAGGAACTCACATCCCAGAACAAAAGAATGTCACCAAGATTCTGCTTTCAAAGACAGAGAATTTACAGAGTGTTTTTTTTTTTTATTGCATTTTAGGTTTGGGGGTACATGTGAAGAACATGGAAGATGGTTGCATAGGTACACACATGGCAGTGTGGTTTGCTGCCTTCCTCCCCATCACCTATATCTGGCATTTCTCCCCCATGCTATCCCCTCCCCAACTCCCCACCCCCCCACTATCCCTCCCCCTTTTCCCCCCCAGTTTTGAGGCTAAATACTAAAAGTTATCTGAAAGTAGCAAGCAATTTATTTTCCATGGGATTTAGCTCTATTCTAGCTTAGAGTAAACTGCTTATGTTGCCGGAGTACGCAGGGACCCAACAGTAACAATAGCAGAGTATGGCCTAAACACTAGAGAGACTTTACTTACTCAAATAAGAGCCTTTGAAACATGGACATTTTTGTCTTCTCTTGTATTAGATGTCCAAATCAGCAATACTATATCTTCCTTCCATTCACCCAGTCTTCTGCACAAAATCCATTATCTTCTTGGACCATTGCATCTCAATGGAGAAGAAAAGTAAATGTCAGTGAAAATAGAGACTGGGGGATTTGAGAAACTTTATCTCAAAAGATGCTGTTGCAGACTGAATGTAACACCTGTGGAAGACACTCCTTGTTTCCTGCCTAATATCCACTATCTCTTCTTTGCAATCAGACAACCATTTTGTTTTAAAATAGTTTTTTTAAATTACATTTTCCAACTTTTCTCCAACTAGATATGATCATCTGATACCATTCAGGCCACTGAGATGTAAACATAATTTGGGAAAAAAATTCCCAGAAGGTGTTGACTCAGCTACCCATGTGCCTTGGGGTGGGAGGGCAGTCTTTGTACTTTCTCTTCTTCTTCCTGGAATGGAAACAAGATACCAAAGGTGGAGCAGCCACCTAATGATATGAGACATGTGTGGGGGACAAAATTAAGATGCCAGTGATGGCTGGACAGAAACACAGAAAGTGCTTAGGTCCTTAATAGCATCAGAGAGCCATCATATCAGACCAGGACCCTCTGACTCTAGTCCTTTTATTATATAAAAAAATTATATCCCATTAGTCACTGATTAATTGAGGTTTCTCTTACTTGCAGGCCAATGCAATCCCGGTGATGTAAATGTCTTATTCTCCTGATGCTTTGGGGCTCCATAAGCCTCTTGAAATGTAGATGCACATCTAGAGAGAAGCAAAATGTGGTAAAACTATGGTTTTCCTCTCTTGGCTATGAAATTGAATAAGACTGAGTTTCTAGCCCCAGGTAACAGGGATTCAAGAGAAAAGTTAACTTTCATTTTAGAAAAAAAAAAATGAAAATTTTTTTGCACATTTGACTTTACAGTTTCTGAAATTCCTACATGCTACAAAAACACAGTATTAGAAACAACTTATATGCAATACCATACAATGATACTGTTTAAGTTCATCAGCTTTCACAATTAGAAGCAGACTCTCACTGGCAGCACCTTCTTCCCTAGGTCCCAGTCTTTACTGTTTGGGGTCCCACATTTGCTCTCTCTGCTAAGATATTTCACCTGTCTTCTGTTTTCTCAATGTCCTAGGGTCCCAAATCCCTGTCATGTCAGCTGACCAAAAGTCTGAAATTCTTATTAATTTATTAGGGATGATAACTTATACTCCTGTGTTTCATCCTCTTCCATCTCTTCTGTCTCATAGTAAAAGAATTATTACTATGTTTTCTTGCATTGCATGAATAGTCTCCTGGTTCTTCACTTTAGCTTTCCTTTAGAAACTTCTTAAATCTCTAATCAAATGTTTAGGGTAGGATCAGTTCAAAGTAGATGGGCTTCCCTCCTCCCAATCATGACTGTAGGCTATAGGCCTAAGGCAGTGAAGACAGGCAGGGGTCCACACTGGAATCTTTATTCTCGTCTATTCCATAGTAAGCCCTGGGGAGGATAGGGGTTTGTCTTCTTTTAATAGAGGTATTTACATAGATCCCGTCAGCAAAAGAGGCTCAAAGATCAACCGGAGAAGCACAGTTTAAATGGTAGTAACAAGACAAAACCAGTGATTGAAGCTCCCCCGTGTCACCAACTTTGTGTCAGAAACCAGAACTTCCCTAAGTCCCTTCTCTCCAGCAGCTTTCCTGTGGCTCTTGCCTGACCTCAATTTTTCACGCTGTCCATGGCTCCCTGCTCAGGTATGGGCTGGCACCTCCCCTATATTAGTGACACTCCAATTTCTCCTGTCTTCATGACCAGAGTTCCTCTCCCCTGTTGAAGGGGCCAGTTACCTGGCAGCCATTGTCAGTGGGTCCAGCTAGGTCCCAAACTTTCTTACTTTCTTCTCATTGGCCACAGTCGATGTGTCCTGGGCCATGTCTTCAAGAAGTAGTTGTTTTCTTTGAAAAGATATCAGGGCAGAACTGCAACAGGGACTCTCTTTTTCACCCTGTCCTCTTCTAACACACACACACACACACACACATACACACACACACTCCAACAATGATGCAGCAAGGTGGGGTGTCCCACTCCAGGTTGGTCACTGGATTGGGTTACCTCCCTTCCCCAGTCGTCCCAGGAAATACTGCCAAACCTCTGCCATTACCATCTCCACTGGGAGTCAGTGTAAAAAAATGGCTAAGACTATGGGCTTAGAAGCTCATAAAGTTACATTTAAGTCCCAACTTGCTGCTTTTTTAAGCTAGGAGACTGACAGTTACTTAACTTTTTTGAACCTCAGTTAACTCATCTTTAAAATGGGATTAATGATGATCCATGCTTTTTTAAGGTTGAAATGAGGTCATATATGTTAAGTACTTAGTACTAAGGCTGACATGTCATAAGTGTTGAGTAAATTGGTGCTTCCAATGATGGATTTCTTCCTTTTCCAGTTACTCAGAGGCTAGGAATTCAGCAAAGTTCTTTCTTCATGTATTTCTAGCTAGTGGCCTCTCTGCTGTGTTTCCCCTATTTTATCTGCCAGGATAAAAGTAAAAAAATAAAATAAAATGATAAAGTGGCTCTCTAGTCTTATCTCCCAGGTTCTCATCTCTCCCCAGGTGGGTGGAGTCTGAAACTTCTTCTGTCCCCTCTCCTTGGACATTCCTTTTCCTGTTCCTTTTCAACACTACTTGTAATGCTTAAACATAAAAGAAATGAACCTGGAATATGGAGATTTTATTTCCCCATCAGTTAGGCTGGTTATGTTGTCAGGGTGGCAGAGGGCTCTTACCACGGTTGTGGAGGAGTAGGTAAGGCAAGTAGAGAAGCCACTGGCACCTGGAAGATACAGTAAGTCCCATAAAAAATACAAAGTAAAGGCATGGAAATAGGTCGGAAAAGACAGCCATGTAAGTGTCACTTGAGAAGGATTTAAACACTGAGTAGGATTTAAACACACAAATAATGGATGGAGAAGGCCATCTAGGGAGAAGGTGAATTGACAGTAAAATGCCAGAGGCTAGGAAGTGTGGAGCGTATCTAGTTTGGCTGAATCAAAGGTTAAATTTCTGGGTAATGCAAATAAAGATTAGCCTCAGACATTAATATCTGAGGAAGATCAGACATTAATGTCTGAGGCTAATCTTCATTTGCATCACCCAGACATTAACATGTGGCCAAGCATTTTTTCTTTATGTGTCTTATTCACTACAATTGGAAGCTAGAGGAAGACTCTTCTACGAAAATATAGGAAAGTTGAGAAGAGGATGAAAAATCAGACTGGTGACCTAGGATCATGGAAACTGGCTGGATTTGCTTCATGGAGAGTGTTGTATCTTGGTAAATGGGAAGTTGCTATAATGTTTCTCATAATGCTATTTTGATATACATATACACATACACTTACACACATAAGCCTATATATATGTGTGTGTATGTTTTATGTGTGTTATCTATTCAAACATACGTACCATATATATATGCTACATGTCTATATATGCACATATCTATTCAAACACATATACCATACATACATACCTTACATACATGTAAGATATATACACACACACACACAAACACATATACATGTATATAAGGTATCATGTTTGAATAGATACATGTGCGTATATAGACATGTAGACACAGACACAAATATGGAACTCAATTACACATATGCTTATGTGTTTCACTCCCCTTCTTCACATGGTGGCAGGAAGGAGAAGAATGAGTGCCTAGCAAAGTGGGGGTAGCCTCTTATAAACCCAGCAGCTCCTATGAGAACTCACTCACTATCACAAGAACAGGAAGGGGGGAATCACCTCCACGATTCAATTATCTCTACTTGGTCCCTCCTATGACACATGGGGATTATGGGAACTACAATTCAAGATGAGATTTCCATGGGAACACAGCCATGCCATATTAACCAGCAGAGCCTAAATTGAGATAAGGGTGGTATTGGTATAGTCTATGTTTTTCTTTTAATGGATATAAAAAAGGTGAAAATCCATTTTCTCATATAGTTTCCTTATTGAATTCTGTGATTTTGTTGAAAAATAAATATTGACATTTAATAACTTTTATTTCTTTAAACACTAGTGAATCTTGAGTTTTGGGTCCCTACTCTAGCCCTAGGTAAATAGATGAGGTCAGATCTCAGCTGTTGACACTTTACACCAAATCACTGTACTCTCCAAGGACATCATTTAAACAATATTACTGTCAAGCCACATCATGGGAAAATGCATTGTACTGAAATTTTGTGATCTATTCTGTCCCAAGGGGAATGTAATAAAGTCCTAGAAGGATGGCACCTTTTGGCAAAAGGAGAGAAAAGGAATATTCATTAAGCAGCTTCTGTGTACCAGATCCTCTATTTGTGCTGCAAATGTTTTACTGCAGTTTATTTTCATAGCAATTTTCTGAGATAGATACAGATATCTCCCATTTTTCCTGACAAAAAAATTGGGGCCCAGAGAAATTAAATAGCAGGCTCAAGGCCCCAGGGTTAGAAGTAAATTTATGTCGTTTATGTCTGCATGACTTGAAAGCCTATGAATTTTCTACTACCCACCAACATTGTGGATTGCAGGATCTGGGTAAATACTCCCCCTTCACTCAGAAAGGAAGAGAGAGGGGCAGGAAAGAGTAATTCATGAAATCCCAAGCCTCATACCTCAAACCTAGAAGGAGTTCAACAGGCCATTTAGCCCAACACTGCTCATGTACATATGACAATACAGAGGCCCAGGGACTTAGGCTGAGTTCTCTAGAGGAAGAGCCTGAGATGGGGGTTAGTTTAAAGGGATGAGGAAACAGGATAGAACAGGAGAAGAAGGTAACCACACATGTGGTTTGGGGACTCTCTGGCTCATCTCTAGCTCCCAAAATTGTGAGTGAGGCCATTTTGGATGCTCCAACCCCATTTGAGCCTCCTCAGTTGACACCATGAAGAGCAGAAATGAGCTGTCCCCACTGAGCCCTGCCTGTATTCCTCACTTAAAGAATCATATATAATGGCATGGTTTTTGGCTCCAACCACTAATGATATAGACAGGCGACAGGGAAATACCAGGTAGAAGAGGGCGGTTCCCTAGCAAAGGCTCCACTCTCAAGACTAGATTCCCGAGGCCCTCAATGAGAACAGGCATTCCTGTTTTTCCAAAAAGTTGCCTTTTGGTCTGTCACGCCCCCTATCCTGTGCCCATATAAACCCCGAACCTCAGGCTCTAGAGCTGACCAGCAGGTGGGAGAGGAGGGGACATGCAGACAAACTGGGGAGCCAAAGGTCGCTGCCAAGAAAGAGAGAAGAGGAGGAACATCTGAACACAGAGAAGAGTTCCGCTGGGGATGACAATGGGGGACGGCTCCAAGGGAAGATCATCTTCCCATTCCATCCCCCACTTCCGGCTTCCCATCCCTCCCGCTGAGAGCCACCTCCACCACTCAATAAAACTACTGCATTCATCTTTCCAGTCCATGTGTGACCCGATTTTTCTGGGACGCTGGACAAGAGCTCAGAAAATAGAAAGCTGTCACATTGGCCCTCTGCCCTTGCAGAAACACATAGGGTCCACTGAGCTTGTTAACACTCAAGCAGTTTGCAAAGGGCAAGGCTACAAGGGCACACGGTAACACATGCCCACTTGGGCTCTTTCACCTGTCCATCTGCATTCTCCCCCTCCAGCAAGGGGCTTGAGCATTGGAGTGACCGAATAGGTAAGCCACTCCTATTCCCCACACAACCCCACCCCCCGCTGCACGTCCTGCGAGGGGGATCAGGGAACTCTCCTGCTTCACTAAGTTTAGGGTTGCTTTTTGTAGTAATAGGTAACCAAAGCATCTCCAAAGCCTTTATCTGATGAAAGAAGGAGAATTCCCAAAAGCAAAATCTGATTACAGTTTCTAGTGAAAGTGTATGTATCCTGGGCGAGAAAAAAAAATGTAGAGTCACTATGAGCTAAGACTTTAGACTTGGTGTTTAAGCTCTACAGACTTGACTTTCCTGGAAATATGTATCATTACCTTCCTATTCTCCCAGCTCTTTTTCCTGAAATTCAGCTTCTAGGGAGAGAGCACTGATAGTCCTAGCCTGGGTTAGATGCTCATCCCTTTTACAGGGATTGAGTGTCCTCCAATCAGATACTCGGTTCCAGGAAGTTGCACCTGAAGTTGTGTGATAAAGGAGCTATATGCATCCCAACAGAAGTATCCTGAAGAAAGGAGCTATATACATCCCAACAGAAGTATCCTGAAGAAAGGAGCTGTTGCCCCCTGCTCTTCTGAACCTCAGACCTTCTGGGGTCTTCTCTTCTGAAGCCTGGTAATGTGACTTCTTTTTAGATTCCAATACTGTCTTTCAATAAATTCCTTTGCTACTTGAAATCTAAGAACCTTACTTAATACATAAATCTTGACAGAAAGTAGCCTTATAATATAATTCTAATTTAGCACATGAGGAAATTGTGGCCTCAAGAAATTTAATTTAATTGTTTAAGATATACAGCCAGAATCAAAGCCCAGGCGTTCTGACTTTCACCAATGCCTTTTCTCAATTCCCAAAGGGAAGCAGGTATTGGGATACAATTTTTCATATGGGAATAATGAAGTCTAAGACCACAGATGGAGCATGTAATATTTTCAAGTATAACCCAAAGCCCAGTTCTGAAGGAATGCAAACATCAGTACTGATGCTGTGTAATATTCAGTCCTATCTCAGGAGATGCCTAATTAACTACATCATCTAAACTATTTTTTGAGTTAAGTAGTCACCTTATGTTTTGAATCAGTAGTAAAGAAATGCGTTTGCTCCCCTTTACCAATTCACTTATAAGAATTGGTGAGAATCTAGTTTTTAGTAAAAGAGTTCATTGGGAAAGTTATCATTAGCGAAATGCTTTTAAAATCCACACAATAAAATGATTTACATTTTTAAAAACCATTAAATACTGTGAATCTATTATTTATGAGTGTACTTAATTTCGCTTTCTTTCTCTCTCTAATGTTTTCACTCAATTTTCTTTGTTGAAAGTAGTGTTTCTCTTTATTACTCATTTTATCTGTCAAAAGGCATGCTTTTCAAACTCCAGACATATTCCATATTTTCCACAACGTATACTGGTGTTTACTCTATCCACACTCCTCATATTTTTATAGGCACTGGTTCTATTAATTTTGATATTTCTGAACTTTTATAGCACTTTCATTCTGGCAATTAAATATGATTTCTTATATTGTTACTTCCACTTGTGCTTTCAGCTTCAAGATTATATTTTCACTAATAGCAGTAAATCTTTTTTCCTTCTTTTTCTGCCTTACAATTCACAACATAGGAGTAAAACAAGGGACTTTTTTTCATTCATTCATTTCTTCAACAATATTTATAAAAAGTCTTCTATATATACAAGGAATGGTGCTTGGGCCAGGTCACCAAAATGAGCATAGTGTCATTTGTGGCTCAGATGAATGAATGATTATACCTCTCAGCCTTGTCCATTCAAATGTCCAAACCCTGAAAAGCGGAATTAAATCAGTTAAGGCATTGTGAGTCTGAGGCACATCCAAATGACACATTCTAAAATAAAAATTCACAGACCTTAGACAAAAACACATGAAAATACTCAGTGTATCTGTGGGCATCAGAGAGGGCACAGATCTGGGTTGGGAATCTGAAGGCCTGGGCTTTGGCTCTAGTTCTGCTAAGACCCATTTTGTGACAATGACAATCCACTCAGCTACTCTGAGCTTTGGTGTCTAAAAAGTCAGGATGATGGAGAAGACATTCTCTAAGTTTCCTTCCAGTTCTAAAATTCTATGAATAAACAGCAAGGTAAAATTCCTCCAATTTCTAGCCAGAATTAACAGAATGAAATTAGAAAAGTTAAAATTGAGGGCATTTGATATAATTCCCCTCAGTAAAAGCTTAATGGAATATGGAATTATTCTCAAAGTGGTGAGTTTAAAGCTTCCCTGGTTCAAGATATTTAAAATAAATCCTGCTAATTTTCATGGCATATATTATCAGTACCTTAACAAAGCTTTTGAAAACACGTGAGCAAGTAAAGGAAGGAAACTGATAAATGAACATTTTTCTTTCTAAAATATCATTGTATGAAATAATTTCACAAGTCCCCAGAAATATACAATTCTTTGCTTCTTAAACAGAATCAAAAGAAATGAAATAATGGTAGAATACACTTGTAAAGCACTCATTTAGAGCGACAAATTTAGAAATTAACTTTTTTTCTCCCACACAGAACTACAGCTTCACAACATCAAATGTGTTTGCTGTTGTGTACAACACATGAAAATGTTAAGGAGACACAGGAGTGAACAATATGTCAACATAACAATAAGCCTGAGTGACAAAGTAGTTGAATAGGAGGAAAATATTTTTGGAGCAAAGTGGTAACAGCTGCAATAAGGCATGAGATAAATTATATGAAATCCATTTAGCTCAGGAGACCCAAGCAGAAAAAAAAGCAGCAGCAGCATGAGTTGAACATGAGCTTACACTGTGTCAAAGTCCAAGGACTGGGGAAAACTCCCTGAGCAGTAGAGGAAAAGTGCTCAAGAACCAAACCGAACGCAAGAGAACAGAGGCTGTTTGAAGGCTCGCAGAGGATTTGGATCCTCGAGGCAACACACAGAGAGAATTAATGAGTCAGAACAGAGTTGGAACATAAGATTGCCATAATGTTATTTTACTGTCTTTTCAAAATTCAGTATTCTTTTTTGGAAATTTGTACCATGCCCCCCCAAGTGAGCTTCCATATAGCTTTACAGGAGAAACATGAATTGATTCCAAAGAAGCAGAAGGCAAGAAAATTAAAAGTAGATGTCCAAAAATGTGGCTTCAAGTGTAGACAGCTATGAAATAAAGCAGAGGTCCAAAAGTCTCCGACTATAAGAAAATATATTCTCAAACGTATAAAAGTCTGTTAACATATAAGTGAGACAATGGTACTGTTACGCCCTAATGGAATCGAATTCAAGTTTAAACAAACATCAAGGTGGTTAGGCTTTTTAAGTTAAGTCAAAAAATTCAAACAGATGACTCCCCCTGGTAACAATATCTCAGACACCTTATTCATGCATTGTATTTCATATCTGTGATATTAACTTTTAGGATTTTCTATTTGTAAAATGGCCAGCATAGAATTGGGATGAGACTTCACTAAATCTTAACTGAAATATATGAAGCACATTGGAATTGGTGGAGAATTGAAACAAATGTTCAAAAAGAATCTTACAGAAAGATAGAACTTTCTCCCTGCACTCTGCTCAGATGAGGCTGTTTTAAAGTAGCATGCATTGAAACCAAAACATTGTTGAACAAGAGCAAAGATAGATGAAGTGATTCCATGGATGGATGCCTGCCCAAAGCACCTACCTTGCCTTACAAATTCAGTAGGTCTTGGGGAAGACACCTGGGGCACAAGGCACTTTGGCAGGATTAACACATAGGGTGATAAGAATAAACAAAGATATCCTGGAAGCATACCGAAATGCTTTATGTTTGTGCCAGGTTTTTTTTATTTCACAAAGTTCTTTTGTGGAAGCTATAACTGACATTTCCATCTGAGTAAACTGAGGTTTAGAGAGATTTCTAATTTAACCAACAGTGCACAGGCTGGAAAAGAGATCTGTAACCAGTACTTGACACCAAGCCAAATGCTCTTTCCATTCTGTTACCTTCTTTCTTTCTTAATCCAATGGAGTCTGTGGTAGAGGGGGAACTGAGGCATTAAGGGGTTTGTACAACACAGCCAAAGATAATTGCTATGGAGTTTATGTAATTGTAAGTCAGGAAGTCCTGATCCGTACATCCAGAAATGTACTGAGGCAGGTAGGGCACGAGAAAGAATCATCTCTGTGTTCTACCCTGAGGACAGCATGTGGATAGGAAAGGGAAAGGAAGGAATTGCACATTTATTAAGCACCAACATGCACCAGACACTGAGCTAGGTATTTCACATGTTATTTATTTTATTCCTACCCTAAGTCATAGGGTAGGAATACTTATAGATCCCATTTTATAATGGAGGAAACTGAAGATCAGAGACGTTGAAAAATATTCCCAGCATTACCAAGCTGTAAAATGGCCAGCATAGAATTGGGATGAGACTTCTAAACTCTGCTTTCCTTTATACTATATTGCCTCACAACGTGCATGCATATTTAAGCTTTACAAATTGCAAAATGCTTTCACATACCGAATTTCTCTTGACCTGCAGCACAGGGCTCACATTTGGACCCCAGTCTTGATAGAAGGAATGGGAACAGTCACCTTAGTCTCCCTCCTTTAACCAGGGATAACAGGAAAATCTGGTTGGGAAAGAGGAAGGCACTAGTCCCTTCTGAAACCAGAATCTGAGTTTACTTTGTGGAAGAGAGAAGCAAACTGTGTCATTTTAACAGGCTTCATCTTCTCTGTTATCCTTCATGACATGCTGTCTATGTAAGCAGTTCCTGTCAAGCACAGATTTCAGAGTTTATTACAAACAGTGGGCTGGATCTTGTGGTAAAGACAGAACATCTCTTATTAAAGTAGGGTGTTTCATTTTCTCTTCAGACCAGGAGGACTGAACTGAACCCAATTACAAAATAGTATCCCTGAAAGCAAAATGCCAGTGAGTATACAATTGGAGATTGCTTTATTCTGGGGCAGGGTCAAAGAAAATAATCATGTTGACCTTTATGGCCCAGCATGGAAATGTTAATTTACTAAATGCCCTTGACTAGGCAAAGACAGAAATTCCTGTCTTCTGGCTGCAAATTCCCCCTCCATACCTCCCCCTCATCTCTTACTCATATGCTATATTGTGCTCATTAAGAAAACAAAACAAAGAAATGAGTCAGTGGTCTTCATAGATTAGATAACCAAATAGATGTTTTCCTAAAGCATTGGGCTAACTTCTACTAGCTGCTGTTGTAATCTCAAAATATCAATGGCCTAATACAATCAAAAATGTATTTCGCACTTACATCAAATGTGGATCAGATAAAGCTTTTTAGTTGGTGTTTTCTCCACATAGTGACTCAGGCATCCAGGTTTCTTCTACTTTGTGGCTCCTTTTGGATTCTAGTTTGCCCTGAACTTTATCCCTTGGGCTTTGTGGAAAGAAGTTGGGAGTTTCAGTGGGGGGAAAGACACACTGGTATGTAACTACCTTAGCCCAGTAGTAAAAAAGTCACTTCTGCTTACATTTTACTGGCTGGAACTCATCACATGGCAAGCCTAACTGCCAAGAAGGGTGGAAAATGTAGAGAGGCACTAGGTAAAAAGTGTTCACTTCCTCTCCCAAAGATATAATACAGAAACCCACCAGTCCCTGCATTCAGCTTAAGTCCAGGATTTGTGGCAATGTCTGGTTCATTTTTGCAGGCCCGGATGTGACTCCTCTTGATCTGGCAAACTTTGAACAAAAATGACAAATTATTGGCCCCTCTCCACTCCCAACATACAGGGCTGGGGCAGGTAAAGGATAACTGCATCATTACTTTCATTCAAAAAAAGGAAGTCAATGATGCCACATTCCTTAACATCACAGTTAAGAAATTACTCTGGGCAGACATGAAAAGGGTTTTTATTGGGAAGAGGGAGCAGCCTTGATTATGTTCTGATTCTACTCTGCTGGAATTCCATTGTCCACCAACCTCAGGGGTACTTGGTTCCTTCTAAGAAGAGCCTTCTTGTCCATTATTATTCTTCTCCATGTCTAAAGTGGGGGCTGGGGAGCAAGCCCTCATTTTGGGGGCCATAGAGCTTTTGAAGCATGCTTCCTGCTTATGGAGGTTTGGAGGTCAAAGATGGATGTAAATCTTCAGCAATCAGAGGCTGCTCAGGCTTGCGGTTTTCTCTAGCAATATGGTTTCCTCAGAAAGTTAGTAGACAGTGCTTGCTTTGGCAGCATATAAACTAAAACTGGACCATATAGAGAAGATTAACATGGCTCTTGAGCAAGGATGACATGCAAATTCATCAAAGGCTTTATTTTTTTTAATAATTAAAAAAAAACTTAGTAGACTTATAAATTGATTTGCTTCCAGTGATTCCCCTCCCACTTCATTACTGTGCCCTGTGTCGGTAGCCATACCTAAAATGCCTTCCTAGACATGGGCTTTTTACAGGTGAACATGCTTCCTGATTTTACCAGGTATAAGGGGTTCCCGAGAACTTGGGACTTTCAGTTTATTGGTCAGCCTAGTTTTTCACGTCCACATATTTCTATTTTTTCTTGGTCTCATACTTCTCCCTTTTCTCAATCTCATGGTTGCTACCTTGAGGCTATGTGGAGCAACCAGTAGGAAGACCATACCTTGTAAAATACTAATAGGTTTCCTATTATTATTAAACCGGTTATTATTTATTAATAGTTTGAGAGATAACATCACTAAAGCATTTCTTTTTTTTTTTTTTGTCTTTTTTTTTTGTTTTTTCCTTTTTGTGGAGAGGGGGTCTCGCTATATTGCCCAGGCAGGTCTCGAACTCCTGGGCTCAAGCTATCCTCCCGCCTCTCCTTCCTAAGAGCTGGGATTACAGGCGTGAGCCACAGCGCCCAGCCTCACTAAAGCATTTCTAATCTTTGTCTTTTATTATTTGGCTTTCCCAATGCTGGCAAATTCCTAAACCTTCTCTATTACTATTCTCTTTCATTTCTGCTTGTTCATCAACCAATTCTTCCTGGAGCTCATCCTTTTAGAATCTTACTTTGTTAACTGCAGCCAATAATAGCGATTGCAGATTACCACTATGAATAGCTATAACACTTTCTAACCACGTGTAGAGTCAGCAAACATGTGACTCATCCCTTCAGTTATTACAGACAACAATTTTGTTAAATGTTTTGCCTCTCTGTGTGGCAGGATCATGGTCTTTCTGGCCTCTGGTTCAGTTTTCTTACTGGTGGCCATTTAACTATTCAGCTGATGCCTCCTATTTTGGGGATTTTTATGGCAGCATTCCACTTAAATACATCAATTTCTACCTTTGCTAAATAAAGCAAATAGCCATATTGTACACTCCCCAAATCTCAGTTACTTAATAATTTTCTTCCTCACTCATGTCATGGACCGACGCTGGTCAAATGACTGTTCCCCAAGTGCTGGCTCAGAGATTCAGATTTCTTCCACTACGTCATTTCACCACCTTGGATTCAAAGAGTCGGAGTACAGTGGGAGACAGGATGCAGGAGGCACAGCAGGCAATAAACTGCATCCACTTTAAAGAAACACACATTCCTTCAGTTCAGATTCCATTGGCCAGACAACAGCAAGAGAGGCCAGAATATAGTGGAGACATGAATATCAAAAAGCATAAATCGGGTCTCCTCTCCTCCTACAGCACAATGAGATGGGCCTCGGCTCTGTCTACTCCTGAGGTTCAGACCTCTACTCTCTCCCTACCTTCTGTAATGGGGAACTCCTTTTTCTCATTCATAATTGCCACCATTATCCCCATCCCTCAGGGATCCTCTTAGCCAATTACACCTGGGGAATAGCACACTGTCTCCTTAGGTCTTCATTCCTTAGATACATCGATACTGATATAATAAGGGCTTTCTATTTTAGAGGATCTCTACTAATAACTAAAAATCACAGAAGAAATCACAGAAGCAGCCATGTGCAGACAAAGTTCTGGGAGCCTTTAAAGTATGTACCGTCTTGATCCTCGTCCACAGGTCTTAACACTGAAGCTGACCATTGGGAAGACCTCTGGATGTTTCCTCTGAACTATTGTTCATGAAGGAAGACGCTATCAGATTTCTTCCTTTTCAATATTAAAGGTGTATAAAAGTAGAGCATTAAGTGACTGCCAGAGAACTCTCTTGAGCAGCTTTTGCATGAGTATGTAACACAATGCTGCTTTAACAAATGGATTCCAATCTGCTGCCCATGGTGATAATAGCTCACTTTTACTGAGCTGAGCTTTTTCTATCCACCAGGCATCCTTCTAAGTGTTTTACATTTTAAACCTATTTAATATTCATAGAACTGTCTATATTATGAACTATTATTATCCCACTTCACAGATTTTTTTTAAAACGAGGCAGAGAAATGATAAGCAGCTTGCCTAAGTTCATATAGCTAGTAAGTTAGTAGAAGTGATATCTTACTGCAGAGTCCATACTCATGACCATGTAACAAGCTGCCATAATATCAGTGCAAAACTTTTAAAAATAGGAGGATTAATTTCCCTTCATACTTCTTTTCTTGGCCAGGTTTGAAGAAAAGGGGATTATCCATCATGCTTGGGTCTGCTCCTTTCTCCAAAATAACTTTAATAGTCTTTCCTCTGAGCTCATCTCTCAACTCTCAAAGCACCTATACTTCTTTTAGCTCGTATTAAATTTCAAATTAAATAACTTTTATGTGAGTATTTATTTTATGCCTGCTTCTACATTAGACCTACACGTCCCAATACTGGTCAAAGTGTAATCCTCAAGCTAGGTACAAAAAACTCATCTGGATGCTCTTTAAAATGCCGATCCTTTGATCCCACTCAGACTTACTGAATCAGAATCTCCAGGAACTGAGTTCAGGAAACTATTATTTAAGCAATGCCATAGATAACTCTTAGGCACACTAAAATCTGTCATTAATGCTTTAGACAAGTGTTTCTGAAATGTGGTCCACAAACCAGCAGCAAGAGCATCATCTGGAAACTTGTTAAAAATACAAACTCTTTGGCCCCACCCAGAACTATTTAATCAGTAATTCAAGGGATACGGCCCAGCATTCTGTGTTTGACCAAGCTTCCAGGTGATTCTGAGAGGCTAAAGTATGAGAACAACTGCTCTCGACCACAGTGACCTCCAAAAAGGTTTGTTTTCTTCCTGTATCACCAGCACCTGGCTAGCTCAATGTCCAATATACAGTATATTCTAAGTATTTGCTAAAGAACATATGGATGATGGGTAATTATTTAAAATGGAATGCTGAGGGAAATAATTCCACAACAGGAAAAAAATCCTAGCATTGTGATTCATCATGTATTTGTTCTGAAGTCATCTAAAGCTGACTGCCTACTTGGATCACACAGTGGAAAGATGCTCGCTTCTTACTATCTTTCTCTCTTCTCATTCTCTCTTTGCTCTTTCTAATAGCAGGTTAATGGATTCATTTGAACCATCAGTCATAAGCTAGTGTCTTTTTCTGTAATTTAGATAATAGCTCCTTGCATTTTTTTTAAATTTGATGGAGTGTGAGGAATATGGAAAGTTAATAGGAAATTAATTTTATAAGTCATTCATAATTTGAAAAGTCTGGGGTCACTGCATGTGCAAAAATCCCTGTACCATAATATGATATCTAATTTAGAAACAGATTAAATTCTTACATAGAGTTAGGCAGAAGGGGACAAAAATAACATAGGTTTAAAATACTAGTTCAAGCCAGACCAAAATATTGAAAATATTTTGGAATATTCTAAATATTTTGATATATGATATATATAATATATATAATATATATACACACATTTAGTATATATACACATTATATATATAATATTTTGGCATATTTTCTATGGTAATTGCATATTGTGTGTGTGTGTGTGTGTATGTGTGTATACATATATATATATATATATATGTTACCATAGAAAATATGGCAAAATATGATATATATATGATGTGTGTGTATATACCTATACACACAAGGCACTAAATATTTTATATATGCCATATGTGCACATGTGGCTAGATAGATACATAAAAATGTTTTGTGAAAATAAAGGAGCACTTCTAGTTCAGGTGTAACATGGAGTAGATCCAGTTCAACCTATTCTTCCCACTAATTACAGTAAAAATCCCTGGACATTAATGTAAAGCAAACATAAAAAGACTGGTAAGTAGAGAGAAAATGGAAGACCACATGAGGACCTTCACAGGTGTGGAAATACATGGTACCAGAAATCCCATCACCAATCGAGAGTAACCAGGAACTTCCCCTTACTCCTGGGGTGGTAATGGAGGCCCAGAGGAGAACCTGAACTTTTACCACACCTGGCAGGAGCAAAGGGAGACAGACCTCTTTCACCACCAGTCTAGTTTTGGAGAAAGACTTCTAAAACAGAATATTTAAATAAGATCAACAATCTTGTAACGTAATACCCAGGATGTCCAGGATACAATAGAAAATCACTTGTCACATTAAGAACAATAAACATTCCAACTTGAATGACAAAAGACAATTAACAGATGACAACACCAGGATTACACAGATATTAACATTATCTCACATGGATTTTAAAGTAGCCATCATAAAAAATGCTTAGTGAGTAATTACAAACACACTTGAAACAAATGTAAAAGAATAAGATCTCAACAAATACAGGGAAGATATAAAAAACAATCAAATGAACAATATGCTATATTCTTAAACTTATACAATAAACACTATTCATGTCATTAAATGACTTTCAAGAGTATGACTTTTAACAGCTACGTAAAGTCCTATTTACACACAACATAATTTGTTTATCCACTGTCTAATTTCAGCATTTAGTTGTTTGTAATTTTTTGCTAAAATATATAAATCTACAAAGAACATTATTGTGTAACATTTTTGTTTACATCTGTAATTGTTTCCATGTGGTAAATTTCTACAACTAAAGTATTTGGGTAACAATATGAGCATTTAAAATATGATAGATGGATAGCTAATGATATATATCATGCATTTGCCTTCCAGAAAGAGTGTATCATCTCAAGTCATCCCATGGTGAAGAAGAGTTATTGTCTGAATTCATCATACATAGGGCTGTTTATTATCATTTCTAAATGTATCTGCCAATTTGAAAGTGAGAATATCTCTTTATTTCAATGAACAATTTTGTTTTTAGTGAATAGAATAATTTTAATTTTGTATTGCCTATGTGTATTTCTTCTGTTATTAATACTTTATACACTTTAAATTGATATAATTTACATATTTATATTGACATTTGTAATATATCTTCTAAAGATTATAATATCTTTACATACTAATGATATTAACCCTATGTTTGTGGCAGGTAAGCTAGCATATCCACACCATGCTTTAGGACAGACTGCAACCTCCACCAACACTGCTTCTACAAAGCGCCTTTTGCCACCTGTTCCTCTCAGGTAGAAGGGTGCCCATTACTGCCTCTAATCATCTGTGACAACTCTTCTCTCACCTTCGTGTGAGCTCTGGCAGCTGTCTTGGTTGTCTGAATCACATGAACACTACACAGATACCGGTACAGAATCAGCACAACTTAGTACAATCGAATAGATTAATAGTTCTCAAGATGTGGCTCATGGATCACTTGTGAGCTGGGTGTATTTAAGGTAAAGGATTCACAACTTCATAAATTTTCACTTTAACAGTAAGAAAAAAATGCCTTGTTATATATTAAGTGAGATAGTAAAGATTACTAAAATTAAAAAGACATAACAGAACTATTTGAATTTTGATAAGATATTCAGTGAAATCACAATTTATACAAACACAGAAAAGTGGAATTCCCTTAATACCTAGAAATAGTGATTTATTTTCATCATATGATTAGTACTGTCTTGAATGATGCAATTACATTATAATAAAATTATGGGGGCAAGTATAATAGATATATGAGTTTGAGGGAGAAAAAAACTACATGAAATTTCTGATTGTTGATATAATTTTGTTTATTTTTTGATATGGATGATAGAGGGTATCAAGTTGCTATGATATTTTGATTCCACTGCTATATTAAAAGAATAAATTAATTTTACTGTAAAATGTCAATATTTTAAATATGCTGGAAATAAAGGTATTATACAATTATTTAAATTTATGTTGAAAAATGTAGGATGTCAAATTAGAATATGTGAGATGAACCACATTATTTTGAAAGCTATTTTAGCAAAATTAAAAAATGTCAAATTGTACTATCACGTAATCTCATAAAGAGAATGAAGAATTCATGCTCAGTAAGTATGATGTCTGTATCTAATAGTTCTGAACAGTTTGAAGCTCACACTCTTAAATTCTGAGTTCAAGGCATGGACTGTAATCCAAAAGTACCTTAGTCTTACTAAAATTGTTTCAATGATTGCAGCTATAGGGCTCAGGTGGCTGAAAACCTTTTAAGTTAGATCTTGTACATTGCTGAATTACAACATCAGAAGTGTCTCAAAATCTCTCTGTGAAAGAATTGGACTTAATGGAGAACTTGGGGAAACTGGAGAACACTAACTTACAATTCTGAACACTTTGCTGGCTGAAGCAGCCCCTCTGCTTGACTGATGTGGCTTCCCTTGCCTGAGTAGTTACCAAATGAGAGGAAGTCAAGTCTCCTTATATCGCAACCCATACCCCACCTCTCACCATCTCCAGATCATACTTAAAGTTGTAGCTCAACCTGTCCTGGAGGTCATTACAAAATTAAAGAAGGGAAATCTTATATATGGAATACTTAGATTCTATATCTGAATGTTCATTGAGGTTACACAAGTGCAGGTAATTGTAAAACCCACCAGTTGCGCATTCAAGTTTTGTGCATTTTTTTATATGTAAATTTTAACTAAAAAAATCTGTAAACAAATATTTCACACTACTGACTGATATGTAAACTGAACTTTTAGGGGAATGTATAGCAAGTCTACAACTTACTTTGAAATGCATAAAAAAAGCAAGTTAAAGAAAGACAGGACAGAGAAATAGAGATGTGATAAAACGCATGATAAGTGCTAATGGTAGAATCTAGGTAGTAGGTATACATGTGTTCACTGGAAAACTTTGTTGTTCCTTTATATTTAAAATTTTCCATAATAAATGACAAATAACTAATAATTGCTAATTTTTACAGACAAAATATGAAATATTTATAGAAAGTTTTTAGGGTTGCTTATTTAAAGAGGAAGGAAATCAATTTTAAAAATTAGATTAAAGCTGTTTTTAATCTACATGACTGAAAATAATGGCCGCTCAACCATTCCCAGACCTGAAAATCCTTAAATAGAACAGAATGTTTAAATTTGAGAGAGGATACTACAATCATTATCATAAAACATATTAGGCATCTACCATTTCTTTGCTCTCAAGAGATTTTGGGGAGCTTATTGGGATCAAGAAACAAGTTTTGACTCTAGACCACAGCCTAGTAGACCCTGTGAGACCCAAATCTCACTCTGTAGCTGTATCACCTGTTCTTTAGTGCAGAGGTGGAAAGAAAATCAACAAACAAAATTCCTACACCAAATCCCAAATCCATGAATGAAGATATTATAGTAGAAAAGTAAAGTAGGAGCCCTGAAGCTCCCTCTTCCTTTTATGTCAAATAAATAAATCAAAAACAATACTGCATCACCGTGTGAATTAGAGTTTAGTGTCACTTTTAGTCTTGAAACCTGCAGGGCTGGCAGTTCTCCCCATATCTCTGATTATCTAAAGTCAAATGTGTAAAAGTTGTATTACAAGGTTGATCACAAGGAATGATTTTAATTACAGCTAGGAACTGAAACAAAGGATGTAGTCTTGATACGTGGGATGCAATTATTAAAGTGACAAATGTTTTCTTTACTGCTTCCCACAAAAGATGAATAATCAGAAGCATTATACTTTTACCTGACAGGGGGACAGCACTGCATTTTACACCAGGATTTTATCTCCTTTTCACAATTTATTTAAGGGGAACTTCGCCATTCTAACACAATTATTACTCTGGTCTATTACATCGATAAACTCATTAAGAGTAATGCTTCTTTTTAAAATTCTTTTTAAGATGAAGTCTTGCTCTGTCACTCAGGTTGGAGTCAGTGGTGCAATCTCAAACTCTCTGCAACCTCCACCTCTTGGGTTCAAGCAATTCTCCTGTCTCAGCCTCCCAAGTAGCTGGGGTTATAGTTGCCTGCCACCATGCCCAGCTAAGTTTTGTATTTTTTGTAGAGACAGGGTTTCACCATGTTGGCCAGGATGGTCAACTGAATTCCTGGCCTCAAGTGACCTGCTCACCCCAGCCTCTCAAAGCGCCAGGATTACAGGTGTGAGCCATCACTCCCAGCCAGTAATGCTTCTATTAAAAGGCTCAGTAATGATTCATTGAGTTGGAAGATTCAGTGATTCCATTGAATTTGGTATACTTCATGCCTTTAAGTAAAGGGACATAAAAAAGCTTATAGTATTACCTGCAATTATTGATCATAATTATCTAGAAAATATAGAGATGCTTTGGCACACTATGGCTAGAGAGAAAATATGGATGAACTCAGTTGGTGTCCTCATATCAATAAACCTAGTAGTAAAAGTTAGCAGAAAACCACTGAAGTGCTATACAGAAAGGACTACTAGGGCCCCAGTTCGCTCAGAAATGAAAGCTTAGGTCATCCCATTGGCTAAAGAGCACCTACCAGTTGATGTATAGAAAGTAAAGAAGAATTGAAAGTAAAAAGAAAATAAACTGAGTGGAATAGCAAGAACATGCAAATACAAGGCAGCCGCAGCCTCATGATCACCTGCCTAAAAGTGTGGCCTGCCTGAATCTTTATGTCTCAAGTATATATATTTTACCTAAATTCCATGTATTTCCCCAAGCCAGGGTTCTTAATGTCGAACATCACAATTAAGTTTATACCTGTGGAACATCAAGAATGACTATGAAAATTAAAAATAGAGGAGAAATGAACACAACTAAGATCCTAGACTTGCAGTAAGATGCAACACTTGATGAAACTTTAGATGTTTTCTTTTCAGGAAGCAGTGAGTTAGATGACAGCATTGTCTTTGCAAAGGGAAAGGATGCACGTAGTTTTGGAGCTGATAAAGGGACTAAGTGGCAGAGGTTCATCTCTCAATAAATATAAAAGACATACCTTTTATATTTGTCCCTTTCCATACCCCTTGCAGCTAGAGAGGAGCTTAACTCAATTAATGCTCCCAATGGAAAGACACTGAAACAGTGAGAATTATTCACAGCAGTGGTGATGTTGAGAGTTCAGCTATTTAGCAGTTTCAAGAAGAGTTTGAGACTCTTCTTGTGATATAAACTTGGCCATATTTCCTGCAGCCTAGCTTCCCTTAATTGCTATCTATCCTTTAAGGATTATTCTATAAGACTTCCCAAGAGACTCTGAGCTATCTGGTATAATTACAATAAATTCATTTTCTTAAGTTATCTCAGCATCAGTGGCCATTGTTTAAAGCCAAAAACCATGACTCAGGAAGAAATGCATCTAATACATTCCATTCAAAAGAATTATTCAACAATTAAACTACAGTATCCTCACAGGTTTTTATCCCTAAAGGGTGGAAATATGTAAAGAGACAGGATATTAAATCTTCTGCTTCACCTAAGGGGAGGACTGCCTCATAACTGCTCACCCAAACTTTTTAAGTCAAAGAGATAAGAAATGGAATTGTTATTTTGATGTATTTTTTTAATCATGAAAGAATTTAAGCATTTTCATATATTTATTAGCCCAATATGTTTTTTTCAGAGAGTGCTTATTCATATTTACTATATATTTTTGGTATTAGATTATTTGTCTTTTATTACCAGCCTCTCTTACAGTCATGTACACATATAACTGAATTCCACCGTATGACATGTGAGCAGAAGTAATATGGGCTGCCTTCTACCCTATCCCCAAAAAACCGCCCATGCATCATCCTTTATGCCTTTCCCTGTTTGTCAATTTCTTGTAGGTTACACTGTGAATTTCAAAGCAGCAAGAGTGAGCCTAGTTTGCTGAATGCTGCTTGTCAATTACACTCATTCTGAATTCTGTGTGAACAAGAAATAAACTTCTATCATTTTACATTGAGCCATTTTGTATTTTCCCAATTGTTTATTACCACAGTTGGACTTACTCTAGCTAAAAAATCTCTTCAGAATTAAATATAGAAGATTAAATGTAAAACATCATAAACCTATGGATAATAACTCCACCAGAGAGAATTATTTCTTTCATCAATATCTGGGTGTAAGCAGGGTGCTAGATTTAGGTAGGTTTTAGTCTCAGTTTTCTTCTATTTGGATATGTGTGTGTGTGTGTGTGTGTATATATATATATATGCAGAAGTAGTCTCAATAATTGACAGGACTTTTGCCTCAAGTGGCATCTTTATGTCCATTCTGGATTTTCCCTCAGGGAGACAAATCCTGCAGAGAATCACACTAGTCACAGACATAATGACTCCAGACAGTGAGGTCAACATTCATTGCCATATTCCCTCGTGGGAAATCTTTCTGAGTGCAGGTCACACATGTTGATCTAGCAGAAAATCCAATCTACTTACTCTCTAAGATAGAGTAAAAATCAAAAGAGGCAACATTTTTTTTTTTTTTTTTAACAAAGCAGAGACACATCAGTATGGGTAAAGAGTGGTCTAGCTTGGTGCCTAGCATGCACTAAAGACTCAAAAGTTGGAAACATCAATGCCTGCTTGAGTTAAATAATTTAAAAGTTAGAAAGAAATTATTATGCACTCAGAAAAAAATATATAGTGAATGAGTAAATGCATGATTTATCACATCAAATGTTTCCATATGGGTGATAAATATGTTCAGGAGAGTCACAGACTCAGAGTTGGAGAAATTTTGTACCTGAAGCATCTCAACATTTCTCCTTGAGCTCTGAACTGACTGGCTGACTTGAATTTCGTTCGTAGTCATTTAGCAGTAGCATAAGGAAAAAGGTCCAAACAAAGAAACTTAGAAGTGTTCATAAGAATGGGGAAGAAGTAGAAATTTACATCATTGAAAGCTGCTTAGAGGGATGTCATGACCATGGGTACATGAAGGCAGAGGCTGGTTCACTCTTCTATGGTTCTGCAGTTAGAAGATCTACACAGATTGTGAGTGAAGGCCACATACACATAAAAGACTCAAATAATGAGTCAGTACTTCAGAAAGGGCAGTGACAGATTTCCAAAAAAATTGTCCTAAAATGAACAGAGAAGACTGACTACGTAGGATATAGCTGAAGACTGCACAGTGAATTTCTATCCACTCTGAAAAGAATAGCCTTGGGAAGGTCCTGAATGTCTGCTAAACCATCCTTCTTTAAAAGTCAAATACTTAGACAAATGGCTCACCGAGTCCTCGAGAGTTACTTTCTTCAATGTGGTCTCCGTTTAAGATCTGCAATAGATATTCTGAGATCAGTTGAACTCTCAACTTAGGAGGGAACGCAGACCTACATCCCAGTCACCTTTTAGTGAGTATCAGAAAGATCCTAAAGATTCCACAAATCAAGTAGGCGGAGACATATTAGCTTAGTTGCATATTTATTTTAAGTCCCTGGCCCTAACCCCCTTTCTGTTCACTGCCCAGGTGGGAAATGCACTTCTGGCCTTGTGGATGGGACTTAGTTATAGTTAATGATGCTCTATAGAGAGTAATATATGGAATCACAGCACTCTAAAGTGAATAGTGACGTAGTTGCTAAAGCACACACAGAGAGCAGGGTGCAGTGGCTCACGCTTATAATTCCAGCACTTTGGAAGGCCAAGACAGGCAGATCCTTTTGAGCCCAGGAGTTTGAGACCAGCCTGGACAACATGGAGAAACTCCATCTCTATTAAAAAAAAAAAAGCAAAACAATTAGCTGGATGTGTTGGCAGGCATCTGTGGTCCCAACTATTTGGGAGGCTGAGGCAGGAGGATTGAGGATCAATTGAGCCTGGGAGGTTGAGGCTGCAATGAGCCATGATGGTGCCACTTCACTCCAGCCTGGATAACAGAGCAAGTTCCTGTCTCAAAATAGCAGCAAATAAAAACCAAAATAACAATGGAGTATACGAAACAGCCGTTTGCCTCATGCTCATGTCACAGTCTGTGATCCATATAGAATCCACAGAGAACTGAGTATTTGGGAATGGGATCATCTCCTCTCTTCTGATTATTTTGTCACTATTTTATAATGGGGGGCAGATTCTTTGATCTCGAGTCATGTGGCTGTTCCATGACTCCATGTGGCCACCTTGCTCATAGTCAGTGACACAAATCTTTCCCCCTTAAGACCTTGCCTCCCTTTTCTCCTCAAGCCTTTAAGCTACTTGTTTCCCTTCTTCAGGGTTCTGTCTTCTAGGTCATCTGGTTCCTTTCTTGATGTGTGGTAGGAAAAGAAAAAGGTATGAGTCTCAAACCTTGCTACTGTCATGGCTGACTTCTTCATGATAGCTCCTGTATTTATGATTAAAGTGTTGCTATCTCTTTCTCTGCTTGCATATTTTATGACTCAAAAATCAGTATGTCTGAAATGTGGAGATAGTTAAAAAAAAAGAAAAAACAGGTAGAACTGCTTTTCCCCAAACATGTAGTCATGCATAACTGTAAGTTTAAGAAACCAGTAGTGGCAATCAGGAAGCCAATAGACTGTGAATAAATGAGTGGACTTCCTTTTAATGGAAGTTAGGAGACAGTTGAGACAAGATGATGGGGACTGATCATATGTCGTCATAAGAAGGTGAAGTCCTTGTGTCCGTCAGAGCCATCCCTAGACCTTCTGTAAGCCTCCTGCTCGGGTTTGGACCTCCAAGATTTTATCCTGGAAACGCCTTGTGCATGAGTTTAGCCCATTGGATTAAAAAAAAAAAAGATTAATTGGTAAATTTGGTCATTAATATTAATTTGGTCCAATTTGGTCATTGATATTAATTCAATTAACATGAAGGAGAGAGAAAAAATATTTTGAGAAAGAAACAGCATCAAATATTCCCAGAGAAATTAAGCGGGATGAAGATGCAAGTCTACCATAAAGAAGCCAATTGTTTCTGATATGCCATCCTGCCTTGGACTTATCAGTCATTCAGGAGGGTGATGGTAATCATAAGTGAGTCTAACTTTGTGCTTTGAATAAATCAAGATTTGAAATATCTTCGTGTGAAGAAAGGAAATGGCCAATGCAATCAATACATGTGCCAGAGGCCACAAATGTAAATTCAGATATTGAGCAGCAGAAATAAATGTGTGGAATGGTCAGGCCAGGTATATTAGTGTTAGGACCTATGGTGAAAAGGAGAATGTATACCCCATCTAAAGGCTAAAATTTACAGTCTACCATTTTTAATTTTAAAAAAGTTTATTTTTTTAATTAACAAAAGCTGCTCCTGCTACGCTGCTGATAAAATATAAGAAATTAGTGAGTCATGTCCAGCCTACTGATTGATGGAATGTGACCTCTGAGATTAGATTATTAGTCTGGATAACTGGAGCTTCCCAGATTTCTTTTACTATATAAATCTTCTTATCCCTATTTCGGGAGCCAGGCATCTGATTGTTGAAAAACAAAACTTAAACTAAAGATAGATAAGATTTTTTCTATGATAAATGAAGGGAAGTATTATGAACAAGTATTATGAACATTATGAACTCTTTTCTCCATTGTTTCAGCTGATTCCCTGGTTGGGACCATCTTCATCTCTCACCAGCCCACAGACCTTGGAGCTCCCCCACCCTCTCATCTTGTCATATCTTAGTGCCAGGATGATTTACCCAAAGCATCAGCTGGGTAAATCATCTGATTCAAAACCATGTTGTGCTTCTCAGTTGGCTACAAATTCAAGTACAGACCCTAAGCACAATATATTTTCAAGGCCTTTTGCTGCCAGCAAATTTCAAAGATTTTCTAAGAACCACGCTTTATTTTTTCACATTTAACATCTCTGAAATCGGTTTGTCTCAAAATCGCTGGCCATGTGATTGTGGTCATAATGCAGTTGCCACTCCCTGAGGCCACACATCAGAATCTGTAGAACTGTCATGAGCAGCTTGGAAAAAACACCAGAGACAACAGTGGAGCACTCCTTTAAGAAATGCCACATCACTGTGTTTTTGGTGGCACACACAGATACTGTATGAAAATACAGGACTTCAATGTCTCAGGATGCTGAATAGGAAGGTATTTTAATCATTCGTAAATCAATTTATTTTGCTTTCATTTTCTTTTCTATTTATGCATGAGAATACTGCATGATGCCTGATTCTAAAAGAATTCTTCGATGAAATAAAGACTTCAAGAGTCATAATTTAGTTGACTGTGTTCTTTCTTTCTGAGTGCTGTGTAAAATAATGGTGCATCTTTACAGTGGATGATATTTTCAGATTTGATTGAAATAAAATATCCCAATCTAATCATCCAGTTAATTCCTTGTCACCCCTTCTGTAAACCTTTTATGCCAAGTCAACCCTCAGCACGAGTGGCTCCTAATCAGAGCTAGGTATGTTTTTGCTTTTGTTCATTCCATTTATTGGAATTCTGTTAGCACTCATCTCCACCTATTGAAATTCGACTCATTCTTTAACAGGTAGCTTAAATGTAACATACTCCATGGAATCTTTCCCATGTAACCCACTTATTACAGCCTCCTTCAGGCTCTGTAAGTACATCTATTAAACTTCAGATATGGTAAAGTCTTTTGAAGTCCTCCTATGGCCTGGGCACAATGGCAGACACTTTAGCATATGCTGTCTCGGTTCATCATCACAATAACCTTTTGAGGTAGGAGTTAGCCCCTGTTCTTCCCATCAGTTCAGCTTAAATTTAGAGAGAACAGTTGTCTTATACAAGTTCATAGGCTTAGTAGGTGGTAAACACAAACACAGGCCTTTGGGCTCCAATTCTTGTGTATCATAGAATGTCAGCTTCTTTTACTCTTCTGGCTCCCTTGCCCATTTGCATATTAAATGAGCTGCATTGAATTTAATTGAATGTGAAATGCAAAGTGTCATTCAAAACTAATTTTTTTATAATAAAATTACAAATTTATGTGAAAAACTAGATAAAATATTTCAAATTACACTTTTTCATTATTAGGCTAATATTTGTTAAACCTCATTTGCTTAACAAAAATTAGAATTATGTTTAAGTGTATGAAAAGAACTAGAGAAGCTTAGGCCTATAAATAACATCATTTTTATTGTTTCTTCTGTCATTGTTTAAAATAATAATACAGAACTGCAGAAAATTTAACCACAACAACCAGTTTACATTCAAAATGTTAAAAAATAAGAAATAGAATGCTGCCTGATGCTTGTGGGCAAAGTCAGTAATGGAAAACATAAAAAGCCTTTCTTGCAAGGAGGAGAGAGAAATTTTCTTTTTCCCAAATACAAGGAGAAATAGAAGCCAGTATACTCTTAAAAAAATCAAAGACCTGAATCATAACTCTTCCTAATTTTGTGACCTTGGACAAATTACTTCACCTTCTGAAACATCAATGTCCTCATTCACAGAATCACAATCAGTGAAACCACTGTTTTAGCGTTGCTTGAGGTTGAATTGATAATGGTACATAAATTCAAGGTATTATTGTCATTATAGAGGCCAATTATCCATAGAACATTTGGCCGTATCCAGAAAGGGGGCTGTGATTGAATTTGATTGCTATTTAAAACAAGCAAACAAAAACTCTTGCTATTGTGTAGAGAATAACTTAGAAAACGTCAAGAGTTGGATACAGAAAAATGACTATGATTTTCCAAATAAGCGATTATGGTGGCCTTAACCTGGGTCATAGCAGTGAAGATATCTCAAGTGTTTATAATTCACATGATTTTATAAGACAGAGTCCATACAATTTGATATTAGATGCTTGTGAGAGGGTCTAGAGGAGTATAAAACCAACAACTGCCTCCAAGTCTGTGGCTTGAGCAACTGGGTAGTTGGTAGTACAAGTAACTGAGTTAGAGAAGACAGAGAAATGGGGGAGTAAGTCAGGTCGAGGGGTAGGAGATGAATTTAAAAAGTAGTTATAAAACAAAAGTCCACTTTTAGAAACTTCCATATAGTTTTCAAAACTGAAATTCATTTTTATTTTCATCTTGGTAATTTGTTTACCTCTGTGCACATCTGTAATGCTGATCTAAATAGAGAGTATTTTCTCCTCCCTTTCCTTTGCGTGATAGGCAGTCTCTCAAAGATTCTCTTCTTAGCTGATTTGTTCCCAGAAACCATCTGGTTTCTCCTTCTCCCGCTTGCAGACATTGACTAAACCTAGAGTTGAATCAGCCACCTTGACTAACTCTTAAAATTCTCTTTGCACTTTTCCCTGCAGGAGTAATAATTCTGATTCAGGAATTTAGGGTCTTTAAAGTCAGTTGGCTCCTTTGTAGGACCTAGAGGCAGAACTTGTTTTAGGGCTTGGAAAATTTGATTGTATCCCTTGTCATGCTAAAGCACTTCCTGACCTCATACCTTCCTCACTCCCTTTCCAAATCACTTTCTCAACAAAACCCACGTTGTTCTGTTTGACAAACTTTCCTGATTGATTTATGAACATAAATTCAATTGTTACCTTATGGTCACCATAATTGCAGTTGCAATTTCTATTCTACCTTGGATTTATAATAATCACCATTATGACCTGCATCTGAGAATCCTAAGCTTTCCTTCCCGTGATTTGTCCAGGCAGAATCAGTCTGCATGACCATGACTGATGTGCAGTGGAATGGGATGAACTCTTAATAGATTACCTCCTCTCAAATTCTGTGGATTACACATTTCATATTTTGCAGAAAACCAAAAGTGCTTGCTGCTCATGTGGCTATTCTCATTTACTGAAGTCTCATAGCAATACCCACATTTTACTTGATCTGATTCAGCTGAGAAGCTAAATAAGCAGAGATGGTCTCAGATTTACTGGGAAAAAGGCTATAGCTGCTAGCTTTCAGTGAAAAAGAGTGCTCTGTGCAGGGGCATCTTACATGTTATCACATGTCAGCCACAGGAGTGGCTTGTTTTAAAAGGACCTCTGTTCAGGAAGTAGAGCACTGTGGTAGAAAAGGCTATAACCCTGGATTATTGCCTTCATTCTGGCACTAACTGGTAGAGTGAATTTGGACAGAATGCCTCACTTCTTTGAGTCTCAAATTCTTTGTATGTAAAATAAAAATGTTTAACTAGATGAGGGGTTCTCAACCTTTGCATTATTGCCATTTGGGCCTGGATAATTCTTTGTTGTTGTGGACTGTCCCAACAACATTGGGGGATGTTTAGCAGTGTCCCTGGCCTCTACTCACTGTGGTGCCCTCTCCCCAGATTCTGAAAATCAAAAATGTTTCCTGACATAGACAAGCATTTTCTGGGGGCAGATTACCCTGATTAAGAACCTCTGTACTGGGTGACTATAAAGGACAATATATTAACACTTAAAAGTGTTATAAACCAGCCAGCCCCCACTTCCATTGGGGTTTACTATAAAAGTTTTTCCTGACTTAAAGATAACCACAAGTGTAACTTTTAAATGGATGTATATCTTTTAAGTTAATGTTTAAAAGTAAACAAACTATTATTTATTGAAAATAAATAGCAAACATCAACAACAAAAATAGGCTATGTAACATCATGTAGCCATTAACAAAGAATGTTATAAAACATGCTTTCTCTCTCTCTCTTCTCTCTATATATATATGCATGTGTGTGTGTGTGTGTGTGTGTGTGTGTATCTCAGAGCACAAGACAACATCAGATTTAACATACCAGTTAAAACTGAAACCTAAATAACTGCATACATTTATCAAAATGCAAAGACACTCAGATTGTTTTAGAAAATAAAATTGAACTATACACAGTGTAAACTAAAAGGTCTAAATACAAAATAACAAAGTTAGAAAAGGATCAACAATAATTTATCTGGCAAAATACTAAAAAGGACAAAAATAGCAAAAGTAATTTTAACAAAGATACAAGTCAAAGAAAAAATGATTACAATAAAGATAATTTCATATTAATAAAAAGTATAGGATGAAAATATGCAATTAGGATGAAAGGCATAAACCTTCATTCAGTCAATAATATAACATCAAAATATATTAAGCAAAAACTGTAAAACAAGGAAAATAAATTTATAAGATCAAAAAATGATGAAAAACTTTAATACAATATTATTTGTTTGAAGTAATCATCTAAACCAAAATCAAGCAAGGACAGAGAAAATTGGAGTAATATAATTGAATGGTTAAATAAATAAACATTAAATTTTACAAGGGTTGTATAATCATTTCATGGAACTATGAAGTGATTGTCTTAAAACTGGCTATTAAACCAAAAATGAGCCTCTGTTCATTTCAAAAAGCTGTAAATGTATAGGCCATATCATTTTATGGCAAATACTAAAACTATAAAACATAAGAAATAAAAAAAGTGAAAAACAAAAAACCCTAACAAATACTGTCATCAAATAAACAATTAAAAGTAGAATTGGCTGAGCATGGTGGCTCAGGCCTGTAATCTCAGCAATTTGGGAGGCTGAGGTGGGATGTTACTTGAAGCCAGGAGTTTAAGGCTGGGAGTTTAAGTTTAGGGCCCAATGATTATGCCTGTGAACACCCACTGCATTCCAGCCTGAGCCACAAAGCAAGACTGTCTCTACAAAGAATACATACATGCATACATACATACATACATATATACATACATACATAAAAGTAGAAGTACAATGTTTGGAAAATCATGAAAAGAGAAAACTACACTTTTTTTTGAGTCTGAGTCTCACTCTGCTGCCAGGCTGGAGTGCAGTGGTGCAATCTTGGCTCACTGCAACCACTACCTCCCAGGTTCAAGCGATTCTTCTGCCTCAGCCTCCCGAGTAGCTGGGACTACAGATACATGCCACCACACCCAGCACATTTTTGTATTTTTAGTAGACACAGGGTTTCACCATGTTAGTGAGGATGGTCTCCAACCCTTGACCTTATGATTCGTCTGCCTCGGCATCCCAAAATGCTCGGATTACAGGTGTGAGCCACCACGCCTGCCCGAGAACACCACACTTTAAAATGTATGTGATAACAGATTTTACTGGTATTGTGGTGAACAACTATGAAGCTGGATAAAGTGTGTGTTGCCACTTTTTCAGGTACTGGGGAGCAGCCTGCATAATACTGTGATTCCTGCTAGGAGGGAAGTATGAGGTTAGTGCCACATTTATCCTGGGTTCCTGCTGGGGCATTTTCTAAATGGAAGTGGAGATTCAGTGTAGACTCAGTGTAGAGCCAGATAGGGCTGTAGGAAGGAAACAGACATTGGACCGCTAAAGTGTCTGAGATTGTGGATCAGAGATTGTGTCTGAGAGAAGGGGGCTTCTAAGAAAAATCCCTAGAAGTCTTAGGGAGGGGATTCCCTATCCTAGGCAAAATCCTATACAGCATAGGTACTGAGCAAAACTCTAGTGGCCTAGCAGAGAGCAGCTACTGGTAGGGAAAAGCTAATAGGGATTTCAGAGGTTGCACAGGGTTGGGGAGATGCTGGAGTTCTGATTGACCAGAGGGGAAAGACACTGGTTAATACCCTAGGTTTTCAGCTGACATTCAGGAAGGTCAGAAAACCTGAAGATGGGCCAGATTATTCAAACTTATGTGCCAAGGAAGAAGAAAACAAATAGAACAGAGCACCCGAGACCCGTGGGACTATAGATTATATCACTTATGTAACTGGAGACAAAATACATATTTGAAAGGATACTGGCTGAAGATGTTCTAAAACATAAGAGATATAGCTAAGCTATACTCACAGAAAAATCTATTTATGGAGTTTAACTATATTTTAAGAAAAAAAAATAACCCAAAAGATAGTAGCAGAAGAGACGGTACAAATTGAATTTTCCAAGTTCTCCCCTGTATTTGGCACCTTACCTCAAGGTCATGTTGGTACCTTAAAACTACTTCTGGCTGGTGAACTGTGAGTAGATGAAATTCCTATCCTGAACTGAGGCAGTTAAGAGACTGTGTCTCCTCCATCTCTCTTCTTACTCCAACAACCATGATGGCCAGTGTTTCAGATGATGTGGAGGAGGACTGGCCAACCTCAGTGGACTTTCCATGTGTGGCAAATAAATCTTTGTGAGGTTCAGCCACTGGACTGTGTTTGTCAGAGCAGTATTAATTACCCAACTGTTAAAAACTTAGGAGAATACAGTCAGAAAGGAGCTTAGAATAAGAAGAAGAAATAATTCAAAATGCAAGCATAAATCACTGTATTCAAAGGAAGTGAAAATGAACAGTTTTCTTTTAAATCCTTAATCAAATAAGCAAAGCTAATCAAGAATAGATGTCAGACATAAATCAACATTAGTATGAGTTTCTCTAGGGCTGCCATAACAAATTATCACAAACTGGGTGGCTTAAAACGTGAATGTCTTCTCTCAGAGTCCTAATTAATTACATCTGCAAAGACTCTATTTCCAAATAAGGTCATGTTCACAGGTACCTAGTATATTAGCCTATTCTCATCCTGCTATGAAAAAATACCCGAGACTGGGTAATTTATAGAGGAAAGAGGTTTAATTGACTCACGTTTCTGCATGACTGGGGAGGCCTCAGGAAACTTATAATCATGGTGGAAGGGGAAGCAAACAAGTCCTCACATGGTGGCAGCAAGAAGAAGTGCAACAAAAGGGGGGAAAGTCCCTTATGAAACTGTTAGATCTTGTGAGAACTCACTATTATGAGAACAGGAAGGGGAAACTGCCCCCATGATTCAATTATCTCCACCTGGTCCCTCCCATGAGACATGGGGAGTATGGGAGCTACAATTCAAGATGAGATTTGGTTGGGGACACAGCCAAACCATATCATCTAGGGTTAGGACTTTAATATATCTTTTTTGTGGGACACAATTCAACCCACAACAGAAGGGACATGGTGATATGGAGTAAATTTGAAAACTGGTGAGACTGGCAATACACAGAGAAAGAGCTATGAAATATGTGACTTTCTAGAAGCCTATTAGTTACTATAATTAGCCCAAGAAGTAGTAAAACCACATTGACCAATGTTATCAAGAAGTTGGGGTACATTAGTGATGCCTCATCACATTCCTTGGGAAAATGGAATGCAGGATGACTTCTAGAAGTTACAAGTTAAAATCAAAGCAGACATTTATGCAAATTCTCCTTGAATGGCTTTAAGTTTACAATAATTGACTAGAATTTGACACAACATTATAATGTGGCAGAAAGAAAATAGCTATTTTAAAAGAAAACTATAATTAAGCAGTTGACAAGGAAATTCAGAATGATTTTTCATAGGGACAGCTTTGCTTTTAAAAAAAAAAAAGAAAGAAAATAGCTTGATTGATCTTTTCGGGAAGAGTAAACCCTCCTTTTTCTCAAGCTACACAATAATGGAGAAGCGTTAGCAAAGAGAATTAAATTGTGCTGCAAAAAAAACACAAAATAACAGGCATTTTGGAATTGTCCATTGGTGGATCAAGATAAGACTTAGGACTCTGGAATAAGGGACATAGGTATAAGAAAAATGGTCCAGGACGAACATATCCCTGCAACGTGACAGTAATTAGGCCCTATGTAGGGACATAGCCCATGAGAAATGTCCTGTATTAGGAAATTGCCAATGAACTAATCAGAACAATAATCGAGGATTCTTAATATGAAGGCATTTCTTAAGCTTTGTTGTAATAATACCTGTTCATATGAACTCCCATCACCCTCAAATATTCAGTAAAAAAAACACACACAAAGATCATATTCTGGAGGTTCTTTGAGAAGATAAAGAAAAAAGAGATGTCTTATTTACAGTTAGACAGCATAGAGATAGAGGGCTGATCATAAGATCCTGGAACATCATTCATGGAGTGACACAGAATTCGAATGCTCCCAAGACTTCATAGCAAGATATGGCAGGACAAGTTCCCCACCAATCTAAACACAAAAGTACACTTGAATATCTCCAATGTGTTACCACATTTTTTCTTATGAAGATTCAAGCTCTTTTATTGGGATATTAAATGAAAGGGTGACTACAGAAGCCCTGAATATTTGAACACATTCAGGTATAACAAAGGGGTCCATGAGAAATGTGGTTGGCAAGTTGTGGAGGCATGCTGGCAATGCCATCTGCCCAAGTACGGCCTGTTCAGAGGAAA
The DNA here is from genome assembly GCA_036589455.1 of Ateles fusciceps. NCBI lineage: Eukaryota > Metazoa > Chordata > Mammalia > Primates > Atelidae > Ateles > Ateles fusciceps. Next base: position 14,907,021 of record JAZHEH010003329.1, read on the forward strand.
GGATTCAAAGACCCAGGGACATGCTCAGTTTCAAAGGTAGGCATCCTCTCATCACAAGACTAGATGCCCCAAACTTCCTCTCCCTGATGCTCATCTAATATTCACATTTTATAATTAACTCTATCTTTGATTCTAAGTCCCTTTACTCTGCTTTCTCACGTTGGTGGCCTTTCATGAAAGGGCGCTCATACCTTATGCTTTAGACAAGTACCTTTCCTTCATTCCACGAATATTTATAAGTACTTACTCTGTGCCGTGAGCTTGCTGGAGGGTTGGGGATCGGGAGGAAGGAAAACGTAATCCCTACCTTCAAGAAGTTTACATTCTAAGAAAGAGAGAGACAACAAATTAATAAATAAATATTTAGTATAAATTCAGGTAGACGCAAGTGCTATGAAGAAAGATAAAGCTGGAGAAAAGATCAGAAGTGCTGCCAGAGTGTCAAGCTTCCCTGAGAAGGTGAACTCAAATACTAAATTAAGTGAGAAAATGAGCAAGCCAGCGAAAAATGTTTCAGGACACATGAGCCAGTGCAATTATAAAAGAGAAAGCAAACAGACGCAGAAAAAATTAGCAAGAGGATTAAGAAAAACAAGGATAATTTTAGCATTAAAGACTGTAGTTTACTGTGAAGATCTAGGAGGTGTAATATTTTTGCCCCCAATAACAAATGCCACATTAACTCTTGAGTCAAGAGGGTCGGTATTTTGAAACACAGTATTAGTTAGTCATTGACTGCAGGCTGATTCCAGAAGTACATAGCGGCCCTCAAGGGGCATGACTCACATCCAAGACACTTTCTAGGATAAGGGTGTATCTGTGAGCTATTTGTTGCTAATGCTCACCACACCAAGGAATGTGTGCACCAGCCAAATAAATAGAGTCTGGGCAGGACACCAACAACTTTACAATACTTTACAATACAACAGAATCTACAATACTAAGAACTAGCATTTTTTTTTTTTTTTTTTTTGGTGTTGGAGAAAGGAGGTACAGATTTAAAGCCAATAAAGTGTATGAAGACTCTGTAGTCTTACACATAAGTCAAAAACATTGGCATGAACTCATAATCTGTTATTTTCTATTTATGTCTACCAAAAAGGGATAGAAATAATTAGCAACATGATAGTAACAAGCACCCCCTATTACCCAGCCTGTGTTTCCTCATCACTATTTCGCACTAAAGGAAATAAGGGCTTCTTTGGGAAATAATTGATTCCAGCTCTGGAACAAGAAACGTACAACATAATCCTGGAATGTGTTATCATTCCCAAAAGCAAGGAAGCTCTTAGAGACCACTTAGATCATCTCAAAAGAACTAAGGAGTCAATTTAAAGGGGCCCTCACTGAAGAAATGTGTTACAACTTGAGCATTAATATTGAAATACAAAATTTTTGTTAAATTCATAAGTTTATCATTACAAACACTCCCCTACACACACACACACACACACAGAGAGAGAGAGAGAGGGAAAGAGAGAGAGAGACTCCCTCATTGGTCAGCTTTGGAGGATGCTAAAAATCAGTTGTATTATTGCTGTCAACTCAGCACATGACCACATTCACTTCTCAAGCTGGAAACTGCATTTCCAAACATTCATTCTATATTAATTTGTTAGGGCTGACATAACAAAATACCACAAACTCGGTGTTTCAAACAACAGAAATTTACTTTCTCACAGTTCTGGAGACCAAAAATCCATGATGAAGGTGCCAGCAGGTTGGGTTTCTCCAAGGCCCCTCTCTTTGGCTTGTAGATGGCTACCTTCCCACTGTATCCCACACAGTCTCTTCTCTAGCCTCTCACACCTTTGGTGTCTCTATCTTTTCTGTAGGGACAATAGTCTATTGGATCAGGACCTCCCCATATGACCCCACTTAGCCTTAGTTGCCTCATTAAAGGCATCTCCAAGTACACTCACATTCTGAAGTAACGGTGGGTAGAGTTTCAATATATGAATTTCAGGGGGACACAATTCAATCACTAATATTTTCCTAGGTTAAAATATTATTCCTGTGCCAAAGGAATAAACTTGTATGAGGTTTGAAAGGAGTATGTGAAGCAAAGCCGTATTCTTGGAAGTAAAAAACATCCACTGGTGGTGGCTTCCCAGACTTCTGCATGCTCCCCCACTTTGTGGTCACACCAGGTAACTCAAGGTCATCATGGCTAGGCTCAGTGTCTTCTGGGACTTTTCTGCAAGCACTTGTCTACCCACCCAATGCACAGGCCAAAGTCATTTGCAAATTTTTTTTCTGATTTTCTGACTGACATCTTTCGACTTCCAGACCTCCCTCCAGCTCCACCCACAAAGATGTAAACCCCAATTCCTATTTTAACCCCCTATTCTTATAATACGTATGGTGGTGGCTGTTTATGAAAGTAACAAATATATATCTGGTCTTTGTCCTAGTTCCAGACACAGAGCTTTTAAAACTATTGGATTTCCCAAGTGGTGGAGATAATTGGAACATCTTCGTTTTTCTGAACAAGTCCCTTTCAACCATACCTGATTTATGCTAAAGAAGTGGCCCTAGATGGCCTCTAGAGAGCCTCCAAATGATGACTGGTTGCCAGAAGAAACAACCACATGTTGAGAGGGTTGAAATTTTCTGCCCCACTTTGAGACTTTCAAGGACAGGAAAGGCTGGATAATGAGTTCCATCACCAATGGCTGATGATGTAAGCAAGCATGCCTATGTAATGGAACCTCCACAAAAACCCTTAAACGATGGGATTTGAAAGCTTCCAAGCTGGTGAACACATGGATGTGCTGGAAGAGCGGCATGTACAGAGAGGGCACAGAAGCTCTATACCACCTCCATGCCTTGGCCTGTGCTGCTCTTCCAAATGGCTGTTCATGTATTGTATCCTTTATAATAAGCTGATACTAGGAAGTCAAGTGTTTCCCTGAATTTTGTGAGCCATTCCACCAAATTATCAAACATAAGAGGGAGTCGTGGGAAGCCCTGATTTATAGACAGTTGGTTAGAAAAGCAGGTGGTAACCTGGGTCTTGTGACTGGCACCTGAAGTGGGGGGCACTCTTGTATGACTGAGCCTTTGACCTGTGGGATGTAAGCTCACTCTGGGTAGTTATTATCAGAATTGAACTGAATTGGAGAACACCCAGTTGATGTCCAGAGAATTGGAAAACTGGTTGTTGGTATGGATAAAACTCACACATTTGGTATCAAGAGTGTTGTAAGTGAAATAGTTCAGTGTCCCTGATGAAGCCCAGTCTGACAAAAGAATAGTCATTATTTTGAAAACTGGTAAAGAAAAAAGAGAAAGAATCAGCCATTTATCTTGTTGTTGTTGTTTTCTACATGAAGTGTATCTTGGTGAAATCGTTAACAGGGAAGTTTCTTTTTGTAAGAAGTTACTTCAGCTAATAAATGAAAAAGGAATGATAGAATTAGAATATCATCATTTTCAATTCCTGATAAATTAATAAATGAGGAAAATGATCAACTGTGGCTAACATCTCAAAAAGAGAGCCAGCTAGACATTATGCATGTTTTGACAGATATATATAACATCATCTAATCAATGGTCTTACCCAAACCTTCAAAAAAGTTTAAATAAATTTGAACAAACCTCTAGCTTTAACAGTCAATACACAGAAAATATAGAAGACAGAAAAATGTTTCAAATGCCACCACAGGGATAATACTGGCAAAACCAAGACTGGGAAAAATGTAGTTTCCCCCTCTACAACAAAAATTTCATAAACTAAAGAGATGAAGTGATAAATCATAGCTTAAAAGTAATTTAAGAATCATTTGACTAGTTGTAATGCATGGGCCTTATCTGGAACCCAATAAAATCAACAATTAGTTTGTTTACTCAAATTAAAACAAAAAATATAACTAGCAAAACTGTTTTCTATGAAAATTAGATAATATAAACGGGATCTTTGATTATATTAAAATTATTGTTAATTACTTCTGATATGATAATCGTCTTGTAATGTTTTTAAATCCCCATCTTTTAGAATAATGTACTGAAATATTTACAGGTGAATTAATGTTACATTTAGGGTTTGATTCAACATGATCAGGAGGTGGGAGGCAAAGTGGGTGAGGGTACAGATAAAATAAGAATAAGTTTGCTTTTGAGCTGTTACCTGTCGAAACAGCTCGATGGGTGACGGGTAATGGGTGTATTTAAGTTCATTATACTGCCTCTAATTTTGCATATGTTTGAAGTTTTCTAAAACTTTTTATAACTAAAATAGTTTTCTTTAAGGCAGGTTGTGTCAGATAAGCTAGCAAAATTCCTGAGAACATTACATAAGGGCACAAAAATGTATTAACAGATGAGCGCTCATGTGTCTCTGCTAAAGAGCATGTTATATTTGTACACATAGATGCCCTCTTTTTAAAGAAAAAAAAGATTCTTTTGAGCTGAAAAAGAGAGAATTCAAGCAATGAAGTCAGCTGATATGGAGACGGGGGGAGAGAGAGGCCGTGAGGGGTGGGACTCTGAAACCCATGTAACCTAAAGACTTGGCATGAGAGGGTCTCTGCAGAAGCTTCTCGGGAAGAGAGCCAAGGGATTGAGAACAGCTTCTAGGGATTATGTGTGGGAAATGCTTTAATGTTCTTCAAGAACTTTCAGTGAAAAATGGAACCCTCTGCTAATTTAAAAAAAATCCATCTGGCTGCTTTCTGAATGTGGATACACCACATGGAAGACAGGAGGAAAAGAGGAATCAGGGATGAACCCTGCATTGAGGCGTGAGTGCCTCTGAAGTAAAAATAGCATTTTCATTGCTGGGAAAGCCTGGCATTGGGGTGTGAACCGAGATATCACTGAGGGATAGGTTATAAGAACACAATCTTCCCTGTGTACCCAGGTGTAAGGGGTATCCTGTGGGAATCCAGACCTTACTCCACTGTTAGAAGAGCCAGAGAAGAGGGAACAAGGATGTCTGTACTGCGGAGCAGATACTAAAGAGCTCAGCCTGACACCAGAAGTCAGGGGTTCCAAAAGCTCACTGCAAAGTGCTGCAATTCTCAAAAATCACTACCAAATTTCAAGCAATTATCTGAGGCTCTAGGAGTGAAGTGGGTGGTTCTCAAACGCTCCCCCAGAAAAATGCTGTGAATCTCCCACCTGCCCCCTGTCAGTCTGCAACTGCCTGCAGAGGATAATGGCTTCATCTTTTTTCCTGCCTTCTTAATCTGTGTTTCTCTCATTAGAAAATTCTAAACTGTGATCATTCAAGCAAGGATATTACAAAGGTTTAGTTCCCATCTTCTCCCCAGTAATGCAGAGGACATATTACAAGGAGATGGTGGTGATGCCTGGTTGGTTACATATAATTTAACAAAAATACGTATTGGCAAGTGGAGAGAGACAAAATTTCTGCTTTATTCATACTAATGTAGGATGCATAAGACTGGAGATTAAGAGTGAAGCTGAGCTAAATATACACGTTTAAGTCATCAGCACATAGCTGGTGTTCACGTTGGTATGCTTTTGCCATGTAACAAATTATTTCAATTGAACTGTGAACTGGTTCTTAGAAGAATGATACAGTGTGGCTGGGTTCTCTGCTTGGAGTTTCACAGGCTGAAATCAAGTTGTCACCTGAGCTTAGTTCTTATCTGGGAGCTTTGGGGAAAAATCTGCTTACAAACTCATCCTTCTTGTTGATAAAATTCAGTTCCTCATGGTTGTAAGACTGAGGTCACTATTTCCATACACCTGTCAGCTAAAGGCTACTCTCATCTCCTAGAGGATGCCTGCAGTCCTGCCATATGGCCCCTTCAATCTTCAAGCTAGTGACTGTGCATCAAATCCCTCTCATTCTTCACATCTCTGACTTCCTTTTCTGAAGCCAGCTAGAGAAAACGATCTGCTTTTAACAAGCTCGTGCAATTGAGTCCGGCCTACCTGCAAAATCTTTTTATCCTAAGGTCAGCTGGTTTGGGATGTCAATTATATTAGCAATTTTTGTTTGACTGTCTGAAGAAGGCATGTGTATACTAAAGACTAGTAGTATTAAACAGCATCTTAGAATTCTCTGTACAACTGCTAAGGGGGTAAATATATGTTAGTCTCCCAGGGCTTCCCTAAGGAATTGCTGTAAACTTGGTGACCTGAAAAAAAGAAATTTATGGCCACAGTACAGGAGGCTGGAAGGCTGAAATGGAGGTGTCAGCACGGCCACGCTCCCTCTGAGAGTCCAAGTAGAATCCTTCCTTTCCTCTTCCTTGCCCCTGGTGGTGGCCATCAATTCTTGGTGTTCCTTGGCTTGCAGAGGTTGCATCCCTCCAATCTCCTCCTCCTTCATCATGTGGCATTCTATTTGTGTGCTCTGCCCAAATATCCTTCTCATAATGACATCAGGCATGTTACTTTAGGACCCACCCTAATAACTTCATCAACTTAATTACGTCTGCAAGGACCTCATTTCCAAATAAGGTCACACTCACAGGTATTCACAGATATTGAGGGTAATGACTTCAACATATCTTTTAAGGAAAATAATTCAGCTCATAACAGAGGGTAACCTAGAGAGTGAGGAATATGAATGAGTCCTTGGGTATTTCAGTATAATGAGGATGGGAAGAAGATGGTGCTCTGACAGAAGGTAGGAGGCAAACCTGAACAGTACCATGTCCTGGAAGACAACTGAAGATGTGTGTTTCAGATCAACTTTATCAGATGCAACTAATCATTTGAGTAAGATACGGACTGAGAAACTGATTTAGCATGGTGGAAGTTTTGAAAAGGAATTATAACTTTTGAAAAGTAATTGCATTGAAGATACTGGTGCCAAAGCCTAATTAGAGGGGGCTTTTTCTCGCTCCCTTTTAATTGAAAGTTTATTGGTGGAATCTTTGTTCTAATAGAGTAGGCTTTGAGAATTGGGGATGAGAACACACAAACGTAAGGTGAACAACATTCTTCTTCTTATTGTAGGACATATTCACAATGCTTTGTATCAAAAAATGGAAAAACTGCCTTCTAATTTTAGGCATCCATCACACTTATTTGATAATATGATAACACTCTAAAAAATAGAACCTCTTCTGCCAACCTGACTTAGAATTTCCAGCCAATATGTCAAAACAGAAAGCATGTATCAGAACTGTGTCTAGTAGTGAAAGAAAAAAACATTGTTTCTACAGAAATAAGATTAGATACTTAGAAATGGAAATTGTCAAAAAATATCTTGGAACTTATGATATAACAACAAAGAGGCCCAAATGCCAGATCACTACTCACAGATGAATAGTTGTTATATATACATGCAATTAAAGATCAGAAAATATAGAGAAAAATTCTATTTGCAATAGCAGTGGTATGTGTAAGTATACATAAAATGTGTATAAATATATCCGTGTATGTGTAAAACATATATATTTAGAAATGAACAAGATATTAAAGAAATATTATAAAAATGTCTCTATTTTCTGAAGAAAATGTGAAAGCTTGAAGATGAATAATAATATTCCAGAGCTGGCAGAAGGGGGAGGATAGAAATGGCATGGTGGGATGGACTATCTTTGGATCAGAAGGTTATTATTTTATATTAGAAAATATGAGAGAGGCAGTAAGGATTGCACATGGCATTAAATCATCCAACTCTGTATTAAAAACATCTCAAATATTCAGTCAACTTTATATGACTTGTTTATATCAGCAGTTTTCTAATCTGACTGCATTAGAGGGTCATTTATGGGCGCTTTTTAAAAACATGAATTTCCATATCAATAGATTCTCATTTAATTAGTGTGCAGTGGGGCCTAGACACTAATATTTTCCAGTCCCACCTCCCAAACTTTCTTTTGCTTCCATTTATGAAGGAGTAGTTTTTGTGGACAAATCCTCTCACTGAGAACAACTATTTAAGCTGAATGAAACACAGAAATAACCCTTTGTGTTTGAAGTCATTGATGAACAATTCAAGCAGCTAAGACTTAAAAAAAGATCCTAGAAAGATGTGAAGCAGCTGTCTTAGTTTTGTTGTTATTTTGTTAGTCAGCTAGTTGGTTAGTTGGTTAGTTAGTTTTTGGTATGTGCTTTTTATTTTTTGTTTTATTTTACTGCCCTTTGGGGCACTTGCCAATTCATGTCATGAGGCATAGAGGCCAAACCAAAATCAGTTTCCTAAACCCTATGGCCATGCTGAAGGGGGGACAAATGTGACAGGGACCTGGAGGGCCACAATCCTGGATAAATGAAAACCATACATAATTGAGGCCCAAATGTATGCTGTTACCTCTTAAGGCATTTGTTAATTCTTCAGTGGTACATGTACCAGGTGGAGTTGGGGGAGGGGCTAGCTAGGAAACAGCAAAAAGTATCATCTGAGAGGCTAAAAAGCTAAACAGAAATTCAGACTGCCTCATAAAACTAGAGAGATGAAGATGAGCTGAGCCTGCTAGGGAGGTCAGGCCACTGTAATGTCCCAGGCTTTTACTGCAATCACTCCAAGTAGCTATACCTTAGGGGTAAGGACAAATAGAAAACATATGAGCCCTCAAAAGAAAAGCCTCAATCCTGACAATGGGTGCTTAGATTAAGATGATCCTCCTATATTCTACCTGCCTGCCAGAAAAATATTAAATCCACTCTAGAGGAAGATAAAATCTTCCAGAGCCCCATACTGTTTTTCATGGATAACATCTGGCATTCAAATTAATAGCATGCCGGGGAAACTTAGACCAGATGACTAAAAGGCAAGAGAAAAAGATATAAATAAAATGGAAACAGACCATAGGTGATCACAATATTGGAGTTATCAGACATGGATTTTAAAATAACTATGCTTAATACATTCAAGAAAAAGATGATTGGTTCCTGTGAACTAAAATATGTGGAAGAAAATCAAATGACAATTCTAGAACCAAAAGTAATGCAAGACTGAAATGAAGAAATCAATAGACAAGTGTAACAGCAGGTTAGACAAAACAGAAGAGATTAAAAAATTGGAAGGTACTCAGTAGAAAGTATCTAGATTGACTCTCGTACACATACACACAGAGTGAAAAAATAAAGGGAAGTAAGATTCTAATGGAATATAGTGAAAATGTCTAAAATGTTTAATTGAAATCTAAGAAGTAAAGAGAGAATCATGCAAAATAAAAACTGACCAAGGAATGTTTAAACATACAAAAAATATAAAGCTACAGATTCCAGAATCTCTTTGAACCCAGCCAGGATAAATACACCTAGGCACCTCGTAATAACATTGCTAAATTCAAAAGAAAAGAGAGAAATCTCAAAAGCAGCCAGATAAGAAGAACACATGACTTCTGAGAGCAGCAATAAGACCAACATCTGAATTTTTAATAGAAACAACAGAAACCACCAGACAAGATAATGGCATGCTTACAGGATAGAAATAAAATATTTTTTGGTTCAACAAAAACTAAAGCCATCATTGCAGTTGAAGTCTACCAAAAGAAATACTTAAAAGAACTTATCAGTAGGAAGATAATTGATTCCAGATGGCAGCAAGCTAAGACAGGAAGGAATGGGTGTCACAAACACAGGAGGAATGTAAATTGAACAAATATATTTTCAGTGATAATAATAATAATGTCTTGTGAGGGCTTAAATAAATGTAGAATTAAAAGACATGACGATTATAGCACAAAATGTTGAAAAGTATCAGAGTTGTGAGCTCCTTGCATTATCTGGAAAATGATAAAGGTGCTAATTTAAGGTGGATTCTCTTAAGTCAATGATACATTCTAGGATAACCACTAAGAGAAAAGAAAAGAATATGTAACTTACAAGTTTATCAAAACAGACATTGGAATTTTTAAAATGCTTCATTGATCCAGAAGACAGCAAGCAGAAAAAAGGATCAAGCATAAGATTAAACAAATAGAAGCCTTCCAGCACCCCTGAGCCTCCCTTGAGCCCCTTCCCAGCTGTTACCTGCTGTGCCCACAAAGGAAATCACCATTGGACTGGCTTCACCATACTGCTGTTTGGCCAGTTTCTGAACTTTAAGTGAAATTATACTGAATTGGACAGTTTCTGAACTTTAAGTGAAGTATATATTCTTTTGTAAAGATTATTTCCATGAGATTCATTCAGGTTGTTACAAATAAGAGCAGTTTGCTCTTTTTCATAGACATATAATATGGCTATGTTAACAGGTGCATACAAATTTATATCTCTATCTTTTGGTTGAGATTTTTATGATCATAAATGTCTTCTTTATTGCTAGTAATATTATTTGCCTCAAAGCGTATGTTGTCTGAAGTTAGTTAAGTGATGTCAACTTTCTTTTGGTTACAATTTACATGTTTACTTTTTCCTATTTTCCCCTAACATTCCTGTGTGTGTGTATATATACATATATACATATATTAATTATATATATATATATATACATACATACACACACACGCACACATTTTTTGAGACGGATTCTTCATCTGTCACCCAGGCTAGAGTGCAGTGGCATGATCTCAGCTCATGGCGCACGGCAACCTCCACCTCCTGGGTTCAAGCAATCCTCCCACCTCAGCCCCCCAAGTAGCTGGGATTACAAGCATGTGCCACGACACTTGTCATTTTTGTATTTTTAGTAGAGATGGGGTTTCACCATGTTGGTCATGCTGGTGTTGAACTCCTGACCTCAAGTGATCTAACCTCCCTCAGCCTCCCAAAGTGCTAGGATTACAGGTGTGAGCCACTAGGCCTGGCCTGTGTTCTTATATTTAAAGTTTATTCTTGTGAAATTTTATATTGAATATTATATATTTAATTATATATGTATAATCTCACAAGATTATATATATAAATTTCATAAGAATAAACTATATAAAGATTAAATTAATAAACTATATAAAATAAATTATATATATATAACTTTTTAGTTTGTCTCAATCTAGTACAATTACTAACATATTTGGATTTAAATATTCCATTTTATTATTAGTTTTCTATTTGTCTCATCTTATGCTTGTTACTTTTTTCTTTTTGCTATCTTTTGGATCAATAAAGCATCTAAAATATTCCAATTTCTGTCTCGATTAGCTGATTAGTTACATATTCTTTTCTTCTTCTCTTAGTAGCTATCCTAGAATGTATCATTGACTAAAGGGAATCCATCTTAAATCAGCGCCTTTACCATTTTCCAGATAATGCAACATTGTGCTCTATCATTGCCATGTCTTTTAATTCTACATTTATTTAAGTCCTCTTAAGATATTATTGTCACTGAAAATACGTTTATTCAGTTTACCCACATTCCATCCTGCCTTAGCTTACTGCCATCTGGGATCATTTCTCTTCCTCCTGATAAGCTTCTTTTAGTATTTCTTTCGGTAGAATTCTGCTGCAATGAAAAAGTTTTATATCTTGATGCAGGTGATATATGGGCGAAGTCACTTTTTAAATATCCATGGAGATATACACTTGAGATTTCTGTACTTTACTGGGTATATATTCTGTTTCTATTTTTAAAATTTAAAGAGAAAAATAAGGAAAAACAATGTCCTCAAAAATCCTGATGGTCCCAGTATTGAAACCCACAGAGCTCTGTGACACCTGACAGTTTGCTGGCATTTGTGCTTGCTTGAACCAAGTGCTGGGCATGAGACCCCACCTCCCAACTGTAGTAACTGCCACCTTGTTGATTCAGAGTATTGTGGGCATTCCAAGTGCACTGCTTATAACAATACTGATGGAGACCCCTTGCCCAAATATGGGTCTGGATCCCACTGCTTCTTGTACCCATGAAGTTTTATAGCTTCCACTCCACTCATGAAAGTCTTCCTTTAGAAAATACTAGAATATTCCAAATGTATATCCCATTACATCAGTTCCCCTTAAATAAGTCTCAGCTGTTTCCTCCCACAAAAGGAAAACATCCTAGTGTTCTAAGACCTGTATATACTAAACCTCAGCAACTTTTATCTTGCTCAAAGATTTACAACAAAAAATACTACTTTCTTCTCTTCAGTCTGCTTTGACTCTTTTTCTGGTTCCTGATCAAAGACCCCATTCCCAATCACCAAGATCACTTTGTATATGGGCAGACACAGCCTGATTTGGTTCAACCTGGTAGTAAAAGTCTGCTTCTGACCAGAGATATTATTGGATTCATCTGGGAGGAAATGAGTTGGGTGATTATATTGTATAAATCCAGGAAATGCCTCCTTGAACAATTTAATAGCCCAAATACTTATTTTACAAATGTAGCAAGGATTGCAAACCTTAAGTGCTGTGGACTGGTACAGTGACTGGACAGATCTGGCCAATATCCAAAGATGTGCTTTCTTTTTCAATCAGAAGCAAAGGATTCCAACAGAGCTAGTACAGTTTCTTACAGGGATCTGCTTAATGTGTGTATTGTTGCATATGTTGGCTTAAGACGCCACTGGGTTTTCTCTCCCTGCCCTTGCGAATAGGGAATGCTCCTGGAGAAAAATGTGCTTTGTGTTTCTGCCCAGATTTATTTATTTATTGATAAATTACACCGTGTTTTGGGAAACTGAAATGGTGCATGTTAAAATAAAAGGAAAACATAGTGGTGGAACACAATATGGGAAGCAGCTGGAGCATCTTAAGATAAAAGGGGGAAATAAAAATGACAAAGAGTTTTTGAAAGAGTGAATTCATCTTCATCATCTAAACAAATGAAAATGTATCATTTAGAATCCATTGGGAGAGATGGATTTTGATAACACACATGTTCAAAGCAGCTTGATATGATGGGTAGGCATCTAGGCTCTGCTATCAAGCAGCATGGTGGTCCTGAGTAAATTATTTTCACTTTCTGTGCCTCAGCTTCCAAATTCCAAAACAGCACAGAAATAATCCACATACATGGCTTCTACATGCCAATGTTCCAAGCATTTTACATATATTCCCTCATTTAATTATCACAATAAGGTGAATGATATTGTCATTTCTACAGATGAGGAAACTGAGGCACAGGAGGGGTAAGCTGACATGCCCATAACCATACAGCTAGTAAGGGGAAGAGAAGGGATTTAAACATAGGCTCTTTGGCTCAGGACCTGTGCGCTTGTATGCTTAAAGTTCTCCACTTCACTTAAAGCTCTTCACAAAGTTCTTCACTGGGCCCCTGGTTGCCACCAGGATAAAGTCTCAAGTCCACGAAATAGAATAGATAACCTCACAGTGGAGCTTAATCACCTCATCCTATGCCTACACGGGGATTCTCCTCATGCACTCCCTGAACATCACCTGTGCCCTTTCTTGCTTGGGCTCTTCTCTCGCTCCTCCCTTTGCCTGCAATGCTTGCCCTGCCCCCACTGACCACCCACCCCTTCTGCTCTGCCTTATGGACTCCTACACTTTCTGCAAGTCCCTGGAAAATCATATTTCCTCTCAGCAGTTTCCTTGACTTTCCTGGCTTAAAGTTAGTTCACCCCCCTTTGTAAGATCTCATACAACTTACCGTGTATCTATGGTGCAGTGTTTGCCACTCAGTATTGCATTATTTAATATATGTATCTGTCTCTCCTGTAAGACCATGGATCAGAGAGATTGGGTTTCTTTCTACCAGGAAGGAATTAGTGGTACTGCCCCTAAGCACTGTATTGAGAAGGATTCTGAGGCCATATTTGAGCTCAATGGGAAAATGTTAAATGCAGACATCATAAGGGTAAGGACCTTATCTGACTTTTCCACCACGATATCTTCAATGTCTGGCTCAATCCGAGCACATAATAGACATTCAATTAATATTTGTATGAATGAATGATAGATTAATAATGTCTGCTTAAGGGAGGTGAAATTGATAACATTCATGTCAGATATTTTACTCTCCTTTAGTAATCTCTCAACATTTCAAGGGCAGAGACCATGTCTTATATATCTTAGCATCTTTGGTTTCTCATTTTGTACGTTGAGCACAATATTATTGTTCTGTAAATATGTGGTTGAGGAGAGTGCTTAAAGCTTGAAGAGTCTATGCTAATGCATGGCATGGAAGAAAACTCAGCCGTGTGACCCACTCCCTCCTCTGTCCTGTAATAAGCCGAATGGAACACCAAAGAAAGTGATGTTTTCTGTGGTTGAAGATGTGTTTACCAATGTGTGACTCTCTTGCCCCTGCATTGTGAAATGGTGGCAGGTCTGCCTGAGGTTTAGAATGAAGAGGAAGACAGCAGCTACTGAGGGGGCTGGGAGGTTGGGAACCCCACACTTTGCTTTCATGGTTTTCTCCTCCAGTCCTAAGGAATATCTTTGACCTCTCCCCTGCTTGCAGATTCATCTCCTCTCTTGGTTCTGTGTTAGTCATCCTGTGGTGGGGTGGTGGGCGAGGGGGAGCTATCGAGGGTGCAGGATTTGTCCCAGAAAAAAGCAAAGCTCTCTAAGGCCCTCTCTAGGTCCTTTGAATTTGAGATGTGTGTATAGTTGTGTTCTGAATCTTCTTTTTCAAAATTGTTATATGATAAGGAAAGGGAGTTTAGTCCTTAAAAAGACAGATGGCTGAAAACAGATTTCTATCTTTGACAATGAACCAAGGTCAGGTGAAGAGCTTCCTCTCAAGATGCCAACTTTATACCCCTGTGTCTACTGGGTTCTGAAATGCTGTTACCCACCAGCCAACTGTGGATCCCATTCCTTGGAAGTCACCAGAAAGTTGCAAGGGAAAGGCAGAAGATCCAAAAGGAGAGATTTCAAAGGGTCTCTGGACGGTGCAGCAACACCTGAGCAACACCAAGAGGCGAAGTGCACAGTGCTGTCCCCAAGGTGTGCATGAGCTCCTGGAACATGTTTTATTTTTAGACATGTTCAAAAAAGCTCTTCAGAAAAGATGTGAACAATAAAAGTTTTGTTTTTCACAGGGAAAAAGAAGAATGTGACATCTTTTTTGTTTTAATTGGCCTGAATTGGAATGTATTAACTTAAAAATAATTTGTGACATTCTTTGAGATGTTCTGGAAATGTTTGAAGTGTCACAATACCAAAGATAGTTTGGGGGAGGGCAAGTGTTTCCTCTTTCTCATCTCACTCTGAGACTTACAATGAACTCACTGTAGAATGTGGAGCACAGCCTGCCCCATATAAATTTCACAATGAAGAAAATGTTCTATATTTTCACTATTCAATACAACAGCCACTGGCCACATGTGGCTACTGAGCATTTGCTATGTAGTTAGTATGACCTTATCTTAGTCTCTCTCTTCAAAATGAGTTTTAATAATCCTGCCAAGCAGAATTTCTTCTTTCCTCTTAGTACATACACTTACTTACAACTTCAGGCCATTGTAGCTGAGCCTTACAGATAAATTTCTAGAATCCCAGGACTTTAGTATCAGGTGCTATATCTGAACAAGAGAAGCTACACAGCCCCGCCTACTTTTAACTCTTTGTCAGGAATATCCTGAACCCCTGGAGCCTGCTATCTCCCTCTTCAAGGCCAGCTGCTATCTGAAGAGCTGCCCTGACCACAGCCAGTGACACTGCTCATACTTGCTCAGCCCTTTATGGTGCTGTGATCACTGTCCCTCCTCCATGCTGGGATCCATGATCCCCACATTCCCTACCTTGGGTCCCTGCAAATGGCCCTGAAAGTTATCCCACTCATGTTCCTCATTTTATAGGAGACACTGAAACACAGAAAGAGGGACTTGTGTTAGTCCTCTTAGAGTTCACGCAGCCCTTCTAGAGTTAACTCTCCCTGTCGAAAGCGTGCCCCTTCATTTAAGGTTCGTATCTTGGCCCCTTCCCTGCAAGACCATCTCTGACTGTTTGGTATCCACTGATAACCCTTTCTGTGCATTCCTCTAGCACACATCCAATAGCATCTATTTTGGCCCAGAGTCCTTCATTGTTACATTAGTCTTTTCTTAACTAGAATGTAGAAATCCAGAAAGTAGAAACCATTCCTTTAACTGTCTTCCCATGCAGTGTCAGATAAAAATGACAGCTCTTGCCCCGACTCCTAAAAGAATACCATGCACCCTAAAGGGAAAAAGAGTTCTCCTCCTCTGGTATGTACTATAGAAGAAAAATATTTGCTTAAATTTCCTTTGTGTCTAAATAATGCTTTTGATACACCATGTCCAAGCATAGATTTAAAAATTAAAATACTTCTGTCTGTTTTTCCAGCATGAGTCAGTAAATGTAATCCAGCAAGCATTTATTAAATTCAAAGACCTTTTACTGTAGTTTAAAGGGCAATACTTTCACACATGAAGGAGATTGAGATTAACATGATAGAATGTAATTTAATTCAGGTGTTTATTTCATGCCCACTGTCAGCCAAAAAAAAATGTGTAGCTCAGAGCTAGTCAAGGTTGGTAGCAGCTAAAGTTTCTAATCACTTTATCAACATGGCAAGAATTAAAATAGACTTTATAAGTCTAGATGGTAGAAATTAGCAAGGATGATAGGAGGAAGGAGAGAAGGAGGAGCTGCCAGGTTGTTCATATGGAAATGCATTGGATCTGCATAGGCTGTGAGGTTATTTACTAAGGAGTAGGAATTTCATTATTTGGGAGTGAAGACCAACAAGCCTGACCAGAGGGATGAGATCAGACTGGACTAGCCAGGCAGTGGCTAAATTTATGTACAGTGGAGGGACATGCAGAGCTATCAGTGACATATGGGGGTAGGGGAAGAATCACTCTGGCCCAGGAGCAAGTTGATGGATGCTTTGATTATGGTGGTGCAATGGCAATACAGAACAAGGGAGTCATCCATTTTAAGAACAATTGTCAGAAAAATTTAAATATATATTGTCTTATGGAAGAGTTTTAGGGGAGGAACGAAGATGTTTCCAAGTTTGGAGGTGGGGAGAATGGAAGGATGTTCCACTGAAAAATATAAGAACTAAGAAAGGAAGTGAGGAGCTAACGTGATAAGAATAGGATATATTGAGTGTGTAAAGATAATGGACTTTCAGATAGAGATGATAAATGAATTTCAAAATAAGAAACTGGAACTCGAATTAGAAGTCAGGATGAGTACAGTGGCTTCCATATCAAGTGAGCCTACCTTCCTCTCCTCCCAAACACACTTTCTTCTTACGCTGTGTGATAGGGAAGTCCAGGACAGGGCAACTGTTAGAATATGGTTGTGTTGAGGTCACGATATTCAGGGGTCTCTGAGGTGCCTTGCTCAAGTCTTTGCAGGTTGTACAAAATCAGACTAGGAGTTGCTTTATGAGTTGCACATGAGCAAACGGTCTCAGTTTGAGCTGAGAACTGGACCACAGAAGAGAGTAAGAGGTTTATCTCATTTACACGTCCAAGGGAAGACCAAGTGCTGGGGACCAAGACTGGGGAAGGAGAGCATTCACTCTGTTCATTCGATGGCTTTCATGTATGAATCTGATAAGGTAACCCATGTTCCCCAGTTCTTACGTATCTGAGACCTAAGCAGTTGTGATGGAGGCACCCAACAATAGCCTTGGAGTTCCACACTCTAATCCATCCCCCCCCACTGCCTATACCCACCCATTCTTCCACCTACAGGCAGACTTTTAAGGTGACCTGCCCCTTTCTCCATGGCTGCCATGGAGGTTCTTTTCTAGCACAGAAGGGATATATCTATGCCACCGCCTTATACCGTCTCTTCCGTTGTAATGTTGTCTCTTCAGACCCAAGCACATGCCTGTGATGGTTTCTGTACTGGCACCATTCCAGTTCTTTCCTGGTCTGTGGTATTCCTTGCCTGCAGACCATTTGGATCACCCAGCTCTGCCATTGCTCCAGGCAATGACAGCTGACTTTGTGGGAAACCCTTGCTCTGGCTGATACCTCCCTAGTGTCAATTCCAACTTGTCATAGTCCTTTCTGCCATTCTCTGTCCACACTGCTCTAGCTGAGACCAAAGAAGACCCTGCCAGCTTGCAGTGTTGCAATTCATCATAGACCTCCAAGTGCAGGCCATGCTACCTTAGCTCATCTCTAAGTATTGTGTGTCTAATCCTTTATATGAGTCACCTTCTCAGATTTTTACAAGAAACCTGAGGCAAAATCTCAGGAGTAAAACAATAAGTGTGGTGTAATTCTATGCCATAACCAGGATCTTCCTCTCCTACTGTGTCCTCTAGCACCAGGTTCTCTCCAAATTCAGGGCAATTTCACTGCTTAGGAAGGGCATACTATATGCAAGGTTAAGGATATGTCTCTTGTCACAATTCCCATGTGCAAGACACAGTGTCAGCTTGGATGTATGCAGTCATTTTCTCTGTCTAAAGACTCATGAATTTTATCTATAAATAAACTCATAGGAAGTCCATCTTCACCTGTATGTCATGCCAAGGTTTTGTAGAACACACTCAGCTTAAGTACACACGTGCACTTACACACACACACATTCACACACACTCCATAGCCTTGATGACAATAATAGTAATAAGATTAACAACAATCAGAGACTCTACTAAAGGCAAATGTTTCCTTTCAGTAACAAGGAACATGTGTTTCAAGAAGTGTAACCAGCTTTATACAGGATTATTGACTGAAGCCGGGTGCCTGATCTTATGTAAAACATATGCTATTTTCTCTGAAATCCTTGATATGAAGTGGAAATTAGTTTAAGATAATCAGTTTCAAAATAAAGATTAAATCATAATTCATTGCCCTAGTTGAGCCCAAAAATTCCTTGGTCAGTACTTCAAATCGTTTCCAGTCATTTATAAAAGACAAAACACTGCTACTTTGATAACCCTACTGATCGCTTCAAGCTGGCCTTTATGAGAGTGAAAATGATGCTGGTTCCAAAATATTATCTGATAGCTCAATGGATCCATTTTTTTCCTGCCAGTAAAATAATAACTTGGAAGAGAGCAAAGGGAGAATGAATCCAAACTGTAAGTTATGATAATAAGTTGGACCACATCACCTCCCTGAAAGTATGACTTATTTGGCTGATAATCTTTCAGGAAGCATCACAGTATGAATTGTAAAAGACAGAAAAGCACTGAGAGACAAAAAGTATAATTCACGTATTGTCGTTTGACGCCAACTGGAGATAGCTAAATTGTTCCAGCAATTTTTCATACCCTGCAGCATGTCTAGGTAAAAACAGCTGGCTCATGCTCAGAATTTAAATCATGGCAAAACTTTTGAATGCTTATTCTATTTAAAAGGTCACAGCTTCAAAATATTGTTCAAAGAACTTGCAGTTGAAAGTAACATATAAAGGAGAGCACAGATAGAAAAAGGAGTCCAGTGGGCAAAAGATGCCAGCTGTTCCCAAGAGAGTCCAATGTGACCATTACGACAGGTCCTGGTGGAATTAACACGGCTATTTGTGGAGCAGTCATATTGTGAAAAGTAAACGCAGACAGTTTTGCTGTTGTTGATGAGAGATGGAGGAGAAAGTACTATATTCATAGCTGCTTTGAATCTGTGACATTTATATTCCTGTAGAGTCATATCCATCCCTAAAATCTCTGGAAATTCATTATACACTTCACAAATTTTATCAGGAAATATATTTGATTCCAAGCCTGTTGCCCTTATACAATGTATTTTCTGACGTGCAGGATCAAGTCAAACTTCACCCCGCTCCCTGAACAGCTTAGTTCACTCACCATCTGTTACTATTTTTCCAGTCTTATCTTCTTTGGTTCCTCCCTAGTCCCATCATATAAACCTCCACATCAACTGTGAATGTGTTTGTAGTTCTCTGATCAGGCAATACTGTTTCCCATGTGGATGTATTCTCAGATGCAGTTCTCTCTCCACCATACAGTCAGGGTTCCAGTATGAAACTCCATCCTCCTACATCTAACAGGTTTCTTCCAATAGAACTTGTCAAGGTTCCCTCTGCACAGTTGAGCCAAGTGGAACTGTCTCCTCTGCTGCACCAATCCCAATATTGCACATACAAGTGATGCTCTTACCGGTCAATTCTTGGATCCCCCAATCTGGGGGCACTGGATCTTGGCTGGACTCTAGTATCTTTGAGGAGTTTACATGCACCTTATAGTGCACAGAACTGAGAGAGGCTGCATCTCAGGTTGAAGCAAAATGAAGTGGTAAGGCACACACCATTAACAAGGTGTAGCAAGCTTGCAGCGCAGGAAGGGAAAGGATCCAGGTTTAATCCAATAAGATGGAAGTCAGGGAACAAAATGATCCCAGAGGCTAAAAACACAGTCAGAAGGAATACCTCGAGAAAAACTCTGTAACTATGAACATAGGTGAGATCTAAGAGCTTCAGGAAATAGAAAATATCTGCCTTCAAATAGCCTGGATTTAAGAGATGCAAGTCAGAATACTCATTAAACTGCTATAATTTTAGTTCAAACTTAGTGACTCAACACACACAGTGATAATCTTCTATGTTTAGTTCATTCCCTAGTGCATGGATTTCCCAGTGATTACAATGCCTCTTTTGAAATTTTTCTGGTTGGAATCCCACAGAAAGGTCCTAATGTGTTACCTCTTTCAAAATGGGTTTTAACATTATGTTACTGTGATACATAACCTCCTTGTTTTCTTAAATATTGTGGAATAGACACCTCTTTATCCTGGGCTATGAAGAAAAATATTTTTGGAATTATGATAGGCTGGCCAACGCTCACATTAAAACTTAAAGACAATATAAGTTTAAAGGAATGTAAGCATTAAGAAAATGTAAGCCAAGTCCCTCAGCTCATTTCACAGGAGCATTTTCCCTCTGGTGCTATTTCAGCTCCTTGAAAAGCTAAACGTGCTTTGTTTCAATATTGTGATATAACCTTGTCATCAGTAAAAGCAATCTTCGATGTCAGCTCAGTATTCCACATATCTCAGGGTACTGAAAATGTCCTTGGTGAGCAGCTTCCCAGGCCTCTGTGTGGCGTCTCTGAGGGATGGAGCTACTGCCATGCCTAATTCGGTTCTGCTGAATGGTAACACTTCTGGTGCATGTGGGAAACGTGGCTACCTGTGAGCACTAGTCCTTCTGAGGACTGATATCCTGAACTGGTGGAAGGTGGGAATCTTCCCCTCAATGTAATCTTGGCATATCTGTCCTGGAATTTATCTGTTCTCATAATTGGAACAGGGTTTATTTTGGGGACTAAAGGTTAGAACAGAATGAGAAATGTTCCAGTTTTACTGCTTGTGTTTTATTATCACTCCAGTTATTGGTTTGAAAAGTGTCATCAGTAAATCAAATAATCCCAGGCCAGCTTGAGGATGTGATATATAAAACAATTTAGAAATCAGAAAAGTCCACCTAGAATTACATTAAATTTAAATTTTACTATAAAACTATTATCATCTCTAAACACTCACTTACAAATACTTATGGGAGGACCTATGTTACTGGTCACTGAGAATAAAGGCAGATTAGGGGAACCAGTTATAAATCTGGTAAATAAAATCATGGAAGCCCAGATCACCTCTGATAATCCAGAAGACCCATTCTTCTCAACTTCATAATTCAAGGAAAGCTTAGGTACTTTATAGGCTCGAGACCCTTATCTTGTTGTTGTTTTTTTTTTGTAGATAACACGTGATTAAGAAGTTCAAATTTTAACATGTCTAGTAAAGATTTTCTGACACCAAAATGTTGACACTGTGTTGAGTCCTTCTCTTCACTAACTCGTTAGACCTAAGTCAGTAGGCCTAAAATAATTCTTCCTTTTTTAGAGAACATATCACATTTTCCCTGGCCTAACAAATCCACCTGGACACAAAGTATGTGCAGAATTCAAGTTCTATTTTTTTTACCATTTTCTTCTTTGACCTGTGCAAACCAATCACCAGTGCAAATTGATAAGAGAAAGCAGGTTATAGTCAAATCCAAACAATTCCCACTCCATATAGATCTTTGTTGCATTCAAGGAAAACAAAATCTATATCAATTTGAAACTCAGAATGATGCCATCAAAATACCACAGATATAACATAAGATACAGTGGAAACAAGATTATTTTGTGTCAGGGATTGTAGAATTCAGGATCCACCTTTCACAAAGGGAAGCATGTGTGGAGAGGAAACAAGCAGGACTTTCTACAGGATTCCCAAACACCCCCAGCTAGAGAGAGCAGGAGCTGGAAATGAAGGCAGTTTATTGCACGGTTGCTGAGAAACAGAAGTTACGGCATCTCTGGAGACGTGTAGCAAGACTAGCATGGGAAGCAGCGAACTGCAGCACTCATTCCCAGCTTCTCCTGTAGCAGAGAGCTAAGTGTTTTACTTAGTAAAACACTGCAATGCCTACTGCAGTCATGACAGGGCAAAGAGGGAGCATTGTCCTAGCTGACTTTGGTTTGAAAAACGAATTCTTCAGTAGAGCAAACTCTCGCTGTGCTGAACCTCTTAATCTAGCTCTCTTCCTACCTTCAATAGACAAAGCTATCTAAAAAGACGATGTCTACAAACAGAGTCTATCTAAAGTTTCCCTTCTTCCTTTGTCTGGACCTGAATTATTTGACAATAGTGAAATCACTACAATCTCTGCGTGAAACCACTTCATTTCCCACACCAGAACAAAGTGACATGGCACTTCACCTGGTAAGGTTGAGCAAATGAAGAGAAATCATCCAGCAAGGTAGGACTTACTAGATCAAAGGAAACATGCAGGTTAAGATTAAGCAACACCCTGTGGTGGCCATGAAAATGTGCCACTCAGATCTGTTGTGTGATGGTCCCACCTACTGCCCCCAGGCTATTCCAGCCAGTGACTCTGCAGTAATGCAGCCCCATTCATGCAAGACAAGGGACCCTTAATAGGTGACTTTGGCTAACAGACTCACTAGCAGCCTTGCCAAAACCTTCTTGGACTTTTGCTGTAGTCTGAGGGTCTCCCACTGGCTTCTCCCTTCTTCTGTCTACTGAATGGGTGTCAGATCTTGTGGTTGATAAGGCACTTTCCACCTTCTCCTGTTTCATCTCCTTTCCTCTTCACAGGCATTTCCCTAAAAATCCTTTTGCACGTCTATTCCAAGCTTGGAGTATGCTGAGCAGAGGATCTGAACTAACAAACACGTGAAACAAAAATGTTAGAAAAGGCATCAGGTTTTGAAGGAAACTGCATCATTTTACAGGAGCTAACCCAAGACCAGGCATGATTACATTCAGATGTTAAATTGCTTAAAAATTTTCAAATTTTCGAGAGAGACATGCTGAACAATAGAAGCTACCAATCCAGTTAATCTAAAGGCTGCCTTGTTCTTGCAGAGTTTGGGGAGAGAGGATAGATTTAAACGACATAGAGAACAGAACCTGAGAGAGCCAATGCATGCATTGTAAGTAAACTCAAGAGAAATAAGATAGAAGATGCAAAGGAGAATTAATCATTAAAAATATAAAAAGATAGTTTTTCTGATTCCTTGAGACTAAAGAAGTGACTATCATGCTCAAAATTCTAGCAACACAAGAAACAATAGGGGTGAAAAGCCATTTTCAATTGCCAGAGGGCTCCCAAAGTGATGTGGTCCTGGAAGACTACCATGAACCCCAACCTCTGCCATCATGCTCCCTACTAGCTTAAGAGCAGAAGCAACTCTAAGAGCTGGTCAGTCATTCTAAGAGACTTAATACCAGCTGCAATGTTGCTAGGAAACTTACCTCTGAAATCATCTATTAAGTGACATAGCAGGATCATCGGTTATAGACTGTCAGATCACAATAAATCATAGGATCTCAATTTGAGGTCTTATTAATCTAGGTCAGTCTGAATTTTATAGTTGTGATTTTATAATTTGTTTTTAAAACTAGGTTACTGTGTTCTTTAAAAATTAATATTGATCTCAAAAAATGTCTTCTTAACAACCCCTCCGATAAGACTTTGCTGATGAGACTAGAATATATGACTGGCTGCTTAGGGAAAAGGCACAGTATTTGGTAGTGAAAATGTCACCACCATAATTCACTCAGCTCTGCCCAGCCACATGTACAGCCCATATGTAGCTATTGGTGTCTTCAGGGTTACATTCAGGTCTGAATTAAAATAGAATCCTACTATCATATTTCTTTTTGAGGACAATTAGAATATGATATATTCAGCATTCTGTCTTTCTAGAAAGAAGAGATCTAGTTGTTAATTATTAGCATCTTCAGTGCTCATGTCTAAAACTCCAGTGAAAATACATGCTTTGGGTGAATAGGAGAAACAGGAGTTATCAAACAGATCTAAGTTTCAGACTATCATGGTTAGCCACTACTAATAGCTATTAATGCATAAATTATATTAAAATGCATATGTCTCATTTCACACACAACAGTAACCATGATAATTATATTAAAGGCTCTTTATTCTGATTTTAATAAACTAATTTAACTGCTCTCTATCTTTTTATAGAGAACATTAAAATCCCATACTATATGAATTAAGATATACACAATTTTTTCTGGTGAGTCAACTATTTCTAATTAATAAATAGCTATTACCATATAAATATACTATACAGGAATTAACAATTTCAAAGAATTTGATTTTCAAAGAATTTCCAAAGAATTGGAACAAGATCAATTTAACATTAAAATAAACCTGAAAAAAGTCAATACTTCATATTCACATCTTCTAGTATAAAGTTTTTAAGCCCTGACTTACTTCGTTTTAACAAATCTTTTAACACAATTTTTGTTTTATCAATTTTTAAACATTTTATCAAGATTTTATTAAATTTGACTAAGAAGGAAAAGGAGGAAGAGAATTGAAGGGAGCATTTGATGATTTATTAAAAGGTAGCTAGTATTTAAACACTAGCTACTCCTTTTCCCTGTATAGAACAAGTGGGAGGTAAAAAAGAGTAATAAAGTTAGGGATGTAAGGAAAGTCTCAGTGAGATGTATCCCTTTGATTGTCAGCCAGCTGTAGGATTTCAGAAAGGCAAAAATGGCCCATTGGGGTTAAAAATAAAAAATCAAGCTCGGAGGTACCATAATTGCTATAGGAGTGATCAGAAGGAATTTTGATTTTTGATGAGCTCCTCTCAATGAATAATAAAGTGCTGCAGCTATCATTTCTTCCAGTTATCAGTGCCTGGACTGTGCCAGTTATGAAAGTTGGCCTATCACCTCTGTGTTTGAAGAGGGTGGAGACCATCAGCAAAACTAGGCCAATGCAGCTTATTCACTGATTCAAAGCTGTCAGTTAAACACTGAAAGCTGCAAATAGCAGCCACCTTGAGCTAGCTGAAGCAAAGAAGTGAAATGGCTTACCTAAGTGTAATCTAGAGATGGGCAGGCTTCATGCCACTTGCTTATTATTCCCGTTCCTTTGTCCTCATCCTGTGCCAGCTCCCTTTAGGCTAGCAGCAAGATGGCTGCAGCAATATTTGCTCTGAGTCCACAGCATCATCTAGAGGGAGAGAAACTATTCCTAAGGTTCTGTTTAAATGTTACAAAGCTTTCCTCAGAAAACCCAAATAACCTTCCACTTGAATCTCTTTGGTCTATACTGGGATCTCACACATATTCATGAACAAATCATATTGCCGTTCATTGGCTTAGGCCTGAGTTTCCTAATTCTCACTAGGGTAATGGTCAATTAGTGCAATGGAACCAAATGGTCAATGGTATTTGACTGTCGGTTCTCCAGATGTGTGTGCGCCCTAGGATCTCCTGGAGAAATTGAGCCCCAAAATTTCTGATTCAGTAGGTCTGGGATGAGAACAGAGAATTTGAATTTCCAAACATTTTCCAGGTAATGCTGATGCTTCTGGCCCAAGAACTATCCTTGGAGAAGCACTGGATCTGCCCAATCAGGGTTTAACACAGAAACTTTTCCCTTAATGCCTCTGTTGCTACACAGTAGATAAGGAATAGCAAGATGTGAAGGGTCAATCATCACATCCTCTGCACTGGCTGTGAGAGGTCCACATGGCTCTCAACATGAGTTTTTGTTCACTGTGACTGACACTACCTGGGCTAAGCAGGATATGTCACTCTAAGTTCATGGTGCTCCTCTCTATGTACAGCAAGATATATACCTCATTTCCTACCTCCTCCCCTGGTCATTTCTTCCCCCTATAAACATACAACATGTACCAGGCATCGTGCTGAGTGTTTAACTTCTATAGGTGACTTATATACAGCTTCATATATGTGTGCATGGGGGTTTGGTTGCCTAGAACATTATTCTCTTCATACTTTAATGGGAATCACCTGGGGATCTTGCATCAATGCAGATTCTGGCTTAGGAAGTCTGAGGTGGGGCCTGGGATCCTGAATTCCTAACAGGCTCCCAGGTGATGCTGATGCTGCTGATCCACAGGCCACTCATTGACAAGTCCAGCCCAGGGGGCCTCCTCACACTCTATCCTTCCTGGTCATGTTTATTTCCCTTTCTAGAACATACTCTTCCCACCTCCAACTCTGTGCCTAGAATCTCTTTGTATACTTTCTTCTCCTAAAATATAAAGATCGTTTGGTGTACCTAGAAGCACCCAACAATGGAAGCTCAAGATCCATTCTTGGTAGGTACTCTGGGGTGAGCTCTGAAGTTGTGGTGTAAAGAAGACCAGGATGCATTAACACGGGACTAGGGTGCAGGCATCTCAGACCGAGTCGGTGTCCTCCTGGCTGTGCGCTTGATGTCAGGTTGATTAGTGTGGCTTTCTGTAAAAAGGTCAGTATAATCTTAAGTGGATTGAGGGAGAACTTTTTCTTTAGCAGCATCATTCTTAATACATTCTTCAATTACACTACAGTGAACACTGCAATTTATTACAAAAATATTATGATATGAGTGATCTGTTTTTCTCCTAATGCATGGGTCCTGGTCTGAGAGGAGAACATGTTAGTTGGAAGGGAAACAGGGATTCATCACTGTCCTCAGCCTTCCTTTTTGTCTAGTCTTTGCTTAAAACGTTTTATTTAGAAGCCACAGGAGACAGTGGAAATGAATCTCCTCCAAGCCCTCAATGACAGCAATGTATTATGCTCATGAGAAATGATCACACCTAAGGTAGGTAGGAGGGCCAGTGGAGGTAATCACTGTGCAATCACAGCACTGGGCTGGGCCAGATGATGGATGAGTTTTCTGAAGGAGAACAGAGTAAGAGTACTTGGCAGCAATGACTAAGGCTTCCTCCTGAACATCAAACATCAAACTGGATTTTCTCAAGGATGAGGTGAAGCACTTCTGTGAGGCTACATAATCCACTCAGTGTCCTAAAGCAATCACTAAATGGTGCAGGTCAAAGAGAGAGAAAAAGAAACCTACAGAAGCCTGGTGGTACTGCACGTTTTGGATTGCATCCACTAGTTCCTGAAATCCCATGAGCAAGAGGAAAGGGAAATGAAAGAAGTGGATGTCAGCTGATAACCCGTGTTGAGGAGAATGGCATTAAATATCCTGGCCCAGCACCTGCTATTCAAGAGTAAGGAGAAAGGTCAGATTCCTGGGTCTACTGATTTCTCAGCAAAGTGGGAAAGGCTGCAAAGTTGACTGTATCAGTGGAACAAAAGGAGAGAGAAAGGTGAAAGGAAAGGATGGGAGAGGAGCACGGGTGGATGTTGATAGCAAGATGCAAACTCCAAGAGCTGCACTGCTCCATAGTTGGTGGGGGAAGAGATGCAATTTATATATTTAGTGACTGTCACCGATTCTGCACTGAGAGAGTTTAATCTCCACAAAATAATGACTCTCTTATAAATGACCCTTTTGAATATAAAACACAAGGCTTTGGCCTAGTCTGCAAGGAGACAGTTAAGGCAAAACAAAGACAAATTGTTCTGCTTACTAGTGAAACAGAAGTCTTGAATGTTTATCAGAAAGTGAGAGCCCAGAAATTGAGAGGAGAGAAAAGAGGAAAGAGAGGGTGAGTTGGTAATATTGTAGGAGGCCAGGTCTCATAAGGAGGGACGTACTGGCAACGTTTTATCTGGTTTAAAGGATGGTGGATAAAGTATGAGGAATAGAAACTCCTGACACTCAACTAGAATTTGCTCCCTGTAAATCCTCTGATATCCCTCAAATACTTTCAGTAGAACTCTGTTAGACACAACTTGCCTCGTATTTGTGATGGCTTGGGGGAATAACATTTAAGTGAAGTCAGTATATCTCTTACCCAGCTGAAATCGTATGAGCTAACAGATTACCAAGGGGAAACAGAAAATCTCAGATAAAGTGTGGTGCCTTGATAAACATTTTCAACATATTAACTATACATAGCTCACTAGATGCTTTAAAAGGTCTTTTTGGATTTTGTTGTTATTGTTGTAAATATGTAAACAATATTGGTCGGACCCCTGGATGTATAAATAGCCCTTACAATTTCTAGAGTTACATGGTTAAGAAGCCAGGGAGGCTGTTTCAATGAAGTGACACACTGTGTTCATACCATTAAATAAATGACAAGGGAGAAATAATTTTCAACCAGGGCCTAGTCTGGAAATACTTCTGCTAAAGCTTATAAAGCTGCCACAACAAGAGCAGAAAGTGAGGTAGTAGTGTTAAAACACTGGGTGGCAGGTGTCCCTCACAGGGACAGAGGGCTTCAGGACCACGAAGTAATAGTTTCCAATAACCAGGACAATCATTCTTCAAAGAGCATTAAAAGAAGCTAGCGTCCTTAACTGCTCCAGTTCAGGAATGAATGGACAAGGAGTAATGTGGCAACCGTGGAGATGAGAGCATGCTGTGACTAGGAAAAGGGGCCCTGATAAAAGAAAGAGGCCAACTTGGGGACAGGAGAAGTAGAAACAGAAGAGCTCTGAAGAGACAGAGGAATTCCAGAAGGACAAGGCACACCAGACCGCACCAGAGATTTTTGTAATTCTTGGTGGAGACTGATAAATTTATATCAGAAGCTACTATGTGTCATTTATACTTTGTGGTGTAATTTTGCTTAAAGTGCCTTTATAGTGAGTTATGTATATAGTTCTCATTCCAATACCAAAATATAGGCTCTGTCATTTTCAACAAGCTGCCTGTGCTGTTGTCATAGAGGCTTGGGTTGCAGAAACCCTCCAGCTGTCGATATAAACTGACATCTGCTGGACACGGTGTCTTATTCCCCAACTCCCCCCCCACACATACATAGATAGACACATTATGATAGAAGACTCTGGGGTTCAAAAGGAGCATAACAGGTAGGTAGCCAATTTTTTCAGGGACCCAAACTGAAAGCATAAGGTCATCCAGGGAGAGAGAGAGAGAGAGAGAGAGAGTGAGTTAGTTCATGTTTTAAAATTGAGGGATAAAATGCTAGTAAAAATATTAAATATGCAAATAAGCTGTGTGGAAATTATATCGCCAGTTCTTTTTGCTTTTGAAAAGTTATTGCTAACTTTTCTTCAATGAGGGGGAGACTACATAGGGGAAATGATATTTTAAGGAAATCTGAACTTCCATGTCCTAAAATAAGGTAGACAAAGTATTGCTGAATATACTTTCTCGGTAAAGATTATAGAAAAATATTCTAGCAAAAAAAATGAACAAAGGACATAGATAAGCAAATTATAATGGACAAAATACAAATGACTAAGAAACACATGAAAAACAACATTTAGGCTCACCACTGAGCAAGAACTGTAAATAAATGCAAACTACTGATTTATGCACCACAAGTTGGCAAAGTTTTGAGAGAATGAAAATGCCTATTGCTGGCAGGGATATGGGGAAACCGGCTTTTTCAAGTGCTATCGTATAAGTAGCAGTGAACAGCCTCCTGGCAGAAGGGTTGACCTCTACATCAAGAGCCATAAAATTCATAAACCCTTTGCCTCATAATTCTACTTCTAGAAATGCTTCTGAAGAAAACAACCAGATGAACCAGGAAAGATACTCATTGCGTCATTGTATAGAATGGCTAATATTTTAAGTTCCAATAGTAAAAATTATCTGAAATTGTGGTATGTTGATATAATGGAATATTAATTCAGCCACTTCAAAAAAAACGTGAGTAAATAGATTTTACTGAAACTAAGAGATGTTCACAGTACATCATTATGTCAATGAGCAAGTTACAAAAGAGTATGGTATTTTTTTTAGTTTTACACACACAAACACACATGCATGTGTGTATACACATAGGAGAGGGGAGACAACGAAAGAATTTGTGAAAATGTTATCAATGGTTTATTGTATCTGGGAGATGAGATTGTGGGTGACTGTTTTTCCCTTATATTTTATCTGTACTGTAAATGTGTTTATAATAAACATGAATTACTTTTATAATATTCATAATAAAAAAAGAAAAACAGTATTTTTCCACTTCCATCAAAGGAAGTTTGGATTCTTTTTGTAGCTAAATTAGTGTTTTTATTATTTGCAGTTTTCTTAATAACAACAAAACTAATACTAATGGCTTTTTATAGCCATATGTGATCTGTATCCGAATGGGCCTATTAAAGGCTAAATCCCTTTCACATTTATCTTCATAATGAAAGATAAGGACTAATGTGTTGTGAATGGAGAGAATAAGGCACATCAGGGAAATTCTCTCTTGAGTTCAGAGAAAAATTGGAAGCAGCTCTGAGAAAAAACTACAAGACCTCAGACTGTTTTGAATAAAAATTGAGCTCTCCACAGATCTCACTGGTGATTTTATTATTAGTGCAGTCTCGGCACCATGTTCCTTTGGCTAAAAATAAGAATTCTTTCCTTCTCATTGTAAAAGTCTCTTCCTTGAGCCAGCAGTGAGTATGTATGTGCACGGCACTAATGTATGTATTGTGTCTCTGATACGGTTTGGCTCTGTGTCTCCACCCAAATCTCATGTCAAATTGTCATCCTCATAATGCCCAAGTGTCAAGGGAGGGATCTGGTGGGAGGTGATTGGATCATGGAAGTGATTTCCCGCATGCTGTTCTCATGACAGTGAGTGAATTCTCACAAGATCTGATGGTTTTATTAAGTGTTCGACATTTCCTCTTTCACCAGGTCTCTTTTTTATGTCTTTCTCTCCCTCTCTTTCCCCTCCCCTCT
Organism: Ateles fusciceps; assembly: GCA_036589455.1. Classification (NCBI taxonomy): domain Eukaryota; kingdom Metazoa; phylum Chordata; class Mammalia; order Primates; family Atelidae; genus Ateles; species Ateles fusciceps. Next base: position 14,937,810 of record JAZHEH010003329.1, read on the forward strand.
CTCTCTGTCTCTCTCTCCCTCTCCCCCACAACCCCTCTCCCATGCCACCATGTAAGATGTGCCTGCTTCCCTTTCCACCATGATTCTAAGTTTCCTGAGGCCTCCTCAGCCACGTGGAACTGTGAGCTAATTAAACCTCTTTCCTTCAAAATTACCCAGTCTTGGGTGTTTTTTTTTATAGCAGTGTGAAAATGGACTAACACAGTCTAACTCTTACATTCAATAGATAGTCTGAGTTGCCTTCTGAACCCAGTTTGTCTTCAAGAAGAGATCATTGTCCTACCCCCCAGGATGAAAACTTCCCCAGTAGAAAGGCTTTAGCAGCACCAAGTGAGAAGAACACAGAATCAGACATGTTCAGGTGTGAATCTTAACATCTCCAAGTCTACTTCCTCCATGATGAAGTGGAACTAACTAATTGTAATGTTAATTTTATGTGTCAACTTGACTGGATCATGGGATGCCCAGATATTGGGTTACTTATTACTTCTGAGTGTGTCTGTGAAGGTGTTTCTGGAAGAAATGAGCATTTGAATCACTAGATTGAGTAAAGAAGATCAACTTAACCAATGTGGACAGGCATTGTCCAATCCATTGAGGGCCCAGATAGAACAAAAAGGTGGATAAGGGGCAAATTTTCTCTCTTTTCTGGGCTGGGACATCATCTTCTCCTGTCCTGGAACATTGGAGCTCCTTGTTCTGGGGGTGTCAGACTAAGGGCATACACCAACAGCTCCCCCAACTGCACCCTCCAGCCTTGAGCCTCAGATTGAGAGTTACAACATCAGCTCCCTTGGCTCTCCAGCTTGCAGGTGGCATACTGTGGGACTTCTTGTCCTCTATAATCATGTAAACCCATTCCCAAAATAATTCTCCTCATAAATATCTTACTGCTTCTGCTTCTCTGGAGAACCCTGGTTAATACTCTGAGGAAGAGGAGATAAATGCATAGAGTGTGTCAAGCACACGGAAGGGACGCCATCAGAGTTGGTGTTCTCTCCCCAGACTCCTACACCCTCTGTTACTTGTTCATTGAACTCCCTGAAGGAGGGTCTAGCCCTCCTAATTTCTGATCATGCCCACAGTTCTAAGCCCAGATGGCAGCTCAGTGCAGGAAGATGTAACATAAAGTTATGAGGTTTAGACTTCAGGACTCCTCCTTGCAGGCCCATTAGAGGGCTGAGGGTTTTGCTGAGAATTGTAGAATGTTCTACATGAAGAGAGGAGGACAGATTACAAGGAGAAAGCATTTCTGGTAAATGCGTTCCTGGTAAATTGCCTAAAAAGAGCTCAGAGGAAAGAATCACGAATCTCTAAGGCCCTAGGAATCTACTGTGACTTATTTTCTCATTATAAATAAATATTCACTGGTATATCTAATTGGGTTTCTGGATTCTTGTAGTTTCAGCAGCATCCCAAAATTGTATTGACTCTAGGCCCCACAAAACCTGGATCATCCCTAAGACCTTAGTTCACCTACATGGCTTAAGAATCCTCTCTTTTACTATTTCCACCCTGGTATCTGCTCAGACATTGAGCAACAGTGTGAGATTTCTACCTTCTGAGGTAGTTCACTCCAATTAGAAACATTTTTACCCTGTTTACTGAAAAATGCCAATGGTGACTCTGTGTCCCTAAACTATCAGGTCACATTTCTGTTCCTTGGACCACACAGAATACACACCATCTCCAAAGCTGTTTCCCAGGCCACACACCCCAGCATTTAGCCCATCTCATCTGCTTACTGCAGTTGCTTTTCTGACTGGTGCATAGAGCTGAGCCGAGTCCTTCAAGTGCGATTAGACTGACCACAGCATGACAGGTGTTACCACCCTCCAGTAATGCTGGGCACAGTTTCCCCTTAAGAAAGAGTGCCCACCCTAAAATATCCCAAGTCAAAAGCTGGTTTCCCATAATAAATAGTGCTAATGAACGTCAATGTGACACTTCTAGGGCCAGGACTATTGCAGCCAATTCACTGCCCATCCGTTGCTGACTGAGGAAGGTGAGCCTTAAATAGGACCACAACACAAGGCACTGCAAGGAAATAGTCAATGCTGCATTCGCCTGATGCTGCCTTTTGCATGGAAGGTCACAGCTGATGTGGGGACACATCATCAGGTTCCAGTGTGGGGCATGGGTTGCAGTCTACAGGCAGGGCCTGTGCCCTCGGAGAGAACAGAGGAGAAAAATAGTGACATCTTGTGACTCCCTTCTTTGCCTGCCTCACAATCTCAGTCTGGCTTCCACACTGCCTTCTCTAGTAGTTTCTTTTTTGAGATGGGGTCTCACTCTGTCACCCAGGCTGGAGTGTAGTGGCACAATCTTGGCTCACTGTAACCTCTGCCTCCTGGGTTCAAGTGATTCTCCCACCTCCACTTCCTGAGTAGCTGGGATTATAGGCGGGTACCACCACGCCCAGCTAATTTTTGTATTTTTAGTAGAGACTACTTTTCACTATGTTGGCCAGGCTGGTCTCAAACTCCTGGCCTCATGTGATCCACTGCCTCGGCCTCCCAAAGTGCTGGGATTACTGGCATGAGCCACCGCACCCGGCCCTCTAATAGTTTCTTTGAATCATACTCTTGGCACAGTCATGGCAGTGCATTAGCTCATATGGTTGAAAGGGCTCAGGGGGATAAGTTGTTTCCTCTGTTCTAGCCTATGCACAACCCCCCCTGTATTTCCCAATCAAAGAAGGAATAAAGCCACACTGCCCCCTAAAGGCAGTTCTGAAACTAGAAAGGACTTTCTTAATGTCTTGGCCCCAGGATTTCAGGATAAACAAAGACCCTCTCCTGATATGCAAGGTATGTTATTGAAAGCCAACTTAGCAGTAGGGACAGCAGCAGAATAAGCAGGGCACCAGAGATGGCTGGAACATCCTCAGGGTGCCGATGCTTCCAGGAACTGCTAATTGGCTCTCTGACTCGAATGTACACAACACACACACACACACACACACACACACACACACACACAGGCACACACTCCCATACTGCAGTGTCAGCCTATGGTGGGCTTTTTTCATGGTGCAGCTCATTCTTATCATAAACTGAGGCACAGCCATGGAGCTAGCAGAGGCCTAAATAAAAAGGGTGTGCTAACTGAAACAAGTAAATGCAGGCAGCTCAAGCCGTTTCTATCCATACATTTTATATGCTGCAATTATCAAGTAAGGAAATCTTAAACAAGTGGAGCTATTTTGGGCATTTCCCCACCCTGCTTGCTCTCCCTGGCGAATGTAGCTTGATTTTGTCTTACGTCAGCAGCCTGGGGTTAAAGAGCATCCCAAGTCAGTCAAGTGCCACCACAAACACAGCTCTCAGTTACTCACAGCTTTCAAATGGTAGTGCAGTGGAATTACTATTTGTGATCTAGTAGGACCTGTGAAAATTTAGGTTTAACTGGAAGAAGACTAATAGCTAACAACAGTAAAAGGCTAAATTTCACATTTCGGAAACAAGCCAGAATCGATCAAATGGGCAGATTGGTTTTGACAGCTCGTTGCTCGAGTGTCACAAAATAAACAGCACTGACTAATGTGTTCTGTCATGGAAGACCAAGCAGATGATGTTTTATGCTTTTTAGAATTGACTGAGAAGATACAAAACAGCACACTAAAACAACTATTAAAATACCCCCTTGCTCCTCCAACCCCAAACCTAACAAAGTCCTGGTGAACCAAACTTACTCTTCACATTTTTCCATTCATCCATCCATCCATCCACCCATCCATTCGGTCATCCCCTGACCCATCCACCCTACCAACAAGTATTTGCATGAACTTTTCATGTGTCAGAAACAGATAGGATGAGTCACATAGATGGGAATTTGCTCTCTGCAGCATCTCTTCTCTCTTCTTGTTTTGGTCAATGTAAGGACCTAGGTTCATGTTGTCATTGGTGACCTCAAGACTGCCAGAGAGATGGGCACCAGGCTCTGGCCAATCAGACTCAGTTTCTCAGAACTATTTCTGAGACAAGTGCCAGGATCATAAAATAGGGTTAAATAATTGGCTGAGATGGCTGCTGGACAACCCGGAAGTCACCAGGATATCACATCAGAAGCTGAACTGGGCCAAGAAAGAGGTCACACACTGTGGGAGGGAGTCAGAGTCTAGAGGAAACAAACTAATCACAGAAATTTGTTTTTTCTATTGCAAATAATGTTTTTAAGCAACGCTGTGCTTATCTTAATTACTCTCTGTCAATTCAAGGTTTTTAAAAATAATTTTAGTCATGTGAGGAAAAGGAGGCTAGAAAAAATAAAAGCAGACATTAATACAATGGTTTGAAATCAAGGCAAACTTGGTCAACCATGGAAAACTTTTATATGTAGTTTAAAAAACAATATGCAAAGACAAAAGTGCATGCCACAGAAGTTCAGTAACAATTTTTAAGCATTTTCATTTGCTTCCTATTATAATGAAGCCAAAGATCATTACTATTTTCTGATTTGATATAGGCTTCTCAGACTCTTTAATGGCTTGTACAGGAGCCAGGTACATTATATAGTCGGCCTTCTAGGACTTGACACTAATTATCCATGCTGAAGCAAAAATTAAGACAGTCAGGGCATTGGGGGTAATTCTTTAAAGAGTGCATGTGGAAGTGTGGACGGCATTCTGTTTGGATTTCTCAAACTGCTGTACCCACGGAATGAGGCAGGTCAGGGCTTCAATCCCAGCTCTGCATTTTATCTAGTTTGAATCTCTGTCACCTCATCTGTCAAATGAGCATACTACCTCACTCGCAGTGTTGGGCTGGTTTTGCCAACGCATGTCTATCATGTCTCTAAAGGGTCTTGAGGGACAACGTAGTCTCAAGGGGAGACTGAGGAAGTTCCACTGAAGCTGCATTTGAATCACAGGCTTTTCACTTCGATTTCATGTTGATTTGGAAGAATTATGAACTTATTGTGGAGACTATAGCCCTTTTGGGTCACTTCTTATCTACCTTAGAAATCAGCAAACTTTTTATTTTCTTTATTTTTTAAATTTTTCTATTTTTGAGACGGAGTCTCGCTCTGTCGCCCAGGCTGGAGTACAATGGCGTGCTCTCAGCTCACTGCAACCTCTGCCTCCCGGGTTCAAGCAATTCTCCTGCCTCGGCCTCCCAAGTAGCTGGGATTACAGGTGTGCACCACCACGCCCGGCTAATTTTTGTAATTTTAAGTAGAGACTGGTTTTCACCATGTTAGTCAGGCTAGTCTCGAACCCCTGACCTCGTGATCCACTCACCTCGGCCTCCCAAAGTGCTGGGATTACAGGCATGAGCCACCGCACCCGGCTAGAAATCAGCAAACTTTTAATGTAAATGACCAGAAAGTAAATATCGGGCCATACAGTACCTCTAGCAACTACTTTCCTATTTGTTGTGGTATAGAAGCAGCCATGGACAATATTTAAACAACTGAGGATGGCCATGTTCTGAAGAATATTTATTTACAACACCACATAGCAGACCAGATTTGATTCATGGACCATAGTTTGCAGACCCCAAATAAGACAGGACATGTATCTATGACATCTATAGATAATATACGTCTATGAGATAGGATATATATAGTTTTTTTTTTTTTTTTGTTTTTTTTTTACAATGTCTGACACATAAGATGTGCTCAATAAATATCTCTCTGGCTATTTTGTCTTGACAGTATCCATGACTCAAAATCATATTTATTCATTCAACAAATTTTGCATTAGTGCCTTCTGCATGCCAGGATCTGTTCTTGTCACCAAGACACATTAATGAACAAGACAAAATGCTTGCTTTTATAGAGGTTATATTGTGGAGGTGAGGAAGGAATAAAGGGTAGGAGGAAGGAAAGGAAGGAAGGAAGCCATCAGCTCCTGATAAGTGCTATGCACACAAGAAATAAGATGCTATGGAAAGAAAAATGATAGCTTAGCCATTTTTAGTGGACAGACATCTCAGAGCAGGTGACAGTGAGCTGAACTCTGAAAGAAGAGAAGGAGCCATCAGGCTGAGATGAGGAGAAGCCTTCCAGACAGAGTAAACAATGAGAAGGAATGCCATAGGGTGGGGGATGAACACTGCCTGACCCAGAAAAGGAAGAGGGTAGGGTGACTGAGCTCAGAGGGCAAGCAAAGGGAGGGCAGAAGTCACGTCAGAGTCAGGCAGCCATCAGATCACTTAGACGGGCGCTGTCTGGTGGGAACATAATGTGAGCTACACGGGTAACTTAAAATTCTCTAGTGTGTGTATATAGATAGAGTGTATCTGTCTATCTATCTATCTATCATCTATCAATCATATTATCTATCTGTCGGTATCTATCTATTTATCTATCTACCATCTATCTGTCTGTCTATTAGACCTAGATATGCATACACACAGGAAAAACTAATTTTAAAAATGGAATTTTTGTGGCTAGGCATGGTCACACATGCTTGTAATCCCAGCATTTTGGGAGGCTGAGGCAGGTGGATCACTTGAGGTCAGAAGTTTGAGACCAGCCTGGCCAACATGGTGAAACCCCGTCTCTACTAAAAATACAAAAATTAACGCATGGTGGCACATGCCTGTAATCCCAGCTGCTTAGGAGGCTGAGGCATGAGAGTCACTGGAACCCAAGAGGCAGAGGTTGCGGTGAGCCAAGATCATGCCACTATACGCCAGCCTGGGTGACAGAGGGAGAATCTGTCAAAAAAAAAAAAAAAAAAAAAAAAAAAAAGATTTTCACTTAACCCAACAAAATCAAAATGTTATTATTTCAATATGCAATCATTATAAAAATAATTAATGAGAGCCAGGTGTGATGGCTCATGCCTGTAATCCCAGCACTTGGGAGGTGTAGGAGGGTGGATCACTTGAGGTCAGAAGTTTGAGACCATCTGGTCAACATGGTGAAACCCCATCTCTACTAAAATACAAAAAATTAGCCGGGCATGGTGGTGCGCACCTGTAGTCCTAGCTACTCAGGAGGCTGAGGGAGGGGAATCACTTGAACCCAAGAGGCGGATGATACAGTAAGCTGAGACTGCACCACTGCACTGCAGCCTGGCAACAGAGCGAGAACTCTGCCAAAAAAAAAAAAAAAATTATTAATGAGATAATTTTTATTCTTTTATTCATGCAAAGTCTTCTAAATCTGGTGTGAGTGTCATACTCATAGCACACCCCAGTGTGGACCAGCCCCATTTCAAAGGTAGCTAGGAGCTGCCAAATCAGGCAACATTTATTTAGACGTTTATGAGGTAGGAAAGAGCTTGCGTTTTCACTCCAAGTTCTTGGAGGGTTTGAGCAGGAAAGTGACATGTTCTAATTTACCTTTCTGAAAGACCATTCTTTGTGGACTCCTTTACAAAGAATGAGTTAAAGGGGGACTCTAGGAGAAAAGTGAGAGGAGTAATTGGGAGTGACTGGCCTGGGGCAAGCGAGGGAAGGTATTGGCTTGATTGGAGTGATGGGGTGGGTGAGGAGTTGGAGAGGGTGGATTAGAGATGTTGAGACCAAGTTGGTGTGATAGGCAAGGGAAAGGCCTACAGATTTTGGTCTTGGAATCAGCAACTGTGTGTACTAGGAATGCTCCCTGTCATATCCACACAGATCTGCAAAATGATTATCATTCAACCATGCCATGTAATACCATGAGAACACTGCTGGTCTTTGCTGACAGAGGTCCACAGAACCAGGTCAAACAAGAATGAAGGAAAGAAGAGAATTAGGGCACCAGGTGACTCATTGATTCTGGAGCAGGAATGAGACAAATTGTGGCCTTTTTAGCACTACGCTAAACATTTTCCTCCCCCATTTTCTTCCTTCACAATGCCTGCCTGGGGCCTATGGTGGAAGCCTCAATTTCTTAGAATCCTGTCCTTGCTGCCTTCCTCTGCCTCATCTCAGCCTTGCCTGAGTCACTGCAAATAATTCTCACCCTTTTCTTTACCCCTTTCCGAAAGAAGCAGCAGATGTCCCAGCTCTCACCCATCTCCAGTCGCAGCTGCTCACTGGCCCAGTCTCAGCCAAGGAACCTCAGAAGGAGAAGAGCCATGCTGGCAGAGGGGAAGAAGGTGGCTGCTGGGAGGAACTGCAGGCAGTTATGGAAGCACACAAGCAGGGTGGAAGCCAGAATAGGACCCGAAGCAGAGGCCAGGCACAGACCTAAGCAATCCATAGAGCAAACCGCTTCCAGCTGCTTCTCTACTCCCACACTAACCATCATGGAAACAGGTATCATGCTTCTAGGACGCTTTACAGCTTGATGTGTTCTTCCCTATATTTGTTCCATTGAAATAATTCAGAAAGGACCCTGAGGTGAGCATTTTTGAGAACAATTTCAGGAGAGGGGAACTGAGCCTGACTGACTTGTCCAAGATCACACAGCCTGGAAGAAATAGAAATAGGGACTCCAGATCAACCCTCCTTCTCATCACACCCATTAATGGAAATGAGTCTGTGTTGCCATGGCCGGGAGCCAGCTGTGCAAAGCCTGTCATGAAACACACAGGGAATCACACATACCAATGGCTCAGAGTCTTTCTCATTGTGGGTGGAAGTCATCTAGGTCATGCCCTGTGGATGTCAAACATCTTTTCTTTATTTAGGTCTCCTCCTGTTTGAGTTTCAGTCAACGCATTTAAATAAGTGAACCACTACTCTGAGCTGAAAATATCAGTGGCATCTGGGATCAGTCTTAGAATGAGGAGTCTGGCCAGGGCAGTAAAGAAAATGTTTTCCATAAAAATATGTAAATACTTATTTAAATATTTCCAAGTTAAGTTGATCAACTTTAAAATGCATGAGAAAGATAACACAAAAATTAAATGCCCTAAAACAAAAAAGCAGCTAAATTACATGAGCTATTTATTTCCTTTTATTTAGATTTCCTGTCGAGAGACAAATCAGAAAAGATTTTTATATAGACTTTCCCTCCCTCGTCTCCATCACAGAAGTGCCATATGAAAATAAGTTAACATCAATCATTGTAGCACTTAGTGTGTATGAGGCACTAGTCTAAATGTTTAACATTTAATCCTGACAATAATTCTACAGGTAAGGATACTACAATGATTTTCATTTCACTTGGGAGGGGAGGAAAAGAAGGAAAAAGGTAGGGGAGGAGGACAACGAGGAGGAGGAAGAGAAAAGAGTAGCTAGCATTTACTGAACACCTACTGTGGACCCTCTGCTGAGGGGAATATAACAATGACTCCTTCCACAATGTCATAGCTTGCTATCTACATTTCACAGGTGAGCAAACTGACTTGGAGAGGAAAGTACTTGCCAAAGTTCATAGTTATAAGTAGTGGAAGCAGGATTCAAACCCAGGCCTTTCCAGTACAACAGATTCTTGTGACAAGGGCTTTCATACCAACCCTGTGTTGTGGGACTGGGGGGACACAATGATATTTTGATGTATGAACAGTGCTGAGTCTTTCTTTTTATTGCCTTTTCATTAATCTTGTTCACTATTCTGTCATTTGATTGCTTAACAGGCATTTAATGAGCACCTAGTCCACACAGAGTACATGTACATCATCACCTTCCATCTGTTTCTTAAATCCTCAGCTGGCTTGGTCATTCTCAATTGAGGAGGATGTTGTGTGCACTTGGCCCCAGACCTGAACTGTCTTGGAACAGCTGGAGAGAGGAAGGCAACGTTCATTGGCCACAGCCTATACATCAGGCTTGATGCTCAGCACTGGTTCTTCATCTAATAAAACAATCCTATAGAATAAGCATTTGGTATTCATTTTATAAAAACGGAAACTGAGGCTGAGGTAGTTACAGTGACAGAGTTATAAAGCATCAAATCTTTATAAAATGATACATACACTACTTCAAACTGGCCACCATGTAAAAATTAACAATAATAATAAAAATCAAAGTCAACCATGTGAGCTCCAGACTTCTCAAGGTCAAAGCTACTTATGATACTTCCTCTTCCCCTCCCAAGCCCCTGAAAAAAAGAAGAAAGGAGAGAAGATCAATTATCAATTATTCACTAGTACAGGGAAGGTTGGACAAACAACTCAAATCATATTTTAAATATTCTGGGGTCAACCAAACTTCCAGGGTACTCGGTCAAGCTTGTAAACCGTTGTTCAGTAGAAAAACCACGTGAAATGGATGGAAAATAGGCTCCACATGTGTCCTGCTCATTAACATAAAAATTAAAAAATGTATCTTTTCAAGAGTTGTTGGCCATGCAGGAAGTCTTTTGAGGGTTCCCCAATGATCCCTACTCCCAATATAAAACAGGAAAGAAATATTTCTAAAGTTAATTTTCTTTAAAACAGAAAATCAGATTTGTTACATGCCATCATTCAGATATTCAAATATGACTCTGGGCTTGGAGATTTTATATATATAGTTTTTGAATGGGACTCCAAAATGGAACATTTCCTAAACTAAAAAGAAGACAGAAGGAAAGGAAGACAGGGAGTGAGGTACGAAGGGAGAGAGGGAATAAATGGGCCAAACATCACGTATTTGTCTTACCGGGGGCCTTCCTGAAACTCCAAGGAGCACACGGTAGCATTTGTCCTCCCTGGGCCAGTGCTTGGGCAAGAGTAGATAAATTGAGGGAGCCGGAACCCCGTGCCTTTGCCGGCCTAATTCTGCTCCCTCAACGTGATGCGAGCGCCACTGTCAAGGGCACTCCTATCACTTTCTCTTCTTTCTCCCCCTTCCTGCATTTTTTCTTTCCAACCCTGGTACAAATACATTATTGAGCTCTTTATTGGTGCCAGAAACCAATCGCTGCTATCATATACATCACCAAATTTATTCATTCATTTAATTATCAAATATTTTTCACCCTGTGATTTATCTCAGGCGCTGTGCTGGGTGTTGGGACACAGTGGTTAGCAAAGGGCTTTGTAACAAAGCTGGGGTGTAAACCAGGGCACCTTCCGCTTGTGTTTGCCTTCTCTTCCAACAGCAGACGGTCAGGGCCAAGGGGCAGCTGCTGTTCTCTTTAGGAATCAAATGGGATATCAACTCTCCTTTTATTTTTTAGAGAGGGCATTTTTCTTTCATATCACCCCTGAGAAGCTCTTTACTCTGACATACATTCATGTATTCATTTATTCACTCAACCAACAATAATTAAAATATACTAAGTGCCGAAGAGCAGTATAATGTGGTGTATAATATGTAAGCTCCAGGGCCAGGCAGGCTGGAATTCTCTCACCAGCCATGCAACCTCTCTAAGGCCCCATTTTCTCCACTGCAAAATGAGGCTTATCAAAGACCTACCTCACAGGTTCATTAGGAGAATTTCATATCATAATATCATGCAGAGTTATACGCCTAAAACACTCAGTACAATGGTAGCTGTTATTATCTCTGTTATTGTATTGTGCCATGCAGTATACGCTAGGAACAAGAAAATCAGACAAAAATTACAAAGGGACCTGGAGAGGATGAACACCAGTCCAAAACAGAGGGAGACCACATTGCTTCTCTCTGGCAAGTCTGACCTGTGTCTCATCAATTCAACCACCATGGGCGAATGTAAGACACTACAAAAGCCTCCAGCTTGCTCTCCCTTGCTTGAAGGTGGAATAGTTCCAGCAGCCTTGAAATACCTCATTTTTTTGCCTGAGTGCACATTATACATAATTGATCACACTGCAGAGCCCATACCTGAGAAAGCTGTTAGTTCAATAATTCACCTTGTCTACTTGCATAAAACAGCTGTGACTCCCACAAGCTGACTTGAACATCCACTAGTCCATGATATGCAGTATCTTCCTGTGTATCCAATGGGTGGAAAATAAGTAGCCCGAGCATACCTCTGAACTAAGAAGTGGGTGAGTCCACTGCCTCTCCAGTGAGCACCCAGACAGGCAGGTTCTATGAGCAAGGAATGTCCTCCTCTCAGGTGGAATATGTGCCTTTTCAGCCCCTAAGGATAAAACTTAGCAAATGATGTTGCCCAGAAAAAAAATATATATTCTCCAAGGGAACTGAAAAAGAATGTCAGTGTTTCAAGTGGAGCCAATTTACTCATTTAAATGGTAAATAGTAACGTAAATATACGTGAATGAAATAACTAAATAATTTCAAACTCTAGCTTTGGGGCAGATATAAAAGGTAGGGGAGGAGCAGGAAAGTGATAGCAGGACACAGGAGTTCAGAGTGTGAGGAAATCATCTAGAAAGTGCTGGCCAGAATTCATTTGCCTCCCACCTGTAGTCCTTTGGCTTCCACAGCAGGTTCTTTTGCAGATAGTCATTCACTTACCTATGCAATTATTTATTTTTGAACATTTTAAAGATAAATTCTCTACTTGACATCCCTGAATATGTATATATTTGTGCAGTAGCCAAAAATGACAGAAAGGACCAGCATAAAAGGTATTCAGTTGATGATTGCACTCAACTGAAAACTATAGCAGAGAGAGACAAAAAATTCCTTGTCAGGGTCAAATCAGCTCTGACCCAAGAACTGTCTGGATCAGGAAGGTTTGTAAGTAAACTGAGAACTGACCCAGGCCTTTTCTTCTTGCCTATTCTGGCTAGGGTTTCTCCAGAGCTTTGGTGAGAGGGGTTTTGTAAGTTAAGACTAGAAGTGTGCCATGGTGAATACTGGGTATGTTCTTTGCACCATAACTCCTCTGGGTACCTGTGCATATGCATCTTTATGGATAATTTGTTGCTTTTGTCTGACTAGATGTTGAAGAGGTTAGGGTCTTGAGTTTAGAATGCACAAACACAATGCAATTGTAGTTTATTGTTTACTAAACCCTTCTATGTTTGTTCCATATGTGAGTTCAGTCCTTCTCAGCCCATTCTTTTGTATTTTTATAGATCTTTGTGGTACATAACTGGTTATTGTTTGTCTGTAATTCCTCCTTCCCTCTTTGCCATTGCTGTGACTGTCCTGTGAACAGAGTGTACTTTCCATCCCCACTGGCATTGGACTCAGCCATATAACTTGCTTTGGGCAATAGAACATAGATGAAACAGACAGCATATTCCAAGGTGAGGTTTTAAGACATGTGGCAAGTTTCCTACAGTCCTCATGTACTCTTGTGAGCTTCTCATTCACTGTGAGAAGAGTAGAATCCAGGTGGCCTTCAGCCTGAGTCTCAGAAAGAGAGCCCCACGGATCAGATATGAGACCAACCTACAGCCTGAAGCCAAGTCCAGCTGAGCCCAGCAAAGCACCACAGAGCCATAGCTGACTCATAGACCTGTGAATGAGAAATAAGTATGTGATGCTGTTTGGGTATTGTTTGTTACACAGAATCACTGTATCAAAACCTGAATAATGCAAGTCTCAGTTAAAGATACTTCATATAGCACCTAGGAGAATTTCAACACAATTGGTAATTTTGCTTAAGTTTATAGTACCCAGAAGGGAGTGGGCAAGTAAGTAACTTTCGTCATTCAGTGTTGCCTAAATATGACCTGTATCTGGCTAACAGTGCCATACATTTTATAAGTAATTTGAAGTCCAGAAATCAGGACAGCATTCTCATATGCTATTGTCTTAGTCCCTCCGGATTTCCGAAGCAGAATACCTTAGACTAAGTAATTTATAAACAACAGAAATTTATTCCTCACAATTCTTGAGGTTGTCCAAGATCAAGGCACCAGCAGAATCAGCATCTGTTGAGAGCTTGTTCCTCATAGATGGTGCCTTGTATGTGTCCTCGCATGGTGGGAAGGACAAAAAGCCTCACTCAAGCCTTTTTTCTTTTCTTTTCTAAGTTGCAGGGTCCATGTACAGAATGTGCAGGTTTGTTACACAGGTAAACATGTGCCATGGTGGTTTGCTACATCTATCAACTCATCACCTAAGTATTAAGCCCAGCATGCATTAGCTATATTTCCTAATGCTGTTCCTCCCCCTTCCCCTACCGCTGATAGGCCCCAGTATGTGTTGTTTCCCCTCCCTGTGTCCATGTGTTCTCATTGTTCAGCTCCCACTTAGGAATGAGAACATGTTTGGTTTTCTGTTCCTGCGCTAGTTTTCAAGCTTTTTTTTTTTTAAATAAGAGTATTAATGCTACTCCCAATCACCCCCCGCCCCAAAGCCCCATTTCATACAAATTCTGAGAGCACATAAACATTCATACCATAGCAGCTATAATCCAGGAAACCCTGGGTAACTATTTATAGGTGTTATTTACTCTTTATTAACACTAATTGAACCATTTATAAAAGGCTCACTGCTAAGTCTTTTACATAAGGAGTCATCCATCTGTATCTATGGAAAATTGGTTCCAGGAGGCCCTTCAGTTACCAAAAGTCTCAAGTCCCTTATATAAAATAGTGTACTATTTTCATGTAACCTACATACATCTTTCTATACCTTAAATCATCTCTAGGTTACTTATAATACCCGATGCAATGCAAATGCTATGTAAATGTGTTGGATACTATATTGTTTAGAGAATAATGACAAGAAAAATGTCTGTACATGTTTAGTTCATGTTCCATTTTTTTCCAAATATTTTCAGTCCACAGTTGGTTGAATTTACAAATGAGAAACCCAGGATATGCAAGGCTGGAATTATCTCATTTAATCCTCAAAACAACTAAACAGGATACTTATTATTTTTTTTTTTTTTTTGAAATGGAGTTTCACTCTTGTTGCCCTGGCTGGAGTGCAATGGTGCATTCTTGGCTCACCACAACCTCCAGCTCCCGGATTCAAGCGATTCTCCTTCCTCAGCCTCCAGAGTAGCCAGGATAACAGACATGTGCCCCCATTCCTGACTAATTTTGTATTTTTAGTAATAGAGACAGGGTTTCTCCATATTGGTCAGGCTGGTCTCAAACTCCCAACCTCAGGTGATCTACCTGCTTCGGCCTCCCAAAGTCCTGGGATTACAGGATACTTATTACTATTTACAGAAACCAGAGCAAAGAGAGGTTAAGAAAAGCATCTAAAACCACATAAGTATAAGCAGTGGAGCCAACATTTAACCCCAGTCAATCTCCAAAGTGTATTAAACTGCTCCCTGTTGAAGCCTATACCCCTCCATGGGGCTTACAAAAGGGTGTTTGCACCTCTTTACCATGCTCCCATCCTTGCCTTTTGCTTCCCTTGGGAATCACTGATTCAGGATCTTGACACAGGTCTGTGGCGACCACATGTAAACAGATCTCATGTACTGTAAATCCCAGCATGACCCAGAGGGCATCCAGCTCTCAGGCAGAAAGGTAGCCCTGTGATCTGGCAAGCTCTTGTCAGCCATCAAGTGTGGACTATGACTGGCCTCTTCCTTACCTTTGTAGGTGCTCACAAAAACCACAGTTGGTTTTTTTTTTTTTCCTTTGGCCATGACGTTTCTTTTCTTTTCCAAGATAGGCTATGCTTCTTATTTTTCCCTTCAGATACTCAATATCCTTTGTCCCCACTTTGCTCTTACTGCTCTTACATCTTTGTGTATTTTTCTTTGGTTTACAGTCTTTGCTTTTACTGCCCTCAAAATTCCTCAAGGGCTTCTGAAGGCTTTTTATGATTCTTCCTTCTTCTCAGGATGCAATGAAAGGCATATTTCATTCAGGTGGATTTAACATTGTAGGTGGAAAGAAAATGATCCCATCTGAGATTGTTTAACCAAAAGAAAAAAGAAAACAGAAAAGTAAAAATTGCTGTTCTGAACAGGTAATACATGTTCACTGTAGAAAAACTGGAAAATGTAGGAAGTAAAATAAATATAAAAACTATCTAAAGTCTTCTTCCCCAAGATTACTCTTTTAGTTGATAGGTTAATATTTTAATGGATTAACTGGTAGTCTCTTAAATACATGTTATCATAGTCATGATTTTACAGTTTATGACATTTAGTAGCTTGCTTTTGCACTTAATATTATAACGTAAACTTTTCTTTTGAAATTCATAAAAAGTATTAGAACAGTACCTGTCAAAACATGCCATGGACCATTGGTCTCTAAAAATATCCCGTAAAAAATATGGGGACCATGGTCAACATGTTTGAGAGACAGTACAGGTGACACGGCCCCATGTTGGAGATTCACAGTGCACATTGGCTCATTTAACTATCTGAAAAGCTGGGCAGTAAAGAAACCTGTTTCATTTTATTTACCCAGGGTTTCTCAAAAACAACTGAATTTGCATTCTATTTTTGGAGGAAGAACTATTAACATCCCACAAAACAAGTGTTTCCTGGACCAGCGGGTCCAGACTAGCCGAATAAGGGTCTAGAGAATTTCTAATCAGTTGCCCCTTAAGCTTGTCACTTAGTATATACCCATAATATTTAGTTGGTATTACAGATCTAGGCAGCAACGCTCTAAAAAGAAGAAACTTTTATTAATCCGTGTAGAAAAATCGAGTTGAAATTAAAAGAAGAGATGAAAGGGCATATGGAGTTTCAGATTCAATTCAGATTCCTAAAGAAGAAGAAATAAAAACTAACCCATTCCACAGTATAATTGATGGTTACATGCTGCCAGGTATGCTAGGTCTCTCTCTCTTTCTTTCTTTGTATTTTTTTCAG
Source organism: Ateles fusciceps (assembly GCA_036589455.1). NCBI lineage: Eukaryota > Metazoa > Chordata > Mammalia > Primates > Atelidae > Ateles > Ateles fusciceps. The sequence goes on from JAZHEH010003329.1 coordinate 14,954,262, forward strand.
ACAGAGTCTCGCTCTGTTTTCAGGCTGGAGTACAGTGGGGCGATCTAGGCTCACTGCAACCTCCGCCTCCCAGATTCAAGAGATTCCCCAGCCTCAGCCTCCCAAGTAGCTGGGACTACAGGCATGTGCCACCATGACCAGCTAGTCTTTTGTGTTTTTAGTAGAGACGGGGTTTCAGCATGTTGGCCAGGATGATCTCTATCTCCTGACTTCGTGATCCACCCGCCTCAACCTCCCAAAGTGCTGGGATTATAGGTTTGAGCCACCATGCCCGGCCGCTAGGTCTCTAAGTAAAAATCAACAAAATAAAGTTTCTCACATAATTCTCATCACAAATCTGTTCAGCACATATTATTTCACCCATTTTACAGGTAGGAAAACCTACCTGTAAGATGTATTACTTATTAACAAATCCAAAATCCTATAAAATGGTAGGCTTTCCTACCTGTAAAATGGGTGCAATAATATGTACACCCATTTGAGAGAGTGTGAGAGCCTGTTCAAGGGTACGGCTGATGAATGGCAGAGCAAAGATTTGAAGCCAGCCCTTCTGGCTGAGATGATGTTTCCATGGTATTACAGTGGGCTCTGGTCACTCTCTTCTCTCAGCAGCCAGCAACAGCCCAATATCTTTCACTGTGGAATTAAAATTAGTAGTCAAGAGCTAAAAGTTTTCATTTTAATCCATTAGCCATCTTCTCAAGTCATTTAATTATGTCCCAGCACAGGATTCCTTTTTTCCATCCCTTACCATTTAGCAGAATCATGCTCTCAATGCATCTCATGGTCCTACATACTTGGAATCATAAGCCAAATCTCTCTTTCCATCTCATACACTAAAATTACTTCCCTTAATGCATTGAATTTCAGCCCTTTTATTAGGCTGAAATTTATTTTACATTAGAAGGCATTGGAAATGCAAAATTGAGAATCCATTTTAACAAGTAATATTGAATAGCGGACCACAGACCATCTTTCCATTAAAGGAGAGGAATTAGAAATGAGTTGACATGCTCTGTGGGTTTCATTAGGAAAAGATGAAGAAAAGGAAACTAGAATTCATTGAACTATCTCAAGTAAAGTGCTTTATGTTGTCTTACTTAATTTTTAAAGCCATCTATAAGACAGTTATCATTATACTGCTTGTACAGATGGGGAAATTGAGAATCACCAAAAGAACTACTTGTCCAAGTCCATGAACTTAAAAAAGAGTCAATCTGGCAGAGTGCAGTGGCTCATGCCTGTCATCCCAGCACTTTGGGAGGCCAAGGCGGGCAGATTACAAGGTCAGGAGTTCAAGACCAGCCCGGCCAACATGGTGAAACCCCATCTCTACTAAAGATACAAAAATTAGCTGGGCAAGGTGGTATGTGCCTGTAATCCCAGCTATTTGGGAGGCTGAGGCAGGAGAATTGCTTGAACCGGGACCCAGGAGGCGGAGGTTACACCACTGCACTCTAGCCTGGGCTATGGAGTGAGACTCCGTCTCAAAAAAAAAAAAAAAAAAAGAAAAAAGAAAAGGGTCAATCTAAGAGCTGCACCATTATGAGAGTTTAAAGCCATGTGCTTACTTGGTGGGCGTGGTGGCTGTCACATCCATCTATCACTTCCAACACAAATGGCCCCAGATACAGCCCCTGCCCAAGGGAAGTTTGCTCTATGTTGGCTGCTAAAGGCAAGGTCAGGGTAAGAATACGATTTTGTCTAGAATAGAACTGGTGTATTCCTGTTATTCTGTAATAATTATCAATAACATCCCCTTTCATTCTTAAAATTGTCTTAACTTGGAATAATAAATTAATAAATCACCAGGAGCCCCCAGGTGGAATGAATGGGTCCGCACCTCAGCAGTAAAAATCAATGACAAAAATCTAAGGGAGATGGCAGCTACCATTCCAGAGAAAAACATTAGAAACTGCAGTCCAAGGGCCATGGTTATTTTAAAGTGTACTCCCTTGCCCAAGACTAAAGTAAACACCAGCAACCCAGGTAAGATGAAAATGGTAAGTGCATGTGTTTTCAGGCACAGGAAGGCAAAGGAAAAGCTGAAGAAGCAACTGTTCACTGCATCCCGAATGCAGGGAGAAAGGCCCCGTGGAATAGGGCAGGAGTGCAGTTGATGTGGAGTAGAGGGAGTCATACTAAGGCCTGGAGAACATGGGAAGCCAACTTAGGCCTGAGAAGGAGCCCTGGCTGAGCTGGAGAAGTCAGGGCAAAGCCCCAGCCCTCATCCTTGGAGAAACTGGAGTGATGGGCAGAGAAGCAAGGTGTGAATTCTGGTACAAGGCCTGGGACAAAGCTGTTGTCTGGATCCCAGGACCCAGGCAAGTGTCTGGGGAGGCCCATTGTCAGAGGAGGACTGGTAGCCCTGGGGCCTGGGATTCATATAGTCCCTGAGTGCAGCATTCAGGCTGGCCTGTGGAGAGCAAGTAAAGCCAGCAAACTGGAAACAGAAGGACTAAAGGGATTTTCTGCATGTCAGCAATTCAGGCAAATATTAAAGTCTCAAACCCACACCATCAAGCCAGAGGATCTATGCAGCGATGGGACCAAGGGAGAGGGGTCAGAAGGTACTGATTCCCAGCTATCCATTACCTAAACAATTGAGTCCTCCTGGGTTTCAAGAAAGACTAGCACTCAGGAATTTATTTTATTTATTTTTGCTTGCTTTTGTTGATGCTCTAATGAAGAACCTATCTTTTAGCTATTTGACATATTAAATTCCTATTTCATTTACCCTAGAATTTTCCCCCTTAGTACTTATTAACGAATCCAAAATCCATGACAACCTATGTCAGTAATTGAGCTGCAATTCATTACCTCCCTCCTCTTTCATGTTAGAGATAAAGTGTCCACATAGCAGAACCCACAATAGTATTATAGCTGTTCTTAAGACCAGGGGTTAACCTGATTAGGACAAGCTTTACTGTGTGAGAAATGTTACTGAGTAAGTCTCAGACTGTCCTGGATCTAGTTGCTGCATCTGCAGATACAGCTTATCCTGAACAATACATTCTAGAATACAACTCCTAGGCCTTTCACCTTGCAGGCCAGTGAGAGACAAAGAAATAGTAAGGAGAGGCACATTCATAAACTCTGAAAAGGGATGAACTCTGTCTTTAATAGAGGTATGTCCAGCACCTCCTTCAACCTCAATCAAGCATGCTTATGTCTTGTTGATGTAGCTGCAACAAAGTGCAAGGTCCCTGGCAGAATGCATAGCCTATCAGGGTCAATTTCAAGTGTGGGCTGGCACTAAGTAGCTGTTAATTTTGAGCATTCACAGGAATGTTGGTTAGAGGAAGGAAAGATGCAATGGGGAACCTAAGTTGGGGAAGGTAAAAAGATTTTAGCATGAAAACCAACTCCAATGGACTGGTAGCAGCAGTGTGATCCATGGTATTGAGAAGGATTCTGAGGCTTACCAGGAAAGAGTTGCTCCAGTAGTCAAGTCCACCATGAGTGCCATAGGTGGGAATGATGCCATGCCTAAATGTCATAGGGCACAGCTCTGACCAATGCATGGGCCCTCTGCTATTTGTAGATGTTTGGTATGCAATGGTGGTGGGACAAGCGCAGTGATGATTGATGATCTGCTCATGGGAGAGAAGGAGGAAATTTGGAGGAAAGATAGATCCTGGATGCCTTGAAAATAAGTCAGCTTCTTCCAAAAAAACCCCAGCCATGGTAGGAGAACAACAGCTGAAGCAATGTCCCAAGGGAGGACAATCCTGAGCTGATGGAGACACCATGTGAAATCTCAGGGAGGAACTCACCCCCAGGACAAGTGGGCTGTGACTCAAAGCCAGGACACCAGGCTGGCCTCTAGTCCGGCTCTCACTGGGCTGCACAAGTCCTCAGAAGAGTGAGCTGTAATGGAGAGATGAACCAAAGAAGCACTTCAATGTGAAAAGCAGTGCTCCTTTGTTCCAAAAGAGAGTCTTATACTCCTGGAGAAAAAGAGGCTTTTCTATTGTAAACTGTGCTGCAATGAACATTCGTGTGCATGTGTCCTTATAGTAGAACGATTTATAGTCTTTTGGATATATACCCAGTAATGGGATTGCTGGATCAAATGGAATTTCTATTTCTAGGTCCTTGAGGAATCACCACACCGTCTTCCACAATGGTTGAACTAATTTATACTCCCACCAACAGTGTAAAAGTGTTCCTATTTCTCCACATCCTCTCCAGCATCTGTTGTCTCCAGATTTTTTAATGATCGCCATTCTAACTGGCGTGAGATGGTATCTCAATGTAGTTTTGATTTGCATTTCTCTACACAAGAACAGAAAATCAAACACCGCATGTTCTCACTCATAGGTGGGTGTTGAACAATGGGAACACATGGACACAGGGAGGGGGAGTATCACACACTGGGGTCTGTGGGGGGAAAAAGGGGAGGGATAGTGGGGGGGTGGGGGAGTTGGGGAGGGATAGCATGGGGAGAGATGCCAGATATAGGTGATGGGGGAGGAAGGCAGCAAATCACACTGCCATGTGTGTACCTATGCAACAATCTTCCATGTTCTTCACATGTACCCCCAAACCTAAAATGCAATTAAAAAAATAATAATAATAAATAAATAAAAATTAAAAAAATTAAAAAAAAAAGAGGCTTTTATTACACTCTCAGCATGAGGCCAATTAGATTGGAAAAGAGAACCCACAGTATCTCCCAGAACAGACTGAAAAGAAGCATTTGCAGCAGCAACAGTGCCACATCCAGACCTGCCAAGGGATTTGCAGATGGTCACCACAGCAACCGGTAGCCCGAAGGCCACTCGGAGGAAGATCACAGTGCGTGGGCTACCCTAGGATGTCTACACTGAGCTGCAGATACGGATTTGAAGATAACTGGTCACAACCTACCAGTGGGAGCAAGCCACAGAGTTAGCATCTGGACCACCACTGGTGATTTTTTTGTGCCCCAGGGATGACTACACAGAGACCCTCTCATCCCCCATCATCTTCATCACCACAGCCCTGGTGGGACAGCTGCCTGTGTTTTCTGATGATCTACTTGTGCTAGGCCACGCTCATCCTTAACCCAGACTTTTCCACTCTAACCCTTAGATTTCTTGAAGGGCCTCTCATGGTTTTCCATTTCTTCCTTTCCCAAAAGTCCCAGCCTGACGCGCCTGGCCAAGGGAGCCAATGCGTCCCTCTTAAACCACTGGGAAGAAGGAAAATAATTCACAGAGCCTATTAGGAACAAAGCAAATGATTATGTGGAAACATTTAATTCATTCTTGGCAAGCCACGCGATGGGCTTGGAAAAACAGAGCTGCGCTCCGGTCTTCTCCCCCGGAAGCCTATTCATTCAGGCTATGGATAAAGAAAAAAAAGAAAGAAAGATAAGGCTGACACTCTTCAACAATCGGCAAGTAATGACAACAAGGCTTGGGAGTACCTAGTGTTAGCAGGACTGGCGCAGCAGGGAGAGCTGGCTCCAGCCTGGTGGCCTGGATAAGCAATCAGACTCCATGCAAACAGCGTGCGCCCTACGTAGCGCTGTGGGATGTGCTGGCCTGGGCCTGTTGGGTAGAACTCTGAGCATTTCCCCTCTTGGATTCATCTCCAGGGTGCTTTTTTTCTGCAGATGAAGATGATCTTAGCTCCTAATGGAAGGCTGAATATTGTCAGCCTCTCTAGCCCCTGCTAAGGGAAAGTGGAACTGATGCATTCACCACTCACAATGTGTCATTTTATCAAGGACAGAATTATGTGACGTCTGAAATGTTTGCCAGTGCCACTAGAGGTGGACCTGGTAGCTGGAATCCAGAGTCAGCCACTTATTTCACAGTCTCAGAATCCCACCTCTCATTTCCAACAGCAGACCTTCCTAGGGGATTAGAGGTCCCTTTCTTGTCAAGAACTGACCTACAGAATCAACCCAACTTTCCATCTGGCCACAACCAATTGAAAGGTGTTAGCTAAGCTCAGACATGAACATATTTGCCCTCCCAGCCTTGGTCCCTCCCTGAGCTTTGTGTTGTCACTGTTGCTACAGCTGGATGGCTTCACCTGGCAATGAATAAGTGATCAGCCCAAGGTCAGGCAGCCTGAGAATGGCAGAATCAGTGGCATTGCCCCAGGTACCTGGCAAGTCCAAGCTAGCCTCGGCTGGGACACCAGCCCTCACCAGCCTCCTCTCTACTCTCTGACCGTTGGTTTCTGCTCTGGGTCCTGCTGGACTCCTGCCCTCAGCATGGCCCACTGCTTCTGGGAACACACACACAGTAGCGGTTGCCCTGGTTCTGACAGTTCCCAACACGGTGAGCATAAAGGGTGGGAACAGAGAGCCCCCGTGCAGACACCCTGCGGCCCAGACCGCTAAATAGAGACATGGATTAGGTGCAACATTGGCATATGTCATTTGAGGAAGAGATGCATCCTTCCTACATTCATTTATTTATTCTTCCACTGCACTCTGTTTGAGTCCCTGCTGTGTATGTCAAAATATGTGAAGGTAATGAGGATACAGAAAGGAAAAGAACCGGCCTGGGTTCTGGAGGCATCAGTCAGGCAGAACAAACACAATGCCTGGCCCTAGATTGACTAAGTTCCCTCCTTCCTTTCGTGCCACAGCCCCCTGAAACCAGACATCCCCAGCCTCCTTCTCCCTGCCTCATAGGGGCCACCGTTCAGTTGATCTTGAAGGTTCTCTCCAGAGCTGGACATGCATGCAACAGAGTGTCCTTGGCCAGTCCCACCTGTACTGCAGGGTTTGGTGGATTTACTGTGGATCACTGCAGGGAAACAGCTGAGAAAGAAGCAACATAGGAACAGAGGTGGGAGGGGTATTTCCAGCCGTCGTGGTCACTTCCTGGTGTGTACTAACTCCTCCTGTGGCAGCTGGAAGTCCCCCCTGGATGTCTTGCTGACAAGTAGTTTTGATTTCTAAATCTTATTACCTCTCCCCCAGCCCACCCCCTGAAGGCTACTCACCCTTTCCCAAGTTGTGGGCAGGAAACGCCTGCTCTCAACCTAGATTGCCAGCACCCCAGCCCATGTCAGACCCTCCCCCAAGACACATATTTATAGATAAAGAACATGGAAGAGGATTAGGTGAAGGCAGAAGAGGTAGCAGACAACCATGAGGGGGAGAGAGAGAGAGTAGAGAGAGAGAGAAGGAAAGGGTAGGGGAGACACAGAGGAAGAGAGAAAGAAGTAGAGGTATGAGGGGATGGGAGCCAAAAAGAAGTGAGGGGCTCCCAAAGAAGATATTGTTTTTGGCAATCTTGCCTGGAAGCAATTCTGGCAATCTCATTGCTTCCAATTCCTTTCCTGTAAAAGGTGTGGAAAGCACTATCTTCTGTCTTTGATTTCCTATGAGACTGAGTTAATGAGAGCACAGAAGAGATAGGGGAGGGGGAAGAAGAAAGCTGTGAGGACAGAGGCCCTTCGTGATGAAGCCCGAAGGATAGAACACTTGCCATAAATTAGTTTCCATCAAAACAGCTTCATGTGTGAAAGATAATGCTGTTTCTTCATTAGTGGTTTTTGTCTTTGACAAATAAGCCTCCACATTTGATCTCAGATAACCCTTCCTAACTTGGCATCATTCAGTCTGCTCAGACTGGAGGAGGGATGGAAGCGGCATTCACTCACAAACACTGGATTATTAGTGTAGATGCTTTAATGGCAATATGAGAACTTACTGAGGGCATAGATGTGCAGGGTGTGCAGGGGTACATTATATGCACAGCCAGCATGCCTCCAAATTCCCCTGCTCTCCAAGGGGTGTTAATCTCCAAATAAAAAGACTTAAATCCCAAGCACCGAGGGAAGTTCAGTAACCATGCCATCCCATAATATATATATATATAATCAAACCATAAAGATTTCAGAGAATTTCCCAGAGGCCTTTTGCTCACTCAATCCTATTTGCAGTGAACTGGAGCCCTAGCAAAACCTCCTACGCCTATTTAGTGTCTCAACTCCTGTCTCCCTCTCTGAATTAGTCACAGAAATCCATGATGGAAAAAATCTACGATGATGGAAAAAAGAAACCAGGCACACCACCATGGACACTTCCTCAAGAAGAGTCTCAGGAAGGTTCTTCAGGAGTTATCCCGAAAAAGGCATCGTTATCACAGGAGATGATAGCTCCATGCATGTAATTGCCCCTGAAGGTTTTCCAGTGGGACTAGATATGAAGGCGGAAGACAGTGATATTGAGGGTCCTCACCTTGTGTAGGACTAGGCCAGTGTGTGTGTTTCTGTCTTCATTTGTAACAAAAACGTTCTGAAAGGTAAAAATAACAAATAAATAATTTTAAAAATAAAAAATGTTTATAGAATAATGCTATAAATAAAGAAAACATTTTTGTACAGCTGTACAATGTTGTTTGTGTTTTAAGCTAAGCATTAGTACAAAAGAGTCAAACAGTTTTAAAAAATGTAAAAGTTTATGGCGTAAAAAATTTACGGTAAACTAAAGCTAACTTATTATTGAAGAAAGAGAAATTTTTAAAATAGATTTAATGTAGCCTAAATATACAGTGTTTATACTCTACAGTAGTGTACCGTAATGCTCTAGGCCTTCACAGTCACTCACCACTCACTCACTGACTCACCCAGAGCAACTTCCAGTCCTGCAAGCTCCATTCACGGTAAGTACCCTACACAGGTGTATCCTTTTAAAAAGTCTTTTAGGCCAGGCATGGTGGCTCACACCTGTAATCCAAGCACTTTGGGAGGCTGAGCAGGGCAGATCACGAGGTCAGGAAATCGAGACCATCTTGGCTAACACGGTGAAACCCCGTCTCTTCTAAAATACAAAATATTAGCCAGGCATGGTGGCACGTGCCTGTATTCCCAGCTACTCAGGAGGCTGAGGCAGAAGAATTGCTCGAACCCAGGAGGTGGAGATTATAGCGAGCCAAGTTCGTGCCACTGTCCTCTAGCCTAGGCGACAGAGCAAGACTCTATCTCAAAAAATAATAATAATAAAACATTTTAAAAACTCTTTTATACCACCACATTTTTACTGGAACTTTTCTATGCTTAGGTATGTAAAGATATACAAATACCATTATGCTACAATTCTCTACAGTACTCAGTACAGTAACTATGAGCAGCAGGCTATTCCATAGAGTCTAGGTATGTGGTAGGCTCTGAGATCTAGGGTTGTGTAAGTACGCTCTATGATGTTCGTGAAATGACAAATCACCTAATGATGCATATCTTAGAATGAAGCTCCCACCATTTTAAGAACATTCTTACAACATTTCTCCATCATTAATCAACACATTACTGTTTTTTCTTTTCTTTCTTTGCTTTAATTTGAATATTTTCTAATGATCTACTCTAGTTCACTAATCCTGTTTTCTGTCACACCTATCTGCTTCTGTCTACTTGTGATTTCAGATATCGAATTCCTTAAGTTCTCGAATAAATAAATAAAACTTTAAATATTTTTATTTTTTGTGATTTTCAGTTCTTTACTAAATTATCAAATTTTTCTTCTATTTTTTAAACATCGAGTTTCAAAAAAATTTATTCTTCCTTTTTCTAGGAAGAGAAAGGGAAAGGCTGATCCATGGAATCCAATCAGGCACTGAGATGAAAATCAGCTATTTTGCAAGTTTTGTAAAGCTCAGTCTACTTTTGATTCACCATTGTTTCTACCATATAGCCCTTCAAGGCTATCAACTGAGGGCCTGGTGTGTTCCTCTAGCAGGCTTTAAACTCTACTCTTTGTTTTCTCAGTATAAGACTGCAGAAAATTCTGTTCAAATGTTTTCTTCTTAGGTTTTTAGCCTGCTGCCTCACGGACCTTCAGAATTTAGCAAACTTCTTAAGAGGGAAGCTGGATGATGTTTGAGGTTCCTGAGTCTCCAATTTTTCATTCCAAACCCCTAAGACCACACAAAGCCGTAGTCATTTTTCTGTCACCTAAAGATGTCTCTTTACTTGAGCCAGGCTGGATTCTTAGCCTCTTGTTCTTGCCCATAATCAGTCAAATGGCCACAGGAAAAAGCAGCAGCGTATTTTCAGCTCACCTCCCTGCAGTTCTACCCTCTCCAAAGCCTCAGACTTTCAAGTCCTCTTGGCTTTAGCAGACCTTCATTGCCTTTAAGCCAATTATTCTTATTTTTCATCTTGATTTATTACTTGTTTTAGAAGAAGCATTGGTCTGTTCCCAACATTCTATTTTTCATGGGGCAAAATTCCAGTCATTTATTTTTTTAATATCACTTAATTTTTCTTTCTGGTGTATCCGTGTCACCTGAGATTTTCAAAATTATTAAGCATGCCAGGGATGTTTATCTAGTTATTATCTAAATAATAATATGAGAATGCAGCCTACATGCCTGAGGAAAGCTAAGGTTGTTTTTGAAGATCATAGACAATTTTTCCCCAAATAACTTTGGAAAATTTTGAAATTATAGTTTTTCTTAGAGTTTTTTAAAGTTAACATCGAAGTCTTCAGCAATGACCTGGCTCATTGTAGCAAAGCCTACCTCCTCCTTATACATCCACAGCTCTCTGCCCAGCCCCAGCCATCTTTGTAAGTTGAAATATTTGATAAAGTACAAGAATAGTCTAGCACTGCAAAGGAAAAGAGGAGGACTGGTAGTGAAGAGTGTATCTTCTCTTTCTGAAAAAAACCTCAAAGATCATAGCATGTTTCCATATACCCATTTTACAGATGAGAAAAGAAAGATTCAGAGAGGTCAAGTAATTTGTCCAAGATTATGTAGCTAGTAAATTGTGACACTAATATACTAGTCTGTCTAATCTGATACTCTATATCCCAGAAAATACGTGCAAATCCAGATAAAGGAACATATTAGGTGAGTGCAAACGTAATTGCGGAGTTTCTGCATTGTTAGAATTTGCCATTTGATATTGGAATACATTCTTAAATAAATGTGGTTAGTGTATAGTTCTTCTATACATCATTTTAATGAGCATTTCTCACTTTATTTATTTATTTTTTGCTAATGACATTACTCGCTGTTTATTTTATGTTTATTTTACACTATGGAAATGACGTTAGACAAAAAGCAAATTCAGGCAATTTTCTTACTTGAGTTCAAAATGGGTCGTAAAGGCATGAAGACAACTCACAACATCAGCAACACATTTGGCCCAGGAACTGCTATGAATGTACAGTACAGTGGTGGTTCAAGAAGTTTTGCAAAGGAGATGAGGAGTGTAGTGGCTGCCATCGGAAATTGACAACGACCAATTGAGAGCAATCATTGAAGTTGATCCTCTTAAGACTACATGAGAAGTTGCAGAGAACTCAGTGTTGACCATTCTACAGTCGCTCAACATTTGAAGCAAATTGGAAAGGTAAAAAAAAGCTCAGTAAGTGGTTGCCTCTTGAGCTGAGCAAAAATTAAAAAAATTGTCATTTTAAAGTGTTGTCTTCTGTTAGTCTACACAACAAGAAACCATTCCTTGATCGGATTGTGACATGCAATGAAAAATGGATTTTATATGACAACCGGCAACGACCAGCTCAGTGGTTGGACTGAGAAGAAGCTCCAAAGCACTTCCCAAAGCCAAACTTGCTCCAAGAAAAGGTCATGGTCACTGTTTGGTGGTCAGCTGCAGGTCTGATCCACTATAGCTTTCTGAATCCCGGTGAAACCATTACAACTGAGAAGTGTGCTTAGCAAATCGATGAGATGTACTGAAAACTGCAACACCTGCCGCCGGCATTGGCCAGCAGAAAGGGCCCAATTCTTCTGCACAATACCTGACCACACATGGCACAACCAACACTTCAAAAGTTGGACAACTTGTAATCCTAGAACTTTGTGAGAGGCTGAGGTGGGCAGATTGCCTGAACTGAGAAGTTCGTAGAGCTCTACTAAAATACAAAAAATACAGCCTGTGCCTGTAGTCCCAATTGTTTTGGAGGCTGAGGGAGGAGAATTGCTTGAACCCGGGAAGCAGAGGTTGCAGTGAGTAGAAATCACGCCACTGTGCTCCAGCCTGGCAACAGAGTGAGACTCCATCTCCAAAAAAAAAAAAATATTGAACGAATTGGACTGTGAAATTTTGCCTCATCCGCCATATTCACCTACCTCTCACCAACTGACTACCACTTCTTCAAACATCTCAACAACTCTTGCAAGGAAAACACTTCCACAACCAACAGGATGCAGAAAATGCTTTCCAAGAGTTTGTCGAATCTCCAAGCATGGATTTTTATGCTACAGAAATAAACAAACCTATTTCTCTTTGGCAAAAATGTGTTGATTTTAATAATTCCTATTTTGATTAATAAGGATGTGTTTGAGCCTAGTTATAATGATTTAAAATTCATGGTCCAAAATCGCAATTACTTCTGCACCAACCTAATGGAATTATCTCTGGACTGGTTTCTTAGTGTGATGTTATGGGAAGCAGGTGAAATTGATAGGTTTATTTAGTTCTTTTCTGGAGTTACCTGATTTCTAATTTCTTCTAAAACTTAAAATATTCTATAGAAGTCCTGTAGCATTCCAAATGTGGATTTTACGAATATCTTTTTTTCTCTTAAATATAACCTAGTTTGTAAATCATCTGAGGGCTCCCTGAAATAATAAACACTCAAGGAACAGACACAGAGATGCCTTTTCAAGCTGCAACATCTTGTAGGCACAGAGAAGTCATAAGTCACATCAAAGGGAAATTTATGTTTATTGGGAAAGCCTTTTGGTTAAGTGGCATAACAGAGCTCTGCAGTAACTGAGAGAAATTCCTACGAGACACCCAGAGAAAGAAGGTGAAGTCTGCTCTAGTGGTAGCAGGAGGAATGTCTCTGATAGGAGAAACCTTCAACAATTACCTTCTTGTCTTGGGGCTGGAGGGTTATGATGTTTCCAGCAGCTTTCCTTGGAGGAGGAAACTCACTTGTCATTGGTGGACACTGGGCAGGATCTTTTGCTGTCATTTTAATGTTTATATATTTAGACTACCTGGATTAAGTAGATGGTTGATGGTTCATAATTATAAAACATTAATGTTTACCAGTTATTGAAGAATACCATGTACTGGCCACTATGCTAAGTATTTTGCATACAATTTAAATCAATAATTTCAGTGAAATTAGATAACATTATTCCCATTACATGAGAAAAACAGGCTCAACGTTAAGCTACTTGCCCAAACACACATAGCTATTAAAGTCTAATTGAGATCTGTAACTCCATAATACATGCTCTTTTAAATTCTTACATTCTGTCTTTCTACTTAGTCTTTTCACAATTCTGTTTATGTAATGATGACAGAGTGAGGCTTACAAAATGTGACTTGCTGTATTAGTCTGTTTTCACACTGCTACAAATAACTACTTAAGATTGGGTAATTTATAAAGGAAAGAAGTTTAATTGACTCACAGTTCCACATAACTGGGAAAGCCTCAGGAAACTTATAATCATGGTGGAAGGCAAAGGGGAAACAAGGACCTTCTTTACATGGGGGCAGGCCAGAGAGACAGAGAGAAAGGGGAACCACCATATGCTTTTAAACCATCTGATCTCATGAGAACTCGTTCACCATCACAAGAACAGCATGGGGGAAACTGCCCCCATGATTTGGTCACCTCCCATCAGAGCCCTCCCTCAACACCTGGAGATTACATCTGAGTGAGATTTGGATGGAGCCACAGAGTCAAACCACATCACCTGCCCATCTTTGAAACTGTCCAAGAACTACTTAGTGTTTGCCATGCTACTTAATGAATCCTACACAACTTCTGTCTTTAGTACCTTAGGAAAATAATTTATTTTTTCTCCTTTTATTAAAAAATTTGAACTGTTAATTTTATTTGGTTAAATTTTCAAGTTACTTAACAACTGTGACGTTACAATTGGAAGCTTTCTTGCCTGAGATGTTCGAGACCACTCTGTTTGAGCAGCCTTGAGGTATAAGAAGAGTGTAGAGAGCCCTGGAGGGCTCAACTCCTGAATAGATGACCTCTCATTTATTAAGCATATCTGCTAGACTCCACTTGGTGTCTTGATGTTACAGAAATGAGCAAAACATAATACCAGGCCTCATGGTGCTTCTGATATAATACAAGGTTATTAATTAGACTGGAGAATGACACATGCCATATTGGAGATATTAGTTGATGCCGTTAGGGAGTGGAAGGGAATGGCATCCAACGCAGAGACTAAGGAAAGGCTTTAAGATAAAAGATGCTTGAAGTTTATCTTTCATCCAACCCTCAGGACTCAGAATACGTGGTGCCAAACTTTCTCCACTAATTCACAGGTAAAAGAGTGACTCAGTTCATTTGGGCTGCTACAGCAAAATGCCATAAATGCCATATGGATGGCATAGAAAAACATAAATGTATTTCTCATAAGTCTAGAGGTTTGGAGGTCTGAAATTAAGGCATAGGCAGATTTGGTGTCTGGTGAGTTTTCAGGCCCTGGTTCATAGAATGGCGACTTCTTGCCATGCATCCTCATATGGTAGAAGGGACAAGCCAGCTTTGTCTCTGGAGCCCCCTTTATAAGGGCACTAATTCTATTCATGAGGGCTCCACCCTCATGAGCAACTCACCTCCCCAAAGCCCTACCTCTTAATATCATCACATTGATGCTTAGATTGCAACATGTGAATTAGGGCAGGGGGTAGGAAGGGGTGTGGGACACAAACATTCAGACCATAGCATTTTGCCCCTGGTCCCCAAAAATCCATGTCCTTCTCACATGTGAAATACATTCATTCTATCCCAGTAGTCATCAAAGTCTTAGCTTGTTCCAGTATCAACTCAAAAGTTTAAAATCCAGAGTCTTAGCTAATTTTCATCTATATTAGATATGTGTGAGACTCAAGGTATGATTCATCCTGAGGCGAATTTCTCTCCCCAGCTGTGAACCTGCGAAATCAAATGTATGTGCTTCTAAAATATAGTGAGGCTCTAAGCATAGGACAGACATTCCCATTTCAAAAGAAATACAAAGAAAAGAAAGGGAGTAACAGGTTCTGAGCAAGTCTAAAACCTTAAAGCTCAAGAATAGTATTCTTTGACAGGATGCTTCATTGCCCTCCAGGTCTACTGAGGTGGAGGTCCCAACTTCCAACTCTCTGTGGCAGCAATCCTGCCTCCATGGCTTTGAGTTGCCTCACCCCCATGGTGGCTCTCTGCAGTGGCCCCACCTCCTCGGTGGCTCTGTCATGCCTGAGTCATGTGCCTGTGGTTCTCCCACCCCCAGTTGGAATCATGCACTAGTGGCTCCAGGGTCTAAGGTCATGGTTGGTGGCTCTACCCCCATGGCTCCACTAGGAAGTGCCCTGATGGGGTCTCTCTGCAGTGGTCTTGCTCCCACAGCAAATCGCTGCTTGGGCTCCAGAGCTCACCAGGGGATCCTTTGAAATCGGTGAAGGGCCTCCATATCTTTGCTGGGTGCTGTTCACACCATACCAGGGTTTGCTGGAGCTGCACAGGGGGCAACCAAGAAGCTTGGCAATGAAGTGTGAAGAACAGAGCCTTGAGGCAGTGCCTGGTAGCAAGCGTTAAGATCCTGCAAGTGCCCATGCCCACACTTTTGAGATTGTTCTGTCTCCAGGCCCTGGAACTCTGGGCCTGTGATGGGAGGAGCAGCAACAAGATGTCAGAAATGCCTTCCAGGTTACTCTTTCATTGTCTTGTACAGGAGATCCCGGCTCTTTTCAGATGGCTAATCCATACGAATCTTATCCAGTAGTCACTTTGTCACACCCTAGATTTTCTCTCCCAGACATGCTTTCTTATTCCTTTCAATATGAATAAATTAAGAATTTCCCAAATATTTATAGTCTACTTCCCTTTTGATTAATAATTCTATCATTAAATCATTTCTCTCCTTGCATTTACTATAAGCCGTCAAAAGAAGCTAAGCTTCAACACTTTGCTTAGAAGTAGCTCCAGCTAAATATCCAATTGCTCACACATTCTACTTTACACAGAATTCTAGGACAAACACTATTCAACCAAGCCTCTTGCCACTTTATAACAAGGATCCCCTTTCCTCAAATTTTCCATGACATGTTCCTCCATTCCACCTGAGACCTCAGCAGAATGGCCTTTACTGTCCATATTTCTACCAACATTCTGTTCACAGCAAATTAGGCATTTGCTAGAAACATTTAGGCTCTCACTACAATGCTCTCCTTCTGAGCCCTCACCAGAATCACCCTTTGTTTCCTTCACACCCATGTAGGTTTCTCTAGCATTCACTTAGAAACTCTTCCTGCCTCTGCCTATTATCAGTTCCAAGCTGCTTCCACATTCTAGCAGCACTTTAACAAATACCTAAAATTTCCACTTAGGTATTTTGTAGAAGTGGTATCCCTTCCACTTCTTGGTACCAATTTTCTTAGTCTGTTCAGGCTGCTATAACAAAATACCATAAACTAGATATTACAAAGAACAGAAATTTATTTCTCAAGCTTTGAAGGCTAGCAGTTCCAAGACAGAGGCAGCAGCACATTCTGTGTCTACTAAGAGCTCACTTCCTGGTTCACAGAAGGCATCTTCTCACTGTATTCTCACATGACGGAAGGAATAACGCAGCTCACTGGGGCCTCACTTAGGAGGGAAATAATCCCATTCATGAGGGCTAAGCCTTCATCCTAATCACCTCTCAAAAGTGTTGCCCTATAATACCACCACATTGTTGGTTAGGTTTCAATATACGAATTTTGGAGGGCCACAAACATTCAAACCATAGCAAAGAGATAGCCCTCTCTTTACTTATCTGACAAGAGCAGATGCCAGAATAGGCAGTCTACTTGCCACCTGCTGAGATATCAAAAGCCCCAGGAAAACCTCTTTTCTGTTACATTTAGAACAGTGTAGCATAATCTATTCACAATCAAGTGTTTATTCCATGCTAACCTAAAAACACCCTGGAGGGAATAAGCATTGATAATTTTTTTCCAGAAGTAGACAATCAGTGTAAAAAAATATGAGAAATATTCTGATAAGTTAAATACTAACAACAAGTTCACTTGGTCTTGAATTCCAACCCTTCCGTTTGATAGTTGCATAATTCCAGGTAAGGTACAACCCCAGTCACATCTTCCCTTTCCTCACTGTAGACAAAGATAACACACCTGAACAGCTACTGTCCTTGATTCCTGTGGAGGATCAGAGGAGCAGAGAATGTACAAGGACTAAACTGTGCATTTATCTCCAGGCCGAAAGGATAGACTGGGTTCCTGGGCTCAAATTCGGGATGCCACTGAAAGCAAGATTTTACATAGAGGGGACTTCTACAGCCCCCTCATCATATTCTAGAGGTGAGAGTAATGTGTTTTCAAGAACATAGGCATTTCTGAGGCAACCTATACTTCCCAAGACACCTGGGACCCCCATCTCATCCTCAGCCAATAGCCACAGTTAATATGACTAGGAATGAGCCTTGACCCAGAAGGGGCATAAGCAATCAAAAATTTTTCTGGAATAATTAGATTCCTCTCTTAGAAATCTAAAAGTGCAATCAAGCAACTGAGATAGGAAAACAACTGATCCCCTAATGTCAAGAGGTATACGGGGTCAAGAAGGCTACCTCAATCAGGATCTCTGCAGGAGAACAGGTGGCATGCTTAGGCTATTTTTAAAGGTGTGAGTGGGGGTGGGAAAACTACAAGGAATCATGCGATATCCCAGGTCTAGTCATGGCAGACACTCTCATCACCAAAAGGCGTGGAGGAGAGGAGGGGGCAGTCACTAGAATGCAGGTGGAGCAGCGAAGAGAGAGCCATGTGGCAGGAGCTGTGATCTGCAGGTGAGGACATGAAGGGAGATGAGAAATAAGTATCCAGACCTTGCTCTTTTTATTTTCTCCATCTTTAGCCAGAACAGACAAAGTCAATGTGAAGCCAGAAAGGAAAGGAGCCCAGTGGCACAAAGTTCTGAGGCAACTTTAGGCTGGAGAAGGATGAAAATGAATCTAGAAGGCAAATAGAGTAAGCAGCAGCAGCTCAGCACAGAGACCTCGATGGACCATGCACAAGACTATCCATGAACAAAGATAGCCAATTGGCTGAGAATAGCAGAAGAGGCCAGAGATGCAGAGATGCCCTAAGAGATTATGCAGCCCATGGGAGAGAACAGAGCCTCTGCTCTGGAGTTGCTGCCAGCTTAGCAATTCCATTTCAGATGTTTCCTGTACCTGAAGATCCCAATGTCCTTTACAGGTGCTGACTTGAGTGAGACTAATTCTTTTAGTCAAGCACTGTTAACTAATATTCCACTCCCTGTGGAGGCAGTTTCAGACATAGTTTCCAATGATCCCTGCCCCTTGCATAACAGCTTCCCCTGGAGTGTAGACTAGACCTTCGTGACTTGCCTGTAACATGCAGAATACAGCAAAAGTGATGCAATTCCACTGTTAAAATTAGGTTGCAAAAGACTCCTGCCCACTTTTGTGCTTGCCTTCTCTTGCTGGCTCTGATGAAGCCAGCTGCCACTATTGTGAGCTGTCCTATGGAGAGACCCACATGGTAAGGAACAGAAGGCAACTGTGTAACTGAGGTTCTCAGCACCACAGCCCATGAGGAGCTAAATGAGGCCAAACCATGGGAATGTACTAGGGGACAGATCTTTCCCCATGGAGGCTTGAAATCCACTGCACTCCCAGAATGACACCTTGATTGAAGTTTCTGTGAGATGATAAGAGTTGTTTTAAGCCATCAACTTTCAGAATACATTGTTTGTTACACAGTAGTAAGTAACTAATACATTCCCAGAACATAATTGTTGCCTCTATATGAGAGACCCTAGGCCTGAGACTCCTGTCAGGCTGCATTGAGGGAGATTTCAAGGACACTGAGCACCCCTCTAAGTAGCTTTGAGATCTTTCAGAGCCACCTAAATGGAAGATTCCTTTTTCGTCTAGCCATGGATGATTTCTAGGCCAAGAGACCTCCTGCCTGAGTCTTTGCCTATTCCCCAAACCGAATGCCATATCTTATAGCTCATAAGACCCCTTCTTCTTTACTCCCCCAAACTCTACCTACATTGTTGTCTCATTGTTAAATTTCCTTTGAAAATTATTTCAACTACTGTCACGGGTTATGGGACATCTAGCCCATGTTCCCCCCATTTCCAAATTGCTCGGGCTCCAGCATGCATGGAAATGATGGTTTACACCATTTCAAAAGTACCTTAATTCTTTTCTTCATTTAATCTTGCCTTTAGGTTCCATTCACTTACTTTAGAAAGGTGATTCTTGAAGAGAAGGTGAGTGGGGACTTCACATGGCAAGAAAGGAGTTTATTTTTCTTCACCTTTGAACCATAACCATTTAAGGCAATTATAATGCTATGTAATAAAGGAAAAACATTTTAATGATATCTGGGCTATTATTTAAAATGCCTCTTTGTTTTTGTTTCCATGATGTGAGTTGTTCATGCTTGCTGTTTTTTCCTCCCATGGGAAGAGAGCTGGCAAGTTATTAAAAATATCTCACTGCCACAAATATATTACAAAGAAGGCTGTTGAAAACATCTCTCTCAAGCATTGCCATGTTTCTGGTGATAGATATACAGTAACAGTGGTTTGTTTATCTAATTTTAGCAGATTCTAAACAATCTTTAATCCTGGGAGAAAAAATGTTTTGGCTTCTGTACACATAAGGAAAAAAAAAATTGAGTGGAAGTTGGAACACTTAAATTATGACCGTAACTCAGTTGCTAATTAATATGTGACCATAGGCAAGGTTACAAATGTTCTTGTTAGTAAAATGAAAATGTTATTGCACAGGATTATTGAGAGGACTAAATGAGATACTGCATGTACAGCACTGGGTACTTAGCATATGATTCTCAGTGCTTAGCCTCAGTATCCTTGTGTAGGTAAATATTCTCTTTAAACAGATCTACAAAATACTGTGTGATTGAAACCAACATGCAAAAGGGTTTTTTATGGTCCTTGATAAGTTGATTTGACATTTGTAAAAATACTGGTTCAGCAGCACCATGAACTACAATAGCTTCCAAATGGATTAAACATTAAAAAATAGAACTGTGAAAGTACCAGAAGGGCTGGGTATCATATGTAAAACAAAAGAAAACTCTAAAATGTGACAGTAAGAAAGCAGATTGGCTAGGGTCCTTGAGATCCAAGGAATGACATAATGGTTAGTTCCCTGGGTTTTTTTTTTCTTTTCTTTTTTTTTTTTTCTGTTTTGCCTACTGTATCCTAGACTGGGAGCTGGAGAAACTAGAGAAATTAGCAACAGAAAACACCACAGAGTATAGACAAAAAAGCCCCAAGAAACACGTTATTTCTCTAGCCTAGACCAAGAAAGGAATAGCTAGACAAAAATGTTTAGACAATAACTGTCCTATTCTAGAAAGATACCATGAAAACAAGATGGGGCCCACCTCCATTCCATTGGCAATGACCAAGCAGGAGCCTAGACTTCTACACTCACCAGCTATAACATCTGCCCCAAGTCTCCTGCAAGGGGGGGCATCAGAGAAAATTGGATAGGGAGCTAGAAACTCCTCCCCATCAGTGGCAATAAGGAGCACCTCCCCCGATAGGAGTCAGTGGAAGCCATGGGGGGAACAGTAACCAGGTGTCCCCCCTCATCACAGTGGTGTCAGCAGAGGCCTAGAGGGGAGCCTTAACTTCTACTCCTGCCCAGCAGTAGAAATAAGACACCCCCATAAGGGTGTCAGTGGAGACTGGGTGGGGAAACATGTACTTCCCCACCTCCAGTAACAAGACAGCATTTCTACTTCCTTTGGCAGTGCAGTGTTCGAAGAAGAAGACAGCTCTTTATGAACCAAATTGTGGCTCTCTTAATTCATATGTTAAAGCCCTAACCCCCAGAATCTCAGAGTGTGACCATATTTGGCAATAGGGCTTTTTAAGAGGTAATTACGTGACATGAGGTTGTTTTGGTGTGCCTCTACCTAATCTGACTGTGTCCTCATAAGAAAAAGGGATTACGGACACACATAGACATCAGGGGTACACATATACGGAGGGACTACCATGTGAAAAGACAGCAAGAAAGCAGTCACCTGCAAGCCAAGGAGAGACCTCAATGAAAATCACCCCTGCTAGCACCATGATCTTGAACTTCTAGCCTCTAGAACTGTGAGAAAGTAAAATAAAATACCATACCACTCAGGCTGTGTTTTTTGTTATGGCAGCACTAGCAAAGTCATAGACCAGCTAAAACAGGAAGTTTATGTAAGAGTCTCATAAAATAATGCCCAAAATTTCCAGGATATACTTGAAAATTACTCAGTCACTCATCATACCAAGAACCAGGAAAATCATGAGTAATGAGAAGAGACATCAGCAGGTACCAACACTGAGACGGCACTGATGTTGGAATTATTTGACAAATATTCTTAAACATGCATCATAAAAACACTTCAATGAGCAATTAAGAACATGTTTAAAACAAAAGAAAAAATACAAAACCTTAGGAAAGGAATAGAAGATATAAAGAAAAATTTAATGGAAATTTTAGAACTGAAAATACAATAATAGAATTTTTTAAAACTCACAGATGGAATCAATAGCAGATGAAGAGAATGTAAGAATCAATAACCTTTAAGATAGAACAGTGGAAATGACCCAATCTGAAAAACAGAAGAAATGTACTGGGGGAAACATGAACATGGTTTCAGGGACCTGTGAAATTATAACAAAAGATTTAACTTTCACAGCATCATTGTCCCAGAAGGAAAGGAGAAAGAGGGGGACCAAAAAGGTGTAGAAAAATCATGACTAAAATTTCCCAAGGCAAATTACATAAACCGTGATTCAAAAAGTTGGGTGAATCTCAAGCAGCATAGTCCAAGTAAATCTACACAAAGACATATTCTAGCCAAGCTTCTGAAAATAAAAGACCAAAAAACATTCCAGAGAGCAGAAAGTAAGAAGTGACATGATCCCCACACGGGAAAGCAATTTGGATGACAACATATCTCACATCAGAAACGATGGACAACTGGAGGGAGTGGCACAGTTTTCAAATGACGGAAAAACAAACAAACAAAAATGCACACAAAAATCTATCAGCCCTAAATTCTACTTCCAGGTGGAAAAAATCCTTCAGGAATTAAGAAGAAATCAAGACATTTTCAGATGAAAAAACACTAAGAAAATGTGTCTTAGAATGGCAGGGAAAAAAGGAATTTTAGAATATCAGGAGGAAGAAAAATAATGGAAAGACTAAATATAACTAAATGTTGTAGCATTTCCTTCAGTTGGAGAGGGAAATTGTGCTTGATAGTTGAAATGAAAATTGTAATTGTCTAATGTGTTTCTCAAAGTGTGCCGAAAAATATTTAAGACAATTATAAATGGGGGAAAGCAAAGAGATTTAAATGAGAGCAAGGTTTCTATATTTCACTTGAACTGTTAAAATGTTGATATGAGTAGTCTGTGTCATTTATTTACTATTCTTGAAAAACAAAATTAAAGAAATAGAAAATATACTAGTGGTTTCCAGGGGTTAAGGATGAAAGGGGAAAGAGTTGATGTGACTACAAAGAAGTTGTATTACTCTGTTGTATTAGTCCATTCTCACACTGCTAATAAACGCATACCTGAGACTGGATAATTTATAAAGAAAAAGGGTTTAATGGACTCACAGTTCCACATGGCTGGGGAGGCTGCACAATCATGGCAGAAGGCAAAGGAGGAGCGAAGACACATCTTACATGGCAGCAGGCAAGAGAGCATGTGCAGAAGAACTCCCCTTTATAAAACCACCAGATCTCCTGACTTATTCACTATCACAAGGACAGCATGGGAAAGACCCACCCCCATGATTCAATTACCCTCCCACCAGGTCCCTCCCATGACACATGGGGATTATGGGATTATATTAACTGCATATATTTGAGCAGTGCACCCCACCTCTCTAATCCTCAGTTTGTTTGTCAGTAACAGATGAAGGAACCCCAAATGGGTGATGTATATCGTTATGGCCCAAAGAAGGCCCATGCCCTATCAGAGGTTTCAGATCACAGCGCTATGGCCGCAGTCTTTGAGGTAAAAATGATATTTGGCAACAAAAAAATGATTACTTTATGTATCTGGAATTTTTTTGTGTGTGTGTGTGTGACTTTTATTTTAGATTCAGGGGATACATGTGTAGATTTGTTGCATGGGTATATTGTGTCCCATAGGCACTTTTGGCTTCCCTGTGATTCTACTGGCACAGGTCTTCCTCCAAAAATGGAAGGGAGAGAAACTCAGGACATCTAGGGATTCCAGACTATATCCTCTTTGATTAAACAGACTTTCACCTGACTGTCCATAAGGACATGAGGATTTTGTCCTTCTATGATCTGTGTCTGCATTTAAATACCTTTCTGTTTTAAATGTTCTTAGACTTGTGGGAGCTTTTTTAAAAGAAGTGAGTGACAAACTCCCCCATATCGTGTGTTTCTGTGTGTGTGTGTGTGTGTGTGTGTGTGTGTGTATGTATATATTAGCTAAGTTGTTTTAAAAATCAGGCACCCAGGCTGCCAAGTTTCATCTCTTTGAAATGACAAGAGAGGCTGCCTCAGACTTTAAAACATCTGATTTGTAAGTGGTCCATCTATTTTTATAAAGGGCAGGGAAAGGAATGGTGGGGGAAAATATCCAAACTCATTAAAATTCTAACAACGATTTAATGAGGATGAATTGTCTTCATTTTACAGTCAATGAAACAGGGGTTCAAAAAGATGAAGCCACTTGTTCAAGGTCACACTCAATGTTAACAGAGAGCCTGGAGTATAAAGCCAGCTTCTCCTGACTGTAAATCCTGTGTTCTTGGTCCTGGCTTCCGGAACCTCACTGATACCATCAAGAGTAGGCAGAGGTGCTTTGAACAGAAAAAGCAAAACAAAATAAAATAAAATAAAATGAAGAATCCTTCAAGTCTTAGATATAGAAAAAGAATGGGCGTAGCTGAACAATAATAACAAACACATCTTAAGAGACCAGTCCCTGAGGACACTTGCACCAGGAAGACAAATGGGTTTCAGATGCCCCCTGCAGCCCCTAACCCACTTATTTTTATTTTCCTCCCTGGTACCTGTATGATTTGGAATCCTTTAAAAACTCCCTCTTTTTTTAACTTTATTTTTTTCCGATTTCATTATTCTTTTTTTAAATTGATAAATAATGATTATACGCATTCATGGGGTGCATAATGGTGTTTTTGATACACATAATGTACAGTGATCAGATCATGGTAGTTACCTATTTATCATCTCAAACATTTGTCATTTATTTGTGTTGGAAACATTCAACACCCTCCTTCTAGCTATTTGAAACCACATAATATGTTAATATTAACTAGAGTCATCCTACAGTGGTGTAGAACACCAGAACTTCTGTCTAGCTATAACTTTGTATTCTTTAACAAATCTCTCCCTAGCCCTCCTTTTAAGTATGAGAAGTGTGCTAAGGGCAATTCTAGACTCTACTTGAATTTCCCAAGTCAGAGAAGGGCGGCCTGTGGAGCCATTGCCTCTCCCCCTGATGCCCAAGTACAGCTGCAGGCACACAGCGCAGGTCTAGTCTGGGCTTTAGCTTCAATGACCACTGGGAGAGAATTTTAGGGTGTCAGAGTTTTCCCAGTTGTTATTTCATTTTATTGTCACAATAACTCTGTGCAATTGACAGAGCACACGGTAAATTCCCAAGGCATTTCCATTTATTTTGTCTATTATTGTTGTTTAACCAGTTTGTATTGAGTCTTTTCTTTAGGCTAGAAACATAAATGAACATGGATTTATGTAAATTAACCCCAATTATGCATCATGTTAAAGGTTAAAAAGCTGAGGCTCACTGAGGGTAGACCAGTTGCTCACTTAAGTGCCAGATTCCATAGCAGAACCAGAATCCAGATCAATCAGTTTGCCAGTACATGGCTTTTTCCACTAGGCCAGGGATCAGTAAGCTCTTTTTCTGTAAAGGTCCAGATAGTAAATATGTGAGGCCAAACTATCTCCATCACGACTACTCAAGTCTGTCCTTGCAGTACAAAAGCAGTTCTAGACAACTTGTAAGAAACTAGAATTACTGTGTTCCTATAAAATATTTTTTTCTTAAAAAAAGGCAGTCAGCCAGATTTGGCCCATAGATTGTATATTCCCATCCCTGCAGTGGACCACTACCTTGGTTCAGAAAGTGTTAATATCCTGAAGCAGGTCCTCACATTTCTCTGTAACTACTTCCCCAACCCAAGGCTGAGACACTTACTTGCTTTTCCTCCTTCCCTTCCTGAAAGTGTGGCACTGTACAAGAATCCAGCATCTAAAATTAGTACTGGATTATATTCCTGTTTTCTATTAGATTGAAATATACTCCAGTCACAGCAAAGCACATGTGCTGTCTCTCCAGGAGAAATTGCTTATTTGTGCCAAGAGAAGCCTGGTCGTTGGAGCTCTCCAAAATGCTTTCATGGACACCATGGCTCTACTAGTCAGAGTCTTGGAGTAAAGGGGAAGAGGCACATCTTCTCGGGTACCCTAGGTGGTTTTGGGGCTTTAGTTGGGAATACCTGGACTTGAGGTGGCTATGACTGCCATCTTCTTCTTGGCCATGCTATCATCCTGGCCCCTGAACTGCAAAATGTGAAGAATGGAGGACAAGCTCAAGAGTATAATATCCTTCAGGATACACGCCAAGCTCTGGGACCATGTGCTCTTCCACTGCCATCTTCTCTGTGTCTTCACAAAAGAGTGTCTGATTAGATCAATGTGTGACCCTGCCTTCTGGCAAATTCTTGTTGAGTAGAGCCTCTCCCCTGTGTGCCAAGCACTATTCTAGGCATTGGAGATAAGTCAGTAAACAATCCCCACTGTCATCAACTAACATTTAGATAGGATAAAGAGGACAAAAGCAAATGAATAAATCTATAATATTTTAGATAAGAAGAAAAATAAGGGAAAGTAAATGGATTGACGGATGAAAATGTACTATTTTAGATAAGATGATCAGAAAAGAACTTCTTGATGAGGTGAGATCTGTACAGAGACTTGAATGAAGTGAGGGGCTGAGCCATATGACTATCTGAAGGAATCACATTCTGGGAAGAGCAAATAGCAAATGCAAAGACCTTGAAATATGCCTGGCAATCCGGAGACAGCAAAGAGGCCAGAGTTGCTGGAGGAGAGAGAGAGAGGAAAAGAAGCATAAGATGAGGACAGAAAGTCTGCTCGTGTTGTTATGACAAAATAGCTGAGACTGAATAATTTATAAATAACGGATAATTACTTCTCACAGCTCTGGAGGCTGGAAAGTCCCAGACCAAGACATCAGCAGTTTGATGTTTGGTGAGGATCCAGTCTCTGCTTCCAAGATGGTACCTTGAATGGTACATCCTCTAGAGGCATGAGTGCTGTGTCCTTACATGGCAGAAGAGACAGAAGGGGCAAACTCACCCCCTCAATGCCCTTTCATGGGGCACAAATACTTTCATGAGTTTGGAGCCTTTATGGCCAAATCACCCCTTAAGGCCATACCACTTAATATTGTTGCCATGGGGATTAAGTTTTAACATGTATTTTGGAGGGGGCAAAGACATTGAAACCATAGCAAAAAGGGAGCAAAGGTCCAAAACATGCAAGTTTTGTAGATCTTGGACAGGATTTTAGATTTTATTCTGAGTGAGGTGAGTGGCCATTGGGATTTAAGAGGAGAAAAATCATGCTATGACATGAGTTTTTAAAGGTTTAGCCTAGCTGCTGTGTGCGCATATGCATTGGTGTGTAGCGGGTGAAAGGGAAGGAAAGCAAGGGTGAAGTGGGAGACCCATCGGCAGAGTCGATAAAAGTTACTGATGAGTGGTAAAGAGAAAGTGCGGAGTCAAGGATGACTCCCAGGTATTGCACCCTTTCACATTCTCTCCACCCACCTTTTTCTTTCCCAGCAGTTGCTGTGGCAACAAGCTGCAGTGGGTGAAGCCTGGCAGCACTGTGGCCTCAGCTGCACCTTGCATTTCTTGCCTTTTGCCCTAGAGTTTCTGAACCTTTCCATGGGACTCTTGCAGGAGCTCACTCAGCCATTCAGGTCCCTGTGAAAGTCTGGAAAACCAAGGAAGTTAACACCTCAGGGGAAATAGTTGACCAATGAGGGTTCAGAGCAGGTGGCTAATTTTGAGGCTTAACCTGTATATCTTTTTAAAGACCAACCATTGGAACTAAGCGCCCAGGTATCCACAGCAGTAACCAGCTCTATTACATTTCCTTGGATTGGATTTCCCTCTTTCCATTTTACTCTTCCTAGTCCCTCACTATTGTTCTCTGAGTCCCTTTCCAAAAATAAATGTAAAGTCCAAACAGTATCAAGAGTTTATCTTAGAATATATGAAAGTTTGGATTGCTCATTCCATCACCAAGTGGAGAAGGCAAGGAGGCAGTTGGAAGTACTTGAATCTGGAATTCAGAACACAATATGCAAAAGACACCAGGCTACTTGTCTCCCAAGGTCAACGTGTCAGGGTGTAGCAGGAACCCCCACCTTCACAGCTCCACCAATACATGCATCTCCATCTCCTTCTCTTCCCTTGGCAGGTGACTTCTTCTTGGCCCTGACGAGGAGCTGAAGAGGATACAACGAACAGCGGAAGGAACAAACAGCAGTCTGTCCTGTCTTGTGATGACAGCTTTTCTACACTATTCTGATTTGTTTCTAGCTCCAGTAGACATGATGTCCTCACAGCAGATGAGCAGCCTCATTAGAATGAAGGCTTGTCAAAAGTCAGCGTGACCACTCCTGTAGAGGGACGTTGTGTGTTGGGAGTCTTTTCTCCCTGTTAAGATCCCCCCCCTGAGGTTTAAGGAAGGAGAAAAGAACAGTGAAATGGAAGGCAACTGGGGGAGGCAAGGAGGCCGAGTGCCACGTCCCCAGCAGGCCTCTCAGCTTTCTGACAGCCTCCAGCCTCTGCCTCCAGCCTGAGCCTGGATTTCTGAGACACTGCAGAGATAGGACATGGCTTTTTTTTCATCACCATTTAATTTTCTCAAATGAAAATTGCAATTACTGAGCAGTTATATATCCTCATGTGCTTCAGGGATGCTGTCCCTGGCACATTTGCTATCCCCATTTGGAAAATTCGCCCATAAAAGGATCAGACTAGCCTGCATTGTATGTGGAAATCTGCAATGTCATCCTTTGAGCAAGGGATAAAAATTCACCCCCTGGGTACCAATTTTAATAAGGCTTAATGAGACCAATTTGTTGTAAGCTGAGGTTTCCAGTCTGCAATTTGACAAGCAGCTTGAGCTGGTTCACTACATTTTTATGGTCGGGAATTTCTGTATCTCAAACAAAAGGTCAAATGAAACATAAGATTTTATCCAAAAGACTCCTAAAGGGATACTGAATTTCTTCTGTCTTTTGTATGTGTGTGTTTTTGTTTTGTTTTGTTTTGTTTTTAGATTGTCTTTATGAATGCTAAAAGCATGATCTTGGGGGCGGCAGAATAAGTCAGATCCTCTCAGATTGTCTTTGCATCCAGCAACATGCAAGCGGGCACACAGAACAGGTCATCTCTTGTGCAGACCTTGCCGGTAGCTCACAGCCCTCTTTCCTACGGAGTTAGAGATGACCTCACAGTCCCCAACATGGACCACAAACAATACCTGAAAATCAATAGGAGACAGCATGAGAGATAAGGCATCTTGCCCAGGAATGACAACTTTTTTTTTTTTTGTATTATCCTTGGACTGGAAAACTGTTTGCTTAAACTATAGTATCTTTAAGATACCCAACAAAGTTGATGTCACCAGAGTTGCACTTTGAGGCCATATCCCTGGAATTTCATTCAGGACCATTCAAAGGAAAAGCTTTACAAAATTCACTGATTTTGCTATAGAGAAAGAGTTGAGGTTTCTCTTCAGGAGAAGGGGGTATGTGAGTCAGAAAACAAGAGAAAAGAATGTTGAACAATATCTCTTTCATCAACGAAGTTTTGATATCAGAAATTCTTGACATTCTACCTAAAGATGAAAGGAATGTTCTACAATTAAAGGAGGCTTCCAGGCTGGGTGTGGTGGCTCACACCTGTAATCACAGCACTTTGGGAGGCAGAGGTGGGCAGATCACCTGAGGTCAGAAGTTCAAGACCAGCCTGGTCAACATGACAAAACACTGTCTCTACTACAAATACAAAAATTAGCCAGGCATGGTGGTGGATGCCTATAATCCCAGCTACTCAGGAGGCTGAGGCAGGAGGATCACTTGAACCTGGGAGGTGGAGGTCACGATCATGCCACTGCATTCCAGCCTGGACAACAGAGCAAGACTGTCTCAAAAAAAAAAAAAAAAAAAAAAAGAGGTTTCCGGAAAGGTTTCAAATAGCTGGTGGCAAACAGAGCCAGGCCTCAGTGCCGGTCTGCTAGGCAGTGTCTACACTGTGCCTATATTGCTGGGGGCATCAAAAGGCCCAGCTTCCCTCTAAATATTATCCCTTCCAATCCAATATGGTGCCTAAAATGCCTACATTGGAACTAGACCATTGGTTAAAGGCCAGAAGAACCAAGATAAGAATATGAAAATATGGTGCCTAATACTGATCATGCATAGACCTCAGACCAATTCACAGATATTGTTGGCAAATTGACCCTTGAGAACGTAGGAGCCAGGTCAGCTATATTTCTTTGAGTTCCAGGAAAGAACTAGAGCATAAAATGCTGCCAGGAGGATGGGGCAGTTTGGAACTGGGGTGTGGCAGATGACAGAGAGACACAGAGGACAACTCCATTTGGGGCAAGGAGGAGAGAGGCAAAGCTTAAGGGTGAAGGAAGAGGTCAGTTACAGAGGGAACGGTGACACAAATCAATAGCTGATGTGACAACTTCTTCTTATTCCTGGTGAGAAAGCTCAGAGAGCTACACTGGGACCTGTTTCTCCCAGTGGAAGATACTGCCCTTGGCCCTGGACGCACTATTCCAACTGCCAGACGCTTGCTGGAAATGCTAAGATCCTATGTTCTGTGAGGGAAGCCTTTTCCCCGTCTACCAGAGAAGGAGCATGAGCAGCCAGAGTGAGGTCAAGTCCTACAGGCTCACTGGACATGCAGCAGGGACCCCTCCCCAGGCATGTGCTCACCCACACCCATGGGCTGTGGAGACCTGCCTGGAGCACCTGCTCGCTGCCCAAGGTCCGGGCATCAGTCGGAGTCCAGCCCTCACAATCCCCAACATCCAGCCAGCCCATGCAGTTAGAAGCCTGGGCCATCTGGAAATCTGCCTCTGCCCTAACAGGCGAGACATTTGGATGACAGATCACAGCTTTGATGAAGCTCAGTGGCTGCTTTTAACAAGGGGTCCCTGTTTCCATGTGTCATAAAAGGCATATTCCTGAAAACAATGTGGGTTAGACCATGCAGTTCATAGGATGAGAGTCTTGGAACTGGATTATATTTCCTTCCAGTTGTTTGGAGACGACGTAGATAAAGCCACATCTGCATGACTCTTGCATGAAGCAGCTCCTCTCAGACTGTGATGCAGAAATATCCCTGTGGTTGTATCTGATGCATCTTTGCTGTTTGCCTCACAGTCTCTCCCTGTCTCCTACTGGGTCTCTTATTTCATAGTAAAAAAGAGTTGGGTACTTAGGCTTGGAGCAGCAGAAACAAATGACATTGCAAGCATTACTGCTATAAAGATAATACATGTCAAGTGATGTGGGATTCATAATATTCCTATACACTATTTAGGCAAACATTTCAATACACTGGTTCTCACAAAACAGTCAAATTAGACTAATCATATAAACAATAAATCATGGAACCGATCTCAAGAAAAACAAGTTTTGCTTTGGAAAATTGCATTCAGAATATATGCACTGGAAACAACTTATAAAAAAGCAGCTTGTAAAAGTAGTGTACAATTAATAAGTTAAATTAGGCAGGATTTGGATCCAATAAAACAAGATTTCCAACATTTTTGAAAATAATTTTTATTTTACCCAGGTTTTTTAAGATAAAAAATTAAAATGTATACCTTATCGTTCTTTGACATTTTTACAGTTTCCACCCCCCCCCCCAACTTAAAACCAAAGGAAATAAATAGTAGATTTGGAAATAAGTTATAAGGAAAGTGTCTTCCCTTCTTTGCCACCCTCTCCATTCCCAAAGAAGAGGGAGAAACTGATGAATCCACTCTGACTTTCTGGAGCAGTCCAGGCACAGGAAATGCCTCCCAGCTCAGCTGGACATTCTGGTTCCACTGGGAGGCTTTTCTAATCACCATCTTTATTTTCTTTAACCAAAGCAACCCAATCATTCTGTGGTTTGAGTCTCCATGACAAAGCAAAGAAAGGTTGAGGCAATCCTTCTCTGATTTACTGATGGTCTCAACAGGCAAGCCAATCCTGGTTTGGGGTCTAACTTCTCCTGCCAGGACCTGGTGGAGCGGGGTGGTTTTGGGTGTTCACAGGTCAGCGGAAGAATTCTTTCAAATGCATCTCAGAAAATCACAGCAGCAGGACAGTGTGTGGATCACCATGGAAATGACACTGCTCAGGCTGAGCTGCTCTGACTATGAAAGCAGATAGTCCCCAAACATCATCCTATAAAACAGAATGGAAAATGCTTTTCAATGCGATCAAGCCAGCTGTCCTGTGTCCTCTCTGAGGTTCCTGGGGTATGTCTGGAACAATAGATGCTGTGGATAAACCTGAACTTTAATCCTCTCTTCTCCTTCCAGCTTTCATTTTCTTCTCACTGCCAGTTAGTTCTGAGAAATAGTGATAAGAGCAAATAAGGATAGAAAGACAGAATCCCACTGGCCTGACTGTCTTCAAGAGCAAAATGGGAATTTATCTGAGTAGAGAGGACTTTATGAACCGCCTTCCTCAAAGAAGTGCCTGCAAGGGGTCAGACTGGAAAACCACAGGCTCACGCTGTCACAAGGCAGCCTGCTGGCATGGAGGGGACGCAACCAGCCTGCTGCCTCCTTCTCCTCCCCCAGGGTTCCCCCTAACCACTAGAGCAGAAGGAACTGTTCAGGATCTGACTCTTTAACTTATGTATAGAAATGTGGTGAAAATGACAATATAACAAATGGTATTTATACTCCTGGAGCCAAAGTGAAACTTTTTCATCACCACAAACATTTCCTTAAGCCCCAAATTTCACAGCTCAAGAAACTTCTCAGGGGAATTAGTTAGCCAAGTTCCACTTGGAAGAAGCAGAGAAGTAGCTTATGTAAGTTTTTAAGGCCTAAGCTGGGTTATGACACAAAGTGGCTAGAACATGACAGAATTGTTCCAACAGAACTCTGGGCGAGCTGTGTTTCCTGGCCTTTTATCTGTAGGTGTGACCAGAGCTGGTGACACTAGCAGGACCAGCTGTTTAGACTCTAAACCTCCCCCATCCATTAGCCCACAGTCAAGCAAGTCAACAAAAGCAGTGGTGAAATGTATTTACCTTGGACTAGTTCTGTTAAAGCAACCAATGCCTCCCTGCAAGCAGTGGAAGACTGAAGGTGAGAAAGAACGCTCTTGTTAGAAGCCTCTTTCTTCTTTCTTCCCTCTCTAGATGCTCAGAAGACAGATGAAGGAAACACAAACACAGCCTCGTGTAGGAGGCAAGGTGTCTTATCACAAAATGCCTCAAACCTTACTTCTGTAATCCCACTAGAAATCAAGGGAAGCCTGCAGAGGCCTCCCAGGGTATGTGAATTGCATTGTCATAGCTCAAAAAAGTTCTGTGAATCTGTTACACCTCAGCAGTACCCAAAGCCTGTTGTTCCCTGCACACCCACACTGCCTGCTTGTCTCTCTCCTTATCTGCCTAGTTACCTGATCTTTTTTTTTTTTTTTTTTTTTTTTTTGAGAAGAGTCTCACTCTAGTCACCAGGCGCCAGGCTGGAGTGCAGTGGCATGACCTTGGCTCACTGCAACCTCCGCTGCCCGGGTTCAAGCATTCTCCTGCCTCAGCCTCCCGAGTAGCTGGGACCACAGGCGCGCGCCACCACGCCCAGCCAATTTCCTTGTATTTTTTAGTAGAGACGGGGTTTCACCATGCTGACCAGGATGGTCTCGATCTCTTGACCTCGTGATCCGCCCGCCTCGGCCTCCCAAAGTGCTGGGATTACAGGCGTGAGCCACCGCGCCCGGCCTAGTTACCTGATCTTTAAATGCCCAGAGACTACTCCACCCCTGACAATACACGCACACACACGTACACACACACACATCTTTGCATAGGTAAAGGCTACTTAGTCCTCCACCAAGACTCATCTGAGTAGTCACTTTCTCTGGCACCCCTGATACTCTCCCAAACAGAAAACCTCAAATGGGGCTTCTTCAGGTGGTGTGGCCCTCTGGTTTACCACAAGCCATTCATCCTGCACCATGATTGTCTGAGAAAGGACCGTGTCTTAAATCTCATGTTCAGAATGTCTGTTGAATTAAAGCAAATATAGCTTACCAGAGAACATTTTGATTGACAATAGAAATTTCTGTAGATATATTTGTCAGTGCTCCTTCTGTGGGGAACTGGCACCGTCACCACCATCCAGTTACTCAAGCCAGAGACTGGCCTATCCACCATCCAATCTGTCACAAACTTCTCCCCCACTTTACTTCCTACTTTGTAGTCTTGGGGCTTCTCATCTCTCACCTGAACTATCTCAGGGACTCCCACCTGGTCTTTGGACTGGAAATCCACCTTCCTTGCACTGTCACTGATCTCACTGAAACAAAGGCCTGGCTGGTCACACCACTCTATTGCTTAACACCACCCGTAGCTGGAACAGGCCTTCCCATCTGGCACCTCAGCCCACCAGGGAGCCATGTGGAGAATGTGTGATGGGGATGTTGGCACCTCCTCCACTCTCGAGGCAGTTGGACAGGACCTAGGACTTCCCCAGATGTGACATCTAGCTGCAAGCAGCTCTATTTACCCCAGTACCTAGACAGATGCAACATAGTCATGTGACATGACTAGAAGCCAAGACCCCAGCCTCCTAGCACGCCACTCCCATTTCCCAGCCACATCTCACTCACACAAGCTTCACCCTTGCCCTTCAGCCTGCAGCTTTTATGGTGCAGCCCCAGGTATGCAGCTGCTTGCTACCAGATTTGCCCTCCCACTACCTGAAACATCTTCCTACTTTTCAAGATTCTCTAAATAAAAATTTCCCATCTTTTTCCACCACGTTGACCTTTTCCAAGTTAGTTTGCTCAAATTAATCTGAAAGGGAACCACAATAAAAATGGATCTGATGCATGTTCATGTCATTCAACTGATTTAAATAAACCCACTGTAGCAACATGACTCTAAAGCCAGGAAGAACCCCTTAAAGAAATGAATGTCCAGGTTCTTAACTCAGCGTCAGAATAATCATCAGCATTTGCTCCTTTTCCCTGCTGATTCCTTCTGGCCCACTTGAAACTTGTCATTTTTCAGAATTAAAATCTCAAGTTTTGCAAAGGCTTGTACTCCAGGATGTAGAATCAGAGATTATTTTTGCTTGCTCCTGAGAGTTATGTTTGGAGGAGGAGACCGCTAATTAAAATATCTTGGTGCCTGTCCCTGAAGGCAGTCTCCTCCTCCCACTCCAAGAGTTTTCCAGCTCATGTCCTTGTTGCTTGTCAGATCCAGATGAATATGAGTGACAAAGAGTGGCAAAGTGAAGAGAAATGCAACCAGGCTCAAACTGAACAAACCCACAAACAGCTGTTGCAACCATGAGACGCAGCATTTATCAGGTGTTATTGATTCAAGAAAAATGTATTGACTACCTACCAGGTTAGTTTTCTTAATTAGGTAATGTATTTATGGGTGTTTGCAACATTATTCTGTATGCCTTTTTGTATGTCTGAAATATTTCGTAACAAGGAAGAGTTTTCCAGTTGAAATGGTTTATCCATGTTTCAGTGAAAGCTGGGAGAAGAGTCAGCCTCCTGGGTCTTTGTTGTTCTTATTGAAAGATGCACTCTTACCAGGACAGTCTGATGGTCAGGAAGCAGTCAATAAGTTAAGATGAGTGAGGCCTTTAACCTGAAGAGTTAGTGATTCTTAGTGTGCCACAGTTTTAACAAATGTTGCTCTTGTCAATACCAAAGAGATATTTTTTCTTTACGGCTAAAAACGTTTAGGTCAGGACCCTCAAACATTCCTATTTACAGAGGGAGAGAAGAACGAACTTACTTTTACTGAGTACCAACTATGGGCAATTAGAATCATAATTATGCTTGTTCTTCATCAAGGATGTTTGTTTCTCATCAAATTCAATATTCATAGAACATTTTTATTTCAAGTCATCTCACTCTGCAAGAGTTTGAGAACCCATTGAAAACATCCCATGTAAATAAAACAGGACTGCTGTCACTGAAGCACTTGGTAAATCCTCATTGTCTCAATCATTAGACTAAGTCATTGCTCAGCTGTAGCCTATGGCCTAAAAAAGAATATGCAGACCAACCATTCAGCTGATTTCCTCACCCTCTCCCATCAGACAGTTGCCTGTTTGAATTCGTAGACCCAAATAACTCTCTGTCCTCTCTTTCTTCTTCAATTAGAAATGAGAAAAATGTACAGAGGTTAAGCTAATCCCTAAAGGAATGCCACACAAACTTGTAATCAAGTCACCCCCAAAATGATGGAACTGGCCCATGCAGAAAAATTTTCATCATTCACCCACCCTGGCTGCCATGATTAAGTGTTGAGAAAGAGGCCAGTTAGTCTTATGGGAAGAGTTACAGCTTGGATGAATCATGAGCTGTAAATAACCATCCATATTTCCCCTTCTGCATCATTTCCCTTACGCCGCCCTCTTTCACAGAGGAGAACCTTCGGTTAAGTGAAAAGGGATTTAAAGCTAATCTTAAGGAATCTGTTTGTTTTACAGAAGGTAGCAATCACCAGGGACGTCAACTGACATTCCCTATCCCTCTTGTCATGGCAGAGCAGGGAATCAATGAGATTACAAGTAGGAAAGTGTTCGCAAGCCTTGAGTGCTTCCCATTACTGCCAAGGTCTCCTAGCCTGTTAGTGGCAGGGGTCTAGTTTTCCTGATTCTCAACCCTGCTAACTATACTACATGGCCTCTTTGTTACAAATAAGCAAAAGTGAGACCCCCAAATGCTTAAATAATGTGGACAAAGTCACAAACCACACTTAGATCTCAAGGCACCTAAGTCAAAGTCTACTTTCCAAGGGCAGCACTGAAACAATGACATGACTACCTCAGGCTGCAGATACTAGGGTGATTAAAATCCAAACACAACAATTAAAAAAAAAAAAGGCCCAGTGCCCCAGCCAGTCACTATTACATCCTGTACTTTACTCAGTTTACTCAAACAACTCGGGATTTTCCAGCAAAACAGAAAAAAAATCCAAGTTAATACTTTAGCTGTCATGAATGTGAAAGAAAACATAAATGTCTTTGACAAGCATTGGCAACATGCTGGGTTGTTGAAAATGTGAGTTTGCTTTTGTCTACTAATAATAGTCTTTATATATACTGTTGTAAGATACAAAAATTATAACTAAATAAAGCTGTTAAAATTGGATAAATCTGAAGTTGAAAAACTTATTCGTAAAGTATAACACAGGACATCTTGAAAGAGGAAATGCAATGTTTTACATCTGAAGCCCTTTATTGACTACAATGCCGAACATTTTATTTTATGACGCAGTGGGTTTTGTTATTGTTGACATTTTCACCAATTTAACTGAAGACAAAAGTCAAGACAATCAAATGGTAAGTAGTAGTATACTATCAGTAAATGAGAGCAAGTATAGAGACTGTTCTTTGGACTGATGTTAAATCAATTGGTCAATAAAGGCTTTTCCACTGTCCAATAATTATGACATATTAATAGTCATCAAATAACATTGGATGGGACTCCTAGAAATAACTAAAGCCTTTCATTTTATATATGGAATAGCCACAAAATGCAGATGGCTTACATCAACTCATTAGATTTGCCCATCTTAGATTGCTCTGAGATTCAGAGAAATCAAAATTTCATCATATGTTATGCAACAGTTTCTTCAAATACCTTCTCATGCTCAATAAAATTAACATATCATCCAGACACCCTTTAATCTCAACACATGACATATAAATGGTCACATCCATCATACACACATAGATGATTAGAAGACTCAAGAAATATGCAAGGATGGCAAGAAATCACTTGATTCTTTGGTTATGCCCTAGTGACAAATATATATTTCTTGGCAACCAGCCAATCAATTTTGGAAATAATATTAGCCCATGACTAATACATTCTAACAGCCTATCCCTCGTTTTTCATGCACCATTAGGGCCGGTCACCAATCTCTTGCCATCTTTCCCAGGCATACATTCCTTTCTTTGGAAACCTGAAATGCCCCTAGATAAATGTGCCCTTCTCCAGAGAAACACATTTCCCACTCAATTACAAACCCTGACTCAAAGCTAAAATTAATACAGGCAAGCAATTGAGGGTTCTTAGAAAACTTCCTCAAAAATGACAAATGTATGTGATGTTAACACTATCCAATGCATCTGCATGCCACCATATTAAATTAAAAAACACCTGGTGTATTTATACAACATGTTCAATGGCTTACAGATTAGAATTCTAGAAACAATACATGTCTTATAGCAAAAAATATACATATAACAATCCCCCTATAGTTTATATAAATGATGAAATGTTTTTGAATATATCTATATATATACACATATATACTCTTTTTGTGTGTGTGTGTGTGTGTGTGTGTGTGTATGTATACAGAATCAGGCACACAAATACTGCAGTCCTTCATTGGCTCTTCCGCTTCAGTGTCAAAGTCACCAGGTTTCAAAGTCTTAAGGATCGAAACAAAGGTCACCGCTGGGGACAAAGGACTGGCTTGATGCACCTTCCCTTGTGAAGGACCAAGTTAGCTGGACAGTGGCAACCAGCAATGCACGGCTTGTTGCAAGGACCAATTTCATTCCAGTTGTCACAGGTCTTGATACATCCCGGGCCACAGGTATCATACACAGCACCATGCTTACACTGCGTGGCTGAAAAGAGCAGGAGACAAAAGCATGACATGGAGAAAGGCCCCATTAATTCAGCCTCAGCCAGATGCCATTCCTGCAGGCTCATGTCATGGCATAGACCTTTCCATAGCACAGGCTCAGATTTGCATTTTAACAAGAGAATTACAAACACCCAACATTCCTCACTCACTCTGGGAATCACCTACATCTATAAAAACAAACGTAGCTACATCTGAATACAAATTTATCTTATTCTTAGATAAGATAAACTATAAATGTATAAGGCTACAGGAAAATCTTTAAGGCTATTTAGTTTTTGTACAAATAACTAAATAGTATAAAACATCTGCTGTAAATAGTCCTTTCAGCT
This sequence comes from Ateles fusciceps, assembly GCA_036589455.1. NCBI lineage: Eukaryota > Metazoa > Chordata > Mammalia > Primates > Atelidae > Ateles > Ateles fusciceps. Next base: position 14,992,549 of record JAZHEH010003329.1, read on the forward strand.
ATTGAGCTGTGATGAATAGGAATATTTTGTGCAACTACATTGATATTCAAATATATGAAATTACACACAAAGAAAAGACCTACCAAGGATAGCGGAAATGTGTGACATATTTTAATCAATGTGGTTGTGTGTTAAATCAATGAATTTAAGGCATGTTGGAGCAAGATTGGGGTAAGCAAAATAGAGAAAAGTCAGATGTGTGACTGCAGGGAGGACAGTGGCTGCCTGGGTCAGATGAGGTTGCCATGTCACAGCCAATTTACTACCTTTATTGACTTAGAGGCAAAGTGATTTTGACAAAATCCTGAGAGATCCTGAAAATTCATGACTAGACTTGTCAGAAAAACATAATGCAAACATGCTGGAAGTTTTGTGACACACAGACTTTTCCATCTGAGTTACATCTAGTGTCGAAGGGGCCACCCCTCATTTCTCAAGAATAGGAATGTTGACACAAGTAGCAATTTAGAGCAGGAACCCTCAAGAACACCAATAACAATTCAATCTTCATTTAAAGTTGCTTTGAACAAAAGTAACAACAATGGAAGACATTCTCAGCTTAAACACCTCTAGTGTTTATGCTGTTTGCAGGATAATACCTGGTGAGGAATCACGTAATTGTAAAATTTAAAGGTAGAACTGGTTTGCCAGCAAATGGGCCTCACTTTGAGTCTTTCAAGTTATGCATTTAGAGTTGCCACAAAATGTTGGCGTTTGGTCATATTTAACTAACAGAAAGTTAACAAGCACCATAAAATAAATCCTGTGAAGGCTTCTCAAATATCCATTACACTGGTTAAAAACAAATGAGAGAGCACATTCTATCCAAACAGTAATCAATGACCTCTCATCACCTCTTACTTACTATTCAAAAACTGAGTTGTAAAAAACATGACATTTAAATAAAACCGACTTTAAACTGCTTGACTCTATAATGAACATTTTTCTGTGTAGACTCATCTTAAGCACTGCCATATTATTTATTTATCCCCTGCTTCAACCATTAATGAAACCATTGACTCTTAGTAAACACCTGCTCTGAACAAAGCCCCTATACAAGATGCTCTGGGGATAGAGGTAAATGACATGGCTGCTGTCTGATACACCAGAAGAGGGATGAGTTAGTAGCAGCTAATTACTAGTCAATGATATTGAAACACCCCATGTAATGTATGCCTTATTGATTCCTACGCCTGGCTCACTCTCAGCTTTCTGAGGTGCCTTTTCAAAGGTAACTTCCTATTCAAAATAGCATTTTCATATTCCCTACCTCTTTCCCTATTTATGTCTTCTTTACACATACCACTACCTGACATTGTATCATATTTACTCTGTCTTCCAACACTACAATGTAAGCTCCCTGAGGGTGGAGATTTTGTCTGGTCCCTCACTATATCACTAGCACACACATTTTCTGGCACTTGGCAAGCATTGTATATGGAAGCCAGCAATAAATATTTGCTCAATAAAGCTCTTATGAAACAGACATAACCACAACAGAGAGGGGATTGGAAATTTCCATTTGCACCTCAGGATCTGTCATCTACCCCTCTTTACCCTGTTTTGTGATCTGTGCCCTTGCTCTTTTCTACAGATGACATCAATGGGCTCCCTTGTGAATGGTGGACTCCAGTGCCTTGATGTGGTGCCATTATCTAGCTCGATGAATGTCACCACCATTCACCCCGTCTTCTACTCTTCTCAACTGAGTTTCCAACCTTTTCAACTGAATTCCCACCTCTTCTGTGTGGATGGGATGGGTGTTCCTTGACTGATACGCAGAGCACCTGCTGCTTATCCCATCACTGCATTTACAACATGAGATTGCAGTCACCAGTTTCATCCTCTCATACTCCTCTCTCTCTACACACACACCAACTAAAATATAGGCTATTAGAGGGGGAATGCTGCTCTGTTTCTTTACTTTTCCGCAGGGGTGTGGTGTTTAACATTTAGTAGATACACAGGGGACTATTGAGAGATTGAGTGGACGGATACATGGATGAGTAAGTGAGTAGATGGACATAGCCCTTCCTTAAAGTCTCTCAATTTAGGCTTCTCTGGTAATTTCTTGACTTTTCACTGATCCCTTAAAAGTCCTCTTCTTTTCTCTTCTCAGTGACTAACAGAATACCCTATACATTGAATATGCTTAATGATTTGGAAACATCCAAGCTGAATATCATATTTACACACAGTGATTGTATTCATGTGTTGTTATGCTTTGGTAGACTAATGGTGGTCACAACTAGAAGTTAGAATCACCTGGGAAATTTCCTGATGCCCAGACTCACTCCAGATCAATTGCATTAGAACCCCTAAAGGTGGGATCAGGATCTCAGTAAGAAAACAAAACAAAACATTCCCCTTTCCTTCCGACCCTGCCCCACACTGGTAATTCTAATGAGCGGCTGAGATTGAGATTTTATCCTGCAAACAAACCCTACATTTATGCTCCAGTCACTCAGAGACTCATTCCTTTTTAGCAACTGAGAAGAAAACTATTTCCAAAGTAGAATTAGTCCTACTATTTCCCATCCTCTTCTACCTCTAGCCCTACTGGAGCACTTCCCCATCCCAGAGCACTCATCCTTTTTTAGTGTTGGATTTAGGTCATCTGCAGGAGCACCCTAAACTCACCCCTCACTGCCTCTTCTCATGTGCACACATCCTGGATTCGCCATTCTTCTTTTCTGCCCCATCTCTTTCAGAACTTGCCCTACTCTTTGTCTGTCTCCTAGCACAGTAATCTCCTCCCTATCTATTTAACAACAACAACAAAAATATTCCCTACTCTATCATATTTATTTTCTTTTTCCTTTCACCTCCAGACATTGTGGAAGAATTTACAGTCTTGTTAGCCTAGTCGTCTGCAATTCATTAACGTTGACAGCTCATCTTCCTCACCCACCCCTTGGCTGAAGCAGTTCCCTCCAGAGTTTTCACTAATGTCCATATCCACTGACATCTTGGCAACTCCCATTTTCCCAAGACCATTCTGCAAAATATTTGGTCTTTGTGTCCATTTTATCTTATGACACGGAACTCTCCTGGTTCTTCTGTTGACTCCTGGAGAAGACCGTCTCTCTCTCTCTTGGGTTTCTCTGCCTACTTCCTAGCACTAAATATTTACATTACCTCCTGGAATCACCCCCTGACATTGTTGTCTCTTCTATCTCCCTCTTCCTTAATTACTACAGCTTTATTTCTTTCTTCCAGTTAGAGACTTCTGAAATCTGTTACCATTAGTTCTGATTCTTTTTCCAGTCTAATCAGTTTTATTATAATGCAGATGTCCCCTCCTTCAAATAGTTTCTGGATATCCCCCAAGTTGCCTTCTCTCTGCAACCCACAGTACTTTTCATGTTATAGTTATTGGCTTATTTGCTTTAATCCCCCAATTACAGTACAGCTATAGTTCTTAGTCAGAGATACTCATAAGAGTCCTCTGAGGTGCTTTCAAAAAATATTTATTTCTCAGCTCATCCCTAAAGGTTTTTGCTCTGAGTCTGCAGTGGTGTCTGTGTAGCTATTGATTTGAAAGGTTCTGGGGGTCACTGTGACAAGCACCCACAGTTGAAGAGAGCATATCGCTGAGGCCTGGGCTCCTGAGGGGCAGGATTCTTATCTTCTGTAACCAAAAGTTCTGACACAGGGATAGGCACAGCGGAGCAGCTCAGTGCATGCCTCCTGGATGAGGATTTCATATTAATGACATTCAATCCATCATTCCTTTTTCCAGTGTGGATTTCATTTGGGCAGTCTTGAGTTCATTCTCCACTCCGCTGCTTCCAGAATGCCTCTTTCAACTCACCTTACCCTCTAGAGGCTTTGCTTCCCTTTGAGTCTTCCAAGGATTCCTCTTAGTATAAAAACTTCTCAGCAGCATTTCTTCTTTCCCATCACATTCTTTGTGTTTCCCTGACTACCCTCTTGCTATGAACTCTCCCATGTCTTTTCCTCTCTCTGACCTCTCAATTCTGTCTTCTAGTTCTACCTTTCAACTTCTTCTGAAGCATTTTACCTTTCGACTGTTAAAGACTGGTATGTCCCTCACAGTATACAAGTCAAAAGTAGACTGCAGAAAATGAAAACTACTAGAGGAAAAAAAAGATCTTTCTCTCTTGTATTATCCTTCATCATCTCCAATTCAATTCAGATTAAGTCAATAAACATCCACGGAGTATCTATGTGCCAGGCTTTCTCTAGGCCTGGGGAATAAAATGTGATCAGTTATCATCTCTGTCCCCCAGTTATAGAAGGTTGGGCTTATAACCAAATAGGTAAAGCTGATGTATAAATAGATTCTTAACAAAATATAAGATGTATCATATCAGACAATGAGAACAAAGTACAAGAGAAGAGTTAAGAGAGAAAGACGTTAGCTCAGTGCTGAGAGTTGGGTAGAGATCAAGGAAAACTTGAGAGAATGGATCCTGTGTATCAAGTGAGCAAACTTGTCAGACAATGACAGGAAGAGCTTCCCAGATACACAGAACAGCAGAAACAAAGGTGGGGGATGCAGGCAGCAGCAAGGTACTGTGGCTTAATCAGGGAAGAGTGGATCCTTGGTTTGAGGGGTTAGAAGCATGGACCTTGAGGAGGGTGAGCTGTAGGAGATAGAGGCAGAGAAGTAAGCAGGGGTCAGAGACCACAAACGACCCCACAAGCCTTGGCAAACGGAAGCCTTAGAAGGTTTTAAGCTGTGGAGTGACGTCATCAGATTTGCCTTTAATTCAGCACAACGTTTGGATGATCCTAGAACACTAACACTGACCTGAATCCTCATTTACCATCTGTGAATTCAGTTGTTTTTTCAAACTTGTAAAAGGCATGAGATCGTTTCTTAAAACACAGGTGTAATTTGATTTGCACACATGCATTTTAAAATGATTTATTTGGTTAAACAGTTTAACAACAACAACAAACAACAGGGATCTGCCAAAGTGGTTAGGGTTAGAGTGCATTCATCCTCCAAGGGGCATTCAAACAGCCATAGGTGAAGCATAAAAACATTATGTGCTGGCTTTATCAACACATTCAATCAGCACGGCTCTGTGACTTCCAGAACTCAACCCTCTCTACATCCCCCCTACAGGCTGCTGAAGGTCACGGTATCTGACTTTATCCTTGAACTTTTACAGGAGGCATCCCATCAGTCAAGAAAAATCTCAGTGTATATAAGTAGAGCAGAGTTGCTGCAGGGAAGGAGCTAGAACCATCTGGGGTTTGTAGAACCAAACAAAGAAGAAGAAAACTGTTCACAAGCCCAGCAGACCATCCACTGTGCCGCAGGAAGACACAAACACCCACATTTCCAGCACCTTTTCCATGTATAAAACGTATTACTGAATGTGCAGTGACAATTAGTATCAATAACAGGCAGGTGGCAGACATTCTGCTAAGGACAACAATGTAAGAGACAGCAGACAAGATCACAATAAATTTAGAGTCAAAGGTACCAAGTAACAACCACCAGTGATAGGGAACAAACAGAAATTGTAAAGTTACCAAGGTGACTAAGATTTAGCTACATATTTGGATGAATTAGTTGACACTAATATAAGCACATAAATATGCATTCTTTTTTTTTCCCACCATGATCTTGGGTCTTTGTGTTCTCATAATGATTAATAAAATGTGATCAGATATCATCTCTGTCCTTAATCATAATGATGAAGGATGGGGCAACGATGCAAGTTGACCTGGGTTCAACTCCCAGCTTCTTCACTTCCTAGCTCTGTGAATTTCAGAAAGTTACTTAACTATTTTAAGTCTCAATATCCTTATCAGTAAAATGTGAGGAATATAATGTTACCATATAAAGTATTATTGGCATTATTAAGATAAAATAGAATATAAAATAGTAGTATAGTCCTTGGGGGAAAAGGACATGTTTAAAAAGGGTGAATAGTAATAGAAATGATTATTATTAAACTTTTACATACTTTCACTATAGCTCTTAGCATACTACACTTTATTTAGTAATTTGCATGCTAAATTAGTTCTTCATGCTGTAGGTAGTGGAGGCATATTGTGTCTGTAGTCATAACAGTGTTTAAAATCCAGGCTAGACTTTAAAATGTGACTGGTTCATTATGAGTTTCTTGCCTGACTGATTTCTTATATGTTCAACTTCCAAACTTTTTCTCTGGAAGATTTCTCTTCTTTGTCTTATGTGGCCTTAAGTGCTGTCATGAGTCAAAGGACCTGGGGAGCTAAAAACAAGTAAAGAGGACTCTTATAGTCTTCAATATTCTAGATGAATCTGAACTGAATCTACTGAGAGATGCTACAGATCTCTGTAAATTTATTTCTTCATGTACCAACTGTCAGTCTCTGGAAGTCCATAAAGTGTGTGTATGTGTGTGTGCGTGTGTGTGTGTGTGTGGAGAGAGAGTGTGTGTGTGTGTGTGTATGTGAGAGAGAGAGAGATGTGTGTGTGTGTGTGTGTGTGTGTGTGTGTGTGTGTCTAAAAGGTTCCCCTCCCCACTGAACTTCACTCGATGGAGTTATACTTCACCCAGATGGCTCCACTAAGAAGAAGTAAATGGAATCTTTCAGGAGCCATATTCCTTTTCCATTAGAAAAGTAATTTTAGCTCCAGAGACTCAGTTTGTGAAATCAAGATGCTGACTTGAAATGTGTAGTCCTCAGATGCAACGTGTGCACTGAAATGGTGCTAAGTATAGCTCTGGACCAGGAAGAGAAGGCTCACATATCCTGTATCTAACACAATCCCAACCACAGCACTACCACAGCTAATAAAATTAATAGAATTCTGCTGAGCCCTGCATTATACCAGGATAGATGGCTGCATGGGTGCTTGACTTCATTTACTTATTCACTTTCTGGTAGATTCAAGGAACAGGGGATTCAAAATAAAGGGTGCTAGGAGTCTTCAAGACGGCTGGAAGGACCCGGTTCCTCAAAACCTCACCCTTGCATATTCTATCCATCACTGATGCGTTAGGTTACAGGTCGGCCATTTGCCTCGCCTTTCAGCAGCCTCAGCCACACTGTAAGTGAATTATTTTTATCGAATCAATACCTCTCTGAGAAGGGCAGCATTGATAGAACAGCTCACTTGCTGTGGAAAGGTGAACTCTGATATAAAGATTGGACTTGGGTTTGCAGAGGAGGGGGGCACAGCCAAAACAGAAGGCAGAGGAAGGTGAAAGGGCTTTGGTGCTTTTTGAAAAACACAGTCTAGTGACTGAACCAAGGGGCAGCTGAGGAAGCTTCAGCAACCCCCCAAATATCCATCATCCTATGTTCCCAAAGCCACCCAAGTAAATACACAAACTAACTCAGGAGTTTCAACACTGGCTGCAGATCAGAATTGCCCGGGGAGTTTTAACAGGTACACAAGGTCAATTGAAGCAAGAGGTCAGGGTATAGGGCACAGGCGTAGGTTCCTGGTTTATTTTTTAACCTCCCAGGGTGATTCCAATGTCCAGCTAGGTTATGACTTACAGGTCTCAGTGAATGCGATATCTGTACACTGCAATCACAGCTTCAAGGCAATTCTTCTTGACCCTTCTTTTAACCAGATGACCACTGTTATCTTCAGCCAATGTAGACATTGTGGAGTCAGCAATGGCATGAACAGCCTTCTTTGCTGAGATGTGAGCTAAAGCTACTAGGACTAGGGTAGTATGCTGAAGATCCCAGTCTCTTTATTTCAGGCAAATCTGCCCTTTAAAGATAAAAATTTGCCAGTCCTTGAACTAAGTGACAACTATTCAGCCATTTCTCCTTCAAATTTTGACTTAGCATCTTCTATGAGTTGTACATTCTTTGAGATGCTTCACCCACATATCACTAATGTTTGTAACTACATACCAGGTATTATTGTAAAATTGCAAATTTCCAAAATCTAGACTCTCTCCCCCGCCTCTCCACATGCACAGCCAGCATCTTATTCCAAGCCACCATCAGTTTTTCATCAGGACTATCACAATAGCCTCCTGCCTAGTACCTTGGTTTCAATCTTGTCCCCTTCCAATCTATTCTCTATCTAGTATCCAAGGTCATCTTTGGAAAGCAGAACGAGGCTTGCTTAAAAGCTATTGAGGCTTCCACTTCCCTTGGAATAAAAGTTAGACTCCTTTCAAAGCCCCACCAAGTCCTGCGTGGTTCAGCTCCTGCTCCTACCCCACCTTCCTCTTGCGCCCCTCTTCCCCTTGCCCACCAGGCTCAAACCACACTGGCTCCTCTCCACTTTGAAAGAACACTAATAATTTTTCTCCTGCCTTATGCCATCAAACATGTTTCTTCTACATAGAATGCTTGCCCTCCCTTCACTTCTTCAGGGCTAGGCTGAAATATCACCTGCACAGAGAAGCCTCCCTCTTCAGCCCATCTCAGCCCTCTCCAATTGCTTTGTATCACTCTGCCCTGTTTGTCTCCTTCCTCATACTTACCATAATTTGAAAATATTTATTGTAGAGTTATGTTTCTGTCTGTTTCTCCCACCAGGCTGCCAGTGCATCAACAACCAGGGCTTCATCTCTTATATTCATAAAAGTACCCACAATGTCAGCACAATGCCCAGTACCTAGCCATTTTGTAACAGATATTTCTTGGATGAATAAAGGAATCCATTTTACAGATATCAAATAAACTAATTAACTTGCTTGAGGCAAAAGAGCTATTAACAACCATTATAGGGATCTCTCAGAGGGAAAAAGAAAAACATGCTACTAGGCTTTGTATAAAAATCTCTTTTAAAAAAAGTATCATGTTTATCCTGAAGACCTTAAATGACTGTAATTGTCCCGAATCTCCTTTGCTTCACACATAACCTAAGCCACAGCTATGACTGTCCATGAGCTAAGTATATCCAGCTGGTAGTTTGAGGTCGAGAGGATTTTGCAACAGTGGAAATCCTTAAATTGCTTAAATATGCTTGTCACAAAGCATTTATCTCAAGTGCTGTCTACCTTGCCCAATGGGAAGCCCTGTGTTTTATCAAGTTGCAATCCAGCTGGGCTACCAACAGGATTTTCCTTTGGCAAAGGGGCAAGCAGCCATTCACGTCAGCATCCACAAGTTTCCTCCATTGCCATCTTGGGCATTGCAGTAAACTTCTGATGGGTGGATCCACCAGGACTTTCTTACCTGCACAATTCTGCTGAGGCTCCCAGTGGACTTTGATGCCTTCTCTCTGGCAGGCCCGGGTATATGCCAGGAATGACTCACAGTAACAGTTTTTATGGACTGGACATTCACACATGTCTGTCACACAGGACCTATAGGACCCAATAGAGAGATACAAGCATTTAAAAATATCAAACCATAAACACTCTAAATGTAACCTCAGAAAAGGTTGTAGACGGGGAAACCTGATTGGCTTATTAAAATTTGCTATTTTAGGTTAGAAACCTAAATTGGCAAAATTCTGCATGAAACTTAACTACTGGATACCTCTGAACAATGTATTACTAGATTTCCTCTCTTCTAGAGCAAGATTATCCAATAGAACTTGCTATAAGGATAGACATGTTCTGTCATCTCCACTGTGCAAAGCCACTGTCCATATTTGGCTGCTGAGCGCCTGGAATGTGGCTACCGAAACTGAGGAACCAGGTTTCTAATTTGCTTTAATTTTAATTAACTTAGATGTAAATAGCCCCATGTGCCTAATGGCTACCCCACTGGAACACTATTCCATCTTATGACGAACACTGATATAAAACTAACACATTTTACTGCAATGTTTCCAAAAATGGTGACCAACTTGATGAAAACACAAAATCCCATAGCTTTCTGAAGACAGACAATTAGAATTCACTTCTGTAATATCTTAGAATCTTAGTCTTCTAAAGAACACTGAATCTTCATTCTTTAGAATGTAAAGTGACACATTCTAAATAAAGCAAACCTTTCAGGGCTCTAATTAGACTGCAAGATAAACAGGATTGAATCAAGGCCTCCACAGCTGAAATATGGAAATGATGGACCAGGACATAAATTGAACGGGAATGTGTTTAAATGCAAACTAACAAATTTGTAAACATGTTGACCACAAAGACATAATAATGGCCTCACATTAGTATATAATATTACAGTTTACAAAATGCTTTCACAACCAGCCTGTCACTGAATGGTAAACAAGGCATAATACAGTTTCTTGTTCTATAAATGAAGGGGTCATTTTACAAATAAATACATGGGCCCAAAGTCAGCACTTTGAAGTGGAAAAGAGCAAATTAAATTATATCTCCCAGCTTTGAAAGCAGTGTCCTTTTTATTATACCACACAACAACTCTCATCTTCTTCTTCCAGCAAATGTACTGCCTAACAGTTTCAAATTCACACTTATGCAAGAGGCCTCCAAGATTAATAAAATTAAACTATCCTTATATTTTTCATAACCTTGTTCAGCAAACTCCCTTCCTCACAGAAGCTATTTCAAGGCTGAACACAGAAAAAATAATATCCAAGAGTACAAGCTGCACTTGTGATCTTGAAAAGTGATCATGACACTGCCATTGGATATTAATAATGTCATTTTCCAAAGGTGTGGGACCTGTGTCAAACAGCAAAAACCAGATTCAAGGAGCGATAGACCCACAGTGAATCCTCAAAGTTATTGCAGCCTAACACTCAAGGGCACAGCTTGGGGGAAATAGGAACTAACAGAGACAAAAGAGAGAACAGATCTAAAGAGCCTCCTTCCATGTCATGGACTGAGAGATTATTTGATGAGTGATACATAAGACACAATAACCAGGACAGGAAAAAGTGATCTTTTTTTCTTTGTAGTAATAACAAAGTTGTGTTTGTTGTTTGTTTGTTTGTTTGTTTTGAGATGGAGTTTTGCTCTTGTTGCCCAGGCTGGAGTGACATGGCACAATCTTGGCTTACTGCAACCTCCACCTCCTGAGTTCAAGTAATTCTCTTGCCTCAGCCTCCCAAGTAGCTGGGATTATAGGAGCTGGCCACCATGCCTGGCTAATTTTTTGTATTTTTACTACAGACGGGGGTTTCACCATGTTGACCAGGCTGGTCTTGAACTCCTGACCTCAGATGATCCACCCGCCTCGACTTCCCAAAGTATGGGATTACAGGAGTGAGCCACTGTACCTGGCTCAAGGTTGTATTTCTTAATACCTTTTTCCACTTTTATTACAGAAATCCTGGGAAATCACCTTCACTAGCAAATGCATTCAGGCACTAAACACACAGTACTGTCTTTACACTGAGTAGACCCTCTGGAATTCCAAAGAGAAGCCAAATAAAGCTTGTCCTTAAAATGGCGTCTAAACCTCAATGAATGAATCCCCCCTCAGTGCCATTTCCCTTTGTTGTTTCAATTTTCATCTCAGAATAACCCACACCCTTCGTATTCATACTCAAGACTTCACAGAAACGTTTTTGGCTGCCCCAGGTTCTAACCTCTAATGCCATTCCTGCTTCACTTCCCCAGTAGAATTTGTTCCCCACCCTCTCTCCTGGCCCATGGGGGTGGGTCTCTTTCTATATACACAGCTCCCACTGCCAAGATATGGATGGAATGCCATCTCCTGGGCCTAGTAAAATGATGGCACATATATGGGATAAGCCTGGTCTCGGTGTGAGGAAATGTGTCCTCGGATTTGAACAAATGTCTACTGTAATTCTGCAAAATTCCATGAACAATAAACAAATAAAATGTAATTTATTTGGGTAAGGGGATTGTTGGTGAATGTTTTCCTTCTTTTCTCTTGATTTCCACTTGCCTTATGAAGCTATTTACACAATTGAAGATATAGACAGCTAAATCCAATTCATTGAGACTGTTGAGAGAGAATGTTTTAAGCACACATTTAATAATCACAGTGTACATATACTTCCCTTCACCCACAGACAGACCCTTCTGTCTCCACAGACACAATCAATGATATGCCTTCACTGTAAAACTAAGGAAGATTTGAGCTTTTTATATGATTAACTACTCACTCAAGGGGAACAACAACGAGAGAAAAATTTTTGTCCAAGCCAGTACTTTACTTGAAAATGTTTTATATATTTTTAAAGGCTTGAAATATGTGTTTTGTCACGGAAGTTAAAAATTCAAGTGTTGTTTTTCACTTAGCAAGCTAATGATCTTTACACAAAATCATGAACAGAGTTTGTGAGAGAATGGAGAAGTAGCCAGCACCCTGCTCCGCTGGCAGAGGTGTGAAACTGCCAGCTCTTATGCAGAGTGTTTTTCACGGACTGTCTCCTTCACTCCACGCAGCAATGGGATATGAGGCAGAGATTTCCACTGCTTCATTTAATAGATAGGGAAACTGAAGCTTGAAGAAGTTAACTTACTCAATGTCACATGGTTGATCATAGATCCAGAACTGCAAAACTAGGACTACAGCTTGTTTTTTTTCTGATCTCAGAAACCATATTCACAGTAACTATACATTAGATCTTTCTAGAGAGCAATTCAATTGAGTAATATTTATAAACAGCCCAGAGAAGGTTCTTACTCTCTGATGAAAATTTTACGCCTAAGGAAACAGTAATGTATGTGAACATAGGCTTCAAATTTAGGAATTTTCATCACAACGCTATTTAAATTGAAAAAGAAAAAGGAAATAACCTGAATTGTCTATAATAAGTGCCCAGTTAAATAAATTCAGATGACTTCTATGATGAAACACCCTACAGCCATTACAACGATGTTTTGGAGACATATTTTTAAATATGAGAAAATATTCAGGAAGGATTAACTGGAAAAAAAAAAAACAGAAGGATAACAAAACTGTGTTTCAACATCATGTAATCACACAAAGAAAACAAGAATAACTGAGAACAGATACCACCAAATCCAACAGACGGCTGGGGGTGGTGAATTGTACTTCTCTTTAATTTTCTTACCTGTATTTTCCACAGTTAATACATACCAGTTTTCTAAAAAGGTAAACATCACAGTTTACTATTAAAACTACACAAAAGAATATCATGAAAGATATTAAGGTTTAAATCAGAATTTAAGAACGACAGTGGGAAAATAAAGAATGGGAGAAAATGAGAGTGTCTATTTGTAGGTCTTAGTTATTCAACATTCCTCCAGCTAAAATGTTCCCATTCTGTGCCCCGGCAGCCTCTTGATACAGACTTCAGCTGGATTCACTTTGCGTTGCCATCAAACTTGCATTTCATTGGTCTACTGATGTGGTGGTGGAATAGATAATGGAATAATTATGCATGCCTCTGTTGCTTACATAGGAATTTATTAAGAGAAAAATAAACACATCTTCAAATGCACTTCAAATTTTAGGGAGGGACAAAACTATCGTTATTCAACTATTCAATTCGTGTTTATCACACTTAATAATTCAGTGTGAGGAAAATCTAATTTGTGACACAGTGAAGTTTGAGTTTTTCTGTGTTTATGGAAGATTGTTGTCCTTTCTTTAATCAGTATGCACCGATAGTCTACATTTATATTCATTTTATAGAATAAGTAGAATTTTATCACTTCTGGTTGTGACTAGATTTATGGCCTTGGTGTCTCCACCCTCATGACATTGTTCTGTCACAATTATGTTCTGTTTGATGGTGAGTTGGTCAGGAAACAGCCGCCCACTGCTCCAGTGGGAAAACACAGGTCACATTACTCTGAGCTTTTCCAGGAAAGCTCTGCAGGTGAAGACAGCCTGCCTGATTCTTTGGGTTTCTATTGTAACAAAATTGGCAAAATAACAAAGGAATCAGGCCAATGCAATTCCTTCAAAGCATACCGTTTGTCACAGGAGTTTCAAATTAATGTATCTAGAAATGGTTTCCTGATTCATCTGCCCCACTCCTGGCATCTTGCCTGGCAGCCAAGAGGTGCAGGCAGGACTCTTGCTCTGTGTGGTTAACACAGCTGCTCAGTGCCACGACAAGGCAAGAGGAGTCCCGGAGCTGCTGCGGAGGCCCAGGGAGCTGCATCAGGCTGGGCCGCACTTTCTCACACACCCACTACCTCCCTTCTCTCAATGTTTGATGTTTTTGTGTCATGCTTCAATGACTCCTTGAAGACATATTTTACCCTGTTCCTTATAGCACTCAGCACAGTAGTGGGACTATAACTGACCTGTGGTCAGTTCCCTCCCTGAAATCCAACTAATCACGATTCAGCTGCAGAGAAGCCTTCAGAACTCCTTTCCCCTCATCAAACTACAACTACTGCCTCCTGAAAACTCCACACCAGAAACCATTAGGCACATGCAGTTATTTAAATTGGAATTTAAATTAATTACCATTAAATACAATTACAAGTTCAGTTTGTCCGTCCCATTGGCCACATTTCAAATGTTCAATGGCGGCAGGTGCCAGTAGCCCCCATACTGGACAGAGCAGATTGAGAACACTTCCATCACTGCAGGAAGTTCTGTTAGATGGTGCTGCCAAGAGTGCAGCTCCATCAGCACCAGGGAATCCCTTTCTGTCCTCCCAGAGGGATTTATAGGTGTACTGAGATTAAGATCAAGCTCACCTTCTGACTGGGCACCTACAGAAAAACAGTTCAAACTGCTTGGCATCAAATTCAATGTTCCTAGCAATCTAGACTTCAGCCTACTTTTCTAACTCCATCTCTTTCTTCTCCACTCATTCTTTTGCCAGGACATAGAATGTCCCATCAATCCTTGGGCTTCCATCCACCTTGCTATTCCTGCCTTGAAGGCACTTCCATGTCTTTTCCAAGGGAAAAATCTAATGTCTATCATTTAAGACTTAATTCAAATTCCTCAGTGGTGTCTTCCAAGTGACCCAAAGAAATTTAGCCACTCCCTATGGGGTCGCATGTCCTTTATACCTTTCTTACTGCACAGATCCTTTGAAACATCACCTCTTTCCCTGTTGGGGGGACAAGGACTGTGTCTGGCTCATCTAGCCCCAGCACGCCTTGAACACATAGGTCAGTAAATATTCAGTGAATTGTTCAAAGACTGAACGAGAGTAATCTCATGGCCTTTTCCCAACTTCCATAGGATTGGACAGCAGGACATTGATATCTGAAGGGCATGAATTCCATCCTTGCTCCCACTCTGTGGCCACTATGTGGCCACTGCCTAATATGGCCAAGGCCACGGGGGCTGTTGGTCATAACAACCTCTGAACTAAGCTGCTTCTTGCATGCCTCTCCTGTCTCAGGGGATTTTTTTTTTTTAATTTACTGACTGGTGGAAAAAAGGATTTGATGAGATAATTCTGCTTTAATGACACATTTTCAATAAAGCACATATCTGATATAAGAACAACCTACAGTTTTTCACGTTATTAAAAAGGCAAACCTCCAATACTGCTAGAATCAAAACATCAAACACACCTGTGCTTCCTAGCAACAGCATATCCAAGTGGTTTCCCCTCTGCTTTCTCTGGCACAAGGGCCATGCCTGTCAGACAGAGGCAAGTGCCTCTGCTTCCCAGGCACAGTTTTGAATGACAGATGTATTACTCATTGGGAACTCTCCACGCTGCCTCTTGGAGAACAGAAGGGCAAGCCAGGAGTGGCAGGGGCTAGCTCCATCTCGGAGCCAGATATCCAGAGTTCTGACTGTCTCCTCTGCCACCGCAAAGGGTCTTTGGCTGGACTATGTTTGTCAATCTAAAGGTCAGCTTTCCTGGGAGCAATGGCAGGATCAAGGCAGAACTCAACAGTGCAAGGAAGATAGCAAGAAAACCACCAGGTGGTCATATGGCTTTCCTTGTTCCACGTATCTAAGAAGGTCATAGAAGTGAGTGAAGGCATCTTAGGCTTATCGGTGCCTGAGCATCAGTGGAAAACAGGGAAGGGAGAGGATAAGGGAGACAGAGTCCTGGCTGAGTGAGGAGAATTGCAGTTAGCTACCACAAACCTATTAAAAAACTCACATTTTAATCCTTGAAATTCTGCCCTAATTTCCATAATCTGAGTTGCATGGAAATAACTAAAGGTAGTAGCCAAGGTAGGAAGGCATGTCCATGTCACTTTATGCCTGTGAAAACAATTTCATCCAGTATCATGCTCTTTTCCTCAGTCCTACACAGGCACATTCACACATTCATTCTTGTCCATCTATGGAAGGGGTGTAATAAACACCATTCTCACATGGAAAACCTGGCCAGAAAGTTCAATCCTGGGAACTATGAGGCTGCTTTATTGAGGTGTTAATGAAAGGGCAGTGCCAATCTGCTGAACCAGCCAGGAAGGAGCTCCTGCTGCTCCCTCCACAGCCTTCCTGGGCCAGCCCCAGTTTAGCATCCCTGTGGCAACTGTCCATGCTGGCTTAAATATGGTTGAGGGTAGTCCAGGTTCTATGGCTGCCAGGGGTAGCCAGGACAGAACAGCAAGTCCAGGCATTTTCATTAGCTTGTCGATTTCATAACCTTAATCTGAGGAGACGGGGCAGGGGAATGAATACCTGGAATGGGAGTTCAGCCTGCTGTTCTGGTTGTAGATACAAAAGTTATCCCCCAGTTCATCTTTCCCAAATTCTCCCCCTCCCCTCCACCACCCTCAAGTTAGATCATTAGTGCACTCCTCAGTGAAAAGAAGACATTCATGGAGCTCTGTTTGTTCCAGGCACTAAACAAGGTACAGAGGCTAACAGAGATGGACTCCTCCAAGAAAACAGGATTGTGCAGATACTAAAAACCAAACTCCAAATGACACAATGACATTAAGAATGAGAAAAAGGGAATTCCTGGCTAAGGGAGGTGCCTGAATAGAGGCACAGCATTTCCAAACCACCAGATCTTAGATTTGATAGTCACGTGGTCAACCTCCCAACATCAAAAACGATACAAAGCAAAAGAGTCCCTAACAGAGAGTCACGCCGTCTCTTCCTGAGAACTTGCAGGACAGGTGACTGGTTTCCATGCAGAGAAGATCTGCTGGTTATGACATTTCTTTCTTCTAGGGTTCCAAATCCTCAAAATCTCCAGTTAACTGCAGTTCTGACGTTGGGAGCCACACAGAATCACTCAGCACGCCCTTGCTCATAAGGACTCCTCAGTTGCCTTCCTGAGCTCCCCCTGCTCAGCCTTGTATTTTCATCTTCCTGCCTTCTGTGTCCCTCCCTCCCTGTCACTTGCTTGCTTCCTGGATTGACAAGAACAAAAATCCAA
Source organism: Ateles fusciceps (assembly GCA_036589455.1). Taxonomy (NCBI): domain Eukaryota; kingdom Metazoa; phylum Chordata; class Mammalia; order Primates; family Atelidae; genus Ateles; species Ateles fusciceps. Next base: position 15,009,632 of record JAZHEH010003329.1, read on the forward strand.
CAACCAAATTAACAGGAGAAAAACATACCGAACCATTTTCGTTCATGATTCACAGTGAATCTCTTACTTGATTGCCTGCCCACTGTCCCTACCTTATATACATTGCCTACTTATACATTCCAACATTTTTTACCTAATTTAGATTCTCTCCAAGTACTAAAAATATTTATTTTTAAATCCTCCTAGCTTTCCCCAGGAGATGAATGGCATTACCCGCACAGCAGCACACAGGAGCTCCAGAGATGGTCATTCACCTCTGACCCTCTTCTGAAGCTACAGATTGTTTTTGTGGAATCATGTAGGCCTCTGTGGACACAGAGACCTCCTTTAAGAGAGTAGCAATTCTTAGGATTTTCCACGGATGCCAGTTTTAGAAGAAGCCCCACATACTTGCTTTTAGTAGAGGTACGCTTTTAGCAGTGACCAAACAACCATCATGCATGTCTGGAATCTAAAATATTTTCTACCTTGATAAGGCCATATATCAGACCATATGTGGACAGTAAAATCCTCATGTCCACAGTTAAATTCTCCCCCATCTAATAATGGGGAAGGGGATGTGCACCGTTTTGGTATTTCCTCTATACCCAGGAGCCTCAGCTTTAAAGAACCCAAAGCCACACGCTATACATAATCAGTAACCCTGAGAAATACAACTGTTGGGAAGTTGAGCTATCTTTGCTCGAGTAGGAAACACTGTCTTCATGGAGGGGAAAAACTGACCATGATTAATAGACATTTGCTGAGTTGTCCCTCTTCCAGAGATAACTCCTCATTTCAGTTTGGGCCCCATTCTAGCAGAGCCTGGCAAATCTTGAAAGAAGTCTCAGGAACTGGCCGGGGGAGAGAGAAGCTTGGTCACGACCCCCCTCTAGTGGCTGAGAGGTAGAGTGCCAAGTAACCGTAATTCTTACTCCAGCATTTGCTTCTAAATCAAACAACTCACCTTTTTGGAGGCTGGCTGATAAAAAAAGAACATAAAAATGGCGCTTGGCAGAAAATCAATCACTTTTCTCTTAAACTTGTGCTCAATTCATCACTGTCATGCTTACTGTAAAACAATTGTAAGACTGGTGAACTGAACCCCCGTGTAATCCTGAGCACCTACCCCAATGCCTACCAAGAAGGGTGAGTGCTTATGAGGCAGGCTCCTGCGGAGGGCAGGGTGAGGTGGGCCACGACCACCGGGAAGAAGCCTCTGCTCCGTCCATCTTTTTCACCTTTTTAGTGAAATCTCATTTTACCTATGCACTGCATCAAGCTTCATGTATTTTTTTTTTTTTTTTGTCTCTAAAAAGAATCTCAAGTACAAGTGAATCGGAACCCTTCACCTAAGCAGAAGAGAAACATTCTTTACCACAAAAGGAAAAACCAAACTGTTTTTTCTTACTCCCACACACTCATTCAACACAGAACACTTCAGTCACCAAAATGTGTAGGGATTTTTCCCTACTAACCGCTAGTTCTCCAGTGGACACCAACTGGATGTCCTGAAATTTAACTCAATTCTGACACTATCTAGTGGAGTTAGTGTTGATCCCACAGGCAAAGGTCTCAGTCCCACAGCACTGCTCCCCCACGTTAGATGTCAATTGCAGCCTCAGTTTGTGGCCTGTGCTTCTGACCAACAGGTTATAAATCAGAGTTCCCACAATCCACTTCTTGGATCCAGTTAATTTGATAGAGTGGCTCACAGAACTCAGGGAAACACTTACTTACATTGGCCAGTTGATTATAAAGGCTGTTACCAAGAACACAGATGCATAGCCGGATGGAAGAGATGCACTGGGCCAGGGTGTGGGAGAGGGACACAGAGCTTCCTTCTGTGCCCTTTCCAGGCACACCACCTTCTGGAACCCCTGTGTGTTTAGCTATCCAGAAGCTCCCCCAAACCCTAACCCTCTGGGTTTTCATGGAGGTGCCATTACGTAGACCTAATTAATTGCATCACCGGCCATTGGTGATCAACTCAACTTTCAGCCCCTCTCCCCCTCCTCAGAGGCTAGGGGGAGAAGGTGAAAGTCCAATCCTGTAATTACATGGTTGGTTCCTCTAGCAATGGAGCCCCTTTCCATCCTGAGGCCGTCCAGGAGCCCCCCCAATGGTCTTCTCATTAGAACAAAAGATGCTCCTATCACCCAGTAAATTACAAGGGATTTAGGAGCTCTGCATCTGTCACTCCTACCATTCAGGAAATTAATTGCAAAGGTCTTAGGAGCTCTGTGTCAGGAACTGGGGTCAGAGACCAAATTAAAATACAATAATGGGAAAAAAAAGATTTCCTTAGTGTCCTTATGTACAAAGTTTTAGGCGCTCTGTGTCAGAGAACAACATACACATTTCAGTATACATATTTCACATCTATCAAGTCTGAGGTGGTAATACCATCAGGGGCCCACGGTACCAGCATGTTGCCAATATGCAGCTGCATTTTGGGGTAAGCCTGCCTCTTGGTTTATAAACTGATGGGGTTCCCACAGTACTAGTATTCTGACTCTGTCAAGATATGAACTTGCCCAGGGCTCAGTTAGCCCCCAAAGTAGGTAGTATATGTATTTCAAAAGCCCCCCGCCCAGAAATGAGAGAGGGATCTTTACCCCAAAGAAACTCACTGTCTCCTCTTTGGTGAGCCCATCTCATCATAATTCTACTTCCAACATAGATACAAATCATCTTTGAAGTTGTTCTAGTCCCCTCAACAAACACCAAGGGAATGTCCACTGTGTGCGACCTGTGGGCTGGGCATTGTGGGAAATGCAGAAAGAAGAACCTGGCTTCGATCCTGGGGCCCTTGGGGTATGGAGGGGAGAGCTGGGCAGGACTGGGCCAGGCAACGTGCGAGGAGTATGGAGGGCAACACATTAAGGGGCATTGGTTCTTGGGCTCCAGTAAATACAGGGCTGGCACTTGACAGAAAATGCCTTCTTAAATGTTGCTCCCACGCACGCATCTCACGTCTGGGCCCTCGAGAAGGAAACGTGTCTACACAAGTGTCTCACAGCATGATCTACTGAAAGAGGCAGCAGGGTAAGGGGTCACCACACCGTGGTGGAGCCTCAACTGTGTTATCTTGGGCACATTAGTACCTTCTTCTACACCCACTTTTCCTAGCCTCATCTCTCTCCCTTAGGGTTCTCACAGAAGGTAAAATCTGTGTTCTTTCCCTCCCCAATGAATCCCTAAAAGAAGAGCAAAATTCATCCATGCACAGAAATGCAAATGGTTAGAGGACTGAGTGAAACAGAAATTGCAGCCCCCCTCCCCCATCTTTGCCCCTGCCAAAGTTCAGAATTTGAAGGATGTGCAGGAATTGAACTTTGTTCTTTCTTTCCTACCGATCTAGGGTGCCATCCCTCGGGACCCAGCCCCAGCAGTGTCTCTAGTCTTCCCATTGGCAGCAGAACAATACCAGCCTGAGTTTGCCCGTATCGGCCACAGCCACCTCCAGAGAGGGCAGTAATTGGGAGTGTGGAGTCACAAGTGGCTGCGAGGAAAATTTATGAAAGTGAAGGCATCTAGCATCTGGAGGCCACACCCCAGCCACACGCAGCAGCCACCACCAGCCCCCTGCTTCAAGGGGCCGACCCTTCCATAGGCCTTTTTCACATTAGTCAGTGGATGGCTGCCAAGCTCCACAAACAGTCAAAGGCACAAATCCTCCACTATGTGTATTAATCAAAGGGCGGCAGCAGCGGCTGCCCCTGGAGGATGCGGTATGGTGGTGAACTTTTTCAGATGCCGGGGGCCTTAAATCAAGCATCTGCCGTGCCTTTTGGCTCCACAATAAACCAGCATTCACATCCCATCACTGCACAAGAAGGGGTTTTTCACATTCAATGCCCCCTTTGCAGTCTTGTCTTCCCAGGGAAAGCTCAGTCCACTGGATCTCAACAGGGTGCTACTCATCCCGAGAGGCACACCCCCACTCATCAGTGGGGGCTGGCATGCCACCATCCTCAAATCCCAGAAAAAGGACTCCATGACCAGACATTCCCCAAAGCCAAATCATAAACACCACAGGCCTGCCCCTCCATGCCAGCTTCCCCACATCCTCTGCTAGAATGAGAGCACCCTTAGATGAGCCCAGAGAGTTGGAATGTGAGGCCTGTTTTCTATAAGCAACTGCAGAGATAATTGCCTAAAAGGCCCCAGAACCCTGGCCCAAAGGCATTGCATGATCTTCTGTTTTTACCATCACACTATTAATAAGTGGCAAAGACAGCATTCAGAGCTGAGCCCTTGCCCTCTCCCCTGTGACAGGCTGCCTTCTAAAGCACATGCTGTTCCTTCTACCTGGAACATTCTTCCTCCCCTTCCTCCTAGTTAAAATCCACTCCTCCTTCAATATGCAGCTGAGTAACTTTCTCAGGGTAAGTTTCTGAGATCCCCAAACTAGATAAGGCTGCTCTTAAGCCTTCTCCTGGCATTCTTGCATGGCCCATATCACACCCTACAACGGCAACTCCATGGGAGCAATCCCTTACTCCACCTACTCCACCATGCTCTAGGGCTGGCAGATGATGCTCACCTATTTCCCCCCACCCCAGTGGAGTGCCTGGTCTAGAGTTAATGCTCAAAACCTGTTTTCTGATGTATTATTTATAGATGTTTATATAGTCAAGTCCAGATAAAGTGACTACTAAGATGACGAGATTTAGAGGGTTAAATGGCCTAAAAGGGAAGGAGGAAATAAGCATTCCATGAATTTAACTGCTACTAACAGATCAAGACAAATAAGTTCTGAAAACTGGAGTGGACAGCTAGGAGGTCAGTGGTGGTCTTAGCAGAAATACTTTTACGGGAGTGGTGGGGCCAGCAATCAGCCTGAAGTGTACTGGAGGTGGAAAATATGTGAGGCAATGAGGGAAAGACTATTCTTTCAGTAGGCTGTCAGAGCAGAGGAGAGAAATGAGGAGATAATTTGAAGGGCAGCCAGAAGACAAAGAGAGAGAGCAAGACAGAATCAAGAAGACTTGAATACATTTTGCATCAAAAGGGGAAAGGAAGTCCAAGATAACATGCTGAAGCTGAAGAGATGGAGGGTTTAGGTAACTGGTGACATAATATAGGGAAGAAAACAGGAGAGGATGGGGTCAAGAATGCAGGGGAAGAGATGAGCCTCCTATTTATTTATCATTGCTAGCAGTCGAATTTCTGAAAATAAAGAAAAATACAGCAGTCCTTACACTCATATAAGACAACATAGGGAGAGATAACTTATAGATCAGCAGTTGGAAGAAGAAAGATCAAGGTCCCAATCCAAATATCTAGCAAAGAAGCCAGCAGAACTGAATGCCATTTGCAAATGGTGTTTCCAGGTGAGGAAAGACTCCACACAAGGGACAAGATGAGAGCCTCTACAGAATGAGATTTTACTCCCCCAGCTCAGTCTATGCCCTTGGGGACTCATGACAAAGGAAATAAAATGAAACTAAGCCAGCATTTTAATCAAGCAGAAATTTAGTGCTGGAGAAAATGATAATATGGCAGGTTTTCTGTCTGTTTGTTTTGTTTTGTTTTGTTTCAGATGGAGTCTCACTCTGTCCCCAGGCTGGAATCAGTGGCACTATCTCAGCTCCCTGCAAACTCCATCTCCTGGGTTCAAGTGATTCTCCTGCCTCAGCCTCCTGAGCAGCTGAAAGTACAGGCACACACCACCATGCCCAGCTAATTTTTTTGTATTTTTAGTAGAGACAGGGTTTCACCATATTGGCCAGGCTGGTCTCAAACTCCTGACCTCATGAATCAGCCGCCTCGGCCTCCCAAAGTCCTGGGATTACAGGTGTGAGCCACAGCACTCGGCCCTAATATGGCAGGTTTTCTAGATTTTAAGCTTGTGATCTAAGAGTAGTGATAGAACACTTTCCCCAAAGCAGGGGACCTAAAATTGAGAAACCATTTTTTTTTTGTGGGCGTGACCCTTATAGATGTTTTCTTATTTTTATGTTCCCACTATACAATAAAAGTCTTAATAGCAGCAATCATGGCAACCCACTGTGGTTTAGGGCTGTGAGGGCTCAAAACCCCACAATAGGCTGGATGACTCACAAAAAGTCAGAGAATTATAGAATCGTAGAGTTTTAAAAGACCTTAGGGACTATCTACTCCCTGCAGGAATTCCTTTTATAATATTCCTGCCAGATGGTCATACATCTGCATCATGTCTGTGACAGGAGCTCGGTAGCTTTTTAGGAATCTCATTGCTGTGATAGACAATTACAGCTTCTATCTCTCAGTAAGTTTTCTTATATATTAAATGAAAATGTGTTCTATAACTTCCAGCCCTTTATTCAGATCCTGCCTTCTGTTACATTGTAGAATTATTCTATTCTATTTCAGCTTCCATGTGACAGCCTCTTCAAACACATTACATAACATAAAAATGTTCCACTTAAAAGTTAAACTTTTGGGGGGGCCTCCAGAAGTATTCCTATAGAGAGAATAGGTTAACTTCTCTTCCCAGGTCAGCAAGGGGCGTGGTTTCAAAAGCAAGAACTTCCCAGCGACAAGCCTGACCTGCCTTCTTTCACGTCTCCAGGAGCTTAGAGGTCTTTGTCTAATTTTCGAGGGCACGGGAAAATAGACCGCCCAGGTGAGCTGCTTTTGTTTCGAAAAGCCCGCGAAAAGCTATGGGCGGACTGTGGGCCGAACAACCAATCAGATGTCAGAATCAAAGATCAGTCATTCCAGCAGAAGTTTGAAAGAACTTCTCTCACTGGAAAAAATTTGAATGGGGCGGGAGTAACTACCAGATGAAAAGATCCCCTGCCCCTCACCTGTGCGATTTCCCTCTCTGGGATTCCCTCCCATGACAGCGTGGGGAGCTGGCTTTCTTTCTCTCTCCCTACTTCTCTTCTCTCTCTGCCTAATAAATCACTTTTCTGCAAAAGCTCTTGGGGTCCAATATTTACTTGAACAATATCACTGCACCAGGGCTTCCCACCCATTCTTGGGTGGATGAGAGCCCAAGGACTTGAGCACATCGGGCACCTCCCACGGGGAGCGGAGCCTCCTCTGCATCCCGCAACCCGGTCACACTATCATGTCATTTTTTACTTTCTTTGCTTTTATTTTTTTTTTTTTTACTTCCAGTCACTAAAGGGTGTGCCACCTAAGTATAAACGCTGTTTCTCTTTTATTTATTCTTTTAATAAATCTCTACTGAACAAGCCATTGTGCTTGTGTCTCAGCAAAGGACAAAGATGAGTGAGGTGGGGTTCTTAGTCCTAACTACACACTGTGCCGAAATAGATTATAATAAAGGAGGAAATAATGTGTGTTACAAAAAGCAGTCTAGCATTACCAAGGGAGTTCAAGGAAATAGATTATTCTGGCATGGAGGATAGGAAGTGAGAAGTTAGGAAAGATTTTGAGGAGGTGGCATCATTTGAGTTACATCTAAAAGAAAAAAATAAGTTTTACCCAGGCAAAGAGGAAAGAAAGGCTTTTTAGAAAAATGTATACTTTAGACATACATTTGTTTGAAACAGCATACGCTCCATTTGGGGACCCATGAACATCAAGAAGGGGAACAGACAACACGAGAAATCAACAGGACAGGTAGGTTTTGCCTGTTTAATGACTTCCTTGTATGCCAAGCTATGAAGCATGAACATTATTTAAGTAATCAGAAGGAGTCATTGACAGTTTCAGCAGTAAAGTGATAGAATTCAAAATGCACCTCAGGAAAGTGAGCTAATAACAATATTTTAGATGGAATGGAAGAGGTGGAGAAAGGACGTTACATAGGAATTAAGCAGATATTTCTGAAGACCCAACTAAGGATTACAAGAGGAAAAAGACACCACAGGGAGAGTTACCATTTTCCCGTGGTGTCTTAAGTGGTGGTCTATGACACCATTTACCTGGGAGAACACTGGTAGAAATCGAGAGAGGGACATAAAGCATAGAGATAGGAGAACATATAGAGCCTGAAAAAGGGTCTTATATTGGAGCAAAAGGAAAAAAAGAAGAATCAAAGATGCGTCTGGAGATTCAAGCCTGGATTTAAAGTCTGCCAAGAAATTAGAGTGATGCAAAAGAACAGGGTGGGAGGAGAGATGATGAGTTTGTATTTAAACACATTGTGTTTCTGGTGGAACATCCAGGCAGTGGTGTGATGGTAAATGTTCAGCTACTGGCTTCTTGGTGGGATCAGGGAGAAGAGCGGACCCCCTGATTGGTAGCGCATGATAACTTATGTGGTGTAAATACTCACAGTGTAGCTGCTTCTAAGCTACAGTACCAATGTGGCATTACTGATCACTAAACACACAGTTTAGGAGAGATTCTAACAATTGGCAGTAGGGGGATAATACAAGCCAGCTCCATCACCCCACTGCGTCTACATTGGAGAGGGGGAGACAGGGTTGAGCCAGAGTGTTCCTATTGAACAGTAAACAAAACGTGATTCTTTGCCAGACAGAGACCATGACTACTGACAAACTTGGGCATCCCTATTGACATGCATCCAACTTCAGCCAAAAGCCCACCAACGGGTTCTCTCACTCTCTCTTACCAACATTCATACACAAGCCATAAAAACAAGGGCTGACAGCAACCAATGAGTTCATGCTGGTTTTATTTTTTATAATGTCTTAGGATGATTCCTCCTTTAAGATTTATTATTGTTTTGCCTACCATGAAATGGTAACTAAGCATTTTGGTAAATCAATTTAAAGATTGCTTTGTTTCATTGCTATCATTGTAAGTACCTCTGGGCTGTCTGCTATTTTATAATGGCTTTTCATAATGCTGCTTAGTCACTCATAGGATGCAATTTGGACTTTTTTTTTTTAAGAGAAACTCTAAACTATTTTTTATCTCTTTCCAGGTGTAAAAAATCTAGCATTATGTCTATATAATACTGGGGAAGTTCACGATGCTGTAAGGTTGGTAAGGAGTACTATGTGGAACACAAAATTTAAAAGCTGAGTGAAGTGAATAACCCATATAAAGATAATGATTGAAAGCCCTACACTGGGGAAGAAAGTAGGAGGAAAGAGGAAAAAGTAGAATAGTTGAAAAAGATTTTACTAAGACTCAATAGGAAAAGTTGTAATTTCTCACTTATATATTTCCAACTACAGCACAGACATCATCATATGCTTTCTTGGGGACACAGCAGCCAGTTTAATATTTTTGTCTAACCATTTCTTGTATTAATGTATAGGGGAATAAAACGTTTCATTCCTACATAGCAGCCAAATGTTCTTTCAAATGTATTAAACAGATCATAAAACTCCTTTAATCAAAAGTTTCCAAAAATATCTCATCACATTTAAAGTACAATCTAGCTAAGCCCTAGTCATGATCCACAAGCCCCCAGATGACCTAAGCTTTTTCTGCTTTACACCTTCATCTCCATTTAGAAGCCCTAGCTCACTACCTTCCAACCTGGCTGGCCTTCCTGCTTTTCCTTGAAAATGCCAATCTCATCGCTGCCTCTTCCTGGAACAATTTTCTGGACTAACTGGAGAAGAAGTGGCTCTCTCCTTCTCAAATTTCAGGCCAATATTACATCCTCAGACACTCCTTCCCTGACCACTAGTATCCAAAATGACCCCATTCTCCCGTTTTATCACCTTCTCTTAAGTCAGAAATTATTCTGTTTAGTTGATTATGTTTGGTGACACTCTCCAATTAAAATGTGAGTTCTGCCATGAAAGACTGTGTTTGTTTAATTTCCTGCCAAATCTCCAGCACAGTTACTAGCACATTGCAGGTGTTCATATGTGGAATGGCAAATGCTCCCACTCCCATTAATTGGGTACATTTTAAAGGAAAAGAAAACTTTATTGAAGAATGACCCATATCTTCACAATCCTGTCCTCCATTGTATCTAAATATAATGCTCGGCCACCATGATGCCACATTAAGTAACACAACAATATTGAATGAATATGGAATGAATAATTCAATACATGTTTTGGGGTCTAGCATAGAAGAATAGTCAGGCCATTTAAAAGAAACATGACTAAGAAAGAATGTGCTCATTTCTCTCTGCCATGCTGGGAGCAATTTACAGTGTCCTTAGGAAGCCCTGCAGTAAGATAGGGTAAATATAGGTATGAGTTTCCTTTAGTCACTCATGCATTCAACTAGCATTTAACAAACATGGAGCGGAGAACTAGTGATTTAAAGATAAGAACTCAAAATCTCCACTTTCAAAGACTTAAAATAGAGTGAGAGAAGCAAATACAAAAGTAATTTTATTACCATATGATCAATATTATAATAGAGATATGAAAACAATACTGAGAGACACCAGAAAAAGAAATGGTCAACTGAGTTGGAAATGGAGACGGTATATTTGAGAAAACTTCATTGAAGAGGGAACCAATGACCAACAATGATCAGAGTTTTGCATGAGTGTGAGAGGCAAACAAAGAAAAGCAAAACACAAGGGAGGATAGCACATGGAAATCCATTAAGCCCTTAAATGGCATTACCCACTAGGGAATTATAATAAATTTTATCTGGCATAAGTAGTTGAACATGTGTGAGAAGAGACCACAGGCTTACCAAAATGTAACAAGGAGAACATAGATAAAAGAACTATAGGCTATCTATTTACAAATACAACGGCAAAAATATCACATAAAACATAATTAAGCAGAATTCAACAGTATATTAGAAGAATAACATATCATAACCAAATACCATTTTTTAGGAATACAAGGTTGGTTTGATTTTAAGGTATCTAGTGATATAATTTTTCACATTAATAAATGAAAGAACTGCTATGTATTCATGCTTACAGATGCAACACAATATACAATAAATTTAACATTAATCCTAGTTTCAAAATGTCACAAACATGGTAAAACTAAAAGAAAAGAATATTTCTTTAACACTGTGAAGAGTATATCTCAATTTAGAGAACCAGAATTGTTCTTAACAATAAAATATTAAAGGCATGCCTGTAAATTCAAAAACAAAGAATGCCTTCCATTACCACTATTAACTAACATTATTCTAAAGTTAAATAGCCTCTAAAATTACACAAGAAAGCAAATAATATGCATAGGTTTTAAATGACATGACAGCCTGTAATTTAGAAACTTCAAAAAAAATTAGCTATAAAAACAATTTTCCAGGGCCAGGTGTAGTGGCTTACACCTGTAATCCCAGCACTCTGGGAGCCGGAGGTGGGTAGATCACAAGGTCAGAAGTTCAAGACCAGTCTGGCCAACATGGTGAAATCCCATCTCTACTAAAAATACAAATATCAGCCAGCTATGGTGGTGGGCACCTGTAATCCCAGGTACCTGGGAAACTGAGGCAGGAGAATCGCTTGAAACTGGAAGGCAAAGTTTGCAGTGAGCTCAGATCGTGTCACTGCACTCCAGCCTGTGCGACAAGAGCGAAACTCCATCTCAAAAAAAAAATTTTCCTATATGCCATTAATAACTGCTTAAGACATAAACTATACAAAAAGACCCAATTCACAATGCTAATCCATCAATGAAACAAAAAAATAGACTTTACAATGCAAAATATATGAAAAGCAAACAATAAAATGTACTTGTGTAAAGAAGAGATATTTTCTGGGCTAATATAATGATGTAAGTGTTAATAACATATTAAAATACAACCCAATACGTGGAAGAAAATTAATTTTAAAAATCACTTTGGCTGCACAGAGGAAGCTGGGATGTGAAGGTGGAGGCTACCTTAGTCCATCAAGGGAGAAGATGCACCTGAAAGAGGAGAGTGAGTAGTTGGAAGGCAGAAAAGATAAGAATGATCTACACCAAGACAATGATGGGTGCTAATGCAACCCAGGAAATTGATTTTAAGTGTTTGAGAGCCTATGTCAACAAGATTCAGAAGCTGATTGAATATTTGAGCCACCAGAGTTAAAGAAGAACAAATGTACATTCAACAAAGATTTGCTGAGTACTCTCTATGTGCCAGGCATTAAATTATACACTGTGCACCAAGGATAATTAAATGAAAAGATACATTAATTCAGCATCTTCTTGGGAAAAGAGATAGATTAAAAGATACAGTCTCAGGCCAAAAGAAATCTACATGCATTTCTTTAAGTACAAACAAAAATCTAATGTGAATTCTAATTAGCTGGAAATTATGAAAAAATGATGCTTTCAAAATTAAAGAATAGCTCTATTCTTAGAATATAAACATATTTAGGAGAATCTAAATGTGTTTGATAAACAGAGAAGGATAATGCAGAAGTTAAGGGAAAGACACCAAATGATCTGTGAATGTGGCTCAGACTGAGCAAATTCATGAGTTAGAACTAGGAGAGATGAGAATGGAGTTCAGAAGTGAAAGAAGACAAGGCCTCTCCACCGCTGGTTCTCATTTCTGATTGTACTTTGGAATCATCAGGGAGATTTAAACAGCACTGATGCCCAGGCCACAGCTTAGAAGATTCTGATTTAATTGGTCTGAGTGTCGCCAGGGCATCAGAAAACTCCCAAGTGACTCCAATGTGCAGTTCTGTCCAAGAAATACATATACCCCAGGAGTTGATCCTCATCTCTAGGAGTCCTTGGTTCATGATCTAGATATTTACTCCAAATGAACACAGCTAACAAGGACCTAATCTTAAAGCTCAAAGACTGCAGGGGCCTCTAATTCTCTTCAGAAATCCTATTATAGCTAGTAAACTCCTGTTTTTAGAATAAAAAAAAACTAAGATACATAATTTTAGTTCTACAATCTAAATAGCTTTCCCAACCTTAAAAGTGCACATTACACAATAGACTGTAGCACATTACAGTCTAATGATTTTCTTTCACCTCTGGTTCAGAAATAAAATTTTGGGGACAACATATAAGCCTGCTCCCTCTAAATCTGCATTAAAAGAATTTTAGTTCACTTTAGAAATGCTGGTTGATATAGAGCTCTTAAAATTGTATCCCTTTATGCTATATTCTATAAAGAAATACTATATTAGTGAATGTGAAATAAAAACTAATCTGAAGAGTTTCTATGGACTCTGAGAAGAACATTATATCTTCCCACTGACCTTTGCACAAGAATCGGGTAAATACTGATAGAAAAATGTTATTTTAGACCTTTGATGAAAATCATCCCTATGTACCTATCATAAACTCAGAGAAAAATGAACAATCTTGGTCGTTATTAAAAGCATACAGAAAAAAGAACTGTAATATTCTCTCTCAAAGCCTTTGACTCACAATTGTCCTTTAACTAAAGATCAATGTAAAACCAAAATTCTCAAGGAGCGAAGGGCAAATAACAAGGTTGCAAAAGGTTCCCTGTTAACAATGATTTCTCTCCAACAAAAGCAGTCTATATTTCTTTTGGCTTTTGCTCTGCAGGGCTGGTGTCTGCATGCAGGCAAATTCACTAAGGACTCTAGATCCAGGTGACAACTGATCTCTATAACCCCTGGTCCCTCTATTCAAACCCCAGCCATGACTTGGCCTCATCTGAGACTTGTTGGAAATGCAGAACCTCAGCCCTAACCTAAAACCTATTGAGTCGCATTCTGTTTTAACAAGATCTCAGATGATTTGAATGTGCTTGGAAGTTTGAGAAGCTCTGGTCTAAAATGGGCTACTAAAAGTGTGATTTGTGGAATACCAGCATCAGCATCACCAGGAGCTAGGTGAAAATGCAAATTGTTGGGCTCCATTCCAGACCTATTCAAGCAGAATCTGTTGGGGTGTGTCCTGGGGCCCAGATATCTACAGTTTACTAAGCTGTTCAGCAGAGTCTTGTGTACAACAAGCTTTGAAAGGCAACAGTCTAGAACAGGTTTCTGTGCCAGCCCACCCCACCCCACCTTTGCCCAAACTGGAGTGCAGTGCACAATCACGTCTCACTGCAGCCTCCAACTCTTGGGCTCAAGCGATCCTCCATCTTTAGCCTCCCAAGAAGCTGGAACCACAGGCATGTACCACTAAAAAAGAAATTGTAGAGACAGGGTCTCAAAATGTTGGCCAGGCTGGTCTTGAACTTCTGGTTCAAGCAATTCTCCTGCCTTGGCCTCCTGAAGTTCTGGGATTGCATGCATGAGCCACTGCACTGAGTCTGATTGTCACCTTTTGTAAGGGCAGAAAAAGTTTTTGCTCTGTATTTCTTTGGTCCTCCACAATGTGCTGGATTTGAGGCACTGTACTGGGCACATCAGAGATGCTGAAGAAACATTATTGTTCCGTGATTGAAAAGTAAAAGGAGAAGGCTTTTTTCTTCTGAAGTTCTGGATAATGCTCAGAGGCTAGCAATTAATGGTAAGTCAGAGTCAAGTCAATAACAACAGCAGATTTACATTTCACCCTCATATGCAAGCTTCCCCCAGTGAAAACTGTCTCTGTAATTCTTTCTTGTTTAGTAATCATGACCAAAACTCCCGAGAGGTCAAGGAGAAAAGTGAGTAAGAATGCGAACAGAATAAACTTCCAGAGTGGAAGATGAAAACTCAAGTCACTTTTTAAGTTAAATAAACCTAGGAAAAATGGAAGGAATTCAGTTTGAAATTATAAACATTAAGTACTTTTAAACAATAAAAAATAAGGAAACCAAAATATTGAAACTAAAATCTCAACTACCAGCTATCTATCACTGGCAAGTAACTTAAGCTTTTGTTCATAATGAAATATTTCAAACAGAAAAGAACAGACAGTAATACAACAAATACCTATGTAGCCAGCACTCAGAATTAACAAATGTTAACATTTTGCTATGTTTATTTTAGATTTTGAAAAGTATAGTAGAAATCTCTTTGCCTCTTCCATCCTTAATTCCATTCCTTTCTCTTCTTCCCCAAAGGCAAATAACTATTCTTTGTTTAATTATTATTTTATTAATATAGCATACTATATATTAAACAATCTATAAGTATACATTAAATAAATAAATATAATCTTAATTTATGTAATTAAATAATATATTTAAATTTATATAATTAAATAATATAGTAAATATATATTGCCTACAAATAACTGTTAATACATTAAATGACATAATTTTACTATAATTAGCCATAATTATATGTGATGTTCCTTTATATTTTGAATTTTACATAAATGGTATTACACTATATATTGCTATTCAATTTGATTTTTTCATGCATTATTATGTTTCAAAAATGTATACACATTCATATCATTATATCTAATTTATTCACCTTAATCAGTGTATAATATTCTTTTTTTAGAAGTCATTCACCTAATCACAGATAATAAGATATACCCAATTGGTGGCTACTATTAAAACTATTCCACATTTTCCCTGTCCAGTCTATCATCGATGGGCATTTGGGTTGGTTCCAGGTCTTTGCTATTGTAAACTGTGCTGCAATGAACATTCGTGTGCATGTGTCCTTATAGTAGAACGATTTATAGTCTTTTGGATATATACCCAGTAATGGGATTGCTGGATCAAATGGAATTTCTATTTCTAGGTCCTTGAGGAATCGCCACACCGTCTTCCACAATGGTTGAACTAATTTACACTCCCCACCAACAGTGTAAAAGCGTTCCTATTTCTCCACATCCTCTCCAGCATCTGTTGTCTCCAGATTTTTTAATGATCGCCATTCTAACTGGCGTGAGATGGTATCTCAATGTAGTTTTGATTTGCATTTCTCTAATGACCAGTGGTGATGAGCATTTTTTCATATGTTTGTTGGCTTCATGTATGTCTTCTTTTGTAAAGTGTCTGTTCATATCCTTCGCCCACTTTTGAATGGGCTTGTTTGTTTTTCTTGTAAATGTGTTTCAGTTCGTGTCCTTTGTAGGGACATGGATGAACCTGGAAACCATCATTCTCAGCAAACTGACACAAGAACAGAAAATCAAACACCGCATGTTCTCACTCATAGGCGGGTGTTGAACAATGGGAACACATGGACACAGGGAGGGGGAGTATCACACACTGGGGTCTGTCGGGGGAAAAAAGGGAGGGGATAGTGGGGGGGTGGGGGAGTTGGGGAGGGATAGCATGGGGGAGAAATGCCAGATATAGGTGATGGGGAGGAAGGCAGCAAATCACACTGCCATGTGTGTACCTATGCAACAATCTTCCATGTTCTTCACATGTACCCCCAAACCTAAAATGCAATAAATAAATTAAAAAAAAAAAAAAAAAAACTATTCCAAATGGCGAGGTGCGGTGGCTCATGCCTGTAATCCCAGCATTTTAGGAGGCCGAGGCAGAGGTTGGGAGTTCATGACCAACTTTACCAATATGGAGAAACCCCATCTCTACTAAAAATGCAAAATTAGGCAGATGTGGTGGCACATGCCTGTAATCCCAGCTACTCGGGAGGCTGAGGCAGGAGAATTGCTTGAACCCATGAGGCGGAGGTTCTGGTGAGCCGAGATTGTGCTATTGCACTCCAGCCTGGGCAACAAGAGTGAAACTCCATCTCAAAAAAAAAAACTACTCCAAATAAACATCATTGTATTTTTTTTTTGGCTATTTTTAATTAAAATTTAATTGTATTGTATGTCATATCAATCTTTGGAATATGTTGAGACTTTTGGAGTCTAATGAGTGGTCAAGTTTTTACAATTTTCCATGTATGCATTGATAAATGTGTATTCTTCTCGCCATTGCAAAGTTTTAAATATGTTTATTAAATCACACAATTTCAATTGTTCAAATATTTTATACTTTTATAGCTCCTGAGCTTGAGGTATCCATTTCTGGGCGTAGTGTGTTAAAATCTATCCTTATGATTAAAGAGTTGTCAAATTCTCCTTGTAAGGTGGATGGTGGACAATTTTTTATTTAAATGTGAAGTCAATGTTATCGGGAATGATTATAATATTTTCTTAACATATTGTTTCAACTATCACTTTTTTCACATTTTTGTACCTTTAATTTTATTTCATCTGATATTCTTGCTATAGCAACTTGCATTGATTAGTTTTAGGTTATATTTTTTCACACCTTTACTTTAAATTTTTCTGTGTCTTGCTGTTAGATATTCCTCTTGCAAACCACATATAACCATATATAATGACTTTTCCTAGATATTTGATTTGAGGGTCTCCAATTTTTAATAGGGAGCTTTAATCCATTTATAATTTTACTGGTCACTGATCTATTTGAATTTTTGGCTTTCATCTTTTTACGTTTTCTATTTATATTGGTTTTTCTTCTTGATTTTTCTATTTCCTGCCTTCTACTTCCTTTAGAAAAACCAAATGTTGTTACTGTCTGGTCCAGAAATCTCATTACTGGTTGTTTCTCCTTCAGAAACAAGGGATCAGAAAGCACATATGCATGAAGATGTTCCATGTACCATTACTTATAATGTTGAACTAGAAACATGTCCAACAGTAGAGAACATGATGAAATATTTTATAACCACTAGAAGTATTTTTGAAGCTTATGTAGCATAAGAAAATGTTAATGATGTGCTATTGGGAGAAAAAGCAGAATACATTATTTCATGTATACCATGTGTACTATGATTTCAACTATGTAAAAAAAGTTGGTGCTTGGTTCAAAGAAGTTCAGCCCATCTGGTTCCTTTGAGCAGCATTGCCCTCCTCTGCCACGGGTACTACGTTGGTATGCTGGCACATGCAATGTTAACATTTAACTCAGCTTGTATCACACATCCCTTGTTGTTTTTCACTCTCAGTAGTCCTAGCCAGTGATGGATGTTTTCATCCAGAAAGTTCTCCTGAACTTATTGCATTATTCAGTTCTTCAGAGGGTTCTCCAGTGAAACAGAAACAATAGCATGCATGTATATGTCATTGTATCGAGAGTGTGTGTGTGTGTGTGTGTGTGTGCACGTGTATAAGAGACAGTGACAGATTTTAAGGAATTTTTTGATGTGATTGTGGGGGCTGGTAAATCCAAACTCTGCAGAGTAGCCTGGCAGCCTGGAGACCCAGGCAAGAGGTGATGTTGCATTTCATGAAGTTGATCTGCTGGCAAAATTCCCTCTTGTTTGAGGGAGATCAGCCTTTTTCTACAAAGCCCTTCAACCAACTGGATGAGGCCCACCCATGTTACAGATGGTAATCAGCTTGATTCAAATTCAACTAATTTAAATGTTAATTTCATCTAAGTGATACCCATGCAGAGGAATCTAGAATAATATTTGACTAAATATCTGGGTATGGTTGCTTAACCAAACTGACACACAAAACTAAATACCACACTCATCATGTTCATGCTATCATTCATCCACCCATCCCTCCAGAAAATTTTCATTGAATATCACATACATGCCAGGTAGACATTGTTGTCTTTCCACTCATCCCCTTAGTGGCAATAAATCCCAGATCAAGTGATCACTCTCCCAGCACAGGGAATGTGCTTTGGAAATGCTCCCCTTCTTTGAGCAGGGAAGGCTTTGCACCAAAAATGAGAAGATGCAAAAATGTACAGTATCATGCATAGAAAGTGGGCTACTTTTTTTTAAATTATCTTTTGTGACTCTAGATTTTATTTTGTTTTGTTTCAATAAAATGGAATAAATAAATTCAAAGCTTGGTTAAGAAAATGGAAATTAGGAAAAGCAATACCAAAGAAACGTATTCAAGGTAGAAATTTAGTTCTCAGGGATTTTCAGAGGTTTATGCTTAAATTTTTAACACAAGAAATAAAAGTTCTGGAAAATGCTTTTCCATTCCCTTAGGATGGCCTGTGCTTATTACATTAGCAGAGTGTCTTTATAACTGGACTTACAGCAACCTCTCTGATGCCAAATTGGCAGAACCTCTTCTATCCCAACCTTCTGTTTCTGGGTTGAAAAATGATTTTTGAAGCAAGTTTGGCTTATGCTATGCAAAAACTTTTCAGAGACCCGCAGTGTCCAAGGTATTAAATAACAGCTGACAAGAATGAAAAAATTATGGTAGTAAACAGGGCAATCATAACACTTTAGGTAACTTTCTTCGAGTTATCATAAAGGTTTTGGAGTTGAGAGGATAATTGTTTTATTGTCTCTCCCTAGAGAGACTGGATATCAAGAGTGATTGTCAATCTAACAGCTTTCATGTCTGTTTTCTATTAGTTATTACTTTTTTTTACCTAGAAGGGGCCTGGGACAAGGTATGGCCTCCTGATATATCCTCCTGACAGCTAAGTTTGGTGCTTCTGACTCTAGGGACTCTTGAGACATCCTCACAGTCATGTAAGCCTAGTACTCTTGACCCTGATGGTCTTATAAAAATGACTGTGACAAATGGAAATAGCACCACTTTATATTTGGAAACACTAAATTTCTGAGGTAGCTTCCCATTGATGAATGAAGCAATTTGACTTTTGTCATAACTGATGCTCCGACATTTTACTGTATTACAAATAATTTCCAAAAACATAAGGGTAGGTGAGGTCTTGATTGGGGATATGGATTTACATGGATTTTTCTTAAGATTCTGCCCCTCTAGCCTTTAATAATTGTTATTGTCTATGTACCAATAATAATATCCATTAAGGAAAAAGAGTGACTGTAAGAATCCCAATTTGCTTTTCTCTTTTCTTTTTTTTTTTTGGAGACAGTGTCTCCCTTTGTTACCCAGGCTGGAGTGCAGTGACACGATCTCAGCTCACTGCACATCCACCTCCCAGGTTCCAATGATTCTCCTGCCTCAGCCTCCCAAGTAGCTGGGATTATAGGCCGGCTAATTTTTGTATTTCTAGTATACACGGAATTTTGCCATGTTGGCCAGGCGGGTCTTGAACTCCTGACCTCAGGTGATCCACATACCTTGGTCTCCCAAAGTACTGGGATTACAGGTGGGAGCCATGGCACCCAGCCAGGATAGTCTTTATGATTGCCTTTTTGCTGTTTATTGTTTGATTTAGTTAACAATCATGAAAACAAACAGTTCAAAGAAGATGACAATAGTTGCTTGGAAAGGTAAAAATAATGAAACATTTAATTTAAAAATCTAATTTCTAAGGGTCTCAAAACTCTCTATTAACTTCCACAATTCTGTAAGTCTAAAAATGAGTCATTCACAAAAACAAAGAAAATGAGCTGTCCCTGAGTGCTGAAACACCAGCTTCATTAAAGATCTAATATCTCATAAGTTTTCTTTCTTTGTAAATATGGGAATGAGTCAGTAAGCTGAATAAGGCAGAGTAAAAGGCAGGTGAAAGAAAAACTCATTGTATTTCAGAAATCTTTTCTCTTCTACCTTCATTAGAAAGAAGAAGTCAGTAGTCAATCAGTCAACTAGCTACCCAGCCAATGTTTTACTAGGTAATGGTATTACAATTATAAATAAGACAGGGAGGTCCCTACCCTCATGTAGTTTACAGGTGACCTCAATTTTAATCTCATTTTTTTAAATCAACTTAAAAGGGAATTCATTATTTATTATGTTTAAATGTGAGAACCAATGCCACCACATTAAAAGATGCTGGACGTCACTGGTCATCAAGGAAATGCAAACCAAAACTATAATAAAATACTACTTCATATCCACTAGGATGGCTTTAATTAAAAAGTCAAAGTGTTGACAAGGATGTGGAGTAGTTAGAACACTCAGAATGCAAAACAGCAGCTACTTTGGAAAACAGTCTGGCAGTTCCTCAAATAATTAAACAGAATAACCCAGCAATTTCACTTCTAGGTATAGATCTTAAAGAATTGAAAACAGATATTCAAACAAGCACATGTACATGGCACTACTCTTCACTATTGTATAAAGGTATTAATAGATACAATTCAAATGTCCATCAAACAATGAATGGATAAATAAATGTGGTATATCCATACAATGGAATGTTATTTGACCATGAAAAGGACTGACTTACTGATACATGCTACAATATGGATAAACTTTGAACACATGCTAAGTATGGAATGTTCAGAATGGGGAAATCTATAGAGATAGAAAGTAGATTAGTGGTTGCCAAGGGCTAGGAATAAGTTGGAATAAAAGGAGAGTGATTGCTAAAGCATACAGGGTTACTTTTAGAGGTAACAAATATGTTCTAGAACTGACAGTTAATTTTATATGCACATAGCTGTGAAAATAAAAACCATTAAATGATATATTTTCGGTGGGTGAATTATATATGTGTGAACTATATCTCAATAACATTAGTGTTTTTTAATTTTTGAAGAACCAGTGTCATGATTATTGCCTCAAGAAATGAGTTACCTCACTCATAAAATAATCATTCTATCTCCAAATACTTGTACTAGTTTACCTGTACTGTTCTTATCGTATTACAGTCGTTTGTGCACACATTTAATGCCCTCTGCTGGAATTCCAGCACCTGGAGGGGAAGATATCTGCTTCATCTTTGTAACCCCTGAAGCACCCAGTTTAAAGCCATTTTTACATAGTATGCTTAATTCACTTTTGAAAAATTGAACCATCATTGGTGAAAATTAAGAATTAATTTATGACTTGGTAATTGCTAATTTAATAATATTTAAAAACACACACACACATAGTAAATGACAGCCTTTCCACTTAACACACTTCCTTGACTCTTACTGTCTTTAGGGTGGCCTGCAAAATCTGGCCTGGACCAGCCTCTTCGGTCCCAACTCATCCACCTGTCCTCTGCTCTCACCTTGTCTTCTTTCAGTTCCAGAACTATGTGTTTGCCCCTTCCTACCACAGGGCCTTTGCACTGGAGTTCTGCACTGCCATCTCCTGATTTGTGTCCACTTTTCTTCAGATGGCAGCTCAAGCTTCCCCTTCCTCAGAATGCCTTCTGGTGGCCAAGGACCACATCATGTCTACACGATAGTAGCTCACAAATCTTCCCACTTTTCCTTATGACACTTTGCACTATCACAGTTTGCAATGGCATTTACATGTATGGTTAATTGATATCTTTTTCCTCCCTAAGTTTTAATCTCAGTGAGAACAGAGAGCTGCCTCTTTTATTTACATATGCATCTCCAATGCCCAGCACAGAGCCTGGGAACTAGAAGGCACTCAGTAAATAGTTTTGAATGAATTTATGAATTGGGTTCTTAATGGTCAATCAATAAAACAAACTGCAGAAGAACCTCAGTGCTAACATGAGCAAGATTCCATAAATTGACAATTCATGTGTCAAATCTGGTTTGAAGAACAGATATACAAAGGGATGATGAGAATCCATAAACAGCAACCGCTGCTCACAGCCAGGGCCAAAAAGTAGAACAGCATAGGACCTTGGCTGGCTGAATTTGCAGCAGCACAATATAAGGGTTAAATTCCTGGGACCTTGGGCCTCACAGGGATGGAGGTGAACTCCCAGAGATGCTGGAAAAACATGTGCAGATGTTGATGCTTGTGGTGCAGACTACAAGAGGAAGGGGGTGAAACACATGGCCACATGAAGACAGCTGCCTAAAAATGGAAACCCAGGCTTATTATGCAGGAACTGTCTTCCTCCCTCTAGATTAAAAGCAGAAAGGCAAATAACAATGCCAATTGTGTCAATAAATGCTGTCAGTAAGAGAGAAGATGGTACCAATACTCATTCATGGGAACAGTTGTACTTAAAACCACTGGAAGAAGAAACTAGCAGGAAAAAGACAAGAGACAGAAACATCACCCAGATTACCATGGTGGCGTGGATAAGAAGGAACTTACAAATAAAACCAGTATTGTGGTTGAGTAATTATGTCCCTCACCAAACAATGTCCCAGGTCATTTTGGGAAAATAATTGGTCACCTTGATGCCACTTTGATAAATATTGGACACTTTAAATCACAGTTACTATTGGAAGCCCATGAAATATAGATACAAAGTCTGTAGCATACTACCTGGCACATGATGAAGAACCTAATCTATGTTAATTTTTTAAACTTATTACTATTAAGCCCAAAGTTTTATATTTTATTACAAAACTTCTTCTAAAACTGCATGGACAACACTTGCTCCTATGTACTGAAAGCATTCTAGATGGTTTCAAAAAAAAAGGATGCTGACCAGAGTAAATTCCAGATGGATTAAAGCTTTAAAATAAAATAAAATAAATGAAATTATAAAAGTAACTTGAAGAAAATTTATGTATATTTTTTTTATGTAATCTAGGGACCAGTCTCATATAAGCATAAATGGAAAGGGAAAACAAAAAAAGTAACACGTGCATATGATAATAAGTACTATAATCAGAGAAACACAGCAAATGGCAAAGGGAAAAATTGCAGCATACTATAAAAGGCTAATATCTTTAATACCAAAAGAACTCTCAAAAATCAGTAGGAAAAAGATGAGTAACACTAAAAATGAGAAATCAATTTTTACCTATCACTTTGAAAAGAATTTCTTTTTGAGCTTTTTCAGTTTTGATTGTTTATTTTAATGAAAATATGTTAACAAGGTGCATGCAATGAGCTGCTTGTTCACATATTTCTGGTTAAAATATAAAATTGACAATTGGCCTTTCTGGTTGCCATATAGATATAGATATATATATTGTACCTTAAAATGTGCATGCCATTTGACCTAGAAACTCTACTTCTAAAATTTTATCTTAAAGAAATGAGGGTAAACTCAACCATAACTGCAAATTATGTTCATTTTAATGATACTTAGAATTACCTTAAATGCTCAACATTAACAAATGATTAGATAAACTATGACACATCTATGTTCATATTAAATGAGTTAATATTTGTAAAGCAACTAAAACTTTGGTGCACAATAAGTTCTAATAGGTATTTAACACATAAAAAGAAAAAGAAAAAAGAAAATATTATACAGGGATTTAAAATGATCCTATAAAAGAGTATTTACTAATGAGTAAGGGTGTGAATAATATATTGTTACACTGAAACATGCTGCAGCAGTATATACAATATGACCTGATTGTTGGTGTTGAACAATGAGAACACATGAACACAGGGAGGGGGAGCATCACACACTGAGGTCTGTCGGGGGGCGGATTAAGGGAGGGACAGCGGAGGGTGGGGGAGTTAGGAAGGGATAACATGGGGAGAAATACCAAGTATAGGTGATGGGGGAGGAAGGCAGCAAACCACATTACCATGTATGTACCTATGCAACAATCCTGTATGTTCTTCACATGTACCCCAAAATCTAAGATGCAATAAAATATATATTAAAAGAAAAAGAAAAAAATAAAAGGAAAAATAAATAAATAAATGTATGTGTGTATACACATACATGGATACCTCAAAATTTAAAAAACCAGTTCTTTAGGTGAAGTGATTTTTACTTTCTTCATTGTCTATGTTTTCTAATTTCCTGTAGCATTCATGATACATGTGTAACACATTTTTTAGCATAATGAGTTTGAATTTTCACCTGCCAAAAGGAAGAATTTTATAAATTTTGTAAACTCCCTCAAAAGTTTAAACAAAACTTATACAAAAGTTTCTATAAATGCTAGAAAACAATAATTACATATATTCTTTCATAACTATTTAGATAATACAAGATTATTTTCTTTTAGGTTCATTTCAGAATTGACAGCAATTCCCACAGACCATAATTCTGCCTTAAATTGTTTTCTCTTTAGAGGGTTGACAAGAATCTTAGCCTGTGAGATTCACACAGATTACCAGGGAATTATTTATCATTTTCCAATGCCAGCTGAGATTCAAACCAAAGTCTTGAATCCAGATTTACTCCACCTGGTTATTCCCAAATGAGATTTGTTTTCCACAGACCACCCAACCGCCTCCAAATGACTGTAACATTCAAGCCTCGGCCAATCAACAAAGTCTTGACAACCCAGTTGGATCAACAGCAAAGTCCATCTGATTGATTCTACAGACAAACCATATTCATGAAAAGGTAACTGGGGAACAAATTAAATTTGAACAAAAAAGGCTGATGCGGGGCCATGATGGGCAAAACCTTAGGTACAGCTCACCAGGACACAACCTCTACTAATAATCTAGAACCAAAAAATTATGCTACTGAGTCCCTCACTTCTCATTTCAAATTCTATGAAACAGCAGGAGATTCCATAAACGCTTACAAAAAATAATAAAAAGCTGTCTCTCCTCAATAATTTTTCCTATGAGTTGTTAACAGGACTGTGTCACTGAAAACTAATTTAAGCATCAATCTTTCTTATGGAAATCCCAGCATTTACTTTCCTTGTTTTGCTTTCAGAGCAAGTTCGGCCATTGAACTTAAAAGAAAACTACTGAACCAGAAGGACTTTCTCTTGGAAACATTTTAAGGGCAAAAGCAATCTTTATCTTTCCACACAAGCCTTGAGTTTATGTAAGTCTCTCCTGAGAGACTTTAACCCCAGAGACCTACAATAATCTCTCAATCCTAAAATTAATATCAATTTTTCCATACCTAATTCTTCATACTTTTGTCTGATTATTCAGTTTGGATGCGTTTATTACTCCAATTATAAATTATAAATTAAAAACAATCTGATCCAGATTGGAAAGAATAGTTTTGGGGTTTGAGACCAGTACCTTTACCTTCCATAGAAAACCCTTCCCAGATGCAGCTCATCCCAGTTCTCCATATGACACAACTAAACCTTTCCATCCTAAATTCATTTGTACAGATTCTTCCAAATATCACAGGAACACACAGTATATAAAGTCTGAAAGTGCATACAACAGTGATGAGGAAAGTGACAAACACACTACTTCTGTGATTCCAGACCAGCAGGCCAGCTGTTGTTCTCATCACTACATCCTTTGCTGAACCCTCCGGAGGCTTCGCAATCTGGCACTCACCCTCAGTGCTAATCAAACAGAACAGGAAGCAAACGCTAACCTGTGCCTCCACTTTCCTACTCCCTCTCCTGTTCTGTACCCTCACCTTCAACAAACACAGACGCTGAGCAGGTGGGAGAAGTAGGGTGGGGGAAGGAGCCGACCGCCGGGAAGTTGTTGGAACATGCTGACTTGGGATCCACAATTTGAGATAATGTGTCCTTTGTGCTTACAAAGCCAGGTGTCCTTTGCCCATGAGAAGACCAAAGATGATAAAAATGCAAACTACAGTGCAGAGCCAACGGATACACAGCCAGCAAAGTCCACTGCACTCGAGAGCCAGCGGAAACCTTGACACACAGTTCAAATTCAGGTCGCTGCTTCAAAATCTCATCAGGAGCATGACTTCATTTGAAAAGTTTCTAGGACAGTTGAGGGTTTTCCTTGGATGGCATTTCCCTCCTTGCTATATAGTGACTGTCAGCAAGATTCTCTGTAACATTAAAACCAGGGGAATAAAAAGAAGCCCATTCTCAAGGGGAAAGAGATTTTGCAAGGATCAGAAAGAAGCTAGAGCAAGTGGAAGAGAACTAACCCACTGGTACTGGTTAAACCCAAGATTGTCAAATTTTCAAAGAAACCTTTTAAGTGCTGACATACTTAGAATAAATTGGAGTAAAGAAAATGAATTTCTCAAACAAGGTTGGCAGCAGGCATTTGGCATGGAGGAAGTTTTAACCTTGAGGCAGAAATCATAACTAGTTCATCTTGGTTCTGCCTCAGAGCCTAACTGGTACCCCACAAGCAGTGAAAACTCAGTCACTGCTCACTAAGCTAACCTCTTTTTACTATTTTATTTATTATGCCAGTTGAGAAACCTGAGAAAGTATAACAATAAATAGGAGAGCTGTTGGGTGACCCAGAGAATTAAACAAGGTAGAAGTTCATATCTCAATTGTGATGATTAATTTTACATGTCAACTTGACTGGGTCATAGGTGCCCAATATTTGGTTAAATACTATTCTAGGTAATTATCCGAGGTTGTTTTTGAGTAAGATTCACATTTAAATTGGTAGACTAAGTAAAGCAGATTGCTCTTCCTAATGGGTGTGGGCCTCATACAGTCAATTAAAGACAAAAAGCTGACCCTCCCCCTAAGTCAGAGAGAATTCCTCCTGCCTGCCTACCTTCCAACTGAGACACTGGCTTTTTGCTGCCTTTGAACTTTAACTGAAACATCATCAGCTCTCTCTGGGTCTTGGGAGCCTGGTGGTCTTTGGCCTGGGACTATGACATCAGCTCTACTGGGTCTCAAGCCTTCAGACTCAGACTGAAATTAAACCATCAGGCCTCCTGGGTCTCCAGCTCACCAACTCATCCTGCAGATCTTGGGACTTGTCAGACTTCATAGTTGTGTAAACTAATTCCTTATAATAAATCTCTTTCATATACATATACGCATATCATATTGGTTCTGTTTTTCTAGAGAATCCATCTGAAAATCATCCTCCAACCTCTTCCATGACCACCCACTCTCTTGCAAGAAATACTGTAGGCTTAGACTAAGAGTAAAGCACCTGGTAGTCTATTTTAGGGTGAAAATTAGACCTATGTAATATTCAAGGAAGTATCTAATGTTTAGGAACATTCAAAAATCCATGGGGATTTTTAGGGGTTTCCCCATTGCAGTCCAAGTATTTGGCATCAGGTGAAAAGCAGAATTAAACAATGCATGCGCTTTCTATTTCCTCTGTAAATACTTAAGAAAAACATACACAGAAAAAGCGTAGTCAAAAAAGTCTCATTTTCTCCATTCTTATAATCAAAATCCATGCTAAAGTTTACAGGAATGCACTAAAGAGACTTGTAAGAACATGGAGGATCCACCCTTAAGTAAGGGAGCCAACAGCAACCACATGCTCTGTATGTCACTCATTATGTCATGATGGTTTCCAGCATTCTGAAGAACACTGCCCAGTAAGATCGGTGACCAAAAGAAGACAGTGAAAGAAAATTAACATGGAAACTGTGTTACCTCAGCCAGTGGGCTGTTGGCTCCAGGAATGAGTTGACTTCACAATGAGGGAACAATTCATGAGACCGGTTCCACATGCCTCCTTAGCTTACCTAAGGTTATGATGCAAGTCCATTTCTACTGAGCCAGGTTCATTTCACAACACTGAAGAAACCAGAAGTGTACAACCCCTATGTAGGTCTAACCTGTCAGGGATCAGCATATCGAAAGACGAACAATCTCCATTAACCTGTCAAGAGCACTGTTAATAATCGGACTTATGGAATCAGCACAGGCCTCTCACTGGTATTAATATTTTCAAATCTCTACAAAGTCCTGCAGATCCACATTGTAACTGAAAAGGTATTTATTTGTTTGTGCTATTCCCTATACTCAACACTGGCGAATGCGTATACATGCACAGCATTTTAAAAAATTGTACTAAGTACTTTAAATATATACCACATGTAACGGTTACAATTATGAGGTAGATATTAGGTTATATGCACTTCATAGACAAGGAGATTGAGGTCTAGAACACATAAACCATTCTTTTAGGTACATACAGTAATGGTGAAGCCAGGATTTGAGCCCTAATGATTTGACAACAAGTCCTCACTTTTAGCCATTATACCAAACCTCAACACACCAAAAAACCCAATACATAGAGCACCAAACCTTGTATGTCACACAGCCTCTACCAGATAAGGAACTGACATGACATGAAATAAAAAGGAGTCTCATTGAAAAAACAATCTTATAACATAGAGAGCTGCCCTAGATTTATTTTTTAAGACCAGAACACAGAAGAGAGGAGAAAAACACCTGGGCCTGAGTTGGTGTCAGATTTCTATTTTACTTCCAAAAAACCTAAATCGAAATCCAAATTACATAACGCTCCAAATGACTTGCTTAGCCAGTTGCCTTTGTTCCAATTTGGTCCCCAGAGGATGTCAGCCAGAGCTACTCTCTGAGGTTTGGCAGAAATTAAAAAATCTGAGAGAATTAGCATTCTAATGTCCAAAGGATACAGTGACAAATTGGTTTGCAAATGCTGTTCAGTTAATAAGCTCATCCAAATTGGCATCTCCCAATTGAGATTAAGATGCTGTGTGTTGAATTGCCACACCCATAGTTTCTGTATGCTAAAAACAATTCTATAAAGAAAAGATTTATTCTAATTCTGATTAATTTCTCCTGCATTAAATCAACTACTGGAAGTCTGCAATGCCAGGAACCTCACACTAGGAGACGTGAAATAGAAATGTGCTCTAGTCTTCATCCTTGTGGCACTTACACCCTCTGGTTGAGGACATGGGAAACAAGTCAAAGAAAGGACAGCAAAAGACGACCTAAATTCTGCTTAAAGACCACACAAGAAGCTAGATAGTTTGGTTAACAAGCAAATCAATGGAGTGGTCAATTCACGATTCACGGAGGAGTTCAGAAGAAAAGAAAAAGCATGTGTTGGTGAATAGGAAAGACTGCACAAATGTCATGAAATTTCAGCTAGATCTGGAAAGATAGGTAGGATTTGGAAAGATAAAAAAGAAGATTCTAGAAAAAATGGCCTGAGGCACAACAGAGGACATTACATTCAAAGTCTGTCAGCCTGACTGGACCAGAGGTTTGAGAAAGGAAGAGTTTATTTGAACAGGTAGGCAGAGTAGAGAGTACAGCAAACCTTGTATGTCAACCTAAAGAATTTGGAATTTTGTCCTGCAAGTAAAGCGGGCCACTTAAGGTTTCTGATGAAAGGCCCAAAGAGGCTGGGCGCGGTGGCTCACACCTGTAATCTCAGCACTTTGGGAGGCCGAGGTGGGAGGATCACGAGTCAGGAGATCGAGACTAGCCTGACCAACATGGTGAATCCCCGTCTCTACTAAAAATACAAAAATTAGCCGGGTGTGGTGGCATGTGCCTGTAATCCCAGCTACTCGGGAGGCTGAGGCAGGAGAATCATTTGAACCCGGGAGGCTGAGGTTGCAGTGAGCCAAGATTGCGCTACTGTACCCCATTCTGGGTGACAGAATGAGACTCTGTCTCAAAAAGAAAGAAAGGCCCAAAGAGCCTAAAGCAGCACCTGCATGTGGCACTCGCCAGGCAGAGGTTGGGAGCAGACAGAATCTGGCAAAGCAGACTGCTTAGGAGTCTATGGCTGTAGAGCAGGCTTGGGGGAATGAGGTCCTCAGACTGTATTGGGAAGTGAGACTGGCAAGGAGAGAAGGAGAACCGTGCTGGCTGAGCCTGTCTACACACAGGGCACCATGTGTCCATGCTCCACATTCATTTTCTCATTGGGGTTGAACAACCACCCAGAGCGTAGCTCTTACTCATCTCACTTTACAGACAAGGAAAGTCAGGGAAGTTATCCAGTTGTATGACCTGCAAATGGAAGAAAAGTGATATATGCACCTTGGATAAATCAATAGAGTCAGTAACTGGTTGAAAAGGGTGTGAAAGGCAGGATGGAGTCAATCATGCCTAATTATGCCCAAAACATTTCAAACAGGAAAAGGCTGAAGGTCTTTCCTAATAAAAATATGCACCAACAAGAGTACATAGGGCATGCAGGGTTCCCTTTCCATGCTAGCTGTTTGCCCTGGAAGTGTCTGCAGTGTGCCCCCAGTAGAGTTACACAGATCATATTCGGTTTACTCCCACTCAGGACTGAGATGAGCTCCTGACTTGGCATAAGCCTTGTGCATCTAGTCTTGTGTGGCACAAGTGTTGTTTTGCTAAGGATCAACAATACCATCTGGAAGACAGGCTTTGGGGCTGGGACACTTAAGGCCTGAATATTAATTGAGTGCTTATTAACCTAGAATAGACTGGGCCACCTTGAGAACATCTAAAATCTGATTGCTCTATTCCCGTGATCCAGTAAAGGGCATCAATGAGCATTGTTTCAGTGCTTCTCCAACTCAGGGGCAATGTTGATTTGAATGAAGAAGTGTCCCCAGTGTACATGGAAAATAGTTAACTTACTTCAAGGCAAAAAGGATATGTTGGAAAGAGCACAGCTACCTTTCTTAATTGGAACCGTGAAGTAAATATATACTTGTACATTAAATTGTCTCATAGTCAAAAAGCCAGAAAGGGACTAACTACATCCCTTCATCCTCACTAAGGAATCCACCTATCAAAAATTATTTCATCCGCCACTGGAAAAATAACAAGACTTGTGAGTCAAAGATCAAACTGTTCTCATCACTGTGGAGTCCAGATATCCCTGATTGGCCCTCTACGGTAAACTTGGTTTCCAAGAATAAATGTGATTGATTTTGACAGGTCCTCAGGTGCTTTTAGTTTTCTTCCAACATCATCTAGAGAGAAGAACAACAAAATCCAAATTGAACCTGTCTTCTTAGACCTTTCTTAAGGAAGTCCAGAGCAGGACATGAAGGCATGTATGACTCCACTGTCATGTTCACAACCTGTTGCCAGCCTCTGCTGATATGCAGGAATGTGTTTAGAATTCATGCAACACGATGGCCCTGACAGCTCCCATTGTGCATGCCATGCTTCAATTGTGATTCATCAGTGAGCTGAGATACAAAAGACAAGCAGTTAGCAGCAACATGACTCTACCTAACGCACTCATAAAGAGCCCAGAACATGGAGACACATTGGTATACAGCATCACTTGCCTTCTCCTCCCCCTACCCTTACACATACCACACATTCCTAGCCAATTGTTTCTATATTGCAGGCAATTCCTGATTTAAATAAATCAAGAAGACAGATCATTGAAAATAAGCAAATAAAACTATATGTATGGAGTAAGGAACATCTCCGGGAATCCTTTAGTTCTGAAAATCCCTCCCATTTCCCTTCCTCAACTGAAATGTGTTTCTGAACACATTTCATACCAATCTGTAAGGTTGGGAGATCCATGATAGTGACATCTCATGTCCTTTCTCCCACCCAAGCAATGGACAGAGGGGGAGACAACCTGGTTACCAGAGGCCAGGTAGTTAACCATGCCTAAAAGCAGAATGTGTCCGAGCTCATTTGGGGGGCTTCACCAGCCACTATGGCACACCCATGTTTCAACCTAGAGTCAGACTGTTTGGTTGGATTGAATCACATTTTTCTTTTCCAGAGGTGGTTCTGGAGATTTCTAGAAAAAATTGGAAAGTGGCCCTGAGCTCAGTAAACTACAATCCAAGTGTCCTAAAAGGAGAGGTCTACAAAAATGCCAAAAAAAACACCCATGAACATTGTTCGACAAGTCCCAAGGTTTAAACACCCTACAACCATTGTCAAGCAGCCAAAGCTAGAATTCAGTTCAGCACAACTCGCTGCATCTTTGCTGAGCATCCCCCTCTGACTTCCTCCAGCATATGCTGGGGTGGTGTTGGGAGGGGGGAGGAACATACATGAATGACAAATGACCTTTTTCCTCAAGAGCTTATCTCTCTTGAGGGAAGCTGTCATAGAGAGGAATCACAGTAGTATATCTAAGGCCAATGGAATTAGTGCATAAAGCAGAATAACTGAAGCATTAGAGAGAAAGAGGGGAACAACTCATCAATTTTAGCTGGAGAAAAGGCTTCTAGAAAGAAATAATCCTTAGCCTGGGCTGGAACAGGGAGAAGCAAGGAACAGCAGTCCCAGCAAATAACATAAGACATAAACAAAGGCAGGTCCAGGGGAAAGCACCAAGTGCATTTGGGGATTGCTACACTGGATGGAGTACAACATGGGTAAAAATGGGCAAATCTCAAAATGTAAGTTATTGCCAGATGGCATGGGGCCTTGAAGGCCATGCTCAGGAATATGAACTTGATCTAATAAAAAGAGTCACTAAATTCTTCTGAACACGGAGAGGATACACTGGACTTCACAGGTGGCCCCTGCACCTCTAGGGTGAGCTTGACCCTGAGGAAGACTGGCTCTCTGTTTTCCTTTTTGATTCATTCTCTCGAAGGTCACAAGAGGCCTCCTTTTCCAGCATCCCTTTAAACCTGTAGACATGCTCCCCTGATGCTGTTCTTGTATTTTAATCAGAGTTCCTTTTTCATGTCTTTCTCTTCTTTAAAGAGAAACTATTTTAAGGTTTTTGTGCTTCCAATACTTTTTCCCAGGCAAAATTCAATAGCAATCCCTGTCCCCCTTTGCCTCGAGGAAGAATGGGAGAAATGCCTGAGCTTCAAATGCATATGATGCTACGGCAGTCACTTGGAGTTTAAATTTGGAGGAAAACAATCTTCTCATGGACTCAGCTAGAAAGGAACTCAGACTGGGGATCAAGAGACACCAGCTGGAAGACAGAGGGTCATGTACTGTTCCCCCTGTAGAATACCGGGTTTCAAAACATATGGTTATGGGAAACATCTAGACCTTCCTGATGAATGTGATGCCTGCTGAAGTTTGACAACCACAGGCCTAAACAGACCTGGGAGCAGAAGTGCCAAGTCCACTTAGAGCTCAGCACTGGCTTTTTGATAGTTGGACATTAACTGAAAATAAGGGCACAGCTCATGCTCTCTATGCCTATGTTTGTCCCATCATATTTTAAATCCCTGTTCCCAGAAGTGCGGTTCATGTCTCCTAGGAGTTTCTCTTCTTCCTCACGGTAAAATTCAGTGCCCTTCCCACAGCCTGTAAAGCCCTGTATCTGCCCTTCCACCCTCCCCCAGGATCCTTCAGTGCCAGATACAGTGACCCTTTGTATTTTTCAAGCTCTCCATGTGCTTTGTACTCTGCTCAGAAAGCATTTTTTCCACACTTGAACATGGCACACTCCCTCACCTCCTCCAGATCTCAGCTCAGAGGGTACCTTATCCAAGAGGGTCTCCCCCGCCGCACTGTGCGAAACAGCCTCCAGAGCCCCGCTTCATTCTCCATCTCCTCCCATCTCTGTGTTTCTTCGTGGCAGTCACTTAATATATTACATATGTGTCTTGTCTGCTTATTGCTATTCATCTACACCCCCCACTCTAAGTTAGGAGGGCCCAGTCTCAGCCCTGATCACAATTTGTCCCCTGAGCCTAGCAGAGTGCCTGGTGCAGAGAGGTCACTCCTCACATATTGGCAGGAGTTGTGGTTTAAAAAGAATGCCATAAATACTCTAGAATAAGGAGAAAGGGAAATATCCATTCTCCCCCCTTCAAGTAAGAGTCTCTAGAATGGCCTTGGGAGGAACACCTCTGTCCCACTCTATGTATGTGGTTAGGAGGGTCCTTGATTGGTCTAAACCAGTGGGTCTCAAAGTGTGGTCCACAGACCAGCGGCAGCGTCACCCACCTCCGTCCCACTCAATCAGAAACTCTGGGTGTGGGGCCAATGATTGGTGTCTTCATAGACCCTCCTGATGGATGTGATGCCTGCAGAAGTTTGACAACCACAGGTCTAAACGGAGCAACTCATTTTATTTCCCCAAGTTGGGTGATTGGCTTACAGATGGCAACAACCCCAATCAGAACCAACTAGGAGCATGAGGCTTGCCGGGGTTTCTGGGAGAAAAGACTCACTTGGTTGTCTAATTTGTCTGAAGCTATAATCATGAGGAACTGGAAGGAGGACCATGTCCCCACTTGAAACTAGAGCCAATGCAGATGAAGCTGTGGCAAAAATTGGAGAAAGGCAAACCTGGGGGACCTCATGGACACCTTGAATCAAGTCTCTTGTGAAGTGAAATTCACCCTGGTTTTCAGTTACATGAGTCAATTAATTCCCATTTTTACAAATGAAATATGTTAAAACTTTAACTACTTTAATGGGTTTTCTTCATAGGTAACTAGAAAAAGATCTAATTAATACAAGGTGAGTAAAAGTACATATTGCAGCCAAATAGGAAACGAGGGATGCCATCAAAGTACAAAGGAAAGTGACATTGCCACACGAATACATGGGCTCCTGTGGTACACTGCCCTGAGCTGTGGCTTTCCACCACCTGAGGGGGCCCCGAGCCTGAGGCTGATATGGGAAGGGCCTCTTACCCAACGCTAAAGTCAGCCTATGGAACAAAATGGGTGGTTAGATGGAATAGCATGGTAGGAAGTCGGTCACAGTTCCCAAGAACTGAAGGACAGAATCCAGGAATCAGCACAGGAATGAAAGGGTCCAGGAAGGAAATGAAAGGTCGAATACTTGAGCCACCTATACCTGGGGCTGCCTTTCACTGGCCTCTTGTGGCTCAAGGTCTATGAAGGACCAAGAATGAAGCAGACACAAGTGATTTCACAACTCATAACTGTGAGCAATTTCACTGATTAGTGCACAATTTTCTTGCCTTATTTCTGCATCATCTATTGATTATTTAAAAATTCTGTTAAGAGATTTTCCAACTGATGTAGCTAATGAAGAAGGATGCCAGTGACACAGAGGTGACAGCCTGTGAAATGAGGGGTGCTGTGGGCTGAGACTGGTGTGCATTTGCCCTCTGCAGGCACACACATCTGCTGCACATTCCATCCATTCCACAGAACGGTTACCTGGACTCCTTTCTCCTGCATGGAACAAAACATCATGGTAGTTCTATTAAAATATAGATAATTAAAAGTGTCAATGTGATCTCAAGCCCTAAGTGGAAGCATCTGGACTAAACTATTCAACAACACAGATGAGGCCAGACTGGAAATGTGTGTACATGATCTTTGTACACACATGATCTTAGTGGGTACAAAGATCATGTCGGGACCTTGTCAAATTTGCAGATTCTGATCAGGGTGTCTGGGGTGGGGCCGGGGAATCTGCATCTCTAACAGGCTTCTGATGCTGCAGGTCCAAGAGTGGTGATTTGAATAGTAAGGGTCTAAACCTCATGCCAATGTGGTGACATTACAGAATATGTGCTGGGGAGTGTGGACATGTCTAGGCATGCGTGTCTCTGTGTGTGTATATGGATAGCAAATGTATCCTCCTCACCCCAGATGTATTCTGCAAAGGAACATGGCCCTGACTCTAAGCTTACCATAGCAAGTCAAATAACCTACAGCAGTTATTGGAACCTAAGGTCACTGCGCCAGATATAATGAACCCAGTAATGTGGAATCCCTTTGAGAGCAAAGAGAAAATCCATTTTAAAACTCCACAAGAGGGGGGCCAGGTGTGGTGGCTCATGCCTGTAATCCCTGCACTTTGGGAGGCCGAGGTGGATGGATCATGAGGTTAGGAATTCAAGACCATCCTGGCCAACATGGTGAAACTTCATCTCTACTAAAAATAAAAATTAAAATTAAAAAATAGCTGGGTGTGGTGGCAAGTGCCTGTAGTCCCAGCAACTTGGGAGGCTGAGGCAAGAGAATAGCTTGAACCTGGGAGGTGGTGATTGTGGTGAGCCAAGATGTGCCATTGCACTCCAGCCTGGGCAACAAGAGCGAAATTCCATCTCAAAACAAAAACATTCCGCGAGAGGGATTTATCTTCAGGAGAAAAATGATTTGACCCATAACATGAATGAATCATTGGCAGCTGAGATTCTGCAAATTGACTTTATTATGCTGGGAATATAGCATAGGAAACACACAGAGCCTTGGGGACGGGTACACAGGCAGCAGAAGGGGCTGGCTGTGTCAGCAATTTAGAGATGCAGGAATGTACAACACTCCCTGGCCAGACCCCTCTCCTCCTGCCCCTGGGCCAACTCCCTCCTACCATCCTTTTTAGCCCAGTCCAGATGTAATTTTCTCATGAGGGGCCTTCCCTGATTCATCTGCTTCCTCCCCCACACACATACACATAGTAGGTCTGGCCCTCCTGTATATGATCTTCTTACACAATGTTTTTCCTTCTTAGCACACATATCATAGCACAGATACGTGTTTATTTTTGAGGATGTTGGTTGAATGTCTTCCTCATTCACTGGGCTATAAACTCCGTGAAGACAGGAACCATGCTATTTATCTCATCCCTGTAACCATAACACAGAGCACAGTGCCTAGCATTTAATAGGGTTCAAAAAATATTTACGTAAGAACTGAAGAAAGGGAAGGAGGGAGGGAGGAAGGAAACAGAATTTATTTGACCCTGTGTCCACTGACCTGCACCCCAGGCAGAGAATCCCCTGTTATATGCAAAGGCAGGAGTATACTATTCTGGGAACAGGAGGCTCAGTTGTCTCAGAATCTCAAAAAAAAAAAATCTGTGGCTTCTCAAAAGTTAAGAATCACTGAGTGCTAATATCACATCAATTGAGACCATCTTAAGTGAAATGTGAAAAAGAAAAATCCACTTCTTTCTTTAGGAACTGTTACTAAGTGGTCCTTAAAAGCAAAAAGATGAAAAGGGAAGAAATAGTTTACAAGTACATGACATTGGAATGAAGGATCCTAATACCATGATGAATTCAGCCTTCCATAGCAGGGTCAGACATGAATGTGTATTATCTTAGAATTAATACTATAGACTAGAAAAAAAATAAAAGAGAGAGAGTAGAAAATGGCCATCATTTTGAAATCCATAAATTTCTCCTTAAAAGACAGATAAAATTGATTTATTTAAAATTCAGTCAACATAAACCATAGCATATTATTTCCAAATAATTTTGACAGTTCTGTCAAAGTAGAACTAAACAGATAATTTTGTTGAAAAGACAAAAATCTTTTACAAGAAGAAAATACCCTTCAGAATGAAAATGCATTATAGCACAAGAAACATTTGCAAGTTCCTAGTGTTTTAGCTTAGTTTAAGAAACAGAAAATTTGAGGATGGCTTACCAGCAGGAACTATTACCAGATTATGGTGGTTATGGTCAAAAGCACAAGTTCAGCCTGGTCAAACAGATTTGGTTTCAAATCCTGGTTCTGCCTCTTCTTGCCTCATTGCCTTGGACAATGTTGGTAACTCCTGTGGCTCAGTTTCCTCATCCACACAGGGAACAACATATGCAGGGAAAGGCCTTAGCTGCTGCCAGGCATATAGTGAGCACTCAAAAGTATAAGCTCTTACTCCTGGCCTTATGATTGTACTGTCCATTATTATTAGCCCTGGAATACATTATGAGGCTTCCCAGACTTCCAGGCACATCACACATGTTCAATCAGTGCCAGCTAACATGACTGTCATTACCTCCTGTTATCAAAGGCAATGGACTCATTATAGCAATACAGCCCTCTGTTTTCATCCATCTGATCTTTTTTTCTCTTGAAGTAAATACCAACCTCAGCTTTCTTGCAGTCCTTAGTTGCTATGTATGTCAATAAATCCTACGAGTGGCCACAAAACTACGGGTCAGTATCTGCTTAATATCCTTCCTCCCTGGCTTTGATCACAAAGACAAAATGAAGACTTCAATTTCCTGGTTTCCTCTTCATATGGAAAAGCTTTCAGGGGTTCTGAAAAGTCTTCTGGCCCAAGTTCTTTGAGCAGCTCAGATGAATCTACCTTCATGCTCACAGATGGGCCATTTGCTGAGGATACAATGAAGAAACCAGCTCACCTTCTCTCTCTCCCCCTTTAAACTCCAAACACTAGATGGTAAAGATCATAAAGAACAACTCTTTCATGTTAAAATAATTATTAATTCCAGTATCGTCACCAGATTTCCCCATTTCCCTGCAAATCATATATTTCCCTACTCTCTGTGCCCATTGACCAGACTCTTTAAAAGCCTGAAGCCAGTAAAAAGGAATCAGATTTTTACAGATACATCCTGTTAGCTGTTCTGGGTGCATGGACCTGGACTCCTGGCTCTGGGCCTCTCCCTCCTGTGCATGGTGGGAGAGAATTTGGGCAGCTCTACACAGGAATATTGAGCTTTGTTTCTGTCCAGCAACACAGCTGCATTGTATCCAGTGTTTTCTCCTTCCTCCCTTACTGGGTCCTGGGTAATTCATCCAAAAGTTACCAGAGTGGTTCCCCACACTGGCCTCTCTACGGAAAGCGTCTCAGCAACCAGGAGAACTTTGACTCTGGATTCTAACTCTGACTTCCCATATGACCCAGCCAAGCAAGTCCAGCACTTTCTCTGGGTATGACTTCAAGAACGAGAAGGCAGTAAAACCAGCGCCCTTTTTCTTCAAAACAACGACAACAACAACCACCACCCAGGATTTTAAATTACTATAGACCAAGAAAATGCCACTGAGCTCAAATTACAACTTTGGTCTATCCAGGTGAGCATAAGATTAGCTCCTAATGCTTTTAACCAGGGACCCACTTTGCATTCTTGTCTCTAATGTGTAGAAGTTGAGTGTACAAAGACAAAAGAAACCTAAGCCCTGTTCACTCGAAGACTCAAAAAAAGTCTTGGAGTGAACAGAGATTCAGAAAGTTAAGTCCCTTGGTGACCCACAGGAATCTGGGGGACCCACATGATCCTGGACTGGTTCCTCTTGTAATTTCCTCACCTGGTTCAGTGGTTCTCAAGATGTGGTTCCTGAACCCCAGCATCACCTGGAAACTTGTTAGAAATTCACATTTTCAAGCCCCACCTAGACCCGCTGAATCAGTTCTGTAGGTGGTTCCATTTCATGCGAAAGCTCGAGAACTATGGACCTAACACGTAGACTATGTAATAGGTATAGCAAACTACTTGAGAAATGAACGAATGATGAGTGTATGATGAGTCTTGAGCTTTACTGAAACCCTGCTCAGTATAACCAGCCCATAGTTAATGGTGAAACACACTGTAGGGTTCCCCCCACCCCACTGCTCATGTCTGGTGAATGCTGGTGCCTGAAACTGTAATAATTTGGCCTCTGCCTTTGCTTTCTGATTCACTGTCCAGACACCCTGAAGTCTATGGCACCACCCCACAGAACACCTGTCTCTTGGCTGCCTGTGCCAGGCTCTCCCTGGCCTCTGTGGCTATGAACATGAAGTCTGCTATGGCTGGAATCTTTCCCTTTGTTCTCTTCCCCAGCCTCCTACTCCTCTTTTTGTCCAGTTAAACCCTATGTATGCTTTTGGTTTCAGCCTAGAAGTCACCTTCTCCAGGAAGCTAGCCCCCGGCAGAGTACATTTCTCATAGCATCTAGCATATCCTCTGTCAGAAAATACAACCCTCTCTCTCCACATCATATCCCTGTTTACTCATGTTGCTCATTCAATAACCTGCCCTGCAAGCTCTGTGAGCTAGAGGACTCCTTTCTCATTGCCTGGAGAACTCCTGTCTCATTCCAGCACCTTGAACAGTGCCTGATGTTGTTATTTAATCAGTCAATTATGACTGTAAAAAAAAATCGATGCTCTTTTTGGTAATAGGTAATATGTGCCTATTTTAATTTATTATTGATTGATTTCATTGACTCCTAGACATGAATAATTGACCATTAGTCTAGAAAAGATGCCTTTGGATACACGAATATAATTTTCTCAGCACTTTCTTCCTTAATAAAACTGCCAACCTCCAAGTCTTTTTTTTTTTTTTAATGTGCACACTTCTGAATATTTGGTCTCTGCTATACAACTGCTCCATCTCTGTGTGCAAATGGCATGGACAGTGCAGCAGCCCTGTTGCTCCTTTTACTTGCCAAGTAGGAAGAAAAATGAGACAGAGTCTCAGATTTCTGCATAAACAGAGTACAATGTGTTGGAGTATCTGGGAATGTAAAAGCCTCCCCCTCCTATTTTGTATTTGCACATGCCCCCTTCAATTTTAATTTTTGCCAACTTGATTGGGAAATGGACAGAGTCCTGGATGGCTGTCAAACCCAGCCCAGCTCTGAGCCCGAGCCCGAGCCCAAAGCCCTGATACTGCTCCCACAACAGCACAGAGGCCAGTGTGCCTTCTCAAGAGGCCCCTGCTGCTGCCAGAACACCAGCTGATTTCACAAGATGCTGTGCCTGCCCGTGTGGTTTCACTGAGTCATGATGCTGGCCTCATAATGCTTCAAAGCTCCAACCAATCTGTATGTGGCCTGATGGAAACCAGCCCACACAGGGCTGCCTCTGAGGACACCCACCCCAGGTCCTCTTGCTTGCAAGGAGTTCTGGCACCCAGGTGGATACTCTGATTTTTCAAAGGGCAACCTGAAACCACAGCACTCAGGCCTATGTTCTCACAAGAGCCACTAGACATTGTTGGTGATGTGACCAGGAGAAAGAGATGCCTTGGTCATTCCATCTGCGATTTACAAGGAAAACCTCATCCAGCCTCATGAGAACCTGTTGGGTGAAGATATTATCTCTATTTCATAATGAAAAATAAATGGAAATTCAGAAGTGTTAGATTCTTTGCCAATGGCCACTATCACTTACTCTCCAACTTGTTCCAGAAAGGATTTAAGTCAGCTTACAAAACTACATGCAGAATAAAATAAGATGAAATGTGAATGAGAGGAAAGAAACAGGAAAGATAAAAATAAAACCAGGCTTGAGGCTAATTTAAAAAAAATAAAATTCATGCCTGAAAGTTCTGTATATTGGATAGAAATGGATCATAAACTTGGCTCTGAACTATCTGATAACTCCTGGGAAAAGGGGGAAAACACAGCTCATGTCCTCAACTTTGTTTACTCTTCTCATAGGAGAGAACTTTGAGACTTCTTTCAGAACCTTTTAATACTTAGTTTGCATACAAGATGAACTACCATTATTTTCTCCATCCAATGAGGAAAAGGAAGTAGGCAAAGTGAAGCTAAAGTGAGAAGACATAAGCTTAAAGATAGAAATAGCAAGGAGATCTCAAAAGTTTCTCCCCTTTCAAAGGTCTCCTAGGAAAGGTGGTCCTAACATCAACTGACACCCAAACATTAACTTTGAATTATCACATAAAATTAAATCATTTTCATATTACTGTTTACAAAAGCAAAGAAGATTGGCATCAAAAAAGATAAAATTTGTCATGTATTTCTTATTTTCCTACAGCCTGAATTCTACCCCTACAAACAACAAAACAAGACACTTGAACTCGTTCTCAACTGCCCCCCCCCCCCACCGGAAAGCACATTGAGGATGTTTATTATTTTTTAAGTTCAGAGTTGTATATTCATCTTATGGAATTAATTATCCTTTCTGCACCTTCCCCTTCGGTCCAATATTATCCATTGAAATAATCTATGAAAAGTGCATTATGGAAATTTTAACTCACTCCAAAGTATTTTTGTATGTGTGTGTGTGTGTGTTTGTTTCATTTTAGGAAACAGTATCAATTTCTGCCCAGAACTGTAAGAAGTTATTCTGAATGAGTCTAGAAATGACCATGTAAAATAAAGAAGAAAACTTCTTCAAGTACTGGCACCAGATGGCAAAGGACGTTCTGAACACCCCATAGAACAGGCTTCTGTTATTCTGAATGAGTCTAGAAATGACCAAGTTATTCTGAATGAGTCTAGAAATGACCATGTAAAATAAAGAAGAAAACTTCTTCAGGTACTGGCACCAGATGGCCTAGGACGTTCTAAACACCCCATAGAACAGCCTTCTATAATAAAATAATATTAATAATGAAATTGACCTTGACTGAGCATTTGCTCTGTACCAGGCCTTGATAAGTGCCGTATCTGAGGCAACTGATGCAATCCTCACACAAACCCTCATAGCAATGGCGTAGGTCCTCTCAGCATCCCCTTTACACATGGGGGAGTTATCAGGGGATTCAATGAGTGAACTCACCTGCTTGACAGCAAGGGTTTGTAAGTGAAGGAGCTCAGAGTTGACCCAGACAGTCTGATTGCAAAGCCTACTTGACACCTGTACCACACTCATTCATACCATTGTATTGATACTTTTCTAAAAGTAACAGTCATAGCAGGCCTTGTCCTGTCCAGTGTGGGACCTGCTGCTCCCCTGCCTGCCTCCTCACTGGCTCTTCCCAGAGGGCATGTTCCACTCAAGGGAGAGCTCCCCACACAGTCTTTTCCTGTTCACCTACCTCAAAATCGGGCACCCCCACACCCACCCCATCACACTACCCTATTCCCTCCATTACTCTTCTTGCAATCAGGAATGGCTTATTTCTCATGCATACCTGTCTGCCCATACTAGGCTATGATTTTCTGAAGGAAGAGTTTTGTCTCTCTTGTTAAGTCTCAAATCACCATGCCTACAACAGAACCTAGCTTGCAGCAGGTGTTCAGCTGAAAGTTTTTAAAAGGAGCGAATTAAATAACTGATAAACTCCTCCTCTGAGAGTTCATGGCAGAGCAGAATATTTGGAAACCTGAGTGGACAGTGATAGAATCTGGAATCGGCTTTGGCTGCTCTTGCCAATTTTTCGGATGGAGCCCCCAGACCAGGTGTGCCTGTCAGGCTGGCTGCTCAGCTGCATGGGTGGCCTGGAATGAGTCCCTTCCCCTCACAGTGCCTCAATTAGCTCCACAATAAAATGAGGAAAACACTACTCATGTCAGCCTCATTCTCATGCATGCTAAGGTCTCTATACTCATAAATAATGAAAATATAATTAAGTTACAGCATTCTGCCTCCTGCTTACTAAGAAGTAATCAAGAAGTCCCCTAAGCAGCCAAGAGAGATGCTATAAAATAATTAGTATTTTACCTGCTACAATGATACTCATTCAAATCTGTGCTCGAAAGCCTCCTCTAATTGCATCTAAGAATGTAATTTTCTGAAAAGAAACACTATAAAATTCCAGGATGTTTATGATTAAAATAAACTTAAAACTAAATATATAAAATCAAATCAAACTGGCATTTAACTTTGAGCTAGGAAGGTTATGCAGTCAAGAATTAACCTTCCCCAATGAGAGTCTGGTCTTGCCCTCTGCCTTTGGCTACAGAGAGACAATCTTTAAGCCCCTGGAATGTCCTGCATGACAGTAGTGTGTTTTTTGCCTGATGCATTTGGTCACTAGAAAGTCTAACAATAAGATTTAGTAGGGGCTTTGGAGCACGCAATAACAGTTCCAACATCTAGAGAAATTGAAGACCAAAATAATTAGCATATTACACCTCCAACAGGGACTAGACAATAAGGTCATCCATGCAGGTTGGTTGTGATCGGGTTCCAATAAAGACTCTGAACTACCAAAGGCTTGGGTGAGCATCCCTGGTTGGCAATACTCAGTGGATATTGTGGACAAGAGGAGTTAACAACAGCCCATGATGCCACAAGGTGAGGACAGCAGAAGCTCCATGTTTAGACATCTCTCCATTCTGCCTTATGTATCTCTTCTGATTTTGATCTATATCCTTTTCCTATAATATAAGTATAAATCACACCCATGAGTATTACCACTTGGTGAGTTCCTGTTAGCAAATTTCTGACCCTGAGAGTGCTCTAGGATCACTCTAAACTTGTGGTATCAGAAGTGAGAGTAGTCCTGTGTGGACTGTGCTCTCTCTAACTTTGAAGTTGGCTAACTATACAGTTGACCCAATCTCTCCACAAAGGTTAATCTATCTGTGAAGACATGAACAGTTTTCTTTGCTTTCTCTTTTTAAAGAAACAGTATTTGTCTCTCTTCAAGATGAAAATTAAAGGCAAGAGGATTTTAGACTTGGATAAAATGATGTTCTATACATTCTCATACCTTTCTGAGTGAACTCATGTCTTTCTTTTTACTTTGGCTCCAAGAAAATTGGACTGACCACATTTTGAAGCTAAAATCCTGGTAGCTAGAAAGCTATTTAAGATCCTTGTTTTGGGTGATTTGGATGGATCAAAGAAGGAAAAGCCTACTTGTGGGTAAGGTGAAGAAGAACGAATGAAAGATTGAGGGGAACTCGCCATAAAGCTTTGAGTCCAGCCTAACAGAAGGCTCAGAGCCAAAGACAAGGCAAAAGGGATGTGACTATTAGGCAAATTGCTGAGTGACACCAGGGCAAAGGACTAGTCACGCCATTGGAGGTCCAGTTGCTGCAATACCATACAAGTGGAGGCTAATTTGAGGTCCTCAGACAAACTGAGAGAGGTCAAGGCAGAAACATCTGTGGATCCAAGTTTTCATAAGAAGATGATAAGGCCAAACACTATCTGAGGGATAGAAGAGGAACAAAGGCATCCAGGAGACATGTGAATTATAAATAGGCAGAGGTAGATGGAGAGATTCAGAAGGGTCATCATGCCTGCCACTGGCAGTCACAAACACACTTGTGCAATAAGAAGTGCTCACAACACTTGGAGCATCAAAGGTGGACCAAAGACTCTACTCACTCTGACCAGTTTATTACATGAAAAGACAGAGAAGTGTGCACACTCTGACTGTAAGTGTATAATTGAGCATGGGGATAAAGACCTAAGATGAACTCAGAATTGGGGATTGCAAAAGTCACAAGGAGATCAGAGAGGATGCCAGTGAGAGGCAGGCTAGGAAGAGCACCCCTTCAAGGGGTGGTGCTGGGTGAAATACAAAAGGGTCAAAAAGGAAGAGATTCCCCATTCCCCAGAGAACTTAAAATCCAATGCTGGAGAAAGAAGACAGCAGTG
This sequence comes from Ateles fusciceps, assembly GCA_036589455.1. Classification (NCBI taxonomy): domain Eukaryota; kingdom Metazoa; phylum Chordata; class Mammalia; order Primates; family Atelidae; genus Ateles; species Ateles fusciceps. The sequence continues at coordinate 15,054,513 of JAZHEH010003329.1, forward strand.
CAACATAAAACATGAGTTAAATGATAATGAACATAATTGGAATAAGTAAAAACCTGAAGAAAGAGCATTTTCCAAAATCTAGGATGAAACTGGAGCTGTATCTTCAGCTTAATTTATGCCTGAGGTTGCAATTTTAAAAATTTTTGCAATCAGACCTTGGTGATGACTTTGAGCAGTAGGATAGAAATAACTCCTACATGCTTAGCATTCCAAAAATTGAACACTAGGCATAAATGGGTTAAATAAATGTGGAAACTGAAGGCATCTTAGGGAGGCAGGAGAATGACATGAAATCAGAGGCAGGGATGTTCACTGTGTATTTAGATCCAGTGAAGAAAAAAAAAGAGACTTTTAAGGGGGCTGAACTCTGGTAATTAACACAACTGCAATGTCTACTGTCATCTGGTGTCAGCTGCCACCTGGTGTCAGCATACCTTAATTATGAATTCAGTGTGACCTAATAGTTGAGTCTGCCAAGGAAAAATAAAAGTAAAGCATATAACATCACACTTTAAAATGAAACATCTCATCTGATTTAGGGCCCTAGCTCTAATGGCAGTTCTTGACAAGTCATTAAAAGATGTAAACAAAAATGTTTTCAAGCATGTTGTTCTTTGAAGTAGGGGAAATTGACTTGATTTTAATTATAGAATAGCAGTTAGCTTTATATGATTTTTCTCATACACAAACACATGAAGTCCGTACCCCTTGCTTGTATATATTTTCTTGCTTTATAGTAAGTGATTAGTTTCCTTTGTAAGAACACACAAAGTGGGTCATTCAGGAAGTCTGTGATCTTCCCCTGGAAGGAAGCCACTGGCAGTTCCAGGATCCCAGTATATCCAACACTATGGTCCTGTCAGAGTGCCAGTGTTCTCCTGCACGACCTCCCACCTCCTACCTCCCAGTACCTCAACAGGAAAGGACCCATCTGTGAATCCTCTGGCATCACTTCAATTCCTTACAGCTGTAAAAACCACTGCATGGAAGGAAAAGAACATTTCCTAGATTGGGAATCCCCAGACACTTTCCCAAACTGAACAAGTGAACAGGGTTTTTGCTCTGGTGAATTATACCCCATCAAGGAGAGTGCAGAGAGAAAAACAGTCCTGAGATGACTGTGGTCTCTAAATGTCTGTGCTTCACTGCACTTCACATTCATTTTTCTGACTTCTCTGAAATACAGTCCTACCCTGACTTAAGAGTTCTGCTTTATGGGCAAGTTATAGTTACCTGCAACAAGTTATACTTTCTTCCAAGATGTGAGTCTGAGTTAGGGAAAAAGCCCATTGCTCGGATTTCATAGACACAAGGAATAAAAGATCATTTCTTTCCCCCAGTTTGGCCCATGAAGCCCTAGCTCATCTTCTGACCGCTCTCTGTGCCCCTGGCTGCCAAGGCTGGTCCTGTCCTGTGGTCTAAGTCCACAGTGGGAAGGTGGGTTTGATGGCCGCTAAGGATCTCCAGAGAGCCTTTGTGGTGGGAGTTTGCCTATTCCTCTTGGATTGCTCAGTTGGCATCTGGGGCATGAAGAGAGAAGCAACATGAGTCTGGAGGAGAAACATGAAGATATGAGAAAGGAGAAAGAAGACAAAAACACACTCAACACTTTTTCTCTTCGAGGTAGCCTACATTTGAATCCAAATGTAATCTAAAAATACTTCATGTTAATTTTTCCAGGTAGTTAGACAATACACTGCTTGTCTAGCTCCTGGGAATTTATCTGTAACACACTAATAAGAGATAATGCAAAAACTTATTAAAGAGGATTATCTAATTTGAGAAATCAATTAGCAAAGCTAAGACTTGAGACGTGTTATCAATACATTTAGTTAAAACTTTTCTGCAGTTGGTAACTAAATTATTTTGCACCCAAACATATTCAGTTAGTTAATTAAAGCAAGCTATGCTGATTAAAGAGAGCTTAATTATATGTCAAATTTTTATGCCAAATTAGCCAAAATGGGTCAAATTGATTTGTGAAGCTTAAAAAGTTTCCCTAAACAGAAAAAAATAAAGCAATATTGATTACTATGCAGTCATTTTTCATTCATTTACAAAGTGGCAGTTTTTCAAGTACTTAGACAATGGGCAGTTTACTATTAAAAATGTTAAATTGAGTAAAAGACCAAAATAAAATAGGAGTTATAAACCACAGACATTTCAGGGCAGGCGCAGTGGCTCACACCTGTAATCCCAGCACTTTGGGAGGCTGAGGAAGGTGGATCACCTGAGGTTAGGAATTTGAGATCACCTGGCCAACATGGTGAAACCCCGTTTCTACTAAAAATGCAAAAATTAGCCAGGCATGGTGGTGGGCACCTATAATCCCAGCTATGTGGGAAGCTGAGACACAAGAAGTGCTTGAACCAGAAAGGCACAGGGTGCAGTGAGCCGAGATGGTGCCACTGCACTCCAGCCTGGGCAACAGAGCAAGACTTCGTCTCAGAATAAATAAATTAATTGAATAAAATAAACCACAGACATTTCAAAAGTAAAACCTAATTCAGAGAAATTGTAATTATTCTTTTGACCTTATAAGAAGCACTATCTCATAATTATCAGAGAACTTCCCTGTGGAATTTGTTATAAGATTAAGAAAACCCAAAATGGGTAGTATTTTCTCAGAAAAAAATACTCTCTTTACATTTCCCTTCCCTCTGTTACAAGACAGTGGTGCTCGGAAGGTTATTTGGGTGTGTTACACTATTTTATTCTTTGTCCTTAAAGGAAAATGCAGATATTTTTTGGAGGATGGGAGGAAAAAGAAATCAAATTCCAATGCGATTGATGTACGTAACCTACATGACCATCCATAATATCAAGGCAAGTCTCTTTAGACCTGTAAGGACTCAAAAAATGTGTCACAGCCACAGATCTGAGTATACTTTTGGGTTCATTTTAGAAATTCCACCGATTATATCAAATGTACAGGAAAAAATTTACATGTGTGGGAAGTCATGTGATTGCTGATTTTACCTTTTTCAACATTATTTACAAGTACAATGAACACATGACATTCTCATGAGACAAAAAACAATAGCTTTTTAAACCATTGCAATGCAATCGTCACTTACACTACCTGGCAGAAGTATCACAAAAGAGAAACAGCTCATTTTGAGAGTGTTCCACAGATTCATCAGTGGGAATTTATCTAATCAGTCCTCCGTGATGACATCAGGAGAAGATATGGACAATCAGAAAGGTAAACGGCCTAGCCAGGGGTGAGGTTCTCCATAGAAAGGAAGGTACACGGGACAGCAGCACACTCTGTGCCAGGACTGCCCACCCACCGTGTGCCAGTGCTGCACTGCCCACTGGCCTCAGTCCTCAGAGAAGCAATCCTGCCAGGTAGTTACTGTGTATCAGTTATTTTGATAAAGATCTTGAACTTAGCTAGGCACCAGGGCACACTGCTAAACTCAAGCAGGGCACACTGCTAGACTCAAGCAGAGTTGGGCTAGAATCCAACTTGCTGTCCCCCTCCCCACGGCTCACTCTCAGTCCACTGCTCCATAAAGTCTCCTACAAACCTTGAGGTTAGGTCTTTTCTGGAGCTCCCCTGAGAAAAGAATTATCTTTCTATGTTGCACCTTATTTTCTTCTCCTGCCACACACGTACTTGGATATAAGGGGGAGAAACAGGATCTAGCCAACACTGACCATTCTTCCTTTGCAATGCATGAAGGTGCATCCTCCTGTTGGGCTGTGAGGTCACCAGCTGGGGGTGGGGCAGCAGAATTGCCCAGCTGTCCTTCCTGAGCTCCTTGGCCCTTTCCAGGAAGAAGTGGCCTGCTATGGAAGGGCACTCTGCCATGACACCATGACACTAATCAGAAGAGCACAAGCCCGCTTCCCACCACATCCTGGCTTCTAAATCTCCATGCACAAGGATCCCACAAACATTCTCAGGAGCTGCCCAACTCAGGACATCAAGCCATTTACACAAATAAGGGTCCTCCATTGTAGCTGCTGTAGAATCATTAAGGGCAAAGGGGAGCATCTGCCTGGCCACCTAAGGAATCTAACGCTCTTTATTCATAAATGTCCAAGTCGTCATTCATAACTTCTTTTGAAGCACTCATCATATTTCTGTTGCAGTCCAGAAATCATAACACTAAATAAATCGCCAAAGGCAAAAGACATAGAAATTCAAAAAAAAGGAACTAATCTCTGCAGGCCTGCTCTCCAATTTTTATTTTCATTACATTCTTTTGAAAATCAAAGGTGTAGTCTGCTTGGGCCCCGGGAGAAGCACAGCCTTTCCATTCTATTTTAAGCAAGGAAGGGTCCAATCCAAATTTGCAAACAGGATAGGGGAGCTTCCAGAAGAGACCTTACTTTTCTTCATTATTTAATTAATCATGGAAGGAATGATGGCAGCAATTATAGAGCACTGACTATGTGCAGGTATTGTGTTAAGCACATGCATTCATGTTCATAATCTTACTAAATCTGGATGGCGACTCTTCAAGGTAGGTTCTTTTATTATCCCCACTTCACAGATAAGTAAGCTGAGGCTTAGAGAGCTTAGGTCATTGTTTCAGGTTGCACAGCTGGGCTGGATTTCGAGTCCTGGGGCACCACAAAGTTCTTAGTTGCTATATTCTACTGCTTTCCATCAGACCTTCAAGTGAGGGTAGATTTCAAATAAAGTCAGGTTTCTCTATTAGCTGCTTAACTCACTGCAAAGTCTCACGTTAAGACCCCTCAGTTTCACTAGACAAGAGGTCAGTCTAGGGGTGGTGCAGGGAGGAAAAAGAAGGGAACCCAGGGAATTCAAATTACAACAGGAAAATGGCTTGAAGGAGCTAAACCCATGACTTGGAGCCAAATGGTTTGGCACATGCAGCCATGTTCGGGGATTTGTGATGACAGAGACAGTCTTTTTTCCACTTTGAGCTGCCTTTATAGAACTTTATCTTTTATGTCCAAAGATCAAATAAAAAATCATATTTAATGAGAACTAGGGGAAATAAACTGGAGGCAATTAAAGAGCAAAAATAACCTCTCTGTGGCTTCAGACCACAGGAGTTTTCTAATTTTAAGAGGCACAGGCAAATCACTTAAGACCTTCTGGGCTGTGTTCATCTTGTGTTTCCTCCCACACCCACAGTGGTTAAAGTTATAGGTAGCCATAGCTCTTGAACCCATGGCATTGTGTAGCAAATGGAAGTATACCCAGACCAAACACATCTACTCAGAAATGCAACCTTGCAGCGTGGAAGTCAAATCCAAGTCTCCTTTGTAAGCAGTTGCTTTGCGTGGAAGGGGATTAAACAGTTAGAAAAGGTCATGAAGTCCTGATTCTTAATAGAGTCCTTCCTCCCTCCATCCTCCAGCCCTGTTTCTACTGTCCTCGGATACTGGACATGCAGTCTCACAGCTGGCCAAGATCCAAAGAATCCTCGTTTTGCTTCCTTCTTTTCCACGTGCATATTTGATTTGGGCTAGACCCTAAGGCATACCTAAACTCTTCCTCAGGTAGAATAACCAGACTCATTCAAACACTCAAAGGCAGCCAAGTGACTTGAGATTCCATTTAGGGGAACCAGCTCTGCCCTGTATTACTGTGGTTTAGGCCAGAATTTGGGAAGCCCTTCTCAATCTTGGATCAAGCTAACACCTGGAAAAACCCTGCAGTGTAGCCAGCTTTCCAGTAAACCTGCACACCTATAAAAGCATGGAATTGCCTAGAGGACATCACTCTGAAACACCTTGGAGTTTCCCAATTTGGGACATAAAATGGGGCTGACTGAAAGATGAGATCAGCTGCTAAACAGCAAGAAGATGTCTACCCTGGATTTTGAGCCTTTGTCCTGCACAACAAGAGATTTCACATACTATGTTCCAAGGTCAAGTCTATTCTTGGTCTGCAACCCAAACCCATCCCCCAGAACACTGTACTTACCGGTAGAAAGTGGCATAGTCCACAGTTGAGTGGCAGGTCTGAAACTCCCAGGATTTGAGCTTCTGGCATTCTCGATGGGCCCGGAGCTTTACCTTCACTGTCCCTTGACACAGTTCAGGCACCGGCTTTCTCTGAGGTCTGTTGCAGAACTCATTGGACTCCACTCTCCAAGACTCAGCAAAGTCATCCACATCAAACTTGAAGTTTCCATCTCCACCAATTAAGTCATCACGTTTATGTCCATTGTAGTTGCCACAAAGACCGCAGAGCTTGCCCTTGAGCTGCGGGGCAGCCATGACTTCTACAAAACTGTCTCCATCCCAAGATATTTCCAAGCCTAGAGGAGGAGAGAAAAAGGAAGTTAACCACTCATTAATCCGCTAATAATTCCCAAATGTATACACCCTTACACAGAACATACGACTGACTGTCCTCCAACAAGGAACACCAAGGGTCTGTCCAAATACTTAGTTACCTCTTAATCTCACCATAGTGAGTAATGTGTGAAATTATATGTGTCATTTGCTGGTTGGGGCTTAGAATTCTTAAACTATATAAAGTTTGTCCTGATAATATCTTGTGTACCCCTGGTTTGACCTGTAGATGACTATCCCTTGACCATCCTACCCTAGGGTTTATATTTTTTCCCTTTTTTCTAAAGTAATTGTGTTGGTCCAAATCACGCATTCATTTATCTAATGACTACTATAATGTGCAAATGGAAAAAAAAAAACAAAGATGATTGTTTTTTAATGGAATTATTTACAGCCAGAATTTCCACCACGTAATTATTCCCCCCAATGCCCAAGGAAAATTTCCAAATTATTTCCTATAATGATATTATTAAAGCAATCAATATGTAGTTTCTGAATATATATCCCCTTCAAAGGCAACACTGATATAATGAAAACATTTGCTCTCTCATTATTTTACAATCATTCCTGAGGCATGGACACTGTTTGATTAACATTTCCTGGTGTTGAGTTGTTGTGAAACCCTACCAACCTCTATCCCTCAGGCCTCCATTCTGGGTTTGCTCAAAAGCTTCAACATTTCAGGTGGTGGTGGAGGATATCAGGCCATGGGCAAGAGTTCTTGTACATACATCAGCAGGCCAGTACTGCTGGTTCATCCAGGAAACTCTCTTTACTCCAGAATGTAGGGAACTTAGACCCTTCTTGGTTTGCTAAGCTGACTGTCTAAAATGTTGAAGGAATTGTCTGAAAGTATGCATATATCTCCAGACATGCTGGTCCAAGACTTCCAGGAGCCACACTAGCCAATGACCCTTCCGAATGGTGGAATTTTTATGTCACAGGTAGAACAGCCAGGTTATGCTGTCACACAGCATAGATACATCTGACTAGAAGCTCAAAAAGAAATGCTTTCATATCTACTCTGACACTGTGTGTGAAGATACCATCCATAAGAGAAAGGAGAGACTTTCGTGAAAAGTCTTCTGAGGTTCAATCCAAAACAAGTGACAAACTTTTCTAACCGGAGTTTTTGTTTATGTCTCAAATGTGTGTTTTATTACTATTCTGGGAACACCCTGGCAGTGCCTGAGTCTCCCCCAATGAATGGGTGAACTCTGTACAAGTGAATGCAAGCGGCCATCTGCAGCATGGACACCAAGAAACATCTACAGTGGATCAATGTGTATTCGGCCCTGGGACTTCTCCTTATTCACTGTCTCTGTCTCCAAAGAATGGCAGCCACAGAGGAAGCCTCTTTTTAACAGAATGGTCTCTGCCCCCCTCTCCCCTATGTATGTATGTTTTTGGTTTTGTTTGTTTGTTTGAGATGGAGTCTTGCTCTGTCACCCAGGCTGGAGTGCAGTGGCACGATCTCGGCTCACTGCAACCTCCACCTCTCGGGTTCAAGCAATTCTCCTGTCTCAGCCTCCAAAATAGCTGAGATTACAGGTGCAAACTACCACACCTAGCTAATTTTTTGTATTTTAGTAGAGACGGGGTTTCACCATATTGCCCAGGCTGGTCTCAAACTCCTGAGCTCAGGCAATCCACCCACGTTGGCCTCCCACAGTGCTAGGATTACAGGCATGAGCCATTGCACCCGGCTGTGTGTATTTTTTTTAAATCTTTCCTCTTGTGATCCTGACAAAAACATTTTTCATTTTGCCTGCTTTGAGGTGCTGGAAAGAGCAAAATAACTTTCCTCCTAAAAGGCTTTGGTTTTGTTCCTGAAAGATCAAGATTAAGCTGATGAGCAAATGTTCAGAATTTGGAAGATGAGGTGGTGATGGGACAGGAGAAATAGTGGGAGGGAGCATGGGAGGGAAGAGAGAGAGAGGATCTTGTCTAGATATGAAATTGGCATAAGGCAGCAACATCAAAGAGATGTGTGGAAGATCAGGAAGAAACACCCAGAGGTAAGACTCTTAAGCCAATTACCCTAAGTTTGGATATAGTCCAAGAGGAGAGAAGGCTGACAGCATTCCTGTGAGTAGGTCACACAACTGCCACAAGAGTTACTTCAAAGAGAAATATTGGTAGAATAACCTGAGGTCTAAAACTGGACTTCTCAAGAAATAAATGGAAAGACCCATAAGGAAATCACTCTATGGCCGATGGAAGAAATAGAAGCATGCTTGGACCAAAGAAAATTTAAGAGATTTCTTGATTGAGAGAAGAGTCTGAGCTCAGAAAAGAAATTAAATAGACTTAGATAAAGAAGAAGGAGAGTCATAGGAAAGTCTCTTTGGGAAATAATTTGATAAGGAGAAGACAGTGATGGGACCAGGTATGAGAGAAGGGACATGCTGCTAGAAACCCAAAGGCTAGGCTGACCTCCCCTATGGATCTCTGTGAGAAAACTGTCAACTCTGGCAACTACAACTATCACAGAAAATGAATTCTATTTCTTCACACTCTATCATCTAACACATTATCTAGCACGTAGTATGTACTCAGTAAATAAATGAATTACCCTGGTAACGTTGATACACTGAATCTGTGAAGCCAAAGACCTTGTGAGTTTCATGCTTGTCGAGATACTGAAATAACCATTTTGAAAGAAGACAAGCAAACTATAAGATGATTTGTAATACACTCTGTCAGGTATTAAAGAAACTTGACCTCACAAGCCTGTAGCTAGGCATCTGCCCAGCAAGAGAAATGAGGGGGAGAAAATCAATTCCATACAAAGTTCAACTTTTACAGCATAATTCTGAAGGTTTTCCACATTGCAAAATTTTCCAAACTACAAATCTCTTTCCTAGACAGCAGGCAAATACTGTTCTTCTAAGCACCACAAATGGTTGAGAATGTACACCCTAGGGAGTTCTAACGTCTTTACTACTGACAATGATATACTAAATTTGAGACTTTGGACAACTGCGTTCATGGGAATTCAACTCACAGTGAATGACTGTGTTCTTTCTTTGCAGTGGATTGGTGGTCCATACGCTTTGAAAGATGCAGATCTGCTGTGTTTCCAGTAAACCCTTCTCAAAACTCATGACATCTCCTTCATAAAACATGATCCCCAAAGTAAGAAAATAACTTGTAATTCACTCTCCTGTCTTCCTCTTCCTCCATGTTACTATAACATTAAGAAGATTTTTCACAGACTAATGCTAGGCTTCGCATTGTGAAGGGATGACTTATTCTACTACAGATGCCTTTGTCTTGCTATATCATTTACATATGAGTTTGCATGGATATTTTTACACCCTACATGAGCAGAACCCATAGAAAGTAGATTACAGTAGTGAAAGGCAAAAAAAAAAAAAAAAAAACCCTAGTAAGTTGTAATTGAGGGAATTGTTCTTCCAAATAATATTTTAAATAGGCATCTTAGGAGATTTAAACATCATGGAAGGGTTTGAGAGGCTGGGGATAGTCCTTCCTGCAGCTGGGATGAGTTTCTCCATTCTCTGCATGGGAAATTGGGTAGAAATAACTGGCAGAGTCAGAAGGCTAAAGCTGAAGCATATGTCTCATCTGGGGATGAGAGCAGCAGCCACATTCCTTCCACTGCAGGAAGGGCCTTCCAATTTTCCCTTCTTTCTTACCAGTGAATGCTTTACCAACTTGTTCTTCCCCCTTCAAACGCGTGACCTGGCTCCAGACCACTAGTTGGGCTTTTTTGTGGTTGTTGTTTAATATTGTGGATATTGTTATTTTGCATTGCTTATTTTCTGGTTGTTATTGCTGCTTTTGCTGTTGTCCACTGAAAGGAGAGAGGAGGTGCAAAAAGGAGAGAGGAGGGGCAAAATTTGTAGTTATACCATAGTGAGGTTGACAAATTGATTAGTTTTTCTATTCAGATTCTACACCAAAGAAAGGGCAAGGTAGGCTATGTTCTCTGGGTTCACCAAGTGTAAAGCTCTACCAAAAATAAAGTAAAAAACCATGTTCCCCATGTGCTAATGCTTTCAGGTACAGGTGATTTAATTCTTTCAGGTAAAGTTAATGAAGTGAACAGATGGCAGAAAGGAAGTATTTTTAAATTATTTGCTAAGTGTCCAAAGTTGGGGTGGAAGTGTGTGTTGAAAGTGGGCAATGCTCCCTCAAACTACTAAGCCTTGTCCTGCCCCCCTTGTTATATTAGCTAAGCAACTACAGCCTAATTCCACCCAAACTACACAGCCACCTGTGCTACCCTGCCAAACGATCCCATCGTAAGTGGGGAGTACATAAACCGAAGAGTGGAAGAGACATTCCTCCTCAACTCCCATCTTCCAGCTGCAGGCTTGATTTAAGTTGCTATTTTGAAGAAAGTACCCTTTGATCACATGAGCTTATAATTTTTTTTAAATCTATGGAAGAACACTCAAAGGAAATGCTATAATATTTTAAATAGATAATCCATAGGTGGTAAAAAAGAAAATATCCCTAAAGGATAGCTCAAACTGAGATGCATAAACCAGGGTGGAAAACACTATTATCTGGAAATAGAATTGCTTCATTCAGAGAGTAAGTGCAAAGCAAGTTCAATGCCCAGAGGAATAGAGTTCTTCTCTAGGAAGCAGAGGGCTTGTGTAATTTGTGTGCTACAGGAAATTGTTCAGCTGGGTATTGAGTGCCATGAAAATGACTTGCATCATGGAAAGAGAGATGGGAAAAAAAAATTTTAATGTAAAACTGAGTTCAAGGCATAGAACAGTTAAAGTCACTAATCTAATTACGGCGTTTATGATCTATTATTATTCTCTTAGCAGCCTCATTCTTTTGCTCCTTTTTATAACCTGGAATCTTTGTAAAGAGTACATTTATTCCATAAGGTTGTGCCAGCTGCGAATGAAACAATATTGAACCTTTTAGGCTGTTAGTAATCTTCCTCTTTCTCCATGTTACTATAAGATTTACCTTAAGATTTCTTCGAGAACCAGGCTGTGGTTGACTAGTAATTTCCATGTCAGTAGAATCTATTGTGTTCAGCTAGCTTGAAAATAGTCAAGGTGCTTTTAATTAATGCTGTGTAATAATGGGTCATCTTAGGCACACTTTACAGGGAGCCAAAAAATATTGCCTCCTTGAAAGGAATGGCTTGGGGCCTACATTTACAGAGTGTCATGTCTTTTGGATATAAGAGCAGGTGTGTGAATTTTCTAAGCAGGACTAATCCCTCTAAACTTGAATGAGTAGACCTCTCACAACTGTGAAATAAAGAATAGAAATCTTTCCCCCTTGATAAAATGTTCCAGTACATTAATACTTAACATTCTGTCACTGAAAACATGTTATACTCTCTAACTAAAAGCTCCCTGTGCTTATTCTTGGTTTCCTGCCTTTGTTTAGCTAAGCTGGCATTTCGTAAGCTCAAATCAACTGATCAAAATACATTTTGGCTTGAATTGAAGCAATTACCAGGGTTCTGAAGGTATGGTAGAAACAGTTTCTATAGTCCCTGAAAAGTGCCTGCTTTATTAGATGTTTCATTGTCTAAAGAAATGGGAACCCAATTGACACTTTTAAATTTGTTAAATTTTTATCAATGCAAACAGCAGGAGACAACTGATTGCCTTAAAAGTATCATGCTTTAAAAAAATAGAGTATGCCAGAGGAAAGGCAGTACAATATCCAACTGACAAAAGATATATAGTAACCAAAGGTACCATAGAAGGAACCATACATGATATAACAAAATGTGAAAATGAGCTGAAATTATGCTCTGGGGCTGATATTGAAGAACTGAGTTCTGCTTTTAAAATGCCTTTCTTAGGTAACAAAAAACAGACAAGAATCTGAGCCTCATGGACCACTGGCAGTCAAAAATAATTTGGCCCAAGGGGGAATATACTAGCTATTGGAGTGGAAAGGCAGAGACCAGTGAGCATACAGCACCATAGGCTGCTGAGAGAGAGAGGGCCTCTGTGGCACAGAACAGCCACGTGGGATATGGCTACTCCTGCATACCAGAGTCTGCAAGAACAAGCCCTTCTGCTGTGGACCTTTACATTTATTTTGCACATCACTGATACTAAGCTGTTTACTTTTGAGGACTCTGCTGCAAAGTCTTGGACAGATGCTAACACGGTAACACTATTTCTCACAGATGTGAAACTGCACATAGCTGGCTGAGCTGGGAGGCACTGACAATTCCAAGCTGGGCATTGATGGCCTAAAAGAGCAACAAAACTTGAGAGAGGGGTTATGTGGAGAGTACAACTGCTATTTTTAGGCAGAGGATGGAAAGGTCCTGGATGTGGGAAGATTGCAAGGCTGATGGGACTGGCATCCAACCACAAGACTCCATATGGTGCAAATGTCTCCAGCTGTTTGTGGCATCTTCAGGATGTGCCTTCCCTGTGAGTGGAGGGGTGATGAGAAAAGTCCCACAGTTGGAACCTGGCTCTGCCTTGGGTATTTCCTCAGAGGAAGACCACATCTCCTGAACACTCTAACCGTGCAGTGCTGCTGAGACGGTAAGTGAGGCGGAGGTTAGAGCAAGAGGGAGGCCACAGACGCCCCACCTGCTTTGGTGGTCACTTTCAAGAGGTAGCCATCCAGGTCGATGTGGAAGTGCGGCGCGCGGCAGGGGAGCGCGATGCGCGAGCCGTTCCAGCGCACAGTGAGGTGCTGCTGCAGGCTGACCCTGCTCTCGCCCAGCACCAGTTCCACCGACTTGGTCCACGAGAAGGAGCGCGTCCGGCGGGCGTCGTTCTTCACCAGCACCTGGAAGGGCGAGGCAGGGGAGGAGCAGTCTTTTGTCAAAACATACTGACACGTCCCCTGAAAGTTAAATGTCCGACCGTCAAAAGTGTTGTAGTGGGGATCTCCAAACACCGTGCAAACGCCAGGCTCTGCGGAGGAGTGAGAGACAAAAGCCGGGTCACAATCCAAGGCAAGGATTCACAGAGAAATCAGGGGCAACTGCCGGGTAAGGGAGGGCCTTAGCAGAGATGCACTAAGGGAACTCAATTAAAAAAAAAAAAAAAAAAAAGTGGTCGTTTTTAAAGGTTTGTGCCAAACCTCATAGAATACTCATAAAACACTTCTGGTGCTTTTATACTTGAAAGCTATTTTAAAACCTCTGAAGTTTCAAAGCATACCTATTTTGTAGCCTTGGTATGCTTCCATGGTCTTAACGTAAGGAATGAAGAAACTGAACGGAGATAACTAAGAACTGGCCTTACTTCATCACCCACACACACAAGAGTAGAGTAAGTATACAAATAAACAAAGGGCAGCAACATAAATGACAATACCCCAAGATATTAGCATGATTTTCATTTAACTAATTCAAAAAAATTAGACGCACTGTGTGCTAAATGTTTCCCATGCTCTTAAGGAAAACTGTGATATTCAATACTCATATATTTACATAGGACAAGTCAATAGAAGTGCCAAACAGATACATGTTTAATAGTGTCAGGAAACAAATTACTGATAATATTTGCAGAGAGTCTTTACATGTTTTCTAGAAATTCCTATACTTTGATCTAAGAACCAAGTTCAAAAATGGGATAAAAAATAAGCTACAAAAAGTAATTTAATACAGTTAAGAAATTCCAGTAGAGTCATCATCGTTCTGAAATATAATTAATTCAAATGCTTATGAGATCAAAGTAAAGTTTTACACTTTGGGGCAGCCCAAAGATTTTTATAGAAAAGTAAATATTGTTTCTTTTTTAAAACAAAACTTGGTGTTAGTGTGTTCTGCATGTCAGTATATCTTATCTGTTTTCAAAAAGGCATGAAACAGCCAGGAAATGAGGAATCCATTTAGAGATATTAGCCCAAATAATTTTTTAAAAAATCTATAACAAGCACAATTTCCAGTCAACACTAGAATAATCGCCAGATCAAGAATGATAGCCAGAATAAAAAGTACCAGGTCAATAATATGAAAATGCCATATAAGTAATTGCTCAGAATATCTAAGGGAAGGATTGAGTCAAGACAGTAGAAGGATATGCCCACTAATCTGATAGGACCAACGGGATCCAACGCAAACATTTGCTTTTAATTTCTAAAGTGTTTGGAGAGTAATGTTGCTTTATGTTGTGATATATTATGTCATTTTATGTGTCAATTTCATATGACTCCATACAAAGCACATACATTTGGAATTTAATAAATTAATTTCTTGTTCTAAATTAGTTTTCCTTGTCAATATTTAATAAAGACTATAAAAGAAAAAGTTTTGGCATTTATGAGAATTTCAATGAACAAATACTTTAAAGAATATATAAAAGGCACTCCTCAGGGTGGAGGGTAAAAGAAGTAGGTGGGAGAGACACAATTTGAAAGCTCAGCAGTAAAACTCGAATTTATCCTCCCTTTCTGTTCCTTTCTTCTTTTCTTGGTTGCTTTTCCTTCTGACCCCAGTTTTACACCATGTGTTGCTTCACATTTTACCCTCTCCCCACCTTCCTGATTCTGTATCTTCTCAACTAGTTCCCACCTATCTAACCTCTTCATATGGCACTTACCAGTTCTTTCTCCATGTAATTACTTCCAAAATCATCCTATCCCACATTTCCCCCACATTCTCTCTCCCTGGCCATGAAAATGTTGCCTTTTGGTTGACGGTGAACAAGGCAGTTATTTGGGACTCCCAGTGGCATCAGGAGAATGATAGTTCAGAAGTAATACCAACATGTGCCACAAAAGGAATACATAGTAACCTGATGACCAGATGTACCCTTAACTCCACGTTTTCAGCAAGAGCGCCCAGACCAACCAATGTTTTTGAGCTTTTGAGCATGCAACAGATGGACCTCAGCTTGGAAGGCCAAGGCACTTCTTAAAATTTTGAAATTATACCCCTGAGGAAGTCCATTCTCAGTGGGGGGGGCAGGCACAGAGAATGCCCATGCCTGATGCCCACACTCTCCTGTGGCAATCTTCTTCTCCTTGTACCAGGGACAACAATTACATTAAAATTATCGTCAATCAAAGCACTAATAGCTAACATTTGCAGAAAACTCATCACATACCCTAACACTCTTCCACATGCCTGCCGATCATGGATGCATCATCAGAAAATTGGTATTTAGATTGTCTCCCAGTATTAAACAAACAGCTAAGCACTTTGCAGTAGAATCCATAAAATGAACTATGAATTATCTAGTCACGAAAAAGTTTGTAAATAATCTTTGTGACTGAGGAAATGCTTATGACATATTAAGTGAAAAATCAAAAACAAAACTCTATGTACAAGATAATCTTAACTATGTTAAAATAAATATGCACACCCCCCCGCCACCAAAACATACACACCCCAAAATTGAAAACAGTGGTTATCCCTTGGTGGAAGAACCAAAAATTACACTATTTTCTTTCTTATGTTTTTCTGTTTTTGACTTGTTATTTTTTGTTTTGTTTTTAGGAGTCAAACTGTGGGTACTTGTAGATAAGGCCAATTACATGACAAAGCAAGTCCTCATAGAAGCAACAGAAGATCTACTGCCTCAAATGACCCTGGGGAAGCCTGAGCTTGCTCATAGCTGGGCAGGAAGCAATGGAGAACGTCCAGGGAGACTCTGGGCAAGGGAAATCATGTGTGAACGGGGCTGTCAGGAAAGATATTTTTCAAGAGGCCCTAACTTATGGAAGGGAAGGGTTTGGAAATCAGGATGATTTTTCTATGTGACAGCAATATCGAAGAGGCCAACAAAATATCATGACTGCAAAGATGCCTGAGAATTATGTGTTGCATTTGGGGACATTTGTATCATGAGCTAAAACAATTTTGAAACCTTGGCCCTTTTTCCTGGCACCTCAAGGTCCCTATGCCAGATCCTGCAGGCGCAGTGAACACGTGCACTAGAAAATATCTTCAAGTGAGAATTCTCAGTGTTACAAGAATCTGCCTGGCTGTAAAAGGAAAAGGCTCAAGAACAGAACACTTAGGGGACAAAAATGAACATATCATCCTCATATAATTTTTTTCCAATGGACCCAGAGAAATAAGCTTCAGTCCAACACATCCAGATGTCCGGTCACACTCTTTTGGAAAGCTTGGTGTGATAGGAGGAGGGAGGGAGGCTACAGAAAGAGACTATCCTGAAACTAACCTTGTTTGAATATGCATAAGTCAGAGGATGGAGAGAAAGGTGCCAGCTTATCACTGCTGGCATATTTTTTCATAGTCTTGTAGGTGAAATCATTATATCTCATTTTTGTGTTGAGTTATTTTCAACATATGAATACAAATGCACAGGTAAAGGGGGAAAAAGATCAGAAGTATACAAAACCAGATAAGAATGTGTGTTTTTTCTCTAAGTTAACAGAAGTACGTGTGACATTTCTTTTCTTCTTTCTTGTTTATGTGCATTTGCATTATTATTTACACTTATATTTCATTGTTTACAAAGACTGTACACTTTTGGAATAGAATGGTTGCTTTAAAAGTTTTAAAAATACTGGATTAAGACATATCACTTTGATGTCCCATACCTTAATAAGATTTGTATGAGAAATAAGAGTCACACTGTCTCTGAAATTATAGCACAATACTGTTCTCCTAACCACATCAGGTACATTTATTTATGCTGTGGACATATTTATTCTAATGAAATGCCTTTCTTCTGAGAGCAGAGATTATTTTCAAAACGTCTGTCAAAGAAAATTAACAGAAAACTATACAATCGCATGTTATAAAAAAAGATAAGAAACTGAGCAAACTCTAACCCTACTTCCCCCAAACACAACAAAACAAAAACATAAAAACATAAGGAAGGGGGAAAAAAGCATCATTCATGCTTCTGCCACCAAGAAACAGCCACTGTTTATAATTTTGTGCATGTATTTATTTGAACATAGTTAAGATAATCCTGTACATGAAATTTGATTTTCTATTTTTTACTTTACATGTCATAAGATTCTCCAGTCTTTAAAATGTTTTTCACTTTGAAAGCACAGAATGGAACTTCTATCCTCAGTCCATTACTTTGGCAAAGAGAGCAGTCTCTCCAACTCATCATGCTTTGCTACTACATGGATCACTGCATTTCCAAAAATAATTCTCTAACCTTAAGGAAGCCTAAAAAATTTAAAAAAAAACAAAAACAAAAAACATGGATTTAAACCTTTTCAGCTCAAACTGCAGGGAAACAGGCCCCATGGGACTCTGGGGTCACTGTGTCACGCAGGGGCTCCAGGGAACCCCAGAAAGGTAAATGTTGTGATGATGCCAAGCTTGGGTGAAGAATCAAGAAAGGCCGTCTAGGCTCTGCCTGAACAGTGATGGAGGCCTCTGCCAAAAAGAGGCTGTGGTGTGACCCAGAAGGACCCGAACGTCTGCATTCAGGAGCCCCCTGCCTTGCACAGAATGTCACTGACAGCTGTTGGCCCACAAGAGACATAAGGGTCAACACATGATCCACTACATGGCACCTGGGTGCCCATAAAATTTAACATCTTTGGCCTCTTAAATGGGAAACAATCTAACACATATGGGGATGGGGGTGGAAAAGAGAGAAGTAGGTCACTTTCTACCAACCTATAATCCACCAGAAATGGTAACCGATTTGTACATTAAAAAACTCATTTGAAGAAATATTGTGTAGGTACATTGTTAACTGCTATGAATTTGCTTTCAGATAGTTTCCGTAATTCCATGAGCTCACCACCTTGAAACAAAAGAGCAAACAAAGGGAGCAGTCCCTAACTACAAGATCTCATCGAAAATACATCTAAACCCACAGCCAGGGCTGCCGTCCAGGCCTCTGCCATGGAGCCCAGTGCTGCCCCCCTCACCTGGGCCCTGCAGTGGCCAGTGCCTGCCCAGCACTCCCCCACAATTCACAGCACACATATCCTTCAGCTCCCGGCCCAATGCCAGCTTCCAACAGCAACGCCCCTGCTGCCTCAGCCAAAGTCGTCTATTTCCTCTAAATTCCAAAAGCAAAACTGACCACATAGCCCAGATGTTCTGGGACAGTCTTAATCTCAAATACTCTATCTTGTAGTCACACTATGTTTTTCCTTTTAGGGGTCAAAAATATGGGTGTACCAAACTCATAGCCTGCTTATGATAAATCATTTTCTTCCTTAGCTTATAGTTTTAACGTATTCTTAACTACTAAGCCAGACCTTAAACTCCTTATGTGTAAGTTTTATGTGTACCACTCAGTGCCTGGCACACTGCCATGTATACAGGAGGGTCTAAGGATAGTCACGTGCCTCATAATGACGCCTCTATCAACAACAAACCACATGAGTGACAGTGGCCCCATAAGATTATAATACTGTATTTTACTGTAGCTTTTCTATGTTTGGATGTGTTTAGATACAAAGATACTTGCCATTGTGTTATCATTGCTTACAGTATTTTTACTGTACAGGTTTGTAGCCTAGGAGCAGGAGTGTGTGCTATTTAGCCTAGGTATGTGTAAGTGAACTCTGTGATGTTCACATGGCAAAATCACCTAATGATGCACTTTTCAGAACATATTCCTACCATTAAGTAACACATAACAGTATATATGTAATACATGGATTCATTTTTTAATTACTCAAAAAGTATTATGGTATAACACATATCATGTATCAATAAATATTTGTTGAATGAATGAGTTAATTAATTTGTGAACACATTTTGGTGAAAAAAAATTGCTCACACCAAACTTACTAAAATACTTAAGTGGAATGACACATACAGCAGGTAACCAAAAGAATTGGGCCTACTCAATTAACTGAATAATTAATGAATGTTCTCAGAACAAAGAGACTATTAGGAAAAAATTATGTAAAGTCAGGAACATTATGGGGGAACTATGTCTGATACCAAGAAAGCTAGCTGAGAAATTTAAATCTATGGAAGTCCAATCTCTCCATTTGAATAGAGATAACCTACCCCACCAAAAATTACTGTCCAAATCAAAAAGCTAAATCAGAATCAGAACAACATGGGAAAAATACTTACCTCTAATGCCTAATGTAACCAAGAGTGATAGCCAGAATAATTGCCCCCAAACATGTCCACGTCCTAATGCCCAGAATCTGTGACTGTTATTTACATGGCAAGATGGAATCAAATTTGCAAATCGAATTAAGGTTGCTAATCAGCTAACCTCAAGAAGGGCGCTTCTGAAAGGGGTGAATGTATTCACAAGGGCCCTTAGAGAAAAAGGAAGACAGGTGCATGGGCCTTATAATGTGAAAGGGACTCAACCTACTGTTTACAAGTTTGAAGCAGGAGAAAGTGGTCAGGAGCCAAGGAATGTATGCAACTTTCAGAAGCTGGAAAAGGGGGGAAAAGAAAAAGAGTTCTCTCCCCTAAGGCATTCAGAAGGAACACAGCCCTGCTCACACCTTGATTTTAGCCAACTGAGACCCTTTTCAGGCTTCTGACCTCCAGAGCTGTAAGACAATACATTCGTGCTGTATTAAGCCAGTAAGTGAGTGGTAATTTGTCATCCGCAGCCATGGGTAACTAGTACACTTAGCAACAGCCAACATGGCTAGTATAAAATAACTAGCATATGCCAAGTACCATGCCAGATGCTTTCTGTATTTTCAGTATTCCCTTTCATCCTTACTATCCCCTTCCATCCTCACTATGTCTGTGCACATTGTATATTCATACCCTAATTTTTTGGCAATGAGTTTGAAGAAGTTGCCTTGTTGCCCATGGTGACTTGGCCAATAGTTGTAAAAATGGAATCCAACCCAAGCCACTGTGGCTTCAACACCATTCCTTTCCCCACATCATCTTGCAAACTTGTTAACTAGCTGAGGTCACAGAGCTCTTTGAGAATCTGAAGAAATGTGTAGACACTTGTATTCTCTCAAATGTAGAGGTTCATAGCTACCCTGTCAAAAGACTGATCAGTGCTGTCCTATGAGTCTGGGAAGTTCATATTAAGAACACCTACCTAGAAGTTAATTATAAATGACAGTATATGATTCTCTTATATAATGTGTTTCTATTTCATCTCCCCAACTACATTAAATGTTTCCGAGCTCAGGGTCTGCATCAGCTTTTTATTCATGTCCTCCAGAGCACCTTCCAGAATGTCATGTTAACACATAGTTCATACAGAAGATTCATTTTTGCCACTCTCACTATCCAAGATCTGACCTTAAAATTTCTTCTCTATTTAAAACAAAACTTTTTATTTATCAATTGAGAGAGCTCCATATCTGAGCTAAAGAGCTGGGTTTCACATCTCCATGTTAATCTGGCTTCCAGCTTTAAAGTCCCCTTGGAACTTTGCAGACATTAAGCATATTACTGCCCTAAAGAGTCTTGTGTTTGAATCCTGATTTTGCCACTTAAGGCTTATAAAATCATGCACAAACTACCTACATAACTTCAATTTGTTCACCTATAATATGAGTCTAAGAGCAATTACCTTGCAGGGTGATTATAAAGATAGAGATAGCATTGCAAAGGTGCCAAGAACATAAGAGATGCTCAGAGTAGTCATTATTCATTTCCTTATTATAAATGTTATGCAAATCCAGCAAATAGTTATCTACTGCTGGCTAAAATACGGTTGAGTAAGACTGTAACAAACTTAAAAAGAGTAGATTTGTTGAAAAGACAATGTAAATTGAGGTAGTCTATAAAACACATAAAATATAGATTTAGGGCTATAATGAAGCCTTCTAGGCCAAAAGAAGAATATTAATGAAGTCAAGGACATAGATAAGACAGCAGCTTAAACACGAAGTGCAGGAGGCCAGTTGGACCAGAGGGTGCAGCTGCTTCAGGAGATGCAAGACACCCAAGTTGTCTAAATAAATTGGCCTGAGATTTATTGCCAGCCTGAGAAGTTTAATGTGTTACAAAGAACCAACATTTCTTGATGTGTTTCCTTTGAAACATCAATACTGCCTGTTGCTCTGCCAAAATAAGTAGAAATTAAAATAAAATTTAAGAAAGCTCTGCCGCTCAAATTAGTTTCGGAGGTGTTCTATACTCCATCAGCCTCCTTCACCACGCACACCAGCATACTAAGCGCTCTGAGAATTCTGCAGTAAGGAAACACATTTAAGTTTACTTGACCCAGCATTTCCTGAGTGTATTTAATCACAGAACCTTGTTTTGAAAATATTACTCATTACTATCCCTCAGCACTAGTGTTTTATAAAACAAACTCTGGGAAACCGGGAGAGACCAGTGAAGGAAGCTGGCGTAGGTTTCCAAGAAAGCCATTTGGGTTCTGACAAGGGTGTGCAAAAAGGGGTGAAGGAGAAGAGGGACGGAGGTTATGTGCAGGCAATAGGATGAGGGTCCAGCTGCCATGGGAATGGCAAGGAAATTATTTATTTGAAAAACATCACAAAGAGACAATCATGCAGACCTGATGATTGATTAGCAACATGGGGGAGAAATGCCAAAAGTATGAGAAATAACATCAAGGCTCAAAACTTGTGCAGCTGGGATATGGGGGCGCCAGAATTCAGTCAACAATAGGGACGGGAAACAGCCATTAGCCCCTCCATCCAAGTCCCAGCTCAAATAATTGGGGGAATCAAAGGTAGAAACTATTAACAAAATTCAAATGCAATACTTTGAAACAAGAATGTGCTCTCCAAGAAGCTGAGAAGCTGAGATCTACCATATTAGCATCTTGTTAAAAAGTGATATATTAAGGACCTCGAAGCTTAAACAAATCTGAATTCAGAGTGAGAAAGTAACTACAGAAGGGGCACCACGGTGGGTTTACAAGACGAAAAAGCAAAAAGTAAAACAACACATACTTGCACTAAAGAAGGAGATGGGAAGTCAGAGAAGAGGGGTGGAGCAACAAGTGAGGGCAAAGAGTACTAACGTGGAAGGGAACTGTGATAAGGAGAAACAATGACAGCATTCATGAATATGAATTTCACATCAAAGGGCCATATATAGCACAGCTAATGAGTCATCTCTCCATACTCCCAGCAAAGGTTACAATTGAAGTATTGTAACTCAAGAGACTGAAGAGGTTAAAGTGACCTCATAAATGTAGCTACATTTTTAAAAGGTGAGTAAATACAACCACTGTTAAGTAGACACCGCTAGTCATGTAAAAGAAAGAAATTGGCAAACCTCATATCTATTTGGAAGTGAACCTCCAAAATGAATAAAAATGTAATCAATAGAGAACAGAGAATAATGCATAAAAGTTTGGGCTTTGGAGTCTCCTCAACCAGTGTATTAGCTGACTTCAAACTATTTAATTTCTCTCACCCTCAGGCTAACGAGGGCTTCTAATTCATAGGAATGTGATAAGGATTAAATGGCAAAAGGCATAGAGAGCATTTATCACAATACTTGACTGATATGGACTAATGTTCAATAAGTCGCTGTTAGTTATAGGTGCAATTGCAGAGGCAGCAGAAGTAGCAATTTTTGTTGCTTTTATTTTGCTCATAGGAGATGTGACCTCCAGAGAGGAATAAATCTGCCTCAGCTCTGTATACAGTAATGTATAATTAATTATACAGTACTTTCCATCAAGTGTATTTTTTGAGTTTCACAGTTTGGAGTTTCTTGTTCATTTGTTTTGCCATTTAGCTCTATTTTAGGTGCGTCATTACCAAGGAGTTTCTGTCACACATACCCTTAGTCAAAACTGGATACCTGCAACTTTCCTGAGATTCAACATGGCAGCCTTGGCTAAACTGTACCAGATGTCTAATAATGAATTCACATATCTTTTTATATATAAAATGCATTCTTTCAAAATTAAACAAGAAACTAGCTTTTAATTGAATTATGTCATAATGCTGCATTTATATTAAAAAAACTTTTCTAACCAAAAATCCAGGGAGACCTGCAGAATGAATACTGGATTAGGAATTTTTTTAAAACATGCAAGTCCTCATCCCAGCTCTTTCAATTAGCACTGCTGTGAGTCTCAGCTTCCTCACCTGCGAAGTGAGAGGTCTGACCTCAATTAAGATCCCTTCACTTAAAATTTTCCGATGCTAAAATGGTGATGAGCTCCAGAGGCAGAGCAACTCTGCTCTTACTCATTCCTGGTGGAAATTATATACAGAGTTATTTCAAGTTTAAAACTATATGTACTTAAAAAGAAACTTTGGGGAGATCTTCACTTGACCCCGGTAATTCTGAGTTACCAAGAGAAAAAAAAAAACTGGAAAAATGAGTAGACATGGAAAACAAAAAACAATGGAAAACCAAGCCAGTTTGATTTGTCAGTGACCTCCGAGCATAACAACCACCCCTTCTCTGTACTGGAGCAGAAAGATGGAGGTGCCACAGTAGAAGAAAGCCTGGGGGCTTGAGTCTCCATTTCCACCAAGGTGTGGTTGGAGGGGACAACACTGTTCATTGGAAATTCTCTTAAGGTCCTTCTCCAATCTCCAATTCTTACAAGTTGTAAAGCCCTCCAGACCTTCTCTTACCCTTCTTAACTTCAACTGGTTATCAAACTGTACAAAATGACAAGGAAGCTAAGGGAAGTAATTCTTCCAGGCCAAGCTCTCGGGCCAGCTGCCTGGTTGGAATTCAGGCTCCACAACTACCTTGAGCATCCTTCTTAACCTCTAAGCCTCAGTTCCCTCAACTGTAAGATGGAGCTAATAGCACTATTTGACCACAAGATGGCTGTGCTAATCAAATGAAATCCAATGAGATCACCCAAGATAGTGTTTTGAGACAGCAGATGCCAAATAATTATTAGCTGCTGCTGCCGGTGGTGATACTATTATTATTGCTGTTTTTGTTACCTAAGGATGATGATGGTGGTGATTGTGAATTCATCAAATATTTATCAAGGACTTACTGAGTATTAACACCCTTGGGAACTGACAATAGGTGGTGGAGAAAAGGTGATTCCTAATAACTTCAGTCTCCTTCAACTCTGTACTAATTTACAGCAAGAAAAATTAAAGTAACAGTATCCCTTAGAGCAGAACAGCATATAAAACAGAAAACAAACTGATTTCCTCATGCTTCTTCTAGTGCCACTTCTACCAGTGTGGGATCTCCCAGCCACCATGTGTGGTACAGCGGGTTTTATTTGCCACTCCTGTCTGCTGTTTGGGCCTGAGGAGCAGCGTCAAGCCCAACTCCAGATGCTGGAGCAGAAACTACAGTGGCCACCTTACCTTAACACCTCCTTGGCAGGGCTAAAGTCAACACCACAAATTCTTATTCTACAAGCATCTTGAGCTCTGGTTTAGAATTACCTTGCTTTCCTGAGTTAAGGACAGACTCTCGGTATTAAGGGACCTGGAGTTGCTTACAGCCCTGGAGGCCAGAAACCTTGTTCAAACACAGAATCACTAATTTGCAGAACCTCTGTCAGTGGAGATTTCTCATAAAATGGGTCCCTAGGTTACTGTTTCATTATGGGCTTTTTTTTTCCAGGGAAATAAATGAAATTGTTATATTCTACTCCTCCTACAGCCACTCTGTTTAATTGGAGATACCTGTACGCATCCCAGAGGACTTACAGATGTGTCAAAATGAGTGGCTGTGATGGGTGCAGGCAGCAGGCAGGGCCGCTAGGGGAGCAGACACATCAATGCAGCCTGCACACAGCTGGAAACTAACCCTGCAGGGGTAAAAGTCACCTGGCAACTGTGAGCCTCCTCCCACCCTGAGCAGCTGACATCTGATATTTCCTGTTACTTGTGGGACATGTAGTTGAGGTTATTTCAATTAAATGCACATCTGTGCTCAGCATATTCAATTGGCCTCAGTGTTATGTAATCATGAACTTGTGTTTCAGGCTGGGATTCTGATGGTTAAGTCTGATGTAGCTACAGGTACAGCTTAATAAGCCTATGACACCAGGGGCTGGGCATGTATGTCTGGGCTGCCTTTAGTTGTCTCTGCTTTTGTAGATGGCTGAGAGATTAAATTTTCTCATATACTCAATCTGTCAATCTCAGTCTCTCTCTCTGCCCCTCCCCTCCATCCCCTCTCTCCCTCTCTCTCCACACACACACCTCACACCCACCTTTCTTATTAGTGACAACTTTGACACTATATATTATTTCCATGTCAGAAAACAGACACCCTGCCAGCAAAGAATTTATCTGACTCAGGTCTCTGTGGGGGGGGTTAGGTCAAGATTCCACCTACTATTTGCCAACACACTGTAAAACAACACTTCGCATAAACCAAATGCTACACACACAACAGGCAAGTGGCTTCCCTGGCACCTATCCCGTGCTCATGTGAGCCCAGCCAAGGCAAGGCCAGACTGGCTTTAGGCTAGAGCCTCACACTTTGGCAAGAAAGAGCATTTGCAAGAAAACTTTATAAAGTTTGTGTAGCCCACTTCAAATATTTTATTTTAAATAAATCATCAAAATCAAATCTAATTATTTTCAATTGGAAAGGGAGAAAGAGAGACAGTTTCACATTATTAAAAGATAGCATTGCTTTTCGTACTTCCTTCAGATATGATTTTAAGAAGACTTTCATTCCCCTATTTTGAGAGAATTATTGCTCCTTCAGGCCAATCCTACAAAAAAAAGTTCCTACTGTGGGGGAGGACAACAGCGTCCTGCTTCATCTATTGTCTCCTACCTACAGAATTGTAAATTACCATTAACTGTTGACTGTTGTAAGGAGAGGCCCATAAGAATGTCCTATACGTGTACTTTGAGTTTCCTTTTCGCTACTCTTTCTGAGATCTGAGACAGCCCCCAGACACTACCAAGATTAAGACTAAGCCAGGCAGCAAGGGAAAAATTCTGTGGGATTTTAGAAACAGACAAAGCGATGCCACTACTGCTGAAAATAATGTAACACTCATTTAAGTACCACAGGTAACCAAAATAAATTGGAGAGTATTTGAACCTCTGTAATCAATCCATTTAATTTACGTATGCATGTATGTGTGCATGGATTTATTCTTACCTCCTTTCAGAAAAAGGGCTGGAAGTAGTTTACACACATACAAACTAAATAGTTGAAAACACGTGAGAGTAGACATATATGATGAAGTCAGAAGTAAGCTTATTACTCACAACCTGCATGCCCTTTTTTTTTTTTTTTTTTTTTTTTTTGAGACAGAGTCTTGCTCTGTTGCCCAGGCTGGGGTGCAGTGGTATGCTCTTGGCTCACTGCAACCTCTGCCTCCTGGGTTCAAATAATTCTCCTGCCTCATCCTCTCCAGCAGCTGGGACTACAGATACATGCCACCATGCCTGGCTAATTTTTTTTTTTTTGTATTTTTTTTTTTTTTTTTTTAGTAGAGACAGGGTTTTACCATGTTGGCCAGGGTGGTCTCAAACTCCTGACTTCATGATCAGCCCACCTGAGCTTCCCAAAGTGCTAGGATTACAGGCGTGAGCCACCGTACCCGGCCAAAACCTGCGTGCTTTTAACTACAAATTTATTTTTAGCTTCCTAGCAACAAAACCAAAGATAGTAATCATTCAAGATATAGTTACGCCTTCATAATTTTTTGCAGAGTCAGAGAAATAAAATACAGAAACATATTCAGTTAAACCCAGAAGCTTCTAGTCTCACTTCACTCTCCTACTGCACCTAATCCACAGATGTTGAGGGTCAGTTATTGCTACTGGTACCACAGGTGCTCATGTTTGCATTCACCCACGATGTTTACCCTATTTGGAATGCCTGTGGCACCCAATGCAGGGTAATTTTGCTCCCCAGGGGGCATTTGGCAATGTCTGGATATATTTTTGGTTGTCACAGCCTTGCAGGGGGATGCTACTGGCATTTAGTAGTTAGAGGCCAGGGATGCTGTGAAGATCCTGCAATGCACAGGACAGTCCCACAGCAGAGAATGATCTGGCCAAACTCAATAAGACTGAGGTTGAAAACTCTGCATCACATAATGGAGTGTGTGTGTATGTGTATGTGTATGTGTCTGTGTGTGTGTGAGAGAGAGAGAGAGAGAAAGAGGGGGAGTATATGTGTTTTAATAAGATATAAATTAGTTGTTTCTCTGGTTTTAGAAAACACTAGCCTTTTTTATAGTTTCAGCCTTGGTTTCTCTACTCTAGAAATCTATATGTCAATAGAGCTTTCATAATTTACAAAGGAGGAAAAAATGTGCCCAAAGGTTTGCTCTGACTCCTGGATATAATGAGAAAGAAATTTCAAAGTAGGAGGTCTCAAAGCCACAGCTAAAGGACATCAGAATAAATCTACCTGAATGTGTTATGAAAAACTGGGCATTGCTTAAAAATTGGAAGTCATCCCATCTCTTAACTCAATCTGAACAAACAATCCTCGCCAAATAGAATGCATTTTACAGCAGTGATGGAAGAACTGCTGGAGAGCAGGAGAGAGTAAACAGATGGAAAGAACACCGAAGGAAATTGAGAAATAGCCATCTGATGACATAATTGAGATTTGGACAGAGAACCACACGCCTGGGCTCTTCCAGCGCTGACTGACCTGCTCCATGCAGGTGCAGAGTCACTGTCCTCCTGGTGCCCCCCCTCCAGCTGGTTGGCTTTCTCTCTTGCCAACTGCCTCTCTCAGTGATAGAAGGCATGAGCTTATTCACACGGTTAACACAATACGGTACTTAATATAACCAGTTGAAAGTTTGCTTCTATTTTATCATACCTATCCTTATTTTTATTCTTTTCTTTTTCTTTATGACGTCACCAGTTTTCTACATATGGAAAGGCCAGCTCGTAATGAATCAGGTAATAATATAATGTAGCTTTCCTCTCAATTATCTCAATAATCACTTATTTGATCCTTGCAACATAAAGTCAGATAATTCAAGATTTAGGTCAGGCTGGTCTCAAACTCCTGCCCTAAAGTGATCCACCCTCCTTGGCCTCCCAAAGTGCTGGGATTACAGGCATGAGCCACTGCGCCTAGCTGGCCATATGTTTTTATGAAGCTGCTAAGCAGTGATTCTACCTGACAACAATGCGATTGGCAGATGTAACAGGTCTGTGCTCATGCAAATTGAAAGAGTTAACTAGAACATAATGAGGCGTTCCTTTGAGGTCTGTGTCTGCTTCAACTGGGAGACGCTTTATAGGGAAATGCAAACATCTCCTTTGACACGGATACAAAGGAAAACTTCATCAATGTAGACTCGATCCTGCTCATCCAGAAAGGAATTAAGTGGAAGGCAGCCTCTGAACTATCCCTAAACAAAGTTTCCTCAGGGTCTCTGGGAGGATGATTAAATGTATTAGACTGCACACATGTTTTTAAATCAACTGGTGTGTTCATCATAGCTAATCTGTCTTCCCGCATTATTCCTGGACTCTACTAAGCCATACTTCATTGGCCTCCTTTGAGTTATTTTATATACTTCATTATCTTTAAAGTAAACCTTTTTTATTACATCTGTAATTTATTTTTCATTAATTCAACCAGCATTTTTATCCAATATGTAATTGTTTAATAGCTCTCTGCTTCTAAAAATAGTATAGTAGATAAATATTATATTTAATAGTTTTATATAAATACACACACACATATATAATAACCCTGCATATATATTATCTAAAGGCACTAATCAATTAAAAAGTAAGAGTCTAAACCATAAAACTAGGATCCAAGATGGCAGATTAGACACAACTCCAGTGTACAACACCTAGCAAGAGAGACGCAGAAACCCAAAGATCTCCTAGCTCCAACCAAGCACCTACAGGTCAGCAGAAGAGGTGGGCCTAATCTCTCAGCATAAACAAAAAAGACACAGGAAGCTCCCCCTAGTATCCTGGAGTTCCTAGAAGCCCAGTAGCGCCCCCACAGGCAGACAAGCGACCTCATCCAGCAGCTCTCTGACACCACAGCCAGGTAAATCCACAAAGATGAGAAAAAAAACAGCGCAAAAAAAGGTGAAACTATCAAAGACCAGAACACCTCTTCTCCTTCAAGGGATCACAACTCCTCAACAACACAGGATCACAACTTGACCGAGAAGGAGTGTGAAGAATTGACAGAAACAGGATTCAGAAGGTGGATAATAACAAACTTTTCAGAGCTAAAGGAACACGTTCTAACTCAATGCAAAGAAACCAAAAACCTTGAAAAAAGGTTAGACAAAATGCTAACTAGAATAACCAGCTTAGAGAGGAACATAAACAACTTGATGGAGTTGAACACAGCACGAGAACTACGTGAAGCAAACATGAGTTTTAATAGCCGAATCGATCAAGCAGAAGAAAGGATATCAGAGATTGAAGATCAACTCAATGAAATAAAAAAGAGAAGGCAATACAAGAGAAAAATCAGTGAAAAGAAATGAACAAAGCCTCCAAGAAATATGGGATTATGTGAAAAAACCTAATCTACGCTTGATCGGTCTACCTGAATATGACGGGGAGAATGAATCCAAGCTGGAAAACATACTCCAGGATATTATCCAGGAGAACTTCCCAAGCCTAGCAAGGCAGTCCAAATTTCAAATTCAAGAAATACAGAGAACTCCACAAAGATATTCCTCAAGAAGAGCAACCCCAAGGCACATAATCGTCAGATTCACCAGGGTTGAAATGAAGGAAAAAATGCTAAGGGCAGCCAGAGAGAAGGTCAGGTCACCCAGAGAGGGAAGCCAATCAGACTCATAGCAGATCTCTCAGCAGAAACTCTACAAGCCAGGAGAGTGGGGGGGGACAATATTCAACATCCTTAAAGAAAAGAACTTTCAACCCAGAATCTCATATCCAGCCAAACTAAGCTTCATAAGTGAAGGAGAAATAAAATCCTTTACAGACAAGCAATTATTGAGAGATTTTGTCACCACCAGACCTGCCCTACAAGAGCTCCTGAAAGAAACACTAAGCATGGAAAGGAACAAGTACCAGTCACTGCAAAAGCAAACCAGTTGGCAAAGACCAAAAATGCAATGAAGAAAATGAGTCAACTAATGAGAAAGAAAACCAGCCAGTAACAAAATGGCAGGATCAAATTCACACATAACAATATTAACATTGAATGTAAATGGCCTAAACGCCCCAATCAAAAGACACAGACTGGCAAACTGGATAAAAAGTCAGAACTCATCGGTGTGCTGTATTCAAGAAACCCATCTCACACACAAAGACACACATAGTCTCAAAATAAAGGGATGGAAGAAGATTTACCAACCAAATGGAGAACAAAAAAAAGTAGGGGTTGCAATCCTAGTCCCTGATAAAATGGACTTCAAACCAACAAAGATCAAAAGAGACAAGGAAGGACATTACATAATGGTAAAAGGATCAATCCAACAGGAAGAGCTAACTATATATACACCCCCAACACAGGAGCACCCAGATACATAAAGCAAGTTCTTAACGACCTAAAATGAGATTTAGACTCCCACACAATAATAGTGGGAGACTTCAATACTCCACTGTCAATATTAGACAGATCAACGAGACAGAAAATTAACAAGGATATCCAGGACTTGAATGCAGAGCTGGACCAAGCAGACCTAATAGACATATACAGAACGTTCCACCCCAAATCCACAGAATATACATTTTTCTCAGCATCACATTGCACTTTCTCTAAAATTGACCACATCATTGGAAGCAAATCACTCCTCAGCAAATGCAAAAGAACAGAAATCATAACAAACAGTCTATCAGACCACAGCGCAATCAGACTAGAACTCAGGATCAAGAAACACACTCAAACCCCGCACAACCACTTGGAAAGTGAACAACTTGCTTCTGAATGTTGACTGGATAAACAATGAAATGAAGGCAGAAATAAAGATGTTCTTTGAAACCAACCAGAATGAAGACACAACTTACCAGAATCTCTGGGACACATTTAAAGCAGTATCGAGAGGGAAATTTATGGCAATAAATGCTCACCAGAGAAGAGAGGAAAGATCCAAAATTGACACCCTATCATCAAAATTGAAAGAACTAGAGGAGCAAGATCAAAAAAACTCAAAAGCTAGCAGAATACAAGAGATAACTAAGATCAGAGCAGAACTGAAGGAGATAGAGACACAAAAAACCCTTCAAAAAATCAATAAATCCAGGAGCTGATTTTTTGAAAAGATCAACAAAATAGACAGACCGCTAGCCAGATTAATAAAAAAAGAAAAGTGAGAAGAATCAAATAGATGCAATAATAAATGATAAAGGTGATATCACCACTGATCCCCACAGAAATACAAACTACCATCAGAGATTACTACAAACAGCTCTATTCACATAAACCAGTAAACCAGGAAGAAATGGATAAATTCCTAGACACTTGTACTCTACCAAAACTAAACCAGGAGGAAGCTGAAACCCTGAATAGACCAATAACAAGGGCTGAAGTAGAGGCAGCAATCAATAGCCTACCAACCAAAAAAAGTCCAGGTCCAGATGGGTTCACGGCCGAATTCTACCAGACATACAAAGAGGAGCTGGTTCCATTCCTTCTGAAACTGTATCAAACAATACAAAAGGAGGGAATCCTCCCTAACTCATTTTATGAGACCAACATCATCCTGATACCAAAACCAGGCAGAGACTCAACTAAAAAAGAAAACTTCAGGCCAATATCCATGATGAACATCGATACAAAAATCTTCAATAAAATCCTGGCAAACAGATTGCAACAGCACATCAAGAAGTTTATCCATCACAACCAAGTAGGCTTCATCCTGGGGATGCAAGGCTGGTTCAACATATGCAAATCCATAAATGTAATCCATCACATAAACGGAACCAAAGACAAAAACCACATGATTATCTCAATAGATGCAGAGAAGGCCTTCGATAAAATTCAACAGCCCTTCATGCTAAAAACTCTCAATAAACTAGGTATTGATGGAACGTATCATAAAATGATAAAAGCTATATATGACAAATCTACAGCCAACATCATACTGAACGCGCAAAAGCTGGAAGAATTCCCTTTGAAATCAGGCACTAGACAAGGATGCCCTCTCTCACCACTCCTATTCAACATAGTATTGGAAGTTCTAGCCAGAGCAATCAGGCAAGAAAAAGAAATAAAGAGTATTTGATTAGGAAAGGAGGAAGTCAAACTGTCTCTATTTGCAGATGACATGATTGTATATCTAGAAGACCCCATCATCTCAGCCCAAAATCTTCTCAAACTGATAAGCAACTTCAGCAAAGTTTCAGGATACAAAATCAATGTGCAAAAATCATAAGCATTCCTATATACCAATAAGAGACAAACGGAGAGCCAAACCAAGAGCAAACTCCCATTCACAATTGCTACAAAGAGAATAAAATACCTAGGAATACAACTAACAAAGGATGTAAAGGATCTCTTCAAGGAGAATTACAAACCACTGCTCAACAAAATAAGAGAGGACACAAACAGATGGAGAAACATTCTATGCTCATGGTTAGGAATAATCAATATTGTGAAAACGGCCATACTGCCCAAAGTAATCTATAGATTCAATGCTATCCCCATCAAGCTACCAATGACCTTCTTCACAGAACTGGAAAAAACCACTTTAAACTTCATATGGAATCACAAGAGACCCCGCATAGCCAAGACAATCCTAAGCAAAAAGAACAAAGCCGGAGGCATCACACTGACAGACTTCAAACTATACTACAAGACCACAGTAATCAAAACAGCATGGTACTTGTACCAAAACAGAGACATAGACCAATGGAACAGAACAGAGACCCTAGAAGAAATACCACACATCTATAACCATCTGATCTTTGACAAACCCAGGAAAAACAAGCAGTGGGGGAAGGGACTCCACGTTTAATAAATGGTGTTGGGAAAACTGGCTAGCAATGTGCAGAAGGCAGAAACTGGACCCTACCTGTCACCTTACACTAAAATTAACTTCAGATGGATCAAAGATTTAAACATAAAACCTAACACCATAAAAACACTAGAAGAAAACGTAGGCAAAACCATCCAGGACATAGGCATAGGCAAGGACTTCATGACTAAAACACCAAAAGCATTGGCAATAAAAGCCAGGATAGACAAATGGGATCTAATTAAGCTCCAGAGCTACAGTACAGCAAAAGAAACCATCATTAGCATGAATCAGCAACCAACAGAATGGGAAAAACTCTTTGCAATCTAGCCATCTGACAAAGGGCTAATATCCAGAATCACAAAGAACTAAAACAGACATACAAGAAAAAAACAAACAACCCCATTCAAAAGTGGGTGAAGGATATGAACAGACACTTTTCAAAAGAGGACATATATGAGGCCAACAAACATATGAAAAAATGCTCATCATCACTGGTCATTAGAGAAATGCAAATCAAAATCACACTGGGATATCATCTCACACCAGTTAGAATGGCGATCATTAAAAAATCGGGAGACAACAGATGCTGGACAGGATGTGGAGAAATAGGAACACTCTTACACAGTTGGTGGGGAGTGTAAATTAGTTCAACCATTGTGGAAGACAGTGTGGCGATTTCTCAAGGATCTAGAAATAGAAATTCCATTTGATCCAGCAATCCCACTATGGGTATATACCCAAAGAACTATAAATCATTCTACCATAAAGACACATGCACACGTATGTTCACTGCAGCCCTGTGAACAATAGCAAAGATCTGGAACCAACCCAAATGTCCATCAATGATAGACTGGACAAAGAAAATGTGGTACATATACACCATGGAATACTACGCAGCCATAAAAAATGATGAATTCATGTCCTTTGTAGGGATTTGGATGAATCTGGAAGCCATCATTCTCAGCAAACTGACCCCAGAACAGAAAGCCAAGCACTGTATGTTCTCACTCATAGGTGGGTGTTGAACAACGAGAACACATGGACTCAAGGAGAGGAGCATCACAAACAGGGGACAGTTGGGGGCGGTAGGGGAGAGACAATGGGGGGTGGGGGGGGGGGGAGGGAGGGGAGGGTGGGGAGGGGATAACATGGGGAGAAATGCCAGATATAGTATGCACCTAAAGTAAAATAAATAAACAAATAAATAAGGGTCTAGTAATTCTAGTAAAATACTCTGTTTTAGAGAAGTGCAAAAAACAAACCTGTTCCCATGTGAAAGCTGTTTTCAACTGTCTTCCAGCCCACTTCTCTAAACGTAACTGGTTCATAAAATACACTGATAGATTTTATGACTTCGTTAATCCTACTCATCATACATGGGAACTAATTTGACAGTGACATTACTAATTCCCCTCTATCAGTGAGACACTCCAGGAAGTTATCTCAAAACCACATGAATTTCAGGAGGACTAAGATGGCAATTTGCTAATAGATCTAGGCATGTGACTACATGTGGGGATGATATGAAGCTATTGCTATGCTCTGTCTGTGTGATAAGTAGTACAACAGCAGATGACTTCCAAAATAGGCCATGCTTAGAAGGAACTTTCAAGAATTCAGTTAAAAATAGTCATGAGTCACATAACAACATTTTGGTCAATGATAGACCACATATAGGACTGTGGTCCCATAAGAATATAATACTGCATTTTTACTATACCTTTTCTATTTAGATACACAAATACTTACCATGTGTTACAGTTGCCTACAGTATTCAGTACAGCAACATGCTATCCAAGTTTGTAGCATAGGAGCCACAGGCTATACCATATAGGCTAGATGTGTAGTAAGTTACACCATCTAGGTTTGTGCAAATGCATGCTATGATATTCACACAACAATAAAATCGCCTGAGGATGCATTTCTCAGAATGCATTTCACATCCTGTTAAGTGATGCATGACTAACAATAAGTTGGCAAAACCACCCAATGACTTCTGGTTTTCTCTTTGCCAACAGCAAGACTGGATGCACCCAGGTGAAATGGTGATGAGGTGGGGGGTGGGGTGAGGGAGCACAATGTGCTGCTGTTTGGTTTTATAATGGGAGAAGGAAAGCCCCTCCTAGACTTTGTATAATGTTTGGTTTTACTAGATAGCATTATCTTAGCCGTGATGGCTACAAATGCTATCAGCAGTTAAAATGCACATTGAGTTATCTCGTCCTTTTAAAAATCGAATCAAACCATTCATCTTCTTAATTTCTCACAGCAACAAATTCGGATGGAAATATCTATATTTGCCTCAATTGTGCTTCTGTGTGAGGATTACAATTGACTTAAAATGTCTTTAGGGAGGTGAGATGATCCTATCCTATATATACCTACAAAAATAAAATGTGTGAGAAACATACACCCCTATTTTTCTTGTTGCACTATAAAATTCAAAACTAATACTAATAGCATATTTTCAAAGGAATAAACTTACTTTCAGTGCAAATAGGACAGCATCCTTTTCTGTTGAGAATTTTGCCCTAATCAGAAAAAAAAAAACAAATAAAAGGTTAATGTTAAAAAAAAATACAGGGTCTGCTGAGGACAAATATCTTTTTAAATCTAATACCAGCTAAACCAATGAAATCAGTCCAAGCTGTATTTGAACTCAATGCCCAGATGGTGATGATGATAGTGAAAATGGAGTTTCAGGTATCAGGTTCTAAGGCCAGCCAAAGTCATTCAGTAAGCTTTTCTGTTTTTATCCTTTAAGAAATACAATACCTAAAGGGCTCACTAGTGTGATTTCTCTCACATGGAAGGAAGATGAAGATAGTTTGGACTCAACCTTTTCACTGATATCCAAATCTAGCCCTCTGGAGACCAAGGGCATACAAATAAAAATGGAAATTATCTGTCAACCTATCAATCCCTACAAGGCCTTCTTTCTGTCTTTGCTTGTTGGAGAAGCTTAAACAATAAACTGTAATCCAAGCTCAGGACTCATCAGCACTATGGATATGGGCAATAGCTGTGCTATGGATCAAATTCGGTCAGATTTCTTGTTTCAGGAAGTGGTATGTATCCATGTTGAATCACTGTTATGCACTCAAAGCCAAGGAAGCTGAGAATTTCGAAACACTGAGTAATGCTTCCTTACCTTTCTGGAAATACAGTGCCATTTCCTACATTGCACATCTTTTAAATTTTTTAATGCATGAGATTTAAAAGAGGTGGCATATTCTCAGGACTCATGTCAGAAAATCCGTCCCAATGCAGTAGAGCCACCTTAAAGTCAAGGCCCCAACCAAATGTGACTGCGATTCCCTGCATCCACATCTCAGTGGAAACCTCCATCTCTCATCTTCAGAAAATGAAAGTGGCAGTGATGATATTACTAAATTAGATGGGGGAATAAATCAGGTACAAGCTGTAAAGTTAGAGCACATGGGTAATACGCAATTAGCTGTAAGACTCTGGTCATGCTGTAGGCTCATCTATAAGCAAGGTCTAGAAATAACACCCACCTCAAACGGGTGATGTTAGCATTAAATGAGATTAGTGTTGTGACTATAAAATCTCAGTACATATTAGAGATGGAGAGATGACAGTGTCCTGATGACCCAGTCCACACTGCAGGCGTCATAGCCCTTCTCACAAATGGCACTCCTTTGCCTCTGGGGGAGTTGCAGGAGGGGGGGCAGGACAGACACGGAATTCAATCATAAATCTTATCCCTGACTCAATGGTTAATCACAGAGAAAAAGAAATGTGGAAGAAGTTTAACATTTAGGGAACACTTGCTATACAACAAACATCTTACTCCATATTTTACCTGTTATCTAACATCGGATTAGTGATAAGGATTTAATGAGTTAATACTTATGACCTATTAAGATTTAATGAACATTAGAGATTTTATAATCATTGTTATCAAGATGCATAAGAACCCTATAAGCTGAATATTTCCCTTTTTATCTGTGAAGAAATTGATGACATGCAACACAGGGGTAGTAGAATCAAAAATCAAACCTAATTTTGTCTGTCCCTAAAGGACATGTTCTTCCCACTGCAGAGTTTTGTCCTCTTGAGTCCTGTCTCTTGAAGATAATTTAATATTTGTTATCTGCTATACACCAGACTGAGTGCTATGTGTTCCTCGTACTTGATCATTGAAATTTCACAATAACCCTCCCCATGCAGGCATCCTTATCCCCCTGTTTACAGGGAACTAAGGAAACAGAGACCACGGAGAGGTTGCCAAGGCTTATGTCAAAGCCGCACAGCTCACACACTGCTCATTCACTCATTCACTACTGGTCAGTTGCATCAAGAGTAGGCTTAAGTACCCAAAAAGAAAAAATCATATTGACTTAAAGGATTCTGGTTAATTATTGAAGATCTTTAATCAGGTCTGATTTGGTTTTGTATCAGCTAGGCCTAAAATGATACATTAAAGGCTTTGACGACTTTGAATGAGACTTAAAACTCAGCCCCAGACAGCCAGCCATAGTGTGGGGGCATCTCAATATATTTTCATTGTCTAGAGCTCTGCTGTCAATTGCAATTTGGCACAGGGGTCTCTTTAGGTTTCTTAATACTGAAAGCAGTTGCAGATGAAGCCAAATGAGGTCAGCTAGGCCCAGGGAATGACGACCCCGAGAGGATTAAAATACTCCATCCCAATGCAGTAGAGCCACCTTAAAGTCAAGGCCCCAACCAAATGTGACTGCGATTCCCTGCATCCACATCTCAGTGGAAACCTCCATCTCTCATCTTCAGAAAATGAAAGTGGCAGTGATGATATTACTAAATTAGATGGGGGGAATAAATCAGGTACAAGCTGTAAAGTTAGAGCACATGGGTAATACGCAATTAGCTGTAAGACTCTGGTCATGCTGTAGGCTCATCTATAAGCAAGGTCTAAAAATAACACCCACCTCAAACGGGTGATGTTAGCATTAAATGAGATTAGTGTTGTGACTATAAAATCTCAGTACATATTAGAGATGGAGAGATGACAGTGTCCTGATGACCCAGTCCACACTGCAGGCGTCATAGCCCTTCTCACAAATGGCACTCCTTTGCCTCTGGGGGAGTTGCAGGAGGGGGGCAGGACAGACACGGAATTCAATCATAAAACCCTTTTCCACAAGAGATATTTACATCTGGAAAAGAGATACGCAGTAGCCAGGAAAGAGCAGGGAATACAAGCTCCGCTTTTTTTCTTTTTTTTTTCCAAAATTTCCCCAGGCAATGGAGGGGGAGGGGAAGTAAGTTTTTAACAAGATTTCCATGGTAGATAGAGCTGAGTTATCTTCCAAAGACCTCCTGCTGGCCCCTGAGAAGGGAAAGTGTGAACTGGAGGAGTGGTTGGAAGGATGCCTAGAAACAGAAAGGTAGCCCCTGAGGCAGGGGCACCCACAAGCTTTGACAAGGTGTGGAGGGGGTGGGTGGGGGCAGGGAATGGCCTCTGCTTGAAGGAATGGATGCCCCTGGCCCAAATGTGGTCCACAATGATGAAAGGCTAATGAGACGCCAGTGACATAAAGAACGTTGACCTCCCTCCACCACTAGCAAGAGCACAATGAAAACCATCAATCCAGCTACAAGTGGCAGAACTCAAATGAAGCTGGAAACTCCACGGCGGCCTGCTGAGGCTAGTTACTTGAGCCACCAGGTTGGCACAGCATCCTGTTTTTGTCTTGTGGAATAAGGAAGCCCATTATTACTAACATGTGCTGCAAGGGTTCATTAGCAGTGAGGGTTCCCGGAGGACTGGCATAAATGATGTGATCCCATTTTTCCCAATGAATATTTATAAGCAGACCGTGTTCAAGTCTACTTATTGTATCTTCTTTTTTTTTTTTTCTTTTATGGGAGGCTTTCAGTTTTATGTCTGAGGCTTTTTAAAGCAAGACTAATTAGGGTTTTTTTTTTCTTTTTTCCTCTCCTCTTTATTCAGTTGTGCAATAGCAACAGCTGTTGTTTTTTTGTGCCTCATTTGGCACTCAAGTAAAAACAGCATCTTTTTGTTTATAATAATAACAGATGAGAATAAAATTAAAAGCTGTCTATAACAGAGAAGGGAGGACATGTCCTGAATATATGGTTATATTTTTTCATTCACGGGAAGGTCTTGAATAGGTTTGACATTTTCCCAAAATGTATAAAACTTTAAAAGGTTTCATGTTGCTGAGGTGAATTCAATGAAGCTCATGCTTCAGAAGATAATGGTTGCTTTATTCAGTGTGCTGGAGCTATGGGTTTTTGAAAAGGGCTATTTCCATAAGGACCCTATTTCCATTTGGGGCTACAATGGAGGCCAGGGTTAGAGAGAGAAAACTTCAGCAAAGAAATCGGGGATGCTGTGAGGCAGGAGAAATCCCTTGGCGAAGAATTTAAAAACAACCACATGCTATTTTGAATGGTTATAAGAGGAAAAGCTCTGATTTGGCAAGGGCGAGAAAAGAGGAAAAGGCAAAAGACAGTTACAATGTTAAACAAAACCTGGCAAAAGAAAACAAAGAAAGAGATCTTACAGGAGTTGGAAAAGTTTTACAAAATGAATTGGGAGAAGTCTATAAGAAATCAGAATTGGGACAAGAGCAAAGCAAAAGCTATTTTCATGCAAGGCTAACATCTGCAAAAAGAAAGAGCAAACTTTGCAATGGGCATTTGGCTACTCAGGAATGTGGAGGCTTTGGGGAGCTGGAGTCTGTTCGGAAGATGGTATGCGACCACGTCACACACAGGACGTTTCTCAACACACCAAGGTAAAGTCAATCTGCATTCCAAACGTACCTGTGGGCAGCTACTGATGGGAATGCACTGCTTGTTGCGACACTCCGTCCTGCCTTTCACACAAGCACAGATGGTACAATTGATAGAGGACCACATCTCTCCATCCTACAAGGGAAGGCACAGGATCCTGTCAGCACCTGGAGGCTGACAGGTTTGAGGCAACAGACTGTGATTTCTTCATGGAGGAAAGCATTTCTGGCCCTGAGTGAAGGATGCCGTTATTAGACTAAATGACTCAGGTGTCTGTCTACACCCAGTTGATTTAAGATAAAGATTAGTGAAGATTTCAGATTATGTGCAAGCATATGTGTGTGTGCCCCCCTCCTCGATATAGAAAGAATTCTTGGCCCGGCGCGGTGGCTCTCAGCACTTTGGGAGGCCAAGGCAGATAGATCACGAGGTCAAGAGTTCGAGACCATCCTGGCCACTATGGTAAACCTCATCCTCTACTAAAAAAAAATACAAAAATTAGCTGGCATGGTGGCGCGTGCCTGTAGTCCCATCTACATGGGAGGCTGAGGCAGGAGAATCACTTGAACCTGGGAGGTAGAGGTGGCAGTGAGTGGAGATTGTGCCACTGCACTTCAGCCTGCAACAGAGAGAGACTCTGTCTCAAAAATAAATAAATATATATGTACAAAAATTAGCTGAGCATGGTGACACGCATCTGTAGTCCCAGCTACTTGGGAGGCTAAGGCAGGAGAATCACTTGAACCCAGGAGGCAGAGGTTGCAGTGAGCTGAGATCACACCACTGCACTCCAGCCTGGAGACAGAGCGAAATTCCGTCTCAGATAAAAAAAAAAAAAAAAAAAAAAGAATTTCTGTGTGTCTAACAAAATCATATGTATGTCTTATTGTCATGCATTGTTTACTTAGTTC
Organism: Ateles fusciceps; assembly: GCA_036589455.1. NCBI lineage: Eukaryota > Metazoa > Chordata > Mammalia > Primates > Atelidae > Ateles > Ateles fusciceps. The sequence goes on from JAZHEH010003329.1 coordinate 15,095,131, forward strand.
CACCCGAGGGGAAAACCAAGCATGAATTTTCATACATGAAAAAGTGACAGGAATCTAATTTTCCCTGGTTTGATAAGACTGAAATATTTAAGTCAACCCAGGCACCAACAGTTGATTGAGATGTCCAGAGGTGGTTAATCACTAGACGTGCCATGGTTCCAGCCCATACGGGACATGCCTAAAACAGAGGCTAATGCAAATGACTCCCAGAACTCAGACAGATACTTGATGGGCAAGTCATTGAAAATGCAGAGCTCAGAGAGAAGCCTCTAAGGGCCATGCACATCCTGTCCCTGCCTATCTAGTCCTCTCCTCTCAAAAAGCAGGGTAGCACTTTGGGACACATTTCCTAGACTAGATTCTTGCTCAGACAGAAGGAGCCATTTGAGTAATTTCTTTCACTCATGAAATGTATAATCTGTGAATGTCAAATGCCGCAAGAAGCCCTTGTACCTCTGGAGGACAGGCAGGGATGTGCATCCTTGCTTGTGGGTAAAAAAGATCACAGACAACAGAGTTGGGCCTGAAAACAAAATAAGGATTCCTTCCTGGGCTTGCAGATCCAAGCGACAGATTTTTATTAAAAACAGAAAAATAGTTTAGATCTTTGATGACTCCCCCCTCCTCATGTCTTCTGATTTCATCAGAACCAAGATCTCTCCCCCTCCAACTACTTCAGTGTGATAGGAAGTCTGGCTCACTGCAGAGCTACCACAACCGGCCTGATTCTAAAAGTCTTGATTCTCATGGGCATCACGACTTGACACCTTAGGTACAGAGTGATCTGACTCCTTCCACCCCTAGGGAATATAGACTAGATGGGAGGTAGTTTGGACAAAGCCAACCATCTTGCATTTTGAAGTTTAGATGGCCAATGCACTGTTTCCCACTTGGGGTCCTCAGAAAATAATATAAAATACACCTGAGATTGATATCAGATGGCCAAAAGACAACCTTTTCAGTTCAGCTGGGCAGAGCTCTCTCACCTGGCTCAACTATGGTGCTGGCCACGTACACCATGAACATCCTTATCTGAATATCTTCCAAATGAGACAACTGCTCTTTGAAAAGGTGGCTTTGTGAAAATCTTCTGAAAGCATCAAGCTGTATAGATCCATCAGGACCTTGACAAGGATCATCACCTTGACAAGTGTCATTGAGTGTCTCCAGCGAGACGAGGTACTCCCAGGCATTCAGGCAGGTTTTACAAGCTTAACATATTTCAGCAAAAATATAGCCAAGAAAAACATCTTTGAGATGGTTGATTCTCTGTCCCTATCTGCACTTGATTGTAAATATAGATGTATATACAATACTGTAATGTAAATAGATACCTTCTATTAATATATGCACACATATACATTTGTATATGTATATAGAAATTATGAGATAACGCAATCTGCATCGTGTCTGGAGCTCTTTAACTGTCAGCGTAGTAACAGAAGAGTTCCCATGTGCTTGTCTTGGGTCATACCCGGAAAATCTTGTTGCCAAATTTGCACACTTTGATGTCTTCTGGGGGCACTCGTAGGAGGCACTCTTCACAACAGCCCTCCTTGCCTTGGTCGCAGCCACCAGGGTGGGAGCACTTCTTCTTGCAAACCACAGTAGAGTCCTGGGGGCCCAAAGGCAAACCAGAAATTAAAAATGATTTTCACCTCTATCAAACATCCTACCAGGCCTTCCTTTCATAACCCATAACTACCTGTGTTAAAACATAGTCTGTAGGTACCATATTTTAACTTATTGCAATAAATCTTTCATTCAATTCAAAATGTGATTTGTTGATTAAGTATCTAGACTAGAATATGAGGGCACTGGGAAACTATGGCCTGCAAACCCTACCTCCCAAAGGTTTTATGACTCCACATTCCAGAGACTGAGGAGCCACTCCATCAGCATGTGGCAAGACCGCCCAGCTTACCACGAGCTACCAGTTTCCTTCTTCCTGCCCTCTGAATCTTTGCAACCTGCACTAATAGTGCTCTCTTGGGTTTCCTCCATGGCTTTATTCCACCTTTTGGAATTTAACATAAAGGCACAGTATCTTTGGTCAGAGAGTAAAAGTTAACTGTGAATGTACTACCTCGGGACAAGATTTCTCAAGTGTGTTCTGTGCTCACAAAGGAACTGAATGTTCCATTTCAGAACTGGACCTGGGTTCCAGAGGTCTACTGGAGTGGAGTTACTTGACCAGGCTACTTAGCCACTGAAGGTGAAGAGTTTATATTATCCGTAAGTTAAAGAAGTATGATTTGATTTCCAAAACAAAAGTACTCTTCTGCCTATTGCTTCTCAGGTTTACTGTGCCTCTTAAATGTAAAATACCTGGCACATCAAAAATATTATAAACCAACTTAAATTGGAAAAACAATCCTTTGTCAAACTGCATATTCTGATTTCTTATTTAAAAATGAGGGCATTCACTAGCTGTCAAACAATGCATACTTCATCATAGATCTCCCTGCTTTCAGAGTGCGTGTGTGTGTGTGTGTGTGTGTGTGTAGAGAGAGAGAGAGATGGAGGGAGAGAGGGAGAGAGAGAGAGAGCTTTATATACATGTCATTAGACTGTGGTACCTAGCACTGTGTTAAGCAATGATAATACAAATACAGAGATGGATAAATGTACTTCTGTCCTCAAGGGGTTCCTCACAATGTAAGAAGGGAGATAACCATGTAATCAAACAAACTGCAATTATAATATGGTAAACAGGACTAGCACAGGTGTAAAGATAGCAAAGACCAGGGGAAAGTTACCTATCCAGGTAAGTCAGGTTGTATGACACCGAGATAGGCTATTGTGGATGAAGAGGCATTTGCTAATCAAATTGAAAGACGGTAATAACATTGCTGTAGAGGAACTGTCAAATTTGAAGGCACAAAGATCAAAGATCTGAAACCATTCTGCATGTGGAGAAAACTACAACTGACACTTGAGCAACATGGATTTGAACTGCATGGGTCCACTGACACCCAGAATTTTTTTCAGTAGAAGTTATACCAAGTGTGCCTGCCTTTCCTGCCTCCCCTTCCATTTCCTCTGCCTCTTCTATCCCTGAGACAAGACCGACTCCTCCACTCCCTCCTCCTCTTGCCTACTCAATGTAAAGAAGATGAAGACCTTTATGATAATCAACTTCCACTTATTAAACAGTAAATATATTTCTCTCCCTTATGATTTTCTAAATAACATTTTCTTTTCTCTAGGCTTACTTCATTGTAAGAATACAGTATGTAATACATGAAACATACAAAATATGTGTTAATTGACTGTTTATATTATTGGTAAGGCTTTCAGTCAACAGTAAGCTATGAGTTAAGTTTTTAAGGAGTCAGAAAGTAGACATGGATTTTCAAGTGTGCAGGGAATTGATGCCATGACCCCCGCATTGTTGAAGAGCCAACTCTATTAAACCGTAATCAACAGGTTCCTGCACCTGCCATGGAAATCATGAGAAACACTGGATGGGAATACTAGAGAGGGGAAGCTCAAAGCAAACAGAAAATAATACCTATTACTCAAAATAATGGCAGCTTGATTTTTCAAGCATTTAATATCCCCAAGATGACTGTGAATTCATACTCAAGTAAAACAGCCTCTTGGAGGAAGAGTATTAATTACACTTCCTGCTAAGCACTGGGATGTATTGCCTAGTCATCTCCCAAGGAATCCATGAACTCAAAGCATGGCAAGTGTAACTAACTCCCATTCATGGGATGACTGGCTTTCCTGTGAGCAAGAGAATTGGGAATGTGATATGTTTCATCAAAGGCTCGGTATCCCCAAGAGGAAGTTATCACCTGTGAAATTCTTAGTGGAGAGAAGTCCTGAAGATAAAGGCCAAGGCGAAAGGGGGTGCCACACGTTTAGCATACGATAACACAAGGAGGAAGAAGAAGCTTCTGGAAGGTATTCTCAGACTTAGGAATTACTCCATGTTTGGTGTTCAGCGGAACAGACAGTTCAGCCCATACCTAGCCACCCCCTGAAGTGGTGCATGCTACTGAACAAAGCATGCCTCAAGTAATCAGGAACTACTGAGCTCTAATCACAGCTACTGACTCATAGCTGACATTGAGCTTCTTCTTTCTCCAGACCTTTAACTATTAAAAACAAAACAACAACAACCATCACCACTAAAGTGTACTCTAAACTTGTCAGACAGATGTAATTCATTAACTCACTAATGAAAAATCTTAAAGTCCTCCCTGATCAATGTATTTCTTCTTGGTTTCAAAAATAAATCACTGCATAAGTACAGTCATTGAATGTGTGATGTGTGTCCCTTTAAAATTCTGAAGCTGTGGAATTCTTTCTTTAGCAGTAATTAGACTTCTGGTTGCCTTTTGAGAAAAATGAGCAAAGCTTCAAGTGAGACATGATACAATAAACAACACGTAAATACTCTCTTCCTAAATTGCCAGGTTTATCTTGTAAACTGTAAATCCATGCCTTTCTCTTCTCTTGAATGTGCTTAAAAGCAATTTTTATTGCCAGGTGTGTTACAGAACTCATCTTGGATAATTAGAGCCAGAGGGCACTGCCATATGTATTTGTCTGATTTCAGAAAATCCTCACAATAGGCCCTCGGAGCCTGATTCCCACTACAAGGCGCTAACTTTTTGGTCGTTAGAAGATGACTGAGCTATATCGTGGGTCCTATGTGTAAAGTTCTTGGTGACCTTGAGTATGATTTTCTTGTAACATGGGATCATTAATGCTTCCTCCCAATAAATAACACACCATTGCCTTTGGCTATGGCTGTGATGCTAATACTGAAACCCAAACCCTATCGTTGGACCGCAGCCTCTCAGAGCCACCTTACCCTGCAAGTGCAAACTGTGCAGTTATCATAGAGAAATGAGGATCCATTGTCATAAACATCACTTCGAAGAGGCAGCTCCCAAAAGGGAGGTCAAACACTTTCCTCTGACCTAGAGAGAAACAGAAGTACAGTGTAAGTAAGACAGAATCGGGGATGTCCCATTTTGTCATCAGTGATTCCATCATAGGACCATTATACATTCTCATAAGACCAGGTAAGGTAAGTCTGGAGCACAAAAATAGAGCCTGGGGTCAGATATGTCCAAGAATCCCCAGGAGTCATTAGTTTGGACAAAGTTTGTTAAAAAAAAAAAAAAAAAAAAGAGCTTGATTCCACAATGAAGCTTGTAAGTTCAACAAATCTATGAAGTGTTCATCACAGTAAACCAAAATCACTAAAACATGAGCTCCCCTCATGAAGCTCAGCCTAGTGAAAAGGCAGACTCATCAAAGATTGTTTCAATACAACAGTAAGGCAAGTTCTAGAAAGAAAACGATCTAGAAACTGTGGGAACTGGGAAGTCAGAGAAGAATTCTTGGAAGACATAATGACTGTGGAGCTTCTTAATAACAAGTAAAATTATCTAAAATTTGGGTGTGGGCCGAGGGGGAGGTGGGTGGAGGTAGGAGGAGGCAAGGTATCTCAAGAAGGTCTCCAGTGAGCAAAAAGAACTAATGAAATATTGTTTGCTATGGTCTGAAAGTTTGTGTCTCCATAAAATCCATATGGTAAAATCTAATCACCAATGTAATGGTATTAGGAGGTGGGGCTTTTGAAAGGTGATTAGGTCAGGAGAGCAAAGCTCTCATGAATTAAATTAGTGCCTTTATAAAAGAGGCTCCAGAGAGAACCCTCATCCCTTCCACCACGTGATAGCAAAGCAAGAAGACACCAGCTATGAACCGAACAGTAAATCTGCTAGCACCTTGTTCTTGGACTTCCCAGCCTCCAAAACTGTGAGAAATAAATTTCTGTTGTTTAAAAGCTATACAATTTATGGTATTTTATCAGAGTAGACTAAATAGACAAAGACAGCATCTCAGTTATGAAGTTATATAACAGAATAAAGGGTGAAGCTAACTCAAAGGGCACACAGAGGCACATGTCGAATGTCCAGCCTTTCATAGGCATAGTAAGTATCTCTGTAGATACTTGGTTTCCCCTGATGTGAGGACTGGATTGGTGAACAAAAGGACCAAAACAGCAATCCCAAATAAAGAGTACAATCGAATTTCCTCCTTTCTTTTAGTATTTGAGTTGCTACTCCTTGAAGCACATCAAAACATCCCTGCAATGTTACTTTAATTAAAGACTAAGTTAATTCATGTTCACTGATCAAATTTCTATTCATACCACTCTTTCTTCTTGTAAAAAGGTTAATAGCAATTTCTGTTTATCAGTTGGCCCAATGACATGCTCACAATACCTAAACATACTGAATGCTGTTCTCAGAATTAGAGTTGTTGGAATAACTGTAAGTAGGAGTCAATAAAAACATGCTATCTTCCTATTATAGCCAACCTCAAGGCCAGGAAACAATACAGATGCAGAACTAAATCATTAATTTGGTTCTCACCAACAAGAGCAAACTTGTTGGCCCTCAAAAGATGGAAGTGAGTTATAATTTGGATCCTATGTATGGACTCCCTCGTGACCAATGAGTATTATTTCTCCAGACCTCACTGACTTCACTCATAAAATGGCATCATCAATACCACATTGCCATGTCACTACCTCTTACTACAGTGTTAATATTAAAACATACAACCAAAAACTCTGTCACGGCTGGACATGATTCAGCATGGTGATTGTTAATTCCCCAACTAACACAGGTATTATTTGCACACCCAGGTCTTGAGTGTCTGGAACTTCCTAAGAACTGACATACTAAATTATAGGAGTATCTGCAAAATAAAAAAAATTCATCCTTTCCCTAAACATTTCTCTAAGGAACCCAAATAGGTTTACTCTAAAGTATCAGAAAGCTGCACACATCCTGGATCACATGGATTTTGCCCATCCCATTATAATCACTTCTGTATAATCACATCTTAGTTTTAGGACATTATAATAAAAAATATGACTGAGCAGTTATTTTTTTGAATTTACTATAAAAATGATGGTGAAGTCATTTTTTACTGCTTTAAACATTATCATCCTTTTTAATCAATCCATCAGAGATGTATTTCTGTCCTTTAATAATTTAGAATATCTCTGCTTCGATTGAGTAATTTTTTTTAATTGTGATAATCTTGTTTGCCTTTTTTACTATCCTTTATCTACATGTGCTTCATGTATTTTGTAAGTGGTCTTAAATCTTCGTTGGTAAAAGGCAGAAGATAAATAAATAGATAGTTACAGAGCTCTCTGTAGAAGCTTCCTCCTCCACCAATCAAAATGCATCTTCTTTCTGGCTGAACTCCACATTGTTTCTGCAGAGGCCCTTCCACCTCTTAGGGCTAATGACCTTTTCCTGCATTCCCATAACCTGTTACCTATACTACCATTATAGCAGTCAATATTGTTGCACAGGTGGGGATGGCTGGATGGGTCTATTGATCAATTGATTTATTGATCGATTGACAAACAGACTCTTCAATGTGCTTATTCCCTGAACAAATGTGACAATGGCTTAAATTCTTCCCCACTAAAATAAAAATTTTACCTAAAATCATAAAAATAAAGCTCTTGGAGTAGTGCCTGATGTTCATTACACATCCCCAATAAATGGTAGATGGTATATATTATGATTATTAGAGGTGATATAATTCAAATATGATCCTGGGCTGCATCAGTGAGAGTGCACTTGGTGCTGATTTATGTACACTGACCTGTGCTGAGACTTTCCATTGAGAATGAGGAAAACGAGGAAAGGAATGTTGTAATGCGAAAGGCAGAGGTATATCATGTCAATGAACCCTGCCCAAGGGAAAATTTAAGAGCGAAACAGCACCTAATCATCTCAAGTCAAATTAGACTAAGATTTCAGCCTCTAGAAAGCATCCTAGTGTTTGTTTGCTTTTTTGTCTTTGTTCTTGCTATGTGGGGTTGTTTGTTTTTACCCTCAAAGAGCATAAAATCTTACCTTAATCCCAAAGTCATCAAGGTCCAACATAAGATAAAACATTCAATGGAGTAGTTCAGAGACTTGGTGCACAGCCTGACTTAAGACATTTCTATATCATTCCGCTGGGGTCTAGCACAACCAAAAAGGATCTCATTTGGAAGCGTTATGATTTTCAAGTTTCTCAAAACTTACTGTTCCTTTTATAGTATGCCTTATAACCACAAATGAACAGAAAAACCTGTGTTCAATACGATAGCTGTTGCTCATGTGGGAAACTTCTGAGCTGACTCAGCATAACCACAGTACTAGCTTCAAAGCATTAATCTAGTTTACTTATCTTTTGAGCCAGACCAAATGCCACCTCCTTTGTGATGACTTCCCGTTTAAATGGCCACTGCTTCCACTGTGGCCCACAGCATGATGATTTGTGCCACACTGAACTGGCTAATCCTATTCCAGGAACACTAATACACAGTGGCAACCCAAACAGAACACATAGAAGTGGAAATGTCTTTAATCAGGAGTGTCTAAGCAATTCTGCTTTGTTCTTCTGTTTCACATTCACTTAAAACATGTGTGTGTGTATGTATGTATGTGTATATGTGTGTGTAGCAGGTGTGTGTGTTTTGTATAGCAGGAAGGCAAGCATTGTTAGATGAAGTTAGCAGCAGAAGACATCAAAGAGGAGAAAGCTCTTAGTTTAACAAATACCTATATTTGTCAACTTGGTGGTAAAAAAAATAGACTTCATGGTATGGCTGTGCTAACTTGGGAATGAGAAAAATAAATCGACAGGCAGCTTTGGAGTTGAAGACAGTAAATTCTGAAAGGAAGGAGAGAGGATTCAAGGAAAAAGCATGGGCATTAATTGACAGGAGGCTGGAGCTCAAATAGAAGAGACAATCAGTGGAATTCTCCCAAAGGCAAAACAACTAAGACCTTTTAAGAACGAGAGAGTTTAATATTCCATTTTATGTTGTTCGCTATGCTTCTGTGTTAAACAATCAGTCTTATTGCCTGCAAACCTTCAGCGAAATCTGCTATCCAAGCCTGACTCAAGGGGCAGCCCAAGATGTAAACAAACTTGAAGGGAGATGCCTCTACAGGGACAAAATGATGTTTTAAAAAAAAGGAAAGAACAGAACAGAACAGAAATCAAGAGAAATAGCAGGAGCAGAAACACCAAGCTAGAGGTGATTAGGAAAAGCATTAGCCCCTCAAGGATCCCTGGTGATTCTAGGGAGGATTGCCAGAGGTTCTATTGTATTTGCATGGTGGCTCAAGCCACCATATTTATTTGAACTTAGTCTGACCTCAACTAGCTCAAGGGCCCAGGAATCATAAGAAGGTAGCATAGGCTGGGCATGGTGGCTTATGCCTGTAATTCCAACGCTTTGGGAGGTCAAAGTGGTTAGATCACCAGGTCAGGAGATTGAGACCATCTTGACCAACATGGTGAAACCCCGTCTCTACTAAAAATACAAAAATTAGCTGGGTATGGTGGCTCATGCCTGTAATCCCAGCTACTCGGGAGGCTGAGGCACGAGAATCGTTTGAAACCAGGACACAGGGGTTTCAGTGAGTCGAGATCATGCCACTGCACTCCAGCCTGACGACAGAGAGAGAGACTCCATCCCAAAAAAAAAAAAAAAAAAAAAAAAAAGTAGCATATATGTAGCATATAAGCAAAGCCAATGAACCTCATGCTCTAGAAAATACTCATTATATGTTGTCCCCTTTCAGCTGGCAACGGGCATGCAGCCCTCCTGTGTCACCAGGGAAGGTGAGCTGTAGCAAGTTAGAGCTGGGCTGAGGAATCACACAGATTTGTGGTAGGATATCAAATCCATAATGCACTGGTTGGACTACCATCTAGGAATCTACTTCCTTCTCAGCACAATAAAACTAATAACATTGCCTGCATTACACATAGGAATTATATATTTAGTACCTACATTTCACAGTTTCTTGAGAAGATCAAATGAGAAACAAATATATAAAGTGCCTAGCATGGTACCTAGTGCCTACTAAATGTTCGATAAGAAAGAGATCATACTCTCTTTCTGTTGGCTATTATCCACTATTTCCTTCCAAAACTCTCATTTTCTTGCATGTGTTTCTTCCTCCATGTTTTTGACTTTGAAAGTAAGACTATTCTATATTCTTCCATAGGTTTACTTCAAATTCCTTTAAAATATCTTCTAGTTAATAGTTATGTGCCCTACTAAAGATAGTTTCTTCAATTATTTTTCACCACAAGGGAGAATTATCTGAGGTTATCTGTTGTACCCCATTACAGATACAAGTGAAGACAATAGAAAAGCCTCCCTAGAGGCCTCAGTTAAGAAGCAAACCCCGAACACACCTTCCTTTTCTGTAATTAGAAGAGGTAGTTGTCTCTAACAAGCCATGAAATAGGACAACTTGAGAACCTCAAGATAACAAGGTGGATAAACACTCCCAGCAGAAACTTTGAGAAGAAATCACATTGTTCTTCGACCTGAAAATAGTAACTCACCCAAACATTTGGGGCAGCACTGTCCTGGGGGTATGTGACTAAGGTGCTGGGGACAGGAGAGAATGGGACAGACTTCTCTCACACATTGGGTCCTGCCTCCCTAAGAAAAGAGAGAAAAAAAAAGCATATTTAGAAAAGTAAGTGCACACAGATTGTACAACCAAGATATCTAGAACAAACCTAAGGCCCTTCCCTAGTATGAGGTCCCTAGGCCGACTGCTCAGGCCCATGTGATTTTCCCCCAAGCATCCTTTGATCTTCCCTGTAGGCCACATAAATTGCAGCTGCAAAAAGACTGCCTTCAAGGAGGTGATTCCAGCATCATATCCCTTCACCCACCACCACTTTTCTTTATCTTTTTCCTTCTCAAAACCAGCTTTAGTGTAGGTGTAGGTTGACCAACTGTCTCTGTGTGCTTGGGATTGGAAACTTTGAATACTGAAACCAGGAAAGTTTCATGCAAACTAGTATGAGTGGGCCATCCTGATAGGTAACTGCCTTCCCTTTCCGCCCTGCCAAGCAAGCAAAGAAACCCTTTAACATTTTGAGACTTTTCCTCCTATCGTCCAGGCACCCATTTTTCTACAGGTTCTGCAGACACCTTCCTCCGGGAAGGCTTCACTTTCTGCCAAAGCTGGAAGGTGCTGCTAAAATGGCTCAAGGAGAGTCCAAGTAGAGGAAGCGCCCAACCTGCTGAAAATGGATACACTGAAAGCTAATGTTCAGAGAAAACTATTTCACTGAATTCACCAAGCTATTCAAATCTGTTTCCACTAATTAATTGTAAGGTTATGAAGTATGATATGAGAAGAACTGGCACAGTCTCAGAAACCTATTTGGAGAAGTTTTGGAGCCTCTGAATATTTTCCCTGCTCCCTCATTCTCATTCTTGACCCTTTCTGTTCTCCAGCACTCCATACCTCCAACATCCACTGTCCCCCTTGTTTAACCTCAGCATCCCCTCTTCCATGCCTAAGGATACAGTCTACTGACTTCCCCCTCCTATCCCTCACCAGAGGCTCCTGCTTTCCCAGCCCTGGCAAGTTGTAACTTCATGTTCAGAAAGCTGGGGCAGAAATAAAAATCTTTTCCAGTTGATTTACATCCAACAAACTGGCAAAGCTAAAGTGAAAACTATCCTATGCAATAGAAATTGCTATGAAACTTCATGAATAATTAAGTTTTTTCTTTAAGAAAATCAGTGAATTTGGTAAATAGATCACTCAGCAAGTGGAATTTCAATGAATTGGCTTCTCTGGGATTTGAGCTAGAAACCAAACTAGTACCTGCAGGTACTCCTTGTCTTGAATGCATAATTTATATCTCAAGAGGCCTCAGGAAATGAGAAACTCACAGCTCAAAGAGCCATGCGCCGGGCAAAGGAAAGATTCCATTTGAGGCATTTCCTCACACCTTCCCCACTCCTTTCTGGTCATAGCAGAGTTAGCCACGAGGGGACCTGTCCGTCCCCATCCCAGCACACTGCATTCGCCTGTTGTTTCTGTTTTCCCTTCCTGTTCTCACCATTTTTATTAAGACAGTTTATTTTTCGGTGGGGGAGGGATGAAAAGGGGAGGGTATGTTACATGTCTTTTAAAATATCTGTTATTTTTTATGCCTATTTAATGTTGGATTCTTCCCCAAACCAATAGAGAACATGCAAAAATACCACAAAAAGCTCTTCTGTTGTTGTTTTTACATTATTTCCAGATCAACAAGAATCACTAAAACTCTCCCGAGAATCCCAGCCTATTCTGATTCCTCACTCAACTCTGCATAATCTTAGTTAGGGGCCTTTCATCAGACTTCAGGGGCATGTAACCCGAGTCATGGCCAGGCCCTGGGGTCAGCCCCAGCTTAGACATAAAGTACAAAAGTTTAATCTAGAGGGAGGACCCAAGATGCTGCCCTTAGCTTTTAATTTCAAAGAAATTCATCTGCAAGCAACTTCCTAAAATCCTAAAGCCTCGGGCCACACAAGGTTGCCTGTGTGTTGACTTCTTGTAGGTGCACAGAGAACACATTCTTTTCATTCATATTCTCTGTTCTTGTTGGATCAGCATGTATTTTTCAAGCATATTTTAAAATTGAAATTTAAAAAGTATTGCACAATTGCAAAAAAGTAACACATCCAATGCTTTTGAAAGCTGGCAAAAGATTATGTGTACTCCAGTAATTTTCCTTACAATAAGGTCAAAGAGTGAATTTTGCGTACATAATACAACTGCAGTTTGTGTTTCCCAAGAGTCTGTTAAAGTAACTTGAACTCCAATCTGGGTTTGCTGGTTTAGTCAAGTTTTATTTTGTTTGGGTTGCAGTATTGTGGCATAGCCCAAGTCCAGAGGCTGTATTCCAATTAATGCCTCCAAAGAAAGTCCAGGCCCTTCTTAGGAACACAGTTGCGGCTCACAACCTGCTTCTAAGATTTCAACTCAGCTGAGACTCTAGTTAAATTATAATCTGTGGCTGTGCTGTAGGCTAAGAGAGTAAAATCGCATAAGTTAACATTTCTCTTTCTAAAACTGAACAAATTCCTACTGTAGATGTGCTATCAGATGCTCAAAATAGCTTTCTGATTGGCTTCCCTGCCTCAACTCTCTTTCACTGATCCATCCTAGAATGTTCAACGTAACCAGGCCTTCTTTCCAGCATCCATCCATCATTCCATTATTTTATCGAACATTTGTTTAAGGCCTATCATATCCTAGGGATATAGCAGTGAAGATAACACAAAAATCACCCCCTGTAAGGAGTTTATATGACCCTTATATGAGCATTCCCCACCTCTGCTAAGGTTGAGGATGACCTACCACTGCATCCAGGATAAAGTTCAAACCCACTCAAGCTAAAAGTCAATATAATAGACACCATGTGTTCACCAAAATCAGTTGCCTTCTATACTACATTTCCCAGACTCTCTTGCAGTGAGATGTGCCCATATGACTGAATGCTAGCCAATGGGAGATGGATGGAAATAATACATAAACACTTATAGGCCTACATCAATCCTCCACACTCTCACTCTTTCTTTCTACTAGATAGATGACCAGCTAAATGCAGAAGGCTTCATGAACTTTACAAAATATTGAAAGAGTCTGGTTCCCTGGGTTACCACATGGAGGTCTACCTTCCAGATCCTTGCAATGAACTGTGAAATAAGCAAGAAATAAATTTTGTTGCATTATTCAGATGCATCAGTTCTTTATTATCTCATTAGCCTACTTTGTCAAAACATTCTATAATCTTTTATTCAATCTTTTTTTCTCCCAACTCCAGCATAAAGAGAGAGTTTCTTTATGACCCCCAAACATAAATTATGGTTTCCATCTTCGTTAAACATACCTCTTTCCCTCTGTCCCAACCCGACCCCCATTTTTAACCCCTATCAAAATCCTGCTACATTCAAGGTCAATCTCAAGCCTCTTCTCACCTGTGAAGTCTTCCAGACCTTCCGTTCCTAGTAACCTCCTCCATCTTTCCATACTCTTTTCCCATCTATACCCCTGTATTTGGGGCACACACATACATAATTTTTGGCACATACATGAAAGCTCAATCCTGCAAGGAGACACTGACTTTACTTGCAAGCTAAACTGTCTTGTGGGTAGGGGCCAGTCCCTGTGCCTACTATCCTTCAGAAGAGCAATGAGCTCAAGGAAACAAAACAACAGTGGAAAATTAGTGAATGAGAGGCAGAGCTACCATATAGAATGAGCTCAAGAACCTGAATGAGTATTTCAGACCACTTTAACTACAGGATGCTGATGAGAACTAAGCCCAGGCATAATTCTGGGCTGTCTCATCCACTTATCATGGCGTCTTACTGGGTTTTTCACATTCTAGCCTTGTGTTTTGCACATTTTTGGTACTAACTGTTTGTTGGTGCTGATACATCAAAAAGCAACATTCAACTTTAGCATGTAAAGCTGGTAGGATGCGTATAAGCATAACTGAAAACTATGTCTCATGTATTGTGTTAAATGTTTGAAAATTCCTAAGTGATTAAAACATATAAGGACAAATTACTGTATTCTTATCTGGTCAGCAAGAAAAGAAATGCTAGGAACTTTCATTGTAATTGAGTGTTATAATTTTCATCATCTGCCTTTCCTTAGAAAGGCAAGTTTGTTCTTTAGAGATGGTCATTTGTTCAAATTGCATATCCTAGTGTTTCTCTCAAAAATGAGCTGTTTTTTTAAAAAATATCTGAAACCTAAGCCAAGCCTATTTTCTTCCCCCTTTTTTGGTTTTAGCTGATTCCATTAAGAACACAATTGCTTTGTGTAAAAGTTTACCCTAGAGCAGCAGTTTTGCTGCATAATAAAATCTATCTTCCTCAATATGATAAAACAACAGCCATGTGTATGCAGGATGCTTCTCCAACAGCTGAGTACCCAGTGAGACTTGGGGGCTGGAAACCATCTTGTAGCATGTGACATGGCACTCATCCCCCGACCAGGAGTAGAGCCTGACTCCCTAACAAGAGGCTGGGAGCAGAGTAGTGCAGTGCTAACCCGTTAAATTGAATCAGCTACACTCTTCCACATTCTAGAGCAATTTTTCCTTCTCTAGAGTTGCTTCTGAGATGGACATGGGAAGAAAGAGAGAGAAGCTGGAGGGGCAGTGTAGGGGGAGAAATACATCTTGAGTGCAAAGGGATTAAGTGTGGTCCATAATCTTATAACACATCAGCTGGTGGTGCAAAGCTGACATATGAGCAAAGCAACCACTCTGAATTACAAATTTGGTCAAAAAACTTCACTAAAAAAAAAAGTCCTTAGCCACGCCTTACTTTGGCCTAGAACTGCATCTTGCTAAAGTTCCAGAGCATGACACTTAACTTCCAGGAGTAAAGATTTGGGGATTTGGTTTTCCCTGTTCTTGGCCTGCAAAGAACAGTCCAATCTACCAATCAAAGCAGAAGAGGGAAAGTAGATGAGGCGGCAGGCTGAGGAGACAGTAGCCGAGTACACAAGGGGAGAGAGGACACCCCCAATAGGTAGTGAGTGACAAGCCTGGGTTGTGCCAGGTACTGTGCTCAGGTACTTTTATCATTTTAAGTAACTCCAGAAGACACTATGGGCAAGCTATTATCACCCCTACAGCAGAGAATGAGCCTCTAAGCCCTAAGGAAATTGCTCAGATAATTTGCCACCCAACAAGTAAGTGGCAGGGTTGAAATGTGAATTCAGTTCTAACATTCAAACTGAGTTATTTCCATCTAATAGGGCCTTTCCTTCCAAAAACCACAGCACAATTTCTCAGCTGGAGTGTGAAATATAATCAATGGGATGGCCAGAACTTTCTCTCCTTCAAGACATTTCTTGTGTCTTCCCTGGTAGATGTTGGTTGTAGCTTTGTGTCTACTTTTTATCAAAATGGCTTAGATAAAATGTATTGTCGACATTTTTGTTAATTACTTAGATAAAATCCAAATTATGCATCTACCTTTTGTTTCCAGGGTTCTTTCCTGTCATGTTGCCTTCTCCTCCCCCACCCTTCTTTCCTTCTCTCCCTCTTTACATCTTAAACAAGATATCCCTAATATAGAAATCTGAAAGTTTGGACCTTCTCCCTTCCTGCTCTTAGGAAGAAGATAAAGTGTTCGCCATCCCCATACCTAATTTATAGTTCACCAACACAGGCCCTTTACTTGCCTCTTCCATTCAGTTTAAAGAATTTACTTTTGAATCTACAGATAATTATGTGCTATTTCTATTCTTTAAAACTTTTAGTGGCTCCTCATTCTATTCAGGGTGCTCAATCTAGGCAGTAGGTCAGAATCACCCACAGAACTCTTGCAAAAAAAATATTGAGGGCTTCATGTCACGATTCTGATGGAGAACCCAGACATCTGTATTTTAGTAAAGTTGCAGCTACGTCTCAGTCACTAAGCTATTGTCTCCAGACTCCAAACCTATGCATCCTCATTCACACTCTGCCTTCTGGTGCTGAAGCTGGGGCTCTGCATGCCACATTTCTGCTTTGCTGACTTAGTCCAGGATAGGCTGTGCCTACAAGGGCACTAGACAAGGGATTGGTTCCTTCTGTTTGTTGCCCTTGGCCTCCTGCCCCCAGTAATGCTGCTTTACCAGGCAGCGGCACTTCCTTCCCACATCAGCAACTGAACCCAGTTTAGAGATCTTCCAACATTTTATGCAAGTAAAACCAGCTTCATCTCAACATCCTGCTCCAGGCAGCTGGCACCCCCCTACTCAGAAGTCTGAATTTCAGCTCCACATAGCCTCTCCTCTAAGTTTTAATAATTCTACTCTTATCCCATTGTTCCCTGACCCTAGAGGGAAGTGGTGGTGGTGGTTTCATCCAGTAGGTGTTATCTCCATGATAACTCTGAATTCTCTTTTTGCCATTCAGTTACCTAGTTAATAGTTCTTTATAGTTAATCCTCTATTTTCAAATAATTGTTATGGTTTATGCCTCCTGATGGAAACTTGACTAATATAAGATGTGGCCCTGATGAGCCGCCAAGTGTGGGAACTCAGCTTTTACCCCAACCTAAATTTCTCAGGCAAAGCCAGAGGGCAATGCACTTATTGCCCCAGAGCATATAATACTTTAAATACATTGACAGAAGTGTTAGTATAGATACACACACACATACACATATACACACACTAGCAGGATACGTGTGGGTATGTATAGACCATAGTGGTATAATTGTGTGTGTATGTGTTTGTGTGTTTGTGTGTCTTACCAGCATTCTTCAACCTTCACAGTCCTGACATTTGGGGTCAGGTCATTCTTTGCTGCAGAGGCTGTTCTATGCATTGTAGGATATACAGCAGCATCCCTGGTCTCTACCTGCTAGATTAGTGGCATTCTTCATCCCCCTGATTGTGACAACCAAAAATGTCCCTAGACATTGTCAAATGTCCCCTGGGGAAACAAAATCACCTCCAGTTGAGAACTACAGTACTAGGCCAATGTTTCCTCAAACCACAGTCCAGGAACGTGCATTTTTAATAACTTTCCTGGATGAATTCGATGTCTCTGTCCAAGGCACTGTGCTTTGCCAAATGCTTCACTAGCATGAACTTCCAGTAAGTAAGGCTTAAAGCTTATTTACCTTATTCATTCCTCCAGCAGCTAGCACATATCATAGCTTCTAACATGTGCTCAAGACAAGTGTTTTGAAGGATGAAGCCCATTTTTCAGGTGGAGCAGTTCTCACTGAGAGAAGAGCCACTTTCTCAGACTTGTGAAGGAAGAGGTCAGCAAGAAGCAGTGTGGGTAGAGACAGAGCTGTGATCAGAGTTGACAAGATAGAATTGTGCTTCTCCAAGAAATCTGTGCTGAAAACAGTGCAGGCTTTATCATCAAAATCTGTGAGGATCTTGGAAGTTTTCTGACCTCCAAAACCTGGACATATGGCTACATATGAGTTTTGGTTTCCAAGTGATGAAATAAAACTCAACTCTGATTCTATACATAGATATTCAAGAACATGTCAGCAAAGCTTGATCAAGACACTTAGTTTGTTCCGTAAAAAATAGCAAACAAAGACCCCTGAGAAGGGTTCATGGGGCTGACAAAAACAAAAACCCTTTTATACTTAACGACCTATCAGGAGAACTATGAACTAATGTTCTGTCTTGAGAACCAAGCCTGAAACAAAATCCTATTATTTTGCACATCAATTAATGTTTCTAAGTCTTATTGCATGATTGTTATTGTTTTTATTATTGTCGTAAGTTTTCTACGGCTATTATAATACATTACTATATAAATGGAGTGGCTTAAAACAACACACACTTATTTTCTTACAGTCAGAAGTCTAGAATCAGTTTCATGGGGCTAAAATCCAGGTGTCAGCAGGCTGCATTCCTTCTGGAGGCTCTAGAAAAGAATCTGTTTCCGTGCCTTCTCCAGCTTCCAGAGGCAGCCTGCCTTCCATGGCTCATGGCCTCTCCTCCATCTTCAAAGCCATCAGTGCAGCATCTTCAGACCTCCCTGTGACTCTGCTCTCTGCTGGTCATCACATCTCCGACTCTGGCCCTCCTGCTTTCCTTTCATAAGGACTATTGTAAGTGGGCGGCCCACCCAAAGAATCCAGGATCATCTCTCCATCACAAGGTTCTTAACATAATCCCATCTGCAAAGTCTCTTGTGCCATGTAAGGTCACCTTCACACATTTTGGAGATTAGAACACAAACATCTTGAGGCCAGGGAATGCATTATTCTGCCTATCCTAATTTTTATTCAATAAATGACATTTAATTTCTCAGTGTAGTCCCAGATGTCATATTTCAGGCCTCATATGACTATAACACATCTCACAAAAAAAAGCTAATATTTCCAATATTTTCCAAAAGGAAAAGATAGCCAAGAAGTTAGATTTAAATCCTAGTTATATGGCTTGTGGTGTGAATAAGTTCACATCCACTTATTTATTCTTATTCCTGCACCTATCTCTAGTTAGAAGGTGAAATTCAAACCAGACAATCCAATGTTTTCATCTTATTCACCCTCTCCTTTTGTCATTAGGCAAATTGTAAGTGCTGATGGACAGCTTCAGGAGCAACTCTGAGTGTTAATGAAGTAAGAAAACTGTCCTGGTTGCCAACAAGTCTTTTCAGGGGCACTACGCCAGTCTTGCTGGCCAGCACTAACCCCTCAAGTTGAAGTTCCCACTAAGCTGTGGGACTTGGCCAGGTACCCTCTGGCCCATGCTGAGGAGCCCTGTAGGGACGTCAACGTCCTCTCATGGCCAGATAGATGACTCCCAAAGAGTTTAACCGTGTTCGCTATATTCCAATATTCTTATAGAAAAATGCCTGAACTGGTCTTAGTGGAGGGGTTATATAAGCAGGCACTGCAAGGCTGCAGCCCGTGGACAGCACAGCTAAATGCCGTCTTTCTACAGCTGCATGAGTGACCGGGTCCAACCTGGCTATGGAGATGGTGTTAAACGTCAACTGCGTATAGGGGCAGAGCAAAAGAATCTAATATTTATTTCAAAATATTAGATTATTAAATAAATACACGATAAAAATGTCTTTACCATAGTTTCACTAATCCCTTTTTCGTTTGTTTGTTTTTAAGAGACAAGGTCTCTCTCTCATCCAGACTGGAGTACAGTGATGCAATCACAGTTCACTGTGACCTCAAACTCTCAGCCTCAAACAATTTCCTGCCTCAGCCTCCCAAAGCGTAACAATTACAGGTGTGAGCCACACTGCCTGGCCACTAAATTCCATTTCAAAAGGGGATTTGGTTATTGTATTTGCTTAAATCTCTTTTTAAAGGTAAAATTTATCTCATCTTCCCCTTGGAGCTCTTCTTGTCACTTCGCTGAATGACAGGTTTTCTTGTTTGTGTGTTCATGTGTTTGTTTTTGTTTTACGTTTTTTCTTTGAAAAAGAAAATTTAGAAGTTCTTCTCCTTCTACCAACTCAAGCTTTCCACTCAGGCAGACACACAAATCACTGATAAAAGACTGCAATATTGTTTGAGGCAAATTCCAACTGGTTCTGGGTGTCCACACATATTTTACTTTCCTCTTTGTCTATTTTAGAAACAGGAAGATAAGACCACACTACAGGCCCAAGCTCAGATGAGATCTCTAAACAAATGCCCTGGGGACCGAGGGGGAGAGGCAAAGCTCTGGGAGTCTGAGTAGATTTGCGGGCCTGGTTTGTGTGGTATGCGGAAGCAGGTGCTGAATGACAGCCGGACCCAGTGATCTGCCCCCAGCAAGGTCTTCCCCTTCCAGAGCTCACTGAGCTGAGCCTGGAGTAGAGGTGGGGCCTGCTAATAAGGGTCCTGACAGCCATGTCTGCCATGCCTCTGAGCCTGGGTGTTCCCTCTTGAAATGATCAATAAATAAACAAGTAAATCCACAGGAGAACACCTCCTAATATTTCAGATTCCTGGAGACCTCGCAGACCACCCTGGTAGGATGTTTCTCAACTGCTGCCCAGAAACAAAAAGAAAAAGTGAAAGGAAGAAAATGAGCCCTTTTCCTTCTCTTGCCATTTTTATCAAAGTTCAACCTTTCATCATCATGGAAGTAGTCAAAGCTGTTACAAGCCTACCGCTGACACATCAAACGCTTTATCTATAGCCTGGCCTGCTTCCAAGGAGATGAAAAGAACAATCATTCAGAACTCACACCTCCTATGAGTTATGAGGCATTCCTAAAAGGAAGGAAATAACACCATTGTGCAGGAGAAAGGGCATTTTTCATGTTCCCCAGGCTGTCTACATCACAACAACGCTGGATATGCACTAAGGAGGAATCCAAAGGGAGGCCTTTGACCGCTGAAGACTTCTAGAAACACTGAACTGCAGAGACAGAAACCCAAGACATCACCAATGAACCGTTTTCCTAAAACCTTTCTGCTGACCTTTAAGTTCTGGCTACCTAAAATAGTTTATATATTGTGTTTTTTTTTTGTTTTTTTTTTTTTTGTTGTTGTTGTTCCTGCAATGCTTCATATGGGTTTACCATTTGTCCCAAACTAGGTTAAAAGATCACAGTGGGCAGAACCATGTTCCTTAATATTTCTTCAGTCTTCCACAGTGCCTAGCCACAAGGGGGCCACAGTAACATCAGAAGTGTTTGGTTTCAGTTAAACACCTACTTGTAGGGTTGTCAGCTAAAGCTGAAAATAACTCAAAAATGTTTGTGCTCCATTGAGGTTTCTTGAGGTACAAAAATATCTGTTATCTTAACATGAATACCTGTTAATTAAGACATACCTGAATTCCCCTCACCGTATTGACAAAATTATACTTAGAAGTCTCTGAGGTTTTCCTTAGCATGCCTGATCACAGTACAGAAAAATAACATTACATTTAAACTTCATTCTAATTTCTAAATAGCGAATGAAGTCACGGCATCCTTTTTGTTCACCCTTTCAATAAATATTTGAGTTTCTATACATCAGACACTGTGGTCTTTAAATGAAAAATTCCAGAATATCTATTTGGTATCCATTGTTATGTGCAGCTCTCTAATTTGTATCAGGTGGCAATTTTCTAAAATTTTAACAAAATCTAAAATGTCATTAGTACAATGTCATGAAGTTCTATAATAAACACTCTGTGGCCTCCATCAAGCAACACTGTGCAGAGAGACTAAAGGTTTCGGCACCATTCATTCAAACTCATGATGCTCCTGGGTATTGGTCTTGTCAACCGATTTTAAGTTTGTGTTTTGAGACAGGCTGCAACCCAATCTTGGCAAGTTCTCAGGACGATCCTAATCTAGGCCAAATATGATCAAGAAAAATAAGTGTAGAGTCTGTTGGCACTAGCTGTGGTGGGGGAGTCCCAGCATGAGTCAAAGACAGTGTTCTGACATGTCTGGGCAGGTCCAGTGATGGGGGAGAGGTTCACCGGTTGGCTTCTCCTGAGAGAGATCCACCCTAAGGGAGGAAGAGATGAACAACAAGAGAATCACCTGCTGACTGAGCCTGACAGAAGGAACATGCTATCACCAATATAACTTGGCATCTGTCACTCACATCATCCCAAGTTCAGTACCACAGATGCCTGTATTGGTCCTAGAGGAGAAAGAATGCTGAAAATAAAAACACAAAAGAATTGTTTAACTAAAATCTTTGTGAGATTCAAGTATAGGCTCTATTGATTTAGGTGTCCTATAATTGAATAAAACACAGAAAAAGGAAAAGTGATATTGACCCTTATCAGTTCAGCGGAGACTTCCACACTGCTTTGTCATCTGAGGCCTCCAGGATACTATTTGGAATGTGCAAAGATAGTAAAAGTAGTGGCCAAGCCAGCCTGAGAACCAAAGTGCTTAGAAAAATGGTGGCAATGCCAAACAGAGGGAACAACAGCAGAAGATAAGAATCTTTTCCAGCCCAGGAAAGTGGTATTTCCTCTATCGTGAACTCTGACTTTCTGAGAAGACTCTCCATCTTCCTACTGAGAGATGATCAGTGTCAGCGGTATTCAGCATTTGGCAATATAACACAAATCCACAAGACATATTCTCTGACAAATTGATTCATATATTGGCCAGGCAGGAGAAGAAGTGCTTGGCCAATAAGTTATATTAAATTCAAGTTCTTCTGGAACAATATTAAGCCAGCTTCGGAAGCATTATCTTGTTATCTTGGCCAGAACATGCTGAGAGGCCAGAGGGGAGTAGCGCCTCAGTGAGGCCATGGCTGGATGGAAAGCATACGGTCATGGGTGAGGTCTAGTGGACCACAGCTCCGTAACTGTGACAACATGCTTAACAACCCCAAAGGTCTTTCTCAAGAAGAATGGAGAAACACAAAGTCTAAACAAGTTAAATAGAGGAAAATTCTACCTGAACATCCTTAATTAGTACCTCATTTCAGATAATGATACAGAAAAGAACAGCAGTTCAGGACTTTTTTTTTTAAGACCATGACTGGAATGACAGAAGTTCAAGGGCTTACCAGAAGTACCCTAAATGTTGCACTAAAAACCAGAGACAATCTCCACGCTTCCTGTGAAGTTAATGGAAGACAAGTGGAAGGCCACCTTTGATTAGAAATCCAGGAATGCCCAAACTACTTTAAAAAGCTTTGAGGGCTTCTGTGGTTAATGGCCCAGGGGCAAGTCCCTCAGAACATGGCCAGGACTCTCTTCAAAGACCATTATTGAAGGGGAATATTCTTAAGGCAAATGTCCAGAATTCAGGTACATAACAGTTCAGGAATATCCATCATTTTATTCTACCAGCCTAACTTAAAGATGATGACAATGTCTTAAAAACAGGCAGATTAAGTGAAAGTTTACATACCCTGAAGGCTGAACACCTAGTTTTTTTTTTTTTAAACCAAGAAATCCAGAAAATCACTTCTTAAATTGGTCTAGATTATTTATAAAGAGACTCATCCATTGGTACTACATTTGGTTGCCAAGTTCAGAGAACTGGTATAAACAAGTAAGTCAATGTGCATAATCAACTCATGATCACAACATTGCTAGCTCCCACTGGTTGAACATATTTTTGATGTGAAGAATTCCTGCACATTCCCAAGTCTGTAGATTATGGATGTTGACCTTGCAGTGAAGTATTTCTCTTAATTTTTTTTTTTTCAGACAGAGTCTCACTCTGTTGCCCAGGCTGGAGTGCAGTAGCACGATCCTGGCTCACTACAACCTTTGCCTCCCAGGTTTAAGAGATTCTCCTGCCTCAGCCTCCTGAGTAGCTGGGACTACAGGCATGTGCTACCATGCCCAGCTAATTTTTGTATTTTTAGTAGAGACGGGGTTTCACCATGTTGCCCAGGATGGTCTCAATCTCTTGACCGCTTGATCCTCCTGCCCCGGCCTCCCAAAGGGCTGGGATTACAGGCATGAGCCACCATGCCTGGCCCTCTTCTCTTAATATTTAGATAGTACATTAAATGCTTATGTGTTATAAGTGGCTACCTGATAAGCGTTTATGGACTCTGTGAATGAAACCCTAAGACAAAAGTTCTCCACTCCCCTTCCAAAAATTCTTAATGTAGAAAATACACTCCCATTTATATTATATACTTTGCTTAAAATGCATTGTGTGGACTTCCATATACAATGACCATTTGGTGTTTGGGTTTTAGGGAAGTGTTTCCAGTGGTCTAGGACAAAGAGTATGATCTACTCAGCCTTTGACCTGGTTTGGTCTGTGGTAGCCTCTAAGGCTTAACTCTGATTCCCTCTTTCCCAAAGCCTCCCAGCTTCTAATTTTGAAATCAAAAATGGCCCACTCTCTAGAATCAATCCTGCTGGAAAAATGTTTGCTCTCTCTCCTACACTAATAAAGCACACCATGGTAGGGAACAGGCAACCTCAAGAGCAAAGTGTTCAACATTAATATTTCTTGGAGGATCTGATGAGTTTTACTTTAAAAAGCAGAAGCATTCTTAAACTTGGACATGAAAGAAGCAGTGTTTGTAACAAAATTGTTCATAGCAACAATATTAAAAGGTTTTCTTCTCAAACTTTCAAACTCCAAAGGGTACACAGTTACCCATGCAGCCCAATGGTATGGGCAAAAGCTATAAATCTTTGTAAAGAGGACATTTCTTTCATCCAATCTTAGATGTAAGGTGTCTGTATCGAAAAGCTCTTGAAGACTCCAAATCTTCTCTATCATACCATTTGTAGAAATAACAATATCCATGCATGTGGAACTTATGCCATACTCCAAATAATGGGTGACAAATAAAAACTTTGAAGAAAAATAATGACTTTAAAATGTTATGGAAACCCTAGTTCCTGATAACACAAGAAAATCTATGCCTTAAACTCAATACAAACCAGGAAATAGTTTCAGATTCTAAATCAAGGAGGAAAGCTGGAAACACATATGGTTAAGGGAACAAACTCATGGGGTTAAGAGCTCCTTCAGATTCCTAGTTCTATTCCTTACTACTTTGCACCAAAGTTAATTAACTTCTCCTAAGCTTCAATTTTTTCATTTGTAAATTGGGAAAAACAATAGTATTCAGCTTCATAGAGTTCAAGCAAAGAATAAGACAATGGAATTAAACCTTTTAACTCAGTGCCTGGCATATAGTAAATGCTCAATAAATGTTAGCTATTTTATATACATATATATATATGGTCAAATTAATTTTAAATGTTAGGCAGATTCATAAAATAATAAATGAGTGACCTTGGGCAATTTATTTAATTGGAGTCTTGGTTATTTTATCTCTAAATAATGCTATTTGCCTCACAAAGCTGTTGTGAAAATTATATGCAAAAATGTGCTTAAAATGCCAGCATAGTGCTTGCTCTATAAATGTTATCAATTAAAAATGAACCTCTGGCACCCTGGTCCCCACTCCACTATCTTTGGGTTTAGCCAGTCAAAGTATATTTCACTGGACAAGAGAACGGGGCTGTGAAAGGTACAGGGCTGTGGTGACTTTTCCTCTAAAAGTTAGGAGAACATTTGTGTTTTCCTTGGCAGCAAGAACACATGAGTAGTCTTTGGGGTGTACAGTAGTGTATACATCACCCATATATTTGCATAAAGTTTCAAAGCACTTTCTTGATATATGCAGTATGACAGCTGTTGTCACAATATATTTATATAAGTTCTACACAGATTTTATAAAATAAACTTGCAAGTGTTTATTTTCCTAAGGAGGGGTTTGTTTGGGGGATGGTGGGGATAATCATTTCATCTCACTGTAGAAAGCAGCACATGCTCACACGCTTCCTTTACCAATGCCACAAATAGGCTGGGATCCCTATTAATGTGTGAGGCAACCCCACAAATATAGTAGGCCACTATTACCATTTTTAAAATGCCTTTTCTGTTAATCAAAAAAAAAAAATAGCATTGATGGATGCAGTAACCACAATCCATCTGAAGTCTAGAAGGAAGGATGAAATAGATAACTGTGACTTTTGCACACAGAATTTTTCCAGCTAATTGTCATATTCCCAGCCTGGCGGTTCTTTTTCTACATGAAGGACTTGACCTAATGTGAAAGACAATGAGAATTCCTTACTGACACATGCCAACATTCACTTCAGTCTTCCTCAGGACACTAGCAACTCAGATTAGCCAAATCTTTTCATAAAAAAAAAAATATTGATGTATGGCCAGGCACAGTGGCTCTGGCCTGTAATCCCAGCACTTTAGGAGGCCAAGGTGGGAAGGATCATTTGAGACCAGGAGTCTGATACCAGCTGGGCAACACAGTGAGACCCTGTCTCTACAAAAAATAAAAAATTAGACAAGCATGGTGGCAGTTCCTGTAGTCTCAGCTACTCCAGAAGCTGAGGTGGGAGGATCACTGGAGCTCAGGAGTCCAGATTATAGTGAGCTATGATTGCACCACTGCACTCCAGGTAGGACAACAGAGAAGACCCCATCTCAAAAAAAATCAATGTAATTTTTATCAATAATCTTCCATAGCATCTTCTAAACTAGTACTTCAGAGAACCCTGCTTCGTAAGTGGTTAACAGTGGCTCCATAACATAAGATTTCTACAAAGAAATCAGTAATGTTGGGTTAAACAAAGTTAAACAGTTTCCTTCATTGAGGGCTTTTAAAAATCTTTTAATAGGATATGGTATTTCTCAAACTTATTTGACCATAGAACCCTTTTGTCATGGCACTTGAACATATTCTGGTATGATATAAAGGGAAACACAATTTGGAAAATACTGATCAACTTCAGTTTTACTACTATATAAGCCTTTCCTAAGGATCTATAGTGGTATGGTTCTTCCTCCTTGAGCCAAATTTCTTGCTGACAATTTCGAGTTAAACAAGTCTATATATTGAGCAATCGACCGTATGCCCCAAAATCTTTTTTCTTCCCATCTATATATATAATATCAAATAATATGGTCTTCAAATTCTATTTAAGACTATATTTTTATGAATTCCTAAAACCATTCTTGTCAATACAAGTTACATTACAATTGCTGCTCAGAATTGAAGTGAATTTTTGTAACTTTTATACATTTAACTATAGAAAAAAAATAGAATTCTAGGTTTCAACATGGCCCTTTTCCAGTTCTATAAATCAGGTCACCCTACCAATGTCTGGCATTTCTGGAATATTTTATAAATAACCATAGTATAAAAACTCTACCTCCCACATCCTCTGAAAACATAGCTGGCTGCAAATTCCCAAGGCATACTACGTGGGATACGTGGTTTCCATGCCTTTAAAAGGGGTATTTGTAGGATAGGACGAGGAAAATTTCAGCCAGGTCTTTCTCCTGTCTTTTTTAGCCTAGCAAACTTTGCCCCTCAGTCCTGTCTCTGGGAGGCCTTAAAAAAGTGACACATTTGAAACAAATAGATCCCTTATAGAATACTCAGTAGGTGGTAATTGCAGAAATAAAGATCCAAGGGGAAAAGCTTGCTTACCCCATGTAGGTCTCTTTAGGAGGCACCTCATAGGGCCACAAGTGAGGGGTGAGACTGGGTTGGTTTGGGTCAAGAAGATGAGTAAACAGGGAAAACAGTAGAGCAGGAGCTTTGGAATTAGACAAGAACAGCAAGCTGGGAGCAGCAAGAACCAGCTCCCTTCCTTTTGCCTCTCTCCATGTGGGCCATGCTCTTCTGATGAGGCAGGAATCGAGATTGCTGAATTGCGTGAATTTTACTACCATCTCTAGCCTGGTCCCTCAATGCTGAAACAAAATAGTATCAACAAAACAACATTAATTTGAAAAGATGTGAGAGGTTTGAACCAGCTTTCCCAATCATCTATTTTCATTTTCACTTTTGACCTTCAAATCTGGCATAACATACACAAACAATTTTATATCTATAGTCAAAGACTGTCAATTGTTCACTACCATATACTAGTGCCTCACACAATTCTTTTTAAGACATAGTCACAAGTTTTTGTTGACAGATTGCAATACCGTTGAGTATTCTACCTTCCCTACTTGAAATCTTAGCATGCACTTTTCATTTCTCATAATTAGCATTTTATTGTCCATTTAATATTCCATGATGATATTCTTCATCATAAACTCATAATTGCTTTTCCAAATTCTAATTCTGTCTTTAGATAAGAAAGGCTTTTTGTAGAATCATTCAAACTAATTGCCATGTCTTCAGCTTAGCTGTCCATCTCTCCACATGAAGGAGCTGGCCAGATAGAAAAGACAATGGCAATTTGTCTTTACTATACACAGGTTCCTCTATTCTGCTTCAGATGAGTAGAACCCATGGGTAGTGCTTCCTCCCAGGTATGCAATGTGCATATCTGGGAGCATCCAGATTGAAGACCAGCAAAGCATTTCTGGACAAATACAAAGGAATCAAAGGACAATGGTAATGCTACAAAAACCAGAAAAAAAGAAAAATTATTTGGATTGTATGTAAACTAGATATGAATTCCTAGTTGATGCCATCACATATGAAAATATAGCTTAGACTAGTGGTTTTCAAACTTTTTAATCTCAGGATCCCTTTACTCTCTTAAAAATTATTGAACCTACCAAAGAAGTTTTGGTTGACCTGAGTTATATCTTACCCACAGATTGATGTTTACTATATTAGAAATAAAACTGATATATTTCTCTTTCTTTTAAATAACAAAAATCCATTTCAGGTTAACATAAATAACCAATTTTAATGAAAAGTAACTATATTTTCCAAAACAAAAAAAATCTGTGAGAAATATGGAATAGTTTTAAATTTTTGCAAATTTCTTTAATGTGTTGCTTAATAAAGGACATTGGATTTTCTTATTTGTTTCTTTCAGCTTATTGCAATATGTTGTTTCAGGTGTAGCATCAAAAGAAAACCCAATCTAAACACAGAAATGTAGTTTTAAAATAGAGGAGGGTTTTAATGCAATTTTATACAATTATGGATACTCTTCTTTGATATTATACCAATATAAAACCATATCGATGAACCATTGTCTGTTATATTAAAATTTGTTGCTCTGTCTTGTTTATTGTTCTAACATGAAAGCTCAAATTTTATCACTGGCAACAAATACTGCCACTTGTTTTCCTTGAAATGACATGCTCATTTTTTAAAATTTTTTGAGAAAATGTCTGCCAAACACTCAATTCTTAATAACCATAATTTGTCTGTCAAATCATGCTTTCAAGTAAAAATGGAATTCCACGAAAATAGCGGTTGGATCAGTTCACAACTCAAATAAACACATAAGTGTTTTTCCTCTAGACATACACTGAATTGCAATATGTAACAGATTTTTTTTGCATACTTCTCATGTTTAAATGGGGTATATTCAAGGGTAAGATTTAATAAACACTAATAATTTTTGGTTTCATCTAGGAGATTTTTAAGTGAAAACTGACATTTTTCTTTGTCTTTGTTGCTGAGAGTACATAGTGGTGAATAAACAAATAACACCTAGTAACTTTGTATCATTGTCTTGCTCTGTGCTGACTCCAGGACCTTTTACTCACCATCGGAGCAAATGTGAATGTAGCAAAAAAGGAAAATAATGTCTTTGTGTTATAATCAAAATAATTTTTACCTTGTGAACCCCCTAAACAGTTCTGGGGACTTTCAGGGGTCCATAGACCACACTTTGAGAGCTGCTGACTTACATACAAATGCTTTGACTTTTATATTCTTGAAGTCTACCTCCATGCAGTAATTCTCACAACCATGATAAGCAAATCGAAGTTTAGCAGCACATTTGGGTCATGCAAATGAACTCTACAGTCCCAGGGAAACACCGTACATCACCACTTACATCAGCAAGCTCACTTAGCAGACTGCGATGCCATATGCGCTACAAGGCAAGGAAGAGGAAGTCAATAGCCACCCACAGAGCCAGCCAAATACGAGCCATCAAAGCCAGAAAACACCAGTCTTGTTCCAGTAAAACTGTCAAGAATTCTTATTAGTCATTTACACCCATATTTTCAGGTATTCAGTAGAAAGAAATAAAGCCTGTTGTGTGGGGTAAAAAAAATGAAGTACGAGCCTAAGAGGCAAGACTGAGAAAGAACAGATGCTTATGTCTCTGGAGTTTGCACTTTTTCTTTAAAAACACATCTGTCATCAACTTCAACTTAGAAGACCAACAAAGCACTTTTAAAAATAAACACAGTGGCCATTTTCATTTTAGTAACTCTGAGTCCTTGTAATCAATCTGATGGCCCTGAGAAGCCCACTATCCCTTCCCCGGTATGCTTAAGCAGAGTGTCCTCAGAAGATGGTCATTGTCTAAAGTAACCCCAGGAAGTAAAAGAATCAGACCTGGTGTGCTGAAGTCAACAACATGGCTTTTCAGCTGCTTGCTTAGAAGTCTGATCCAAAGAAGACTGCATGAGAAGTTTCCATATTCCCCTCATTCCAAAACCTATTAAATATTTGCATTAAGTTGCTCCACAAAGAGGAAATAATCCAATGGAAAACCTGTAGTGCATGACCATGATGATAGTTGAATGTCTGTGTTGTCCAGTAAAGTCATTCTTTTGCCTCATCTCCCTGACTGTCCCTAATCCTGTTCCCCACCACTAATTCAAATCCAGCTCCCCAGAACCTAAACCTAGTTTCCAGACTAATCAGGGCTAAAGAAAGGGGATCACCCAGTCTCAACCCCACTACCCCTCATCCCAGCTCACCAGAGGGACTGGATCCTGAATCATCCTTCTTATGATATGGGGCCACGAAGGACTATTGTAACGCTGAACCCAAAGTACGGAGTCCAGAATTGTTCCTGAAACTCCAAAGGAGTTCTTCAGCCTTCATCCTGACAGCTCCTGACTACAAGTATTGGCTTCCAGACCAACTCATGGCCGCGACCCTGCCCTCCCACACTCCCTGGAGCTACAGCTGGAGCTGGACAAGTCAACTGATAGACCTGTTCCAGCTTCTGAATAAATGCAAAAAAACTAATAAGTAGTTAAAAAATATCCTGGGGGCTCTAAATTGGTGCTTGTCCTTTTAGGAATGCAGCACAGGAACACACTCCAGGCTCCCCTGCTATTCCACAAATCTGGTTCATGAGCAAACACGCCTGATACCTGCAATGAGTACTAAGTGCTAATTGAGTGTCCCTATCTGTTCTCACCCACATTAGCTCATGCTTTCAGCCTGGATTTCTGCGTCAGTTCACCTAAAGGTGAACACCTAATCTGCCTAGCATCTGAGACCTACAACCACTACTCTCTCTTCCCCTTAATCACAGACTAAAGCATAGATCCTCCTTCCTGCAGCTAGAATTTCCTAAATAGGATCTGACAATTGCCTTGCTGGGTGTGTGAATACCATGCACTCTCAGCTCCTAAAAAAGGCTCTGCCCTCCTGGGATCCTCTGTATCATTTCAGGCCCCAGGCACCCACCATTCACCTGAAGCTGGGCTGTGGAGGTCTTTCTCCTGTGTGCCTGCCCCTGTGTCTGACTGAACTTCAACTTGCTGAACCTAACCTCTACTTCCTTTCCCACAGCTGTGCCTCCCAGGAAATGCAAATGTATATTTAAAAATCAAAGGAAGCAATTCAGATATCATTTGAAATATTATAAATCATTTGATTAAAAGGTCAAGTTGAAGTTTATGGCCAACTGTCTTGGAAGGATCGTGTTTGTTGTGTTTAAGAAAGAGTAAACCACTTTCAAGCTTGTTTATAAACAGCAATTACATAATTATATACAAATAATTTGCATGAAGTCTACAGATTCATTTTATTTATTCATTAAGATAGAAGTCCGGAATCATTGCTTACAAGTTAATACAGCTTTATATCCTCGACAATTCTGAGTATTCTGTATTACCTGATGCCTAGTAGAGAATCAAGAACAAAACTCTAAGCCCAAGTTTCTTCTATTTGAGAAACTTTCTTCTTTGGGCACCTGCATCACAATTATCCAAGTCATTTCCTAAAAATAAGTTTATTGCATAAAATAAATTCATCTTGTACATACTGTATCAGAATCTGAGTGCAGACCCTGGGATTTTGAAAAATATTTGCATATTCGGGATTTGCATTATTATTAGCATTAGTACCAGAATGTGACATATCAAGATAATGAGGTCAGTAAAGAGAATAAAATGCAAAAGAGCTAAAATAATCCATCTCTAGAACTATAGGAAGTCTATAGGTCATATCTAAACTGACACATCAAGAAAGAGCAGTACATGCAGATAATTGAGTGATATGGAGAAAGATATCAGAAGAAACAACTAAAAGTATTGGAATTGGTCGCCTGTGAGAAACAAGACACTGGGGACAGATTAGAGGAATGGGACCTCACTTGTTTCATCATGAACTTGTAGCACTATTTGATTTTTTTAACCATACTCCGCCCCGTGCCACACACACACACACACACACACACACACACACATATATATATATATACACACACATACACACATATACATATATGTAGAGAGAGAAAGAGAGAGTGCCCTCTGTCACCCAAGCTGGAGTGCAGTAATGCGATCTCGGTTCATTACAACCTCTGCCTCCCAGGTTCAAGCAGTCTTCCTGCCTCAGCCTCCTGAGTAACTGGGATCACACGCATGTGCCACCATGCCCAGCTAATTTTTGTATTTTTAGTGAATATAGGGTTTCATCATGTTGGTCAGGCTGGTATTGAACTCCTGACCTCAAGTAATCTACCCACACATATTAATTTAAATAAAAAATAAAAATCCATTAAAAATAAAGAAAGTAAAATACGCTATTCAGATTTTTAACTTATTCAGACTAGCATTTCCATCCAATTTCCATTAAGGTATGGTAGTAAGATGGTACTTCTTGAAAAATAGCCATAAGAATCAAGGGCAACTGTTTTTTTTTTTCAACTTTGGCATACTTTAACAGAAGACAAAGTATACCAAAATATCCTTTTACATCTTAAATTCTCGGTGGTCTGCTTCATTAAATGAATAAAGACATACAGAAGAAACTTTCCTCTTAATAGAATAGGCAAAAACACTAACTAAACCCAAGTGATCACAAATGGATTCTAAACATAACTTGGAACACTTCAAATGTTTTATATGATAGCCACACAACTCCTATGAAAGTGTTACAGGAGGAGGCATAGTCCAGTATTCTCTGGAAACTCCTGTACTTTCTCTTTATCCAATCTTTATGTCAAATATGTATAATAGGATTTGGAGTTCATATGTTTAGGCCCTCCTCCAGAGACCTGAAAATGATTTAAACATTTGACAAATGATATTAGAAGTTGGGAGGAATGTACTCAGGACACCAAAGACAGAAACGTGGAGAGAGGCAGAGAACAGGAGAAGCATGGGGAAAGGACAGATAGCTCAGAGGAGCTGATTCTATGACTAACATTCCTCAGCCACTGGGGCAGTGGTTCTCCTCTTCAGCAAGAAAATACATAAAGGCACACAACCCCATGACACTAGATTTATTTCCCACACTGAGTAAGCTAAATCTTTGTCACCCCATTGCCATCAGAACTCCTTCTTTCACAGACGAGGGTAACAATAAGAAAATTTCTTACCTGAAGAGTCTGGGTTCCCCAAGATGTATGAAGAGTAGCCTTAAGGGGCATACTGTGACAGCAGTGAGTCCTGCCATGAGCAGGGTCAACAAGTTATCTATCACTAAGCCATTGTTTCTTCTGTGTCATTTGGGAAAATCTGAAGGTCTACAACATGAAGGAAATTAACTTGGCTATGTGCAAAGCGATGCCACTTTCATGAG
This sequence comes from Ateles fusciceps, assembly GCA_036589455.1. NCBI lineage: Eukaryota > Metazoa > Chordata > Mammalia > Primates > Atelidae > Ateles > Ateles fusciceps. The sequence goes on from JAZHEH010003329.1 coordinate 15,128,662, forward strand.
AAGATGTTTCTTGGGTACAACGGAGCCCAAGATTCTTTAGGTTCTACCCTTCCCTGTAACCTTCTCAAATAGTCTTAATTCATTTTACTGCTAATTTCAAAGAGCGTTCCAAATTGGCTCAAACTCCCTCAGATCATGTACCAGCCTCCATGACAGGAGATGTGGTACTGTCTGCTTTTGAGTTTCAAAGGGAAGCCCAGAAGGATGATCCCTCACAGCATCACCCTGGAGAGCATGAGGCAACTACCGTATCTGAGACAAACTCCGGGTCATTGCAGGGAAAAGGAGGGTGTTGCTTGAGCATTTTGCCAACACGATAAATCCTTTTCTGCCTCTTCTCCTCTTGCCTTTTTTTTTTCTTTCTTTTTTTTTTTGGCAAACCTTAAAGGAGTTGATTCACCAAGTCATAATCTTGTTCAGTGAAGCCAAATCTAAATTACCCTGGCAAGCTCTTTCTTATTCCAGGCTGAGCAGTAAAACTCAGAAAGTTGCCTGTAACAAGGGTTCATTATGTGTCCTGCAGAGCCTTAAAAAAAGACTTGAAACTGAATCAAAGTTTGCTGATAAAGAAAACTTTTATGAACAAGTTCAGATTCTTCCTCGAATGTTTTGAAGTCTCAAATATTTTGAAGTCTCCATTTCCACGTGGATTCAAGAGTTTGCCACCCTAAGAGGCTGTGGAAATGGAGAAGAGGTTGCCTGGGCAGCACTCCTCACTGGGAATTCCCCCCAAAGCTGGCACACAACAAGGGAAGGCAAAACATGGGAAAGGATCCCTAGAAGAAGCCCTCCCCCACCCCCCCACAGAGCATCACCAGCAAAATGAGGCAAAGATAGTAAGTCCTACTAAGCGGGAATTTTTTTTTAGTTTCAAGATTAATATTTTCCAAATTAAAGCAGCTTCCAGAATCTTGTAGTTTGAAAAGAATTCCTGAAAGGCCCATCATGTGATAAAAGGGCTCTGGGAATTTCTACCCAGGGCTCTGGACACCTTCGTTAAGCCAAGATGCCTCCAGAAGCCAGGACTGATAAGCTCCATGGAGCAGAACAATTATTAAAGTTTTTGAGAAAGGTCTTCACCTTGAATTCTTATACTACCTGTTGATCACTGGAACCTCATCACTGCCATCACACTCCAGGAGTCTGTACAGTCCATCAGAAAATAAGTTCTCTGAGAGCAGGGACTCATATCTGTTCTCCACTACATTTCAAGATTTTGCATCATGTTGGGCACTCAATAAATATTCAGTGGCTGGAGGGATGGATGGATGCACCAAGTGCAAAGTGATGAGTACAGCTTAGACAACTTGGCATTTTCTTAGGAGAGTCATCTCCCCCAGGAATGAGGTCTCAACAAGGGACCTGCTAGATATCTTTTATGTTTCGATCCCATGAATATAAGCCAGTGGGAAAAGATGGTAATCTGGTGCCTTCAGTAAAGCATTAGAAACTGAATATGAGTCATAATTCTACCACAAATTCTTTGATGATTTACTCTGGAGTCAAACTTTGGTTCCAGTTCAAGCTGGGTCATTTAATTATTGTGTGACCATAGGTACAACTGCCTCATCTGACAGTGGTAATACAAAGGTTTCTGTGAAAACTAAGCAAAGTGTCTCACTTAAACCTTCCTAAAGAGTCCCTGGCATATATAGTACCAATAATACTACTTCTTCTTAGGGTCATGACTATATAAAAATTATTTGTTTCGATTAGATTTGAATGTAGTAAGTCAGATTAAAATCTTTTAGTTGAGGGAATATTTAGAATATTTTTTAAAACCATGTTATTACAACAGTGGCATAAGATAATTAGTCTTAATTAGATTTAAAAAAAAAAACCTTTCATTACAATTGATCATTTGGTGTTCCAAAGAATTCAAGAGATAACAAACATCAGTGGTTAGGACTCAGTTAAAGAACTAGGTATCCTAAAATATTTTTCCAAAAGTTTCAAAATTTATAAAAAATGTTCTTGTCCTATTTCGTTAACTTTGTCCAAATAAAGAGCCATTTCTTCTACAAGCCAGTGATTTTCTATTGCATCAAGGTTTGTGAAGTATCTCCTTCTACACCAATTGTATTTATAAAGCAGTTAACAAACTGTAATGGAGAAGGCCACTTAAACTAACCTTTTATTTATTTTAAGCCTCTCTCTTTACTCACACACACCCTATAACATATGCATGTGTGTATGTGCATGTGTTTGTACGTTAAGAAATTTATCCTGTTAAATCTCATTGAAAGACCCATGCTACCTGCAAAGCATGCTGATAATTGCTTTCCCTGCCCCTATTTTGTCCACTACTAACTGGTGCTCTTTTCTGCTGGGACTCAGCAGACACTTCCCTAAGGAAATAATACCAGATAATTCAGTCCAGTCATCCTGTTCTTCGAGTTCTCTCCCAGGACTTCAGCTTTTACTCCTATACTTTATTTTCTCCAAGTCTGATCCTCAAATCACATACATTAGAAGCACATGGGGAGTTTGGATAAAATGCAGATTCCCATGAAGTACCCAGAACTTCAGGACTGAAATCTCTGGAGTGGGGTTCAGGAACCTTCATTTCAGCAAGCATCCCATGGAATTCTTACCACTAGAATTTGATCATTTCTGATCTGCACATACTTCCAAAGGTGATTGTCATCTACACCCATGGACATGAAACAGGTTGAAGATCCCCAAATCTGTAACCCCAGGCAAGACCCTACCCCCTCCACTTAAAGCTAACTGCCAACTTATTTCTATACCGGATGTCCAGTAGGCAGGAAACACTGAACACATTGCCATTACTTTACTTCCATATCCACGGTTTATACTGCAGGGAAGTCTGATCAGACTTCTTTCACAGATTAAATCTTTCAGTGGCTCCTGTCTGCCCCTGGGATAAAATAAGTCAGTAAGGAAATCTTCCGCCTATTTCCCCTATCTCTTGCTTCCACCATTCATTCTATTCATTCTAAATCACTTTCTTTTCCATCTTTTCTAGGATGTTTCACGTTTCCTCTGGGCCCTGGGCCTTTGTATATGCTGTTCCCTCACTTCCCTTTCAAATCCTTTCCTCTGGTGCATCCACATTCCTCTGGCATTTTTCCAGATTTTAGCCTGCTATTACTCCAAAGAAAACCTTACAGAACAGCTTCCTCCATCCCCAACTGTGGCCAGAGCCCCTCCTGTGCAGTGTGGGTGGCACATTCTCCTAGCCTCTAGAGCATCAATTACTCATGTGTAGAGCTTCTGAAGTACTTCACACCTCTTTACAGTTCTTCATATGCTACTCTGTGTGTTGCTAGTGTGTTGACTTCCATTCTTCACTGCAGCTCCATGAAGCAGGATCCACATCTGTCCCATCCACAATGGTACCTCAGCATGTGACATAGATGTGGCCCCCAGTAGAACTCCATATGTATTTGCAAAATGAATAAGTAAACAGATGAATGGTCCTTGCTGCCTAAACTCCCACAGATATGAGAGAGATGCTTTTGTACCTGTGACATCATCACTTCAAGGAGGAGACTAAACTCAGCAACATCAGGCAGCTTGCCATGAAGGCTGCATGAGTTCTTTCTCCAAGGACTGTATTGAGGCTGAGAGTACAAACGATGCTCAGAGGAGGGAAACAATGTTTCTAATGTGTATTGGTTCCCAGAAGTAAAATCTGAGTTGGAGGTGCAGAGACGAGAGTCAATCTTGGGTAGTGAAGCCCTTGATCTTGGTCCTCTGATGAGAGAATGGCTCCAAATCTGCTAACATGTACAGCTTCCTCTGAAACGCAACTGTCTATACAGTGTGATTTATTAAAGAATTAGAACCTAAGCCTCCACTGTAGGCAAACTGTTTGGAAGCTGAAGGGGAGAGAGGAATGTTCTTTTTCAGTTTCTCCAAAGCTACATTTTAGACACAGTGATGCAATCCTGCAGGCAATTCGATCTCCAAAGCAAGATGCTCATTCCCCAAAGATCATCATCTTCCAGGGAGTAATTAAATAAGTTGTCAAGCAAGTCATCCATCTGTGGGGCTATTGCTCATCAGTCCTTTGGAAACTTGCAGTTGTCTTTTCCCATCCTGAGCACTGATGAAGATTTTACAAGGAGATCAGGGCATTTCCTGCTGCACAGCTGCAGCAAACCCCACTCTGAATCAAGGCAAGCAGCCATTTCAATTTCAAGGTGAGGCAAGAAACATGTGACATAAACCCCATTTTTTTTTTCTTTTCTTTTTCTTTCTTTTTTCAGTTTTGTTATTTTCTTATTTTACCTCCTGGAAATTTGCCTTTCATCTTCCATATTTGCAGAGGAAAAGTGAGATAACTTCCAAGGCAAAATTCCACTGTAACATGGTTCCTCTCCAGAATGAAGCATCTCAGGAATTATTTGTGGTAAAGTCAAGGCAGATCTGTATCAAAAGGATCAGAAACCGGAAGCATTCACCAAGTGCAAGCTACATTTCCAATTGGAAATGAAACATGGGACACAGCCGCCTTGTCTTGGTGTCCAGTTTCATCTCTCAACTTTTGCGAGGCGTGCAGAATTTTGTCAGGCCTTTTGAAGGTGATGATGAGATCCAGGTACAGCTTTTGTAAATGAGGATCTGAAGCTATAAAACTAAGTCCACCTTCAGCGCTAGATATCCTGCTTGCCCATTTTTACTTTGAAAGACTAGAACCATATAAAACCTCTCAATATGTGCTAAAGGGGCAACTTCTCTTTATATTTTAGGCCAGTTGGGGTGAAGAGGGACAGAGGAAGCAGGTTTCCATGTGGTTGCTAGAGAAAGAAAATGTTCCCTTATGGTCCCAGATCTCCTCTTTGAAGTCACCTACTTTTCTATAGCCCATAATTTGAGCCTTCAAACCATTATGCCCTCTGTTTTCTTCTAGCAAGTAAAGTTGAAGGGTAAACTGGATGTGGTGGCTGATGACTTCAAACTTGCTCAATGCAGGTCAGGTCACAGATAGTGGTTTTGGATGGCAGCACTGACAGGGTAAGTAGCGGATTTTTAGGTCACATTGAAATAATGCACCCTTGCCCAATACTCATTCATAAAACTCAACTACAGGCATTTTTTTTTTTGACAAGTTTTTGGTGGAGGCACCACACAGAGAAGCCTGGGATCTCCCAAAGAGACAGTAACACAGGTGGTGGTAAAGTTAAAATTTACAAAATTATAAGGTAGACACTCAGGCTTCTATGCCAGTCAACAGCTGGCTCTCCCTTTAGTTCAGTGGTTCCTAAACCACAGACCAGCAGCCTCAGCATAACTTGGGAACTCCTTGAAATGCAGATTCTCAATCCCTGCCCTAGAACTACTAAATCAGAGACTCAGGGTGAAGGCTAAGTAATGTGTGTGTTAAGAAGCACTAGGGGATTAAAATTTGAGAATCACTGTTTAATTCACTGGCTCTCAAACCTGGCTCATTGATAGATTTTTGTTGTGTCCCCAACCAAATCTCATCTTGAACTGTAGCTCCCATAATTCCCACATGCCATGGGAGGACCCAGGGGTAGGTAATTGAATCATGGGGGTGGGTCTTTCCCATGCTGTTCTCATGATAGTGAATAAGTCTCATGAGATCTGATGGTTTTATAAATGGGAGCTCCCCTGCACAAGCTCTCTCTTGCCTGTCGCCATCTAAGATGTGAGTCCTGGTTCACCTTCTGCCATGATTGTGAGCCACCCCCCCCCCCCCAGCCATGAGGAACCATGAGTCAATTAAACCTCTTTCCTTTATAAATTACCCAGTCTCAAGTATGTCTTTATTAGCAGCGTGAAAACAGACTGATACACTCATCATAGCATAGCAAGGCAGCACTTTAAAACTTCTTGATTCTGAGAGCCACTTCACACCTACTGAACCAGACTCTCTCCAAGTTGAGATGATCAGTCTTCACCAGAGACCACTGCCTAACTCACTCTACAGAACCAGCATGGTCATCAAAAAAGCCCTCTGGAGTGACTGGCCTTCCAGGAAAATGCTGACAATTTTCCAATTCCTGGTTCTAGTTTCTGAAGAGGCCATGCTTTACCCAAACTTAGTCATGTCCCCCAAACTTCTGGGTTTAATATCAAGTTGATTCCTGATTTGAAACCAAGTTGATTTTTGTTGCTTGTAATAAAACAACAACAACATTGACTAACACAAACGTTTTACCTGAAAATTTTGAATTTACAATAAATGTATATTAAATGATAAATGGTCCCATTGCTTCCACCCCCCCAAAATGGTTTTTCTTGAAAATGTTGGAAAAATGGGTTTGTTAGAGAAGTTGCAAAACAAACTGAAGTGTTTTGTATGAGGGAGTTACTCAGATAAAACAGTAAAATTAGAAATCACAGAGGTTGGTATATTATGAACAATTTAACTTCCAATACAGGTGAGGTGATAAAAAGACAATTCAATCACTTAAAATAAATTCAGGTCTTGGTTCAGACACAGTAATTCCACCTCAAGAACAAAAAGAAATTGCAGGTGTGATCTTAAAATGCAGTCAGGAATCTGAGAAATCATAAAGAGTTGAAATAGTGCCAGAGACAGGCCAAGGATCAATATTGTCCTAATTTTAAAAGAGAAGGGAAAGGTGAATTTTGGAAATTTCAGACTACTATATTTAACAATTTGCTTTAGAAAGTTTTCAGGCCTTGCATTACACAGATTTAAACACTCAGGAAAGAAAGTAAAGAGATTGTGGACACTTGCAAGAATCATTCAAGAACCAATCGCAGCCCCAAACCCTCTCAAGACTGTTTCATATAGTTAGTTACTAGGGATCAAAGGATCTTTGAGCTGTGCAGCTGTGCTGTCTCTTTATTTCAATAAGGTACTTGGTAAACATCTCATTATTTTCCTGGGAAGAGTATAAAATATATGTGGGATGAATAGTAAATGCCACCCACAAGTTTTCATCATATTTCATCAATATATAGGATTGGGGGATAGACTGTAGTCCTGACTGAGTTTCTGTAAAAGCCCGAAAACCTGACAGTGCTTCTCTTGCACTTGCTTTCTCTCTCTCTCTCTCTCTCTCTCTCTGTCTTTTGTACTAGCTTTCCAATGTTCTATTTGAATGAAGCCCCAAAGCCATGATTCCAAAAATGCTACTCTACAGGCTCCTAAAACATATGCTAATTTTCAGAAGCACTGTGGTCGAGGTGGAGGCACATGTTCAGATCTCACTGCATGAGCCCCATTGCTCAGAGCAGAGTCCAGGAGCTCTAGATTCAGGAAACATGCCCCATTCATTCTTGAGTCCCATAACACTGTTCCAGTTTAGAGGGCTTCCTCAACAGAAGTCCTTTCTGGACAGAATTAGCAGACAATGAAGAAAAACTGATATTACTCTGATAGATCACATTTTTCATGTGCTCACCTGCAAAGGGAATGTGCCTTTTCCCTTTTACAACTAACCAAGCTTTGTTGCTTTCTGCTCTTTCATCCCACCAATAGAAAGTTGGAAGCTCTGTCACAGAAGCAGTCATGGGGCTGCTTGTGTCCACGTGCCTATGCAGGTTATCAGGAACAGTACTCATCCCTCCTTAACCTCAAATTCCCATAGGTGGAATTCTCATAGGCATGGATTTACTTCATTGATAACATCAATCTTAACAGCTTGCACTTTTATACATTTACATTTTACCTCGTATTCAGTACTCTTCTTAGAGTTTTTTAACAAATCATTTGATCTTCACTCAACACTGTGAAGTACTATTATTATTGTTCTATTTTACAGATGAGGAAACAAAAGCACAGAGCAGTTAAGTAACTTGTCCAAGGTCACACAGGAAAAGAGGGATGAATTGAATTCAAACCCAGGTAGTCTGGCTCCAGAATCCAGTTTTTTTTTAACTTCTGTGTAACAGTCAACTCACCTTTACTTTGGTATATTTGTTCTTTTATCTAGAAGAATTTCAATCCACATTTAGATAAATCTTCAGAATACATCTAGTCATTACATAAGGGGCATGAAATGAGAGACTCTTTATTATGAAATCACAAGAGTATTCAATATTCAGCCTTCCCCCTAGAAGAAGGGACACCACAGTGGACAGAAACCCTACTGATGTGCCTATTACAGGTAAGAAAACAAAACAAGTTCATAAGCATCCTTTTAAAAGAGGAAAATACTAAAAATATGCCAGTAAACTAAAATTAATGGTAAATGAAAATGGATCGTCTGATGTCTATTCTTCCTAATGAAATATGTGTAAAATATACAGATATTCTCTCTATTGTGCTGACTTCACTATTTTACTTAATGAACATATAAAATATTTATGATGGCTTTTTGAGGTTTACTTACAACTTCAATGCCCCAATTTCCTATAAAATCTTAAGTTGCCCAAACAAGAACTGTTACACTATGGATGTTTTCAGGGACTGAGTCTCCCCAGATGGGGGAGGAAATTCCACACTCCACGGTCCTGGCCAGGCACAGTATCGTACAGTAAGGCCAGGAGACTCAACAGACCTACAGGGATGAATGGGCTGCTTTGACAGGCTGGAATCCATCCCATCACAACGATGCCTTCAAGGCCACTGAGAAGGGACACAGGGTGGCCTTGCATGCACTCACATGACACAGACACATGTCTTGTCTGAAGGATATCTCTCCTCTCTTCGCTAAGTATTAATGCCTTACTATGCATTCAAGGAAGCTTCTCCTCTTCTCTATAAACAGTATATGCTGCTGTACATCTCTGACCTTAGTGATCCATTGTCAAAAACACCCAGAATCTTTCAAAACCACCTCCTTTTGGTTTCATCTCCTGTACTTGCCTTTCCCATGTGTCCCCACATTCAAGAGGGAAAAAACAGCAACCCACAATATGCCTTTTTTATTGGTGCTATGATCTTCCTTTCATTTAATTAGTTGCTTATCCATTGATTTCATCTATTCAACAAGTAGCAAATGAGCTCTACTATTTCACAGCACTGTTTTAGGTCTTCAATGATGAGCAACTACAGAGAGGGTCCTTTCCCTGATGGGCAAAGAAATCAGAGAACAGGCAATGAAAGAATCCCACAAAACTATAATTATTCAGTGGTGAGGGACAGAAGATGGAGCTATGGCAAGACCTCATATGTTTTAAGCAGAAGAGGGACATGATTACATTTTCATTTTTAAAAGCTCTTTGGGTAGAAAGAAGAAAAAAGTTCATAGTGGCTTCAGTCTGGCTATAGGCAATAACCATCAATGGCTGCTATAACTCATAGGGGGAAGGTTGATAAGAAACTTAAAATGGGTGGCTCATGCTAACACCTGAACCCACAAATCAAAATTGGCCTCACAAAAACAGGTACAACCAGGCATTAGGTGCCTCCTGATGGAAGCTCATGAGACCAACTATGATGGAGTCTTCCTAGAAAATCAAACCTATGTCTGATCAACCCTCAAGGAATGCAGGATTTTGGTAATGGTTTCACAACTCTAAGTTTACTTTAAAAATCATGGAATTGTACACTTACAATAGTGAATTTTATGATATGTAAATTATATTTCAAGAGAGCTATTTTTAAAAAGAATACAAAATAAGACATCTCACTATTAAAATTTTAAAGATAAAATGAATTATAGTACAGATAAGGGGATTGGTTAGGAAGCCTTCACTGGAGATCAACTGAGAGATGATAGAAGCTTGAACTAGGGTGGAAGCCATGGAGGCAAGGAGCCATAGATTGAAGAAATACCGGTGATACAAACTCTACAGGACTCAGTGAGTGGGGGCGGGGCAGAAGAAGCAGGTTCCAAATGTAATTCCTAAGCCTCTGGCTTTAAAGTGAATGGAGAGTTGTGCACTGGCTGAGACAGGAACTTCAGAGAAGCAGGGTTAGTGGAGTGTGATCATGATTCAGTTATGGTACTTGAGGAGCATCAAGCAGAGATGAGCTGGGGCTGCTAAAGCCCAGAAGGGGTTGAACACAATGCTCTGCATGCAAGTTTTACATCTTTGGGTCTTCTCAGCAAAATCTGCCTGTTGTGAAGCCAGGGTTTCTGGGCTGAAACTTCCAGGATTCCAGAAGTCTGACAGCCAAAACAATGGCACAAAAGATGCTGCCCTTCCAAAAACATGTGAGCTAGTAGGCTTTTCTTTTAATATCACATAGAAATGACAGATGGTTAGAGTTTTCACATTGATTCCATTTGAGATTGTCTTTGAAGACAATTGTTTAATTATTTAACCCAATGAGATTTAGGGTTATAATTGATATCTTTGATTTTCCTTCATGACCCTTTTCTAAGCTTGTTGTTCATACTTCCTCAATCATTTCATTTGGTGCTATTAAATGAGCAGTTTGTTGGTATAGGTTAAGGCTGGTTTACTTCATCTATTAGTATTATCGATATTTTCATTTTATTTTTCCCAGGTTTCAAGACTGTGTACACCCCTCCATCTCACCCAGCTGCACTCTAAGAAAGGGTATAGAAAAAACCGTGCCTGGTTTTCTGTGTGTATTTGTGTGTCAGGTAATAGGATAAGGAATAGGAATTACTAAATATCTTCTGCTCCTTTTTGGTAGACAGTTTAAACAAAGGAAAATTAAATATGTGACAAACTGAAACTTGAGTCTGTTTCCTTAACTAAGACCTATTTGCCCTATGATAATGCAAATTCCTTCTGGATACCAACATTTTGTTTCTACCTATCCCAGTTTTCAGAACTCTTGAGAGTACATCCTTTGATGTTTTAGGGGATTATTTTAGTGAGAAGTTGTAAGAGGTGGCATTGAAGACTACAATTTAAATGAGATTTTAAACATGAAATCCCTCATAGGAAATCAAACTGAAATGAGAGTCATCTAGTCTCTGTGAACTTTCAGCCTCTGCTATCTTTTTAGCTTATAGAAGTTTCTTGTTCCCTGTTCTCCTTTGTGCAATCTCTTGGTATAGAGTTTGTATTGGAAAACTGACTTCTCTTATTTCCTTCTTATTAAGTTTCTATGCCCCTTACCAATTTTATCTTAATAATTTGCAGATTTCATTTGGCTTCGTTTATTCCCATTGTTGCTATTTTGAGGCTCTCCCGATTGCTGCATGACATTCAACTCTGGATGCATTCTTGGGGGTTTTCCTTTCAATTAAATGCTTCCAGAAACAAAATTTCAGAAAATGGGTTCACCCTAGCTAACACAAATCTGAAAGCCTTTCTTTCCAAAGGGATTTTACAGGGAAAAATATTACTGGCTTAAAAACCTCAAGCACTGAGTTCTGGGCTGCAATTTGAATTTGGCTTTCATTTTTCATATCTCCAACAATGTAAAAATCCTAGCAAAGTAATAGTCTTTTCTAACATGGGTTCATGTTTTTGGGATGTGCTTGTCCTTCTTATTCAAAAGAATTTCAAGGTACAGTGTAAATTTGCTTTTTTTTTTTTTTTTTTTTTGCCCTAACCAACTGAAAGCAGCAAAGCCCTATTTATATTCTGGTTTAAAAGGTTTTCCTTTAATGGAAATTTTTACTCATCTTCCATAGAGAGTGGTATGAGAATGAGTGAGCCCAGTGGAGTATTGCGAAACTTTGCATATGCAAAATATGCTTTTTATTTCCTTCCAGTGATACCTTTAGAGGAAGCCAAACAAGTTTCTAATAAATTCTTAAAGATACAGCATTATTCCTTGTCCTTGCTACTCAAAGCATGGCTTATGCGCCAGCAGCATTAATAACACCTAGAAACTTGGTAGAAACACAGACTCTCGGGCCTCTCTCCAGACCTACTGAGTCAGAATCTGCAAATTCACAATATCCTCAGATGATTAACAGGCATATTATAGTCTAAGAAGTATTGCAAATAGATCCCAGGTTGCTGCTGCTGCTAGTCTGTGGACTGCACTCTCGGAGATGCCAGAATCTAGAGAATGAAAGGAAAAAGACAGTGGTACTATAGAAGGGAGACAGCGAGAGTAGGTCGCCAAAAACTAGTGTGTGTGTGTGTGTGTGTGTGTGTGTGTATGTTATGATTACTAAATTTCATAAGAACTTTGTAAGGAATATGTTTTCAACTTTTTTTATATAGGAGAAAACTAAGGCTCATTGTGTTTAGGTGGCTTACCCAAAAATCATACATGAAGTTAATACTGGGCATGATTCAAAGCTAGACTTAGTCAACTCCAAAGAAGTCTTGGGGAAAATACCTACTCTCATCTTACTGTCTTCCTATGATTGAAGACAGTCATGTTTACAGTGGTTAAAGTAATCTCCTTATTTTCTAACGAGTAGCCTTACTAGAATCAGGGTCTGTATAAAAATAAACTTAAGACAAATTCCACTCTCAAAGAAAACACCATATACGCCCAAAATAAATTGAGGAATTTTTTTGAAGCCAAAACTTAAACTTTAGAAAAGGAGGTTCCTCTTAAATTCAAGTATTCACAAATATCACATATTAAAAAGGCATTTTCTAAATTATTTTATTCTGAACACCAAATTACTATTTCAGGAAAACCTATTAGGCTGAATATATGTCAATTAACACTAAGCGCTGTCACCCAATGGAATCATTAAAAAAGAAAAGAAATTTAACATGGACATGACAATTATTCCTGGAGCAAAAGTTCAGATTTCATAAATGTAGAATATCATCCCACACAAACTTTTGAAAGATCACATTAAGAAGTAGTAGAGCATGTAGTTACATTATGAAAATCATGAATATAGCCTTAAAGATGAAAGGAAAAACTGGTATCCCTAATGTTATATCAGTGGATACTTGTAAAAACCACAATCATGCATTGATTTTAAAAGTACTGGATCTCAAGCAACCTAAGTGGAAATGAAGATGTTTTACTCTGGAAATCATATTTGATGATTCTAAGAGTAGCCCAAGTGATGTCGAAGATCAATGATAAAGTTGTATATAATTAGTTTGAATGAAATTGTTTTACAAAATGTAAGAATGGAAATTGGCAATGTTCCCTAAATATCATCTCATACAGCAAGTGATGTTAAATATGTATGTATAACTAAATTAATAAGTTAAACCTTAAACCAAGTCTATTTTTGACTATCTCATCTACACTCCTAAAAACATAATTATGCAACCATGTGGTAAGTGTTAATAATGAACTATGCTCAAACTATGTATAGAGGAAGGAGTAAGTCATTGGGATGACCAGGAAAGACTGCACAGGAGATGACATCTGAGTAACATTCAAAAACGAATAGAAGAGGAATAGAAGAAAACAACTTGAAACATAAGACATCCCATATTCTGAGTTCTGGAGGTGAGAAGACACGTCAGGCTTGAAGGAGAATGTGGTTTATGAGATGTGTGAGGGATAGTGGGTGAATAAAAGTATTTGGAGCCAGAAGTAATTATTTAACCTATTGACACTGGCAGAAGGAAGGAGGAAGCTGGGAAAAACATGGTATATCATCGTAATTACCTAGAAGATCACCTTCCTTCTATCATTGTCTTATTTCAACAAAAATATGAGACAGCCACTTTCCTGCTCTCATGTGTAAGTAGCTAGTCAACACAGAATCACAGTACAAGCCTAGAGACACAAGCAAAGTGATGCTCTTGAAGAAAAATGTTTTGAGAATTCTGCAGATAAAGCCTGAAACTGGCTGAACAAGCCAAAAGAGACTTGGAAATCTTAGCCTTAGTTGACAATATTTTTTGTTTGTTTGTTTTTAAATCATTTCTCTCCTTGGTTCAAGGATGCCAGCCCTCTTCCAAAAGAGCAGCCAAAGAATGCTACCTATCTCTCATATTTATACACTTTGTGTATGGATGTACCCTTCTTTAGCTACAGGACACTCTTTTACATTATTATATTTATTTTTAATATTGAGCATTAGTTTTTATTTTATGTGGAATAATGATATTCCCCAACAGCCAAGTTGGGGAATGTAAAACTATCTGAAAAAAAATTTTTTAAACTGAGAATTTTTTAAAATCTCAAAGTGGGAAAGGCCTTTCTAATAGCGATACTAAATCCAGAAGGTTAAAGAAAAGTGGATGAATTTAACAACTTAAAATTAAAATATCTGCACAAGAAAATACTACTACAGAATCAACAGTGACAAATTGAGAAATGTCACACATATCACAAAAGGCCGATTTCCTTTGCTTATAAAGACCCTTGAAAATCAATACAAAAGACCAATAACCCAGTAGAGAAAAACATAAGACAACTTACAAAAGTGGAAATACATATAACTTAAGTATCATATTTTATTAGTTCTCGTTTTGATTGTTATATTTTAATATTTTAAAATCCAGATGAGACTTAACATCAATTTCTTCTTAAATTTGATAAATTTCAGTAATAAAAAGATATTAAACTACACTCCATATTAAGATAAAATCAAATTAAAACTACAACAAATTAATATTTTCGCCATTAAAACTGACCAATAAAACACTCTATTGACAAGGTATGGTCCAATGGGCACCCTGGCACACTCTCAGTGGAGGTGAAATCACTGCAGCCTTCAAAAAGAGCAGTTTCACAGTACCCTAAAACAATTAAAATACATGTGGTCTTTGATCTAATAACTCTAGTTTTAGGATTAATCCTAAAGAAATATTTTCAGAATTGAAAGAGATTCAAATATGTACTAATTACATCATCGTTTATTATAGAAAAACATTAGAAAAATGTGTACTTACATGCATAAATAAATTACCCCTATAGCTATGAGTAAATTATCCTATATCTTTCAATGGAATAACATGAAGCCATTTAAAAAAAATGGGGCAGCCCTTACATACACTGATTTGGGACAACATCCAAGATGTATAATTAAGTGAAAAAATAACACAGAACAGAATATATAGCATACTACCATTTGTAAGGATAGGTAATCGGAATAAGCATGTTTATGGCTATAAAGGCATAGATCATCTGTGGGAGAATACAGAAAAGTCTGTTAATTGTGGTTACCTCCAGAGGGATTTAAGAGACTAAGCAATAGGGGCTGGTAGGAGCCTGCATTTTCTCCATTTATTATCTTGTAGCTTAGGAATGTACATGTGCATGTGAAATCCCTTAAAAATTAAAATTAAAATTTTGATTTTAATATATGTCTAAAGATTCTAAGCCCCTTAAAGTAAAGCATAAGAAAAGTTGAGAATCATTGACTATCTCCCCCTCATTTCATAAATGAGAAAATTCATCTATGATTAAGCAACTTGCCCAAGATGCCCTTCCCAATGCTAAGGATCAATGATTTTATCTTATTTTATTGATGTTAAGAATCCAGTGAATTAGTTATGGAAAGGAAAGGTTTATTGCCCTCATTAACTGATTGAATTCTGCCATTCACTGAATTCTAACCTAACCCAGGAAAAGATTCTCAGAAAATTATACTAGGAAGGTACATTGGCAGAGAGGGGCTGATCCACTTTGAAACAGTTGAATGAGAGACATTTAGCCTGACACACTCCTCAAATCTCCATCTGCCCTGTTCTCCATTTCTGGTAGAGAAAAGCATTCACATCAAAACATGGATTGATTGCTTTGATAGCTATGCCAATTTGCACTACAGATCAAACTATGGCCACCTAATTCATAAACTTCTCTCAAATTACATCCCAAAGAGGAAGAGAGAAACTACAATGCACAGATGTCCAAGAACTGAAACATCTCTGTTTACAAGTAAAATAGCAACATTACCAGCATATCTCCTGAGGGTTCCTGGTGACTAAGCAAAGTCCAACTGTCAAACCACTGGCCTATTGCTAGTTAAGCACAATGTGCTTCCTAAAAAGCGCCTCCTGCTCCTGGAAGCAGTAGTTTCACCAGAGAATACCACAAATTAGCAATTTTGACTTCTGGAGTACACATCGAATTTTGCTCTGGTTGCTTGCATAGGCTCTGCTTTCTGGTTTTATTATTACTCTTCCTCTTTACTTGGCAAATGATAGAGTTCAGTAAGGTGTTTCCTTACCACTAAAACCTAGCCAAAAATACAATATAATTTTAGGGATTCACTCATACAAAGTAAAACCTAGTCCTTAAGAAGACAAGCCAAAATCTCTCTCAGAATTTAAAAACTCCTCATAGTTTATCTTTATTTTTGTAAGGTTTTTAAAGTGAAATTACCATTGTGTACAGATTTCTAAACAGAGAAAAAGTACAATAATTACTTTAGAAAAAATAATTATTTTCATTTCAATCATATTTTTGACCATTATCCTAGTTGTTAGAGTTGTTTACTTATTTTTTTTACAAAGGGTAGAATTAGAACTCTATATTTTCTAATTCATAACTGTAAAGTAATATATATTATAATATATAGATTTGCCAAGCATGCAGGAGAATATCCCTTTACAAATAATGGCTAAAATGTAAATGAAGAGAGTCTTTGTGGAAGGCAAATTGTCAAGGCATTACAAAAAATTCAAGAAAGTTAATATCCATTGACCCAGCAAGTATGTTTTTTAAATGTATTATCTTAGGAAAAAATTGAAGAACACAAGGAAAGATTTAACCTCAAGAGCTTTCCTAGCACTTAAATAAATTGATAAAATAAATGCAAAAATAACATAAAGTGATTTTGAAGGGCTTGTGATTTCTATAACAGTAGAGTAAGCACTTCCAAAAAGCCATTTCTCCATAAAGCAGTAAGAACACTGTCAAAAATTATCAAAATCAACATTGTCAAGCCAAAAGCAGTGGCTCACGCCTGTAATCCCAGCACTTTGGGAGGCCAAAGTGGGAGAATCACTTGAAGCCAGGAGTTTGAGACAAG
The DNA here is from genome assembly GCA_036589455.1 of Ateles fusciceps. NCBI lineage: Eukaryota > Metazoa > Chordata > Mammalia > Primates > Atelidae > Ateles > Ateles fusciceps. The sequence continues at coordinate 15,145,356 of JAZHEH010003329.1, forward strand.
ACTGGGCGACAAAGCAAGAACCCCATCTCTGCAAAAAAATATAATGGGAGGCTGAGGCAGAAGGGCTGCTTGAGCCCAGGAATTCAAGTTTGCACTCAGCTATCCCACCATTGCACTCCAGCCTGTATGACAGAGTGAGACTTCATCTCTAAAAAAAAAAAATAGTCAACATTGTCAGAGCTCTCAAAGGTAAAAGACTGCAAAAATCTGAGGTATGTATTGAGAAAAAATAAGAGAATCTCAATGAGAATAGTAAGCTTTGAGGTATTCTAACTTACATTAATCTTGTCCTACCTAGTGTTACAGTCGTCTTAAAAACCAATAGCTTAACAACCATAGTAGCTTTGAAATCCACCAACATAGAAGCCACTAGAGAAGGAAGAATGGATTTAGGGCTCCCTAAAAGTCCCATCCTCAGGGTATCACTATTTTACCTATCTGGCAGCTTGCTGAAAAACTCCACTCTCCAAATTTGTCATTATTTATCTCTCACTCAGAGTCAGTCTGTCCTAACTCCAGTACATTTGTTAAAAACTATCAGTGGTAATTGTTTAATATTACAGCTACCTGAAGCAGCATTACAAGTAGGAGTTAACAAGATACTGACTAAAATATTTAGGGATGTCTATAGAGGGCTTTGAGAAGCTCCTACATAACCCTGGGATCCAGACGGTCACAAAAGTGTGCAAGGGAGCCCAGGAAACACCTAAAAAGGCTCAAATCTCTTATCGCTGGCTAACCTTGAGGCTCTGTGCATTCAGAAAGTAAAGGATAGGGCAGGGTTGTAAACTTCCCACTGGAATGTTGAAAGTATATCCCTTATACAGAGCCCTTTGGTAAATGTTGGGAGACATACTGGTTCAAGACATTTAGGGAAATCTCTATCCAATCAATAGCTGACTAACTGAGCAGAGTCAGTGACCACACATGACAAAGAATACAGACTTTACAGAATAAGTTTAAGAAAGTCACTTGACAAACAGCAACAATGATAACCACAAAAACAAACCATAACAACAAACCGTGGCAAAGGGAAAATACAATTTTTCAGACTTGCTATATTACATTATTTTAAATGCATCCAGTTTTCAACAAAAACAACAGCAACAACAAAAAATTAGATATGCAAAGAACCAAGGAAGTTTATTTGACTACACATAAAGTAAGCAATAGAAACTCCTTGTGAAAATCCTCAGGTTGCACTTATTAGAGAAATACTTTAAACCAGCTATTATAAATTTTCAAAGAATATGAAAAGAAAGTCTAAAGGAAAGTGGAAGAATAACATGCAATTAGAGAATACATATTAAAAAAGTATCAAAAAGAAGTAACTAGAAATACTAGAATAGAATAGAGAAATACAATAACTGTAATGAAAAATTCCTGCAGGAGCTCAACAGCAGATTAAACTGGCAGAAGAAAGAACTTGAGGACAAATCATTTAACATTATTTAGTCTGAGAAACAGAAAGGAAAATGAGTGAAGAAAAATGAGTGAAGAAGAATGAGCCTCAGAGCTGTGTGGAACACTACTAAGCATACTAACGTGCAAATGATTAGTCATGGAAGGAAACAGAAGAAAGGGGCTGAATGAATATGTGAAGAATAATGGCCAAAATATTTCCAAATTTAATGAAAACATTAATCTGTACATTCAAGAAGTTCAGTAAACTTCAAGCAGGATAAGGTGAAAGAAATTTATATGTGGGCACATCATAGCGAAATGTGGAAAGACAGAAAATTTTGAAAGCAGTAAGAGAAAAATGACTCATTATATACAAGAGAGCATCAATAAAATGGCTGATTTCATCATCAAAAACCGCTAAGGACAGAACATATTCAAAGTGGTGAAAGAATAGACTGTAAATCAACACGTATGCTAACTACATGCAATAAAACTGTTGTTCCAAAACAAAGGAGAAATTAAGACATTAACAAGTAAATAAAAATTAAAATAATTCATTACTAGCAGACATGCCCTACAAAAAATACTAAAGGGACTCCTCTAGGCTGAAATAAAAGGACATTAATCAAATAAAGGATACCATTAGAGGTGACTACATAAGTAAATATAAAAGAGGGTATTTAAGTTTTTTTTCCTACAAGATTTAAAGGAAACTGCCTAACACAAAGTTACAAAACTGTATTGGTGGGTTTATAATACACAGAGATGTGGAGATGTGATTTGTATAACAGTAATAATAGAAAGGAAGGGAGAAACAGAAATATTGGAGCAAAGTTTTTCTGTATTATTAAAATTAAATTGGTATAAATCTGAACTGGATTATCTTAAATTAGAATATTAACTGGAATTTCCAGATCAACAACTAAAAAATAACATTTTCTTTTTGTTTACATATATATGTGTGTGTATATGTGTGTGCATATGTGTGTATGTGTGTACACACATTTGTACTAGAAATTTATACTAGAATTAAAATAGTATACTAAAAATTTCTACTTAACACAAAATAAGATAGTAATGGAGGAAATTAGGAAAAATTAGGAACAAAAAATACATAAGACATACAAAAACCAGCAAAACAGCAGATATAAATCCTATCTTATCAAAAATTACATTAAATGGAAATGCATCAAATATTCCAATCAAAAAGCAGAGATGGCAAAACTGATGTTTTTTAAAGCAGGATAAGACTGTGTACTGTCTATAAGAGACACACTTTAGATTCAAAGAAACAAGTAAGTTGAAAGTAAAAGGATAGAAAAAAGATACACTATGCAAAGTAACTGAAAGAGAGCAGTAGGGGCTATACTATTATCAAACAAAAAAGTCTTTAAGACAAAAATTGTTGCTAGAGACACAGAAGGACATTCTACAATAGTAAGAAGCCATCACGAAGACATAACAATTATAAACATGTATACACTTAAAAGAGGCCTAAAATATATGAAGCAAAAACTGAAAGAATAGAAGAAAGAAACAAAAATAATTTGAGACTTCAATACTCCATTTTCAATAATGGATAGAACAACTAAGTAGAATATTAATAAGGAAATGGAAGACTTGAAAAACACTGTAAATCAAGCAGATCTAACAGATATAAAGATGCTTCTCATCTTATGATGGGGTTATATCTCAATAAACCAATCATAAGTTGAAAATCATTAAAAATGCATTTAATACACCTAACCTACCAAACTTCACAGCTTAGCCAAAGGCTACCTCAATTACACTAAGAACATTTACATTAGTCAATAATAAAGTATTGAATATCTGTATCTCTCTAGGAGAGAGAGACAGAAATAGACAGAGAGACAGAGGGAAAAGAGAGAGAGAGACAGAAAGAGAGGAATAGAGAAAGAAAGACTTTTTACTGAACCATTTAAGGTTTCTTTGTAGATACCTTACCCTTAATTAAGAATGTATCTCTTAGGATTAAAGATATTTTCCTTTTCCTTTCCTTTATAACCACAACATAATATGATACTCAGGAAACTTAATATTAATGTAGTACTATTATCTAGTATACAGCCCACCTTCAAATCTCCCCAACTGTCCTAATAATATCTTTTATAGTGTTTTTTTCAATCCAGAATCCAGTCTCTTTCATCTATCTTCATCTAAAACCACTGTCCAAATTTCCTTTTCTTTTGTAACACTGAATGAATGAATGGTTACACTCCTGCACTAAAACACGCCAGAGTTGCAAGGACACTAGAGACTTGGGATAATTGAGCCACATAGCTCCTTTTGGAACATAATTTGATCCCCCACTATTCCTAAACCTCCTTTTCACCTTTTCTTCTCCAGCCTGTGCACTCAACATGTGATTATTATGTGATTCATTAGTTTGTTGGAGAAAAGAATTATAGATGAGCCATTTAGTAGATCAGAAAAATGAACACAGATGTTAACCAATTTGTGATAGACAAATATAAAACTCTATCTTGATCATTAGGCTCTGGTTATGGCACTCTTCCCTAGGTTTGATGAGGTCTCCATTTCATTTCTGACTATGGGGTCCTTTTAAGTTCTGAGGCAGGGTAGAAATCAGAGGTATTTAGAAGGAAATTGAGGGAAGGTAAGAAAGAAAAGCCTGGAGGATAAGATGTGCACTCTATGGCTTCCCTGCCCTCCCTTAAGCCTTGTCATCACTCCCAAGCCTCAGGTTTATGCAGAATTCAACTCCAGCCTTTCAAACTCATTTGGACTCATTGAACTAGGATTGTGGGAAGTTCAGAAACTGAGCAGCCAACAGGCTGGGTATCCTCTTATCTAGATTATCAGCTCTGGACTGACGGTCCCAGAAGGAAAGACTCTGAGAGAAAACAGAAACTGATTTCAGGCAAGATATACTTTCTCTGAATGAATTCAGAAGTTGTGGTCAAATTACATCTTCTGTAAATGCTATAACAGTACAAACCAGTAAATAACGTAAAGCCTGTTCCACATTAATCAAAATTTGAACATACAAAAATTATTTCCTAATAAAAATAAAGTTCGAGAACATGTCTTCCTATATTTGATTTTTTTATGGGGAGAACACATCTTTTTAAAGCTTGAAATGGTTGAGTTTAATTCAAAGCTACCTTATCATTTTTTAAAAACTAGCTGCAAGATCTTCTTAACTTAGAATTCTAAGTTCTCATTTACCAACTTGCACGTCCTCTGCAGACAAAGCCCACGGTATCCTCAGTGCCCAGGCAGGTAAAGGGAAGTCAAAAGGGAACCAGTGCCTAGAAACTGCCATTTTGAATTTTGACTCTAAAGCTGTGGACAAAGATTTGATTTCCTCTCTGGGAACATGTAAGAGAATGGTGTGAGGCACTCCACTGCTAGAAAGAATGACTTCGCATGAAATCTATTTACAGTCATTGCCAACTTTCAGTTCAGGGGCTCAGGCAGGGAAGAAAGAGATGTTGAAAGCTCCTTGCTCACCTCCATACTACAAGTCATGAAATCCTGAGACAACCTTCCCAACACCAGAGGCTTCTCTCCTGCTGAGCCTTCAAAACTTGCCTTCTTGGAAGAAAAACAAGTAAGACAAAAGAAATTGTTTGGTTTTTAAATTAGACTGGCCTCTCCTCTGATGAGCAGGTTGGCCACTGTGCCAGACTCTGTCGTCTGCCAGGCCTTCGGCAGCCGGGGGATCACATCACACTGTTTGGCTGCACAAAGCCATGGTTAGGGCTGCTCCCCACACAGATCCCGCCAACAACAACAGCCTCACTCACTGTTCAGCCTTGACCCTGTGTTCTTGTTCACAACGTTCTCAGGGAGTCTGCTGAAACTGAACGGGAGAGGTTTGTTTGAAGTGTTTGTGGATTTGTAAAGTTAGAGGAGGTAATCCAATCTGCTCCCAGTAAATCTTCAATTTGAGAGTCCCTAAGTTTTGAGAATTCATAAGCATTCACTTCCAAAGAAGGAAAAGTATTCAAGAACTCACAAATTTGAATCTGCTCTGGCATTCCAACAAGTCACCATTTAAAAGTGAGCAGTACTGGTGTTTGAGGGCAATGACCACACTCCCACTTAAGTCTAACTGACCTGGACACCACAGAAGGGTCCATTAGTGGGTTTTCCAAACCAGAACAAGAATAATGCACAGAAAATTTGATTGTGTTTTCCAAACTGAGCAAAGTAACTCCATTTATCTTGGGTAGTAGAATGGAACTCAGGACTTTCCCAAATGTTAATCAACCGTTAGTAAATACTGTGATTGGAATTTCATGTCTTTAGAAATATCAAATGCTTGGTGTTGTTCATTCATTCACTAAGCAAATTTGTTGAGCACCTACAATGTGCTAAGTTCTATTTCAGGTCGTGGAGATATAGCAGTGAACAAAACAATGTCCTGGCCCTAAAGGAGCTTATATTCTACCAGGGCAGGGAAAGAAGAGAAAGACAAAAGAAAAAAAAAGCACATCAGAGGGTGATAAATAAGCAATGGGGAAAAAGAAACAAAATCAGTTTAACGGGGAGTATCTGGTGGCAGGGGAATGTAGGAGCAAAGCAGGGTTACCATTTTAATAGGAAAGACCTCACTAAGAAGGTGACATTCAAGCATATCTGGCTTCTTCATTTCCTTCAAGGAGCTGAAGAAGTCAAATATGTGGGCCTCTGGGTAAGAGCCTTTCAGACAGAAAATTCAAATACAAAAGAACTGAGGTGAGAATGTGCCTGGCACATTCAAGAAATAGCAGGGAGCCCAAAGGGTCTGGAAAAAATGGTATACAAGGGTGTATTAGCCCATTTTCACACTGCTATAAAGAAATATCCAAGACTGGGTAATTTATAGAGGAAAGAGGTTTAATTGCCTCACACTTTTACATGGCTGAGGAGGCCTTAGGAAACCTACAATCATGGCGGAAGATGAAGGAGAAGCAAGCACCTTCTTCACAAGGCAGCAGGAGAGAGAAAGCACAAAGGGGGAAGCAGCAGACACTAGCAAACAACCAGGTCTTGTGAGAACTCACTATCATGAGAATATCATGGGGGAAACTGCATCCATCATCCAATCACCTCCCACCAGTTCCCTCCCTCAACACGTGGAGATTACAACTTGGAATACAATTCAAGATGAGATTTGGGTGGGGACACTGAGCTAAACCATGTCAGAGGGAGAGTCTTGGAAGATAAGGTTGAGGGTAGAGGGGGAGCTCTGGCTTTAACTTGGAAAAAGAATAGATGCCATTAGAAAATTTGAAGCAGAGGGGTACACGACCTTTAGGAAAGATCACTCTGGCTGATAATCCACTTTCACTTTCGCTTTCATCCTGACTCTCCACACAATATCAGTAACAACTCAGTAGAGAATATCAAAATGGGATGTGATGATATTAAGTGGGAGGGGAGAGGGGAGAGTGCTGCTGAGCATGAACATAAGACCTGCTCCTTCTTTATCCCTCAAGATTGGTTATACTTGCACTGTCCAATATGGTAGCCACTAGCCACATGTGTGATTGAGCATTGGAAATATGGTCAGCCTGAAATAAGAAGTGCCATAGGTGAGAAATACACACTGGAATTTAAAGTCTTAGTACAAAAATAAAGAGAATGGAAGATATCCCATTAATATTTTTATAATAATTACATGTTCAAACAATAATGTTTTAGATATGTGGGGTTAGGTATAGTGTATTATGAAAATTATTCACCTTTTTAAACTTATTTTAATGAAAAATTAATTCAACTTTTTAAAAACTTATAATAATGCAGCTATCAGAAAATTTAAGATTGCATATGTGGTTCACACCATATTTCTACCAGACAGCACAAGATTAGATTACCAGAATGGTGGTAGACCTTCCCATCATAAACAGGTACTAAATGAAGTGCAGTCACTACTTACATGAAGAAAAGAAATGATTCAGACTGCAAACTACTATCTCCCTATGCACAGCCTTCCGTATGAAGGGCAATAATTGTAGACAATGAGAAGCCAATTGGGAAGTTTCTCCTCAGGAAACCAAACCAGAAACTTTGGCTTAAAATATTCAGGTTTGATATATAAATGAGTGTCCTAAAGAGTGAATTTAAGCAGGTAACCATCAAAAAGACGACAGCTAAAAATCACTCAGCTATGCAGGAAAAGGAGTTACCTACTAGATGCTGGCTAATAGGCACAGCATGCATTATTCCATGAAATCCTCAAAACCAACTGGGACTCCTTTTACTAAAAAAAAAATGGGAGAGGGACTGTCTGGATCTCCAAAGCCCTACGGTTTTCCTGAAATTGGCTCTTTCATTTCTATGATGAGAAGCAAGGATCTTAACTTTTTTTGTTTTGTGTAAATCTCTTTATGCATGAAACAGCTTTGTAGGTCCTATTTGCTGCAGCAACCATGTTAGAGATGGAGGAAGAGAACAGAAGATTCCTGGGTATTGTTTGCCAAGAACCAGTACCCCATTTTATAAATGAGGAAAGTGCGGCTTGGAGTTGTATATTTATTTGCTCAAAGAGCAGAGCTGAATGGAATCCTTGTCTGACCAACTCCAGAAACTATGTCCCACCCACCAGGGCACTGTGGCCTCAGTGGGGCCAGACCCCAGGTAGAATATACGGAACTCTTGAGGTGGCCCCTGACTCTGTAGGACTCTGAACATGGGACTCCAACTCACAGAAAATTCAGGCCTCTTTAGTACAGCATTTGGACAACACCTGGAATGGGGAAGTAACAAGGATTAACACAGAGAAAGAAGCAATACCTTAACATCTGCACAGGCCTCATGGAACCAACGCTGCCAAAAACAGCAGGGGACTCTGTCTCCTAGAGAACCTCAAAGCGCTTCCAAAAATCATCAATCTTACATGGCCTGGTTTTATACTAATGTGGAGGCATATCATGCTACTGGAATGTCTTTCCATTTCTGAGCTAGGAACAGAAGACTATGTAATAAGCATAGAAATATAAGGTTTGCCCATTCAGCAGCATTAGAGATAGAGCCCTGCAACAGGAGGTCTCATCCTGGCTCTCAATACTGTCCTATTTTATTGTCTTATTGTCTTCTCCTTGCCTTCAGGAGAAACAGGAAAGCTTCCTCCACCTCTAATTGTGTTTCTGCAAAGAGAACCCACAAATCCATCTCATGATTGAAGAACTTCATGTCCTTCAGAATGGATGAGAGCCTCTTGCTCTTTATCCTAGATATATATGAAGTACCACATATATCTCAGTATTTCAGAGAAACTTTATTATGTAAGAGTCCTTTTAGCGTTTTAATACAATAAGCTATAGCATGGCCACAATCATAAGTAAAGACTTTTTGCATCATTGAATATAATTTACGATAATATTGACTATTTAAAAATGTACAAGACTACATTTATTAAAACTCACAGGTCCCAAAAAGGAGTAAATTTTACATTGTATAAATTCAAAAGTAAATTTTAAGACATACATTTTATTTATTTATTTGAAATGAAGTTTCACTCTTGTTGCCCAGGCTGGAGTGCAGTGGCGCAATCTTGGCTCACTGTAACCTCTGCCTCCCGGGTTCAAGCAATTCTCCTGCCTCAGCCTCCCAAGTAGCTGAGACTACAGGCACGTGCCACCATGCCTGGCTAATTTTTGTATTTTTAATAGAGATGGGGTTTCACCATGTTAGCCAGGATAGTCTTCATCTCCTGACCTCATGATCCACCCACCTTGGCCTCCCAAAGTGTTGGGATTACAGGCATAAGCCACTGTGCCCGGCCCGACATACATTTAAAATGTACCAGTGACCTATAAGAAAAAATAATTTCTATTAACTGGTATTTAGAGTCAGACAAATAATTTGCTTCGTGGGAAAGTGAAGGCCCTTTCTGAATTGGGAAATTATAGAACTGTAGAACTGAAAAGATTCTAATAAGCCCTTATTTTACTGATGGGGAAACTGAGTCCCAAAGAGGTTAGTGGGAAGGTTCCAGGTCACATAACTAGCCAATAGTAGAGGCAGGACAGGACCACAGGTCTCCTCGCTCCCAGGACAGTGGCCTTTTGTTCACAACAGTCCCCCCCCATGGCACACAGAATCCATCATCATGCTCTAAAGCCAATCAGAACACTTTAACAGCAAAGGCAAAACTTTAAAAAATACCAAAAACTTCATTGCGTTTTTCCTACACTGAGGTCAAATGATTTTACTTAATGATAGAAGTTTGAGATAAACACACAATTTGGTTATAAATGAAATCTTGCTTCAATCTCTGAAAATGTCTGTGTTGGAAAAAAAATTCTCTTACAGTCTGATGTTTTTCTGGGCATATGTTCTGTCTGTTCAGTTAGTGGGCTTAGTTATTAAAGACAGCTGTGTCTATTGTTTATGAATATTATGATGCTGAAAATCTCATAATAAAACTCAAAATTCTCAAGAGTCCCCTCCCTCTCCTGTTCTTGAACTTGACACTGAAAAGAAATGCATTTCCCATCAATGTCAAAAAAGAGTCACTCCTAGCATTTGCCAATCACATTCATAAACTCAACTGGTGGGGAAAAGACGCCTAAAGTCAACACAGTCCTATAATCCAATATGTGAAAGGATATTAAACACTCATTTCATCTAATGACAGCATGAAAAAATTAAGATATGTATCAGTATGAATAATGTAGTGAGAATAATTTTTTTATATTCATTTTGAAGTTAAAAAGTAACTTTTCTATTACTGAATGTTCTTAAAATATGACCAAAGGATACTCCTACGTAATGAGTAACTGCTTTTGTTAATGCTTGACTACATTACAAATTTATACTTAAGCCCAAAATGAAACAGGTACCTCCTCCTTTTGCCTAAAGAGAATGGCATGGATAAACTACAGTTTTCCTTTTTTATTCATTATGAATATCAAGTGTTTTCTGTTGTTTAATTCTATCAATAGAGGTTTTAAAAAGTCCTCACATAGTTTTGTAATTTAACATCTGGAACATAATGTTAATCACAATCACATTGTCTGACTCTATGTATCATAGAGAACAGAAGAGAGGCACAAGAGAAAAAAGAAAAATGTAGTAGAATTCTGTGATAGACGTGTTTGACACTGGATCTGACTCCTGGTCACTTATACCTGCCATGGGGCCCCTTATATGGAAGGTGCACCCAGATCGTGGAGGCCATGTCCTCTCCAAACAGCAAAGTCTGCTCAGAATTTCAATTTGGCTCTTCTAACCACAGCTCAAGACCTTAGATGGATTTCAGAAGGATGAGTCACCGCGTATGACTCAGTATAAGCTCAGAGATGGGCCTGAGACAGGAATGTTGGACAGTGCAGAGGAAGTGCTCTTCTCCTTGTGTGTTTCTGGTTCAGTATCCTCCAATCTTTAGGGAGAACTGTGGCTCCCTGAGATGCAAACACATCACGGCTTACACACCAAACAAGTGGTACCATTTAAAATTCCATTCTGAGGGAATGGTGGTAATTGAAGCCATTCACAGGCCCACAAAAGCACTGCCACCCTCCAAATTGAACATTTGAATGACGTTTAAAAGGTGCCAAAATGTGTAATCAATTCATTCAAAAGATATTTCCTGAATATCTAGTGTGTGCAAAATTCTGGGATAGTTATTTGAGGAGAGACCAAGATAGCAATGAAAATGAGTCATGGTATTTTACTAATACCAGGCTATCGTGCAGAGCGCCTGATGGGAATGGAAGAGGGGAAGCTCAAGTAGGACCAGGGGACAGGGAAGTGGAAGCAGGTGGGGGAAGGAGAAGGAACAGAAGGGCATAGGATGGGAGGGGAGTCATGGAGCAGAAACGAACAAAGGAGCGGATAAAGCAGCAGGGCCAGAGGTGCCAAACTGGTTTTTAAAATGAAGTTACCGGGGTAATAATAGAGAAAAAGATCAGAAAGTTCTGGGAATGTCCTAAAGTACTTTGGATAGTATTTTATCCTATTTGGTTAACCAAAAAAAGGATATTTCTTTTACTTTCATTAATGAATATTTTCATTCTCCTCCTCCCACACCACAGAACTATACATTCTTACACTTGTCTCCTGAGCTCACCCCCGTTCCATCCTCTTCACACAGCTATTCTTAAGTCTCCTTACCAGCTTTTTACAATGGTTTTGGTTGGAGGCTCTTCCTCTACAGAATTATCATGAACCCTTCATGTAACCATGCTCATTAAAACAGTGAATATTTTCCTATTGCCTTCAAGATGGACATCAAGACCCAAGTAGGAAGGTAGAAAATTCTAGATTGTATAACTCATTTTCAAGAACATGGATACTCAAATCACCAGCTGTAAGACTAGTTATTTAGGCAAATATTCACTTTTTCCTATGTGTAAGACACTGTACTCAAGGTGTAAGGTACATTGTGCCTGTCTACTAGGAACTTAAAATCTGAAACACAGAACAACATCCTAGGAAAAGTAGAAAGAGATGGGCAGAGGAGCCCAAATGGAGAACCAGGCTCAGAGAGTAGAGGGATACTGGATAGTTCTCTTTCTGAGCTAAGAAGGAAAGCGAGAAGGCTGGGGAGGTAACTGCAGAGCTGTGAGTACTAGAGGAAGCATTGTAGAAACTCAAAAGAGTGATGCATGTCAGTATGGGAGCAGGTACAGAAGGTCACAATCTCAAAATGAAGGAGTTAGAGATGGAAAAGAAGAAGGTTAAATAATGAAAAGTCTTGGACTAATTAAGTGTGGGAGCTGACAATGCTGACTCACTGTTCTGTTTTTTAATATATTTGGATCAAGATTTGAGGGGTGAAGCTTGGAAGAAGACATGGGATTTTAGCAAACTATGCCATTATCCACCATGCCATATGCATGCTAAGGTCAAACGGTACACAAGGCATTGTTTCAGTGTTTTTAAACACATCTTAACTTATCTAGCAGAGGATTAAGATTCTTCATACACATATACATTTCAATAAAGCTTTAACTTCAATAAAACTTTTACTTTCTAATTTCTAATTAGAAAAATTAGAAATAAAAACAATTTACAGAAAAACACACAAATGACTGATAAACATATGGAAAATGTTCAGTTTCAGGAGCCAAATGCCATGAAAACAAGATTCCCACATGGAAAATAGTTAGGGTACAGGATGATATACACCAATATACTTGTTTCAATCCTTGACCCACTAATTATACTTCAATGAACGTAGCCTAAGGAAATAATTTTTAAAAAAGATTAATTTTCAAAGATGTCTGTCATATTATTCATAATAGTGAAAACTGAAAATATTAATTTTTAATAACAGAAAATAAAATTATGGTTTTATAGAATATCATGTAGCTATTAAAAATATTTTCAACTTTTTCATGAAATGGAGACATATTCACAATATGTTAAATGAAATAACAAGGACATAAAACTGCCTACAGAATTACATGTACATATGGTGGGAAAAAAGTTGGAAGGAAATATATTAAATCATATTAACAGTAGTTATCTTTGAGTTCTATAATTATTTCCATTTCTCAATATATTTAGGCTTTTTAAAATTATCCTACAATACATGTGACACAAGAAAGGCTGTATTATGGCTTTATTTTGGGTTTATTTTCACAAGCCAATAGATTGTATTTGGCTGAAAAGAAAAAGTGAATTCCTCTTCATTTTTGAATGCTCAGGGCCTAATATAGCGTGTAACATAGAGTAGACACTCAAACATTGTTATGCTAACACAGGACTCGCTGGCTATAGAGAGAAGAGAGAGATAAAAAGATGGAAAGAGGAATGGACGGATAGTTAGAAAAGTCTTCAGCATTTAGTAAAATCTGTATCTTTCTTAGGATTTTTAGGGGCTAAAAGGAACTCATAATCTGACAGACCTTAAAGAAAATAGAAGGATGAGGAAGAAAATTAAAGGAATGATCTTTTCAAGGATACAACGGTGTGAGACTTCATCAATTGAGGTAATTCTTCTACCAACTCTCAATCCTTATTCCAAATTTCACTCAAATCTCTAAACACATCTGCTTCTTAGACAGATAATAGAAAGTAACTTCAAAAGCAATAACACAATATCTCCTTCCATCTACCAAGAGGATAAATTTACATTCGCAGGACCACTGAAAGCCATGTCTAGGTGAATCCAACTCCTCCATAAAATCTTCAAGGAGGGCTATCAAAATTAATGCTTAAACTTCAGTGGACCATTGCAAGAGAGAGATGAGCCCATTGGATAAACACTTATTTTTATCTATCTTTGGGCACAGAGAAAATGAGGGTGGCTCTGTCCCAGAAACTATCACATTTTCTTTGTGTATGCACAATTTCTTGGTGAAGAGATGCATTATAGATTATGTGTCAATTTTCCAGCTTACCTGAGGGTAACAGATATGTGTTCTTTATCCACACTGGTGTTATGGTGACAAATGCTTAGGCTCAGTGCCCAAGGCTGAAATCTGGTATGAGTTTAAGCTTGCTTAGACTCGTGAACTTTAGAGAGAAGAAGTATAACTTACTCTTTTATTGTGTTGATATTTCTTGCACCAGATTTGGGTTGTTTTTTTTTTTTTTTTTGGACTCTTATATCACCATTATTTCTCCCTCAAAATGGCTGGTTGTTCTTCACTCCATAGACTCAAACATCATTTCCCAGTTTCAAATGTCCACCAACAATTATAGATAATATCTCAAAATTACATTGGTTGGTGCAGGGAGAGAACAAACAGAGAGAAATGACAGGTAGCTTTATAATCAGGCAGTTTGGGGCTTCAGTTCTTGCTAGCTTTTTAACTTTTGGCAAGCTATTAACCTTCTCAGAAGCTTGAGTTGTTTTTGTTTTTGTTTTTAACAAAAAAGAAGCTAAGACTTCCTAGGTTGCAGGACAATTGTGAAAATTAATGTTATATACTATATGTACCTGGCACAGGGTACACATTCAGTAGTAATAACTATTATTATCAATAATTCCTCTATAAATAAATTATTTGCAGATTTCTTTTCAAGCTATGCATTTTCATATAAATGCTCAAATGTCAAAGAAAAAATGTCCTCCCTCTCCAACTTTTTTCCCTGTTATGCTCATTATGAAGTCAATGTCTCCCTGTGTCAAAGAATAGCTTTAGAGAATATTTCAGCTATTAACAAATTATATAACAAATAATCATAAGGAATCTTACAAGCCATTAAAATAAAGACATATATGAGTATTAAAATTCGGGATTTATCCTGAAAACATGTAAGTCCAGGATGAGGTAGAATTTAAAATATAGAACAATTATTCCCAGTATTTTTAATATAAAAATACTGAGCCCCCTACTGGTTTCAAGAACTTACTGAAAGTACTCAACTTGCTGAAGGTACAGTCTAGTAACACAGATAACTCAACCGGGCTCATGAACTCTTTAAGATGTGATTTGAAGCTCTTGCCTTACGTTTTTCTGCAACTCGAAACTAACATATCATGACATTTTCCCAGTCCACATCAAGCCCGCACACTGAATGACCCCTCTTAAGTCAGACCCTCTAAAACCTCATCCCACCTTTGCCCTCTTTCTTCCAAAAAGCTACTAAGGCTCTGTCAAGGTAATGCTCAATGACCATGGTAGGCAATTAATTCAACTTTGCCACATAAACAGGTCATTTTGGGGGTATTTTCAAGAAACCAGAATTTGATATCCCATAACAATAGTTGTGCATTTTGGATTCACCCTGATGACAATGGCATTACAATAAATCTTCCAATAGAAGTCTTGGCTGCCAGGTAAACCACAACTATTCGGATTCATTCTAACATAAAACACCCAGATTCACAACCTCATTGTCCAGTCACAAAACAAGCAGAACACCAGCTACTTTTCTAAGCAAGTTGAAGGCCCCTCCTAGTGGCCAAGTGCTATCCAGCCCTTTAAGAAAACACCTTTTTTTCCAATTAACTGTTCAAAACAAGACCTTTTTGTCCTCAGGGTGATGGTACATCCGTAGTGCAAAATGGAACACTGCAGCAATTACACCACTATTTCAAACTAGTTTTCAAAACTCCTCTGGGGCTTTTTGGCCCACACTAGTTAGATAAACTGCCCACATTGATTTAATTTGCTCAATAATTGCTCAATTCTCCAATTTATTGCCCAGATGTAGCCAAATTTCTCCCCGTGGACAGGGAAGATATAATGACAGCTTATAACTAAAATGCATCAAATTGCACATATTATTGCAAGTAAGGCAGAGGCCATGAGAGAGGGTTCAGGCATCGAGGGTCCCAAGTCCCCATGTCAGAGGAGAAACAGCACAGTTGGGAATCTGTAACTTGGATTGCTGTGGCACCATGTGACCACCGAAATGATGAGGATTCTCTTTGCTTCCTATTACAGGGAACTGCAATCTGAGCTGGAGACACTGGAGGAGGAGGAGGAGGTCAGACATGTCTCCCACATACTTCATTCAGGGCAAGTCCAACTCTGTGCATAGTGGATTCTACTCTTTTAAAAGCTCTGCCACAGTGAGTGGCCCTAATCGTTGGTGACTGCTTCCTGTCACCACAGCTTCCTGCCACCAGAATTGTGGGCATCTTTGAGGCTTAGGAACACTTTTCAAATAAGACATCTCCAGGGAAGTCATACACATTCCATATCAAGCAATTTATCATAAGCACTACAGCAGCTGAAATGAATCCCTCTTCCTTTCTGAGCTCATCCACGGTGACGTGCATCTCTCTCTATTCTCTGCTGAATTGGTAAAGACTAAATGTTTGGGGTGTGTGAGGGAAGTAAGAGCGAGAGAAGAGAAGCAGAGGGGAAAAGAAGGAAAATAAAAATCAGCATTCATTTGTTCATGAATTCAGCAAATTATTATGTATACTCGTTATGTGCCAAACACGGCAGATACAACGTCACCATTATACCCAAATGGATGGAGTTAAATAAAACCATCAAAAACAAAAATATCTAATTACAAATCATTCTGGATGTTCGGAGAGTAAAGTATGGGGTGCTATAAACAAGTTCCCCCAACGGGAAGTGATCTGGTCTTGGGAATCAGAACAAGCTTCCATAAAGAAGGAGTGTTTGGGCTTTACAATGCCGGATGAGTGAGTGGAGGCTCCCTAGGTATACGGGCGATGAGAAGGAGGAGAAATGGGAGGAAAAGGTAAAAACAGCCTAGGTAATGGCCATGAGATATGAGACCAGTGCTTCTCAAACTTTATTTGGCAAATGAACCCTCTGGGGATTGTGTTGAACAGCAGATTTCAATTCAGTGGGCCTGGAAGAGGGACAGAGGTGCTGTATTTCTAATGAGCTCACAGGTGAGGCTCATGTTGCTGGTGGGGAATCTTCCCTTTGTGTAGCAAGGATGGAGAGGTTCTGTCTGAAGGCCAGAGTGGCCAGAGCAGAGAAGACGAGGATGAGGGACAGTGATGAAGCCAAGAGGTTGATGGGAGGCTGGACCCTGCCCGGCTGCTCAGAACATCATCAGGGATCCAGTCTAAGAGACAGGGAAGCTATGAAGATCTCCATTTTCTTTGTTCTCTTCAAATAACCTTACTTGGAGTTTCATTTTCCCTGGGAGACAGCACTTTGCAATATCTAAAGTGTAAGTGAGAGCAAAGGTGTTTATGGACTTCAGGGCTTCTAAGAGCCAATAAAGCACAGCTCCTTCATCACAGACAGCCCATTAACAACCCATGTTTATTGGTAAAAATCCTCTGAACTTAATACGCCTTTGTCAGCAAAAGTAATTGATCTTAGCCATTTAATTTGGCTGGTTTTACAGACAGAGGACTTGCTGCTCTTTTAAGAGTATCCTACCACTCTGTGGGTTATACTCCCTCCCACAAGCAAATTTCCAAGAACACTGAGCCCCTCGGGTTCTTAAAATACTTTGGCAAAAAGAATACAAACATCTCTCATTGGAATCTTGGTCTTTAGTCTTGCAACATTGAAGACAGATTTTACAGAAATGTCTGTACCAACTTCCACCATCCTGTTTCCTGAAAAGCTGACTGAACAAAAGCACACAAAGCTATCTGCTGTACAGTGAAGCAGGTAGGAAGCCAAGGTGCACTTTAACTAACACTCAGTATACTTTATAAACTATTCTTTGCTTCAGCATTAGGAAAGAATCCTCTTTCCATTTTAAAATGAATACAGTGCTTATTCACACTGAACACATTCTGTAAAGAATGCACTCTAGTATGACTCAGACCGCTATACAGAACAGCTAACGGGACTCAAGCTGTCACTCCCCTGATGAGTATCAGGACTCTGGAGAAGTGATTCTCTATAATGGGTAAACAAGGATGATGCAGTTTCACAAGTGATGAGAAAGCACCGAATTTTCTAAGTGAGTCATGATGATATTCACACCTAAAAATGTTAGGTCTGCTTCTGGAATGGGTAAGAGCAAAAGGTTATGAAATCCTCTCCAGATAATCCTCAAACATTATCATGTTCTCAACTGTCTGGAATGCCATAGAGATGGCCCAGCTGAAACCAGGATGGACAATCGTGTGAGGCATTTGTTTCATTATCAGGAATCCATCACAATATGACGAGTGTCTTTCTGGTGGTCTGCCTCTCTGTCACCACATCACAAAAACATCAGTAGACAGATTTTTACAAATTCAGAGAGTGTAACTAAGTGGGTTGGACATCAAATACAAGCCACATGGCACATACAAACCATGTGGAAGTGGAGACACCATGAAGAGTTTGCAGTTCACTCATTGGAGCTGGATGATATCCCCGAGGGATGCTTCACACACACAACTCCGTAGGGCATGTCCTCAAGGCAAATAGTAAGCTAGTGATAAGGGGATATCTAACCAGAGTTACTCTCCCAGGCAAGAATAGGCTGGCCAGCTTGGAAGGGCAGAAGTCACAGGACGGAAGAGGAAACATTACTCTTTCTCAGTGTACTACATCAAAAAGACAACAATGGAAAAAAAGAAGGGCGCTAACATTGCTGAGTGCCTGCCAGTGGTACTAAGCACAGAGGAGGAGGGAGGGAAAGACGGGAGGGAAGCTATAACAAGTTTTCATGGAGCCTCAGGAATACGACAGAGAAAACAGTTGCTTCTCCTTGGGAAAATCAGGGGCTCAGGGAGTTGCAGTGGGGTGGTGAGAACAGACTTGGAAAGGTCAAGCATTCACCAGGTGAGCAAGCAGAAGAAAGGAGTTACAGACAGGTAGCAGCATGAACAAAGGAGTGGAGGCAAGAGTAATGCTTGGGAAAAAGCTGGTGGTTTAGTATTTCAAATATGCATGTATGCATATGCATCTGCACATATACACAAACATATTCACAAATAAATGCATAGATGTTTATGTGCATATATATGAACACATATGGACAGATATATATGTTGCAGCAGACTCTCTTGCTGCCCTACCCACATCCTCTTATCCTTACCATTTGGGTGTGTACACATGCCCACACTTCTAACTGCCATTACAGTTAGTCCATGATGATACTCCGACTTAAGCAATATGCATTTAGTAGAATATGTACCCATGCGACTATTCTGCTTTTCACTTTAAGCACAGTTTTCAATAAGTTTAATGAGCTATTCAGTACTTCATTACAAAATAGGCTTCCTGTTAGATGATTTTGTCCAACTGTATCTAATATAAATGTTCTGAGCATGCTGAAGGC
The DNA here is from genome assembly GCA_036589455.1 of Ateles fusciceps. Lineage (NCBI taxonomy): Eukaryota > Metazoa > Chordata > Mammalia > Primates > Atelidae > Ateles > Ateles fusciceps. The sequence goes on from JAZHEH010003329.1 coordinate 15,164,358, forward strand.
AGACTAGGCTAAGCTCCTATGCTTCAGTAAGTTAGGTGTGTTAAATGCATTTTTAACCGAAGATACCTTCAACTTATGATGCATTTATCAGAACATAACTCCACCATAAGTTGAGAAATATCTGTTTTTGTGTTTCTGCCTCTTGCTGCTAAAGGGCACTTTGCCACTTGAGGGACAGGCTGGAAATGCTACCCAATCAAGACCCTCTGGGAGCAGCCCTCCACCAAAGCCTGGTTGGAGTTGGTGTGTGGGTATTTCAGTTCTCTCACTGCTTCAGTGAAAACATTCTGAGGCATGAATTTTACACTGGCTTCCAGACTTTCCCCAGCAAGACTAAGCTCTGGTCACACACAGTGGTAGCTCGTTTGGTGTCAAAGTCTATTTGTACTCTTATAACAAAATATCTGAAAGTGATAACTTATAAAGAACAGGAATTTATTTCTCACAGTTCCGAATGCCAGGAAGTCCAAGATGAAGGTGCTAGTAGGTTTTGTGTCTGGCGAGGGCTGCTCTCTCTGCTTCCAAGATGGCATCTTGTTGCTGCCACCTCCAAAGAGGAGGAACACTGCGTCCTTACATGGCAGGAGTGACAGAAGGGCAAGAGAAATGAACTTCCTCCTTGAGCCCTTATATAAGGACACTTGGCCATTCATGAGAGCAGAGACCTCATGGCTCAATCACCCCATAAATGTCTCACCTCTTAATACCACCATAATGAGGATTAAGTTTCAACCCATGAATTTTGGGGACCATTCAGACCACAGAACGTGGTGACATTCCTCAACTGGCTGCTTCTTCATCCTTGTCTCCCTTCCAACTCTTCTGCCAGAGTCTTCTGTGTCTCCCAAATAAACCACTTACAAGTATATATTTGTCTCAAGGTCTGTTTCTGGGGCATCCAATCTTAGACATGTAAATGTGTGTGTTTATATTTGTATTTATAGGCACACTTTTACATATTTATATATATATGTGTGTATAGATACATGCAATTATAGATATAGAGATATACATACAAATATATAGTCACATAAATATTATATACATGCTTAAATGCATAATGTTTATATTTCTCTATACATACATCTTTCTATTTTTACCAAAGCACAACAGGTTATTACATGCAGTCCTCATTTGTACAAGGGAAGCTGCAGCCTAACATTCTCAACACCCCTCCGGTAGCTTCCTCAGTGGGGCATTTGGCCTTGCACGGGTCCTGTCTAAAGCCCTTCTCCAGCTTTGCCCTCTCATGCAGGAAGCCCGTGCTTCACACCCGCACGCACCTCACACACCAAAGCTTCCAAGCTGGCTGCCATGGCAACGCTGGCAAACTCCATGCCTCCTCATTACAGAGCCAGACCATACATTTGGAATATTCCATTCCAAAGTGAACATCTCCACAGTTACCACCCTCAAGAGGGCCATTTTCTGCCAAGACATTACTTTTTTTTAGTGTACTCCATCAAAAGATAGCAAAAGTGAAAGAATATTAAAAACCAGATTATTTTACTAACAAGCTACCAAAAAGCAAGATTACATCTCAAATGCTTGTGTTCATAAAAGAAAAACTGCTCTTTGACACTCCCCCATACCCAAGCTGACACACAAGTGTCCTATCTTCAAGCAAGAACTCCATTGTCTCTCCCATTTATTCTATTAATCTAAAGACTGGCAACAGGAACATAATCAAAGTCATTAGTTGCCCTTTGAGTGCTGAGGGTGGCACTGCAGAAAACTAGAAAGAATACGGGAATACAGGAAATGGAAATATAAGGATATGAGAAAGGAATAGACTCTAGGTCTGGCAAGAACTCACTAGGGAGGAAAACTTGGTGTCTCATTCATCACACATTGTGTTTAAAAACATATGAATCAGAATTCCTGCAGTACATTTAGGCTTGTGACCCCTGTACATATCAGCTCTAAGCTCATTTCCAGTTCCAGCACTGGATAACTCTGGCTGGCTGTCACTGGTACAGCTGCAGTAACTTTCCATCCTCCTTACCACCTTCTAAATTTCCTCTCCAAGGAGGCTCAGCTGCATGACCTTGGCACACCTTTACTGGGAAAGGCAATTCATTCAGGTACACATTTACAATTTCCTATTGAAATACGCCTTGATTTTCCTCAATCTACTCCCAAAAGCATGAGATTAATTTTAAAAACTATCAGGAAACTTTATAGCTTCCAGTATGGAAGAAATAAAATTGAGAAATGGGTAATATTTAATGGCAAATAGAAATCATTTACATAAAAAATTAAAGCTATTTAGGCTGGGCTCACACAGTGGCTCACACCTGTAATCCCAGCACTCTGGGAGGCCGAGGCAGGTGGATCACTTGAGGTCAGGAGTTCAAGACCAGCCTGGTCAATATGGTGAAACCCCATCTCTACTAAAAACACAAAAATTAGCCAGGCATGGTGGCTCAAGCCTGTAATCCCACCTACTCAGGAGGCTGAGGCAAGAGAATTGCTTGAACCTGGGAGGCAGAGGTTGTAGTGAGCTGAAATTGTGCCACTGCACTCCAGCCTGGAAGACAGAGGGAGACTTCATCTTAAAAAAATAAATTTAAAAAAAAAAGCAGCTATTGAGTCACAATTAGCAGGAGAGGAATAACACGGAGTTTAAGTTGGAATATGCAAGATCATGCTCATTTTCATTAGTACATTACTTTTGTGTTTTTTATTATATACATGATGTGTATTATGTATATTTACATGTTTTATATCTAGATATATAGAGATATACATATATATTCTCTTCCTCCCTCCCTTTCTTTTTTTTCCTTCCTTCTCCCCCCATACAAAAACCATCACACTTGGTCATATTTCCTCTAATCTGTATTCTCTAGCTTGGGTGTACTTGTGTTGCAGGAAGGAGGAAAGATTTTTGAAAAAACATGTAGAGAAACGACAAATGCTCTGATTTATGCTGGTCCACATATGATTCTGCTTTGGTGAAATTAGGATGCTAGAGTTCTCCATGTATTTTCCTTTTAATATTCTGAGATGCATACTGAGTCACAAGTGACTTGGAAAATGTATGTTCTTTATTATAACATATTAAAAGCTTAAAACATAGATGGTTGTACTAACTCCCTACTGTAAATAATTTGCAGCAGCTGGTTAAGACTAGATTCCCTGTCACTATCACCACCACTGATTTCACCCTAAATTTAACATATATTAATTTAAAAGATCCCCTTAAAGTTGTAGCATGTGCCAAGTTCTTTTTTATATCTAAGCATGCAGAGAGATCATTAGTATATGGATTAGAATTCAGCAATGCTTAGAAAGACAAGCCTGTGACTTTGTCTCACTGATTCCTCCTCTGCCCTGAACCCCTAATTTCAAGAGATTTCCTCCTACCCACTCTGCAACCTGTGAATGATCAGTCCTCAGACCAGGTTTTCACCCCCTCAGGATGCACAGAAGCAAGCTGTGTTTGTCCCCATTGCTTCTTGTTTGGCTGCACTAAAGAACCAAGCAGCTGCCTCAGCAAGAAGCTCCTCAGCCCCTGAGAAACAGAAAATCCATGCTTTCCCCCAAAAAGGAGGCGCATGGAGGAAAATCAGCCTCTCTTCCTCATGCTTCAGAGCAGAGGTTCTCAACTGGGAGCGAGTTTGCCCTCCATGGGGCATTGGGTGGTCTGCGGACATTGTGGGAGGTATAGCTGAGGGTTTTACTGGCATCCAGTGGGTGGAGCCAGGCGACCTTGCTAAACATACTCCAATGCACAGGACAGGCTCACGAGGGAAATATTCCCCAGCCCGGAATGTCAGTAGCACCGAGCCAGGTGGATGAGCTTTTCCCCTGGGCTCCACATCAGGAGAGACTGACTTTTCCCCAGAGAGGAGACAAGGGAGAGGCTGTAGAGACTGGGGGATGCTCTTGATGAGTGCAAGCAGCGCTTAGCCCAAAGGACACCCTGGGAACATCCATAGCAGGACTTACAGTGCAGGAACACTTGGTACATTTGCTTCCTTCCGGCTGAAATTCCTCTCCTTCTTGATACTGAACACCCTCAAACACGCACCCTGGAAAGCAGAGAAGAGTTTAGAATTAGGGCAGTAGCCATCATCATTCAACCTGACACGATCCTTCTATCCACAGCTCATCCATCACCCACCTACACTCAGCCAAGTGTCCTCTTCAACCAGTGGACAAGACTGCTAAATCGTGAAAAGAAAAAACAGAGGCAAAAGATGGGCATGGAACCCAAAATCCCAAAGATGCTGGAAAACAAGTAAGACAGTGGAACCCAGGTCAGCCCAAGGGGGAGCAGTGCACCAGGGAGCCAAGCAGCGGGTCCAGGAGCTGCATGGTGACCATGATGCACACTGCCAGAAGGACCAAACCCAGAGGGGCCAGAGAAGGCACATGGAAGGCCAAAGGAGAGAAGTCAACCATGAGCTCGGAGCAGATGACATCAGGGGCCCCACTCAATTAGAATGGCACAGCCTCTACCAGGTCCTATGTACCCCAATCTCACTCCATATCCCCAGCAATCCTACAAAGTAGGGACTTGCATCATTCTTTTCACAGATAAGGAAAACATGGCTCGGTAAGGAGAAAGTAAGTCACCTAGCTGGCAGGTGGCAGAGCTGGAATTCAAAATCAATTCTGACTCATCTGCTGCACTGTTCAGAAGGCCAGGTACGAAGGCAAGAAGGGGCATAGGTAGGACACAAGGTATCACATGGGTTTGCAGCCCCACCCTCTCTGTTAAAGGGACTGTGGACCCCTCCAAGTTTGAGCTTATTATAGGACCAAAACCCAGGAGCTGTTCCCTATTCAGAAAGATGCCCAGGACACTGCCAAATTCCAGAGAGAGGTCATAAATGGTATGACGCACAAGCCAGACAGGAACCCCATGTCACACAGCCATGGGACAACGATGAGTTAACAGCAAAGCCACTTTCCTAAGGACTGACCTCACAAGGTACTAGGCCAGGACAGCTGAGGTCACTTTCTCCATGGAAGACAGCGCTGGGAGCAGAGCTGGTCGTGGGCAAAACTTAGCCAAAACAGGGTCTCATGAAAGACTGTTCCACGCCCCTGAGAAGGAATGTTCAAGGCCTGCCAGCTAAAGCCATCTGCAGAACTCACCAAACTCTCGGAGCAGCTGGTTCCTGGCAAAGAAGAATGGGCATTATGCCCACCTGATCTGGCCACTGACCTTATTCATCTTAAAGCTAGATACATAGACCTTTGTTAAATGGAAGACAGGCAGACAAGTGCTACTGAGCCTGAAGTTGCATCACCAAGTGAAACTGTAGTTTAAAAAATGCCCCAGGCATAAGATCTCTATGCTATTGACAAGCAGAATTAGCAATCAACCAACTCCTTGCTATTCTTCATGATGCCACAAGGCTTGGTAAGTGTGGGGCCCTCCTAGTGGCTGTATCTCACCACTGTTACTATGGTAGATGCCTGGTCATCACTCTTTAAGGTGCACTTCCAACAAGGCAGGCTTAATTCTTTCATACATGTTTGCACCATGAATTTTGTCATACAGATTGCCAGATTAACTACAACAATCTACCCTTGACAACTTAAAGGAATTTTAAATGAAAATTCTATGCAAATTGTTTCCATCACAACCCCACTATTCCTGAACAAAGAGCCTAGCGAAAAGGAAGGAGCAGTCCGCTAAGAATGCCCTAAAATCTGCTTCAGGAAGAAACTGACCATAGACTACATGTTTGTCATTACACAGAATACCATTCCCTGATCAATGCCAGTCTTTCTGAATGACCAAGGAGAATACTCAAGGCTTCTCTTGACTCTCTATATCTAGATTTGCCTGAAGCCTCCCTCACAAGACAAAGGATAATGCCTTGTGGATACAGTTCCTTCTGGATCTTCCAATTTGCAATCGAAAGGTTGGCCTTTGGAATCAAGGAGAGGGAATGAAATTGATTCATGACTCCATAACTGAGGACACAGAGCCTGCCCAGGTGTCAGGGAACTGGTGGGTAGCAGTGGCATGCCAATTCTTAAAGATTTGCCTACCAGGGCGCCTGCACCTAAGCTTCTCAATTCTCACGGTGTGTGTGGGCATGGGAGGTAGTGCCCTTTGGTGGCCAGAAAGAGGAGGGGCCAGATCCCGACCCCACCTTTGGCCCTTACTTACTCATGGACCTCAGGCAGGCACTTATTCTCAATGGGCCTAATTTCTTCTTGTATAAACAGTGGATGGTTGTAAGGACTTACCACTGCAATGTGAGCAGTCATGGAGTTCAGCCCTTTACTTCCTAGAAACTCAACCAAAAAGAGAGTGAAAGAAGCAATGGCTCAAATATGATAACTTCAGTTGCTGAAATACATCACTCTGCTGTTTGTGTGCCCACAAACAGTTTCAAAGGCAGTCTGAAAATATGGCTATCTCCTAAGTGAGGAGAATGTTCTACAGGGTAAGAGGTCTTGAGCTTTAAGTGTTCATTGCATTATTTTTGGTCCATTACAGGTCCCATGGTTATGAGTAGGGAGTGGCTGTGAGTTGATTCTGTCTCAATAAAGCAACAGTCCACTCAACACAACTGAATTCATATTTAAGAGCTATAATATTTTTTTTATTTATTTGTTTATTTATTTTTCTTTTCTTTTTTTTTTTTTTTTTTTTGATAGGCAGTCTCGCTCCTGTCGCCAGGCTAAAATGCAGTGGCTCCATCTCGGCTCACTGCAACCTCTGCCTCCCAGGTTCAAACAATTCTTCTGCCTCAGCCTCCCCGAGTAGCTGGGATTACAGGCATGCACCACCACACCCAGCTAATTTTTGTATTTTTAGTAGAGACGGGGTTTCACCTTGTTGGCCAGGGTGGTCTTGATCTCTTGATCTCGTGATCCACCCACCTCAGCCTCCCAAAGTGCTGGGATTACAGGTGTGAGCCACTGAGCCCAGTCAATATTTTTTAAAACTATATGGTATATAAACTATGCTCTGTTATCACTGTCAGGGTTGGCTGTGTATAGAAATTATCTGGGAGATCTGGGACTCCAGAGCTCCTCAGAGATTCTGATGGAATTGGTCTGGGATGCAGTATGAGCATCAAGATTGATTTTTTTTTTTTTTTTAAGGATTTCCAGGTGATTCTAGACTGCAGCCTGGACAACTACTTATCTAATTTAATAAAGATCCTGTAGGTATTTAAGGATATGGTTAGACAATACAAACCTTTCAGCACATTCCGAGGGAAAAGTACTCAAGCAAACTCTGCTTTATAGATAGAAAACAACTGGATGATGGAAAAAAATGATTTTACTTTCAACCAGTTTTTGGCTTTTACGTAAGCTCATGAAGAATACAAGCTTTACAGAAATCCCAGTGTGAAAAAGAAGCTGAATAAAGACGGCCTGGGAAGCTGAGGAGGGTTAGCCGTAAGTGGAAACTGGCTGTCCTTGTCATTCAAGGGTGAGAAAAGGCTGAACTCTGAAAGGGACCATGCCTTTGAGACTGTGTGGAGGAAAAGTGGCAGGTGCCTGAGAATGGAGCAGAAGCTCATCTCTGCAGAGTGTCCGGTGGTGCCTTAGCCACTTCACAGGAAGTTTCCAAGAACAGAAGGCCCTTTGGAGATTAACCTCAAAAGCAGAGCAGTAGTTGTTATCACCATCCTTGAGGAAAAGCACTCAGAGAAAAAAAAAACGCAAAACGCAGAACACCTGTCGGAGACTATTGGCCAGTGGCTTAAGAGATCAGAAGAAATCTCTCACCTCAAAATCCCCAAGCTTGTATGCAAGGGCAGGAAAATATGCAGGAGGCCTTTGTAATCCTGTTCAGAAAAGTAAAAGGAAACGTTCCAGCCACTGCAAAAGAAAGATCCTTTTGCTGTCAGCTAGGAAGCAGGGCCCTCTATAAAAGACAGAGGGTCCACCTTGTTGAACCACATGGAAAACTGAGACCAGGAAAACCCTAAGCTAAATTCACTTTGGGACACAGCTCTCAGTTTTCAGAAAACATCTGGTTGCCTCATCACCACGGCGAGCTCTGGCCAAGGTTTTGCAATATGAAGCAGTAAAAAGACATTTCTGGAAGCCAGAGAAAGCCACAGCTTTTTCTTCCAAAATAAGCATTACCTGTGGCCTTGTGGAGTGGAAAGCAGGCCTCGAAGGCTGGAGAACCCCCATGCCAGGACCTCCAGCACATCACATTCATGCTGGGCACGCCAAGGAGACTAAGCGGATATTTCTATGCAAAGGAGCTCGCTCTCTAAACCCATTATGTACACAGATGTAAAGTGAGGAAAATTTCCAACAAGAGGGGTTGGGAGATTCAGGCATTCCCGAGAGAACACACACGGATTTCCAGCCTTGTCTTCCTGAGAACATTACCTGGACACGTGGGGCAGCACATTCCCAGATGCTCCAAAGGGTTTTGACAATGTACCACACAGCGTACCTCAGACTCTGTGACAACGCCCTCCTGAAACACAAAATACCACAAGCAACATCAGCCCAGAATTCCCATGGAGTTACTACTTTTGGAAAGTGACCTAAGTAGCAGAAGTGTCCAAACACAAAAACCGCAAGGCTTGGTGGGTGTCAGGGCCAGAGGTACTAACGAGGTGAGAGGGGTGAGATCCCGGCTCACCCCAGTCGATGCTCTATAACTCACAGTGCAAATCTGTCACCTCTTCTTTTCCCTGTCCTTGCCTTCTCTTTGGCCCTAATTTCTTTCTTTCTTTTAAACCCAGTTTTTAAGACCTTCTTGCTGTCAGTAAGCACCCGACAGAGTCTAGCTGCTCATTCACAACTGTTTTAGGTTTTCCACACTTCCTATATTTTCTGTCATTGTTATTCACGTCAAGCCATTAACGGTGAGGCATAGAGTATAAGCGTCATAACCCAGACTAGCACCTGGAGATCCTAAATCCTTACCAACCTTCTAGAAACAATTTTAGACCAGCTCTGCAATCTTAGAAATGTCACTCTGCCTCTCACAGATCCTGGGTCTCAGTTTTCCTCAAACATCAAAGGAAGAGATTAGACAAAACTATTTTTAAGTTCATATTATATACATCAAAATAGAGACTTTAGGTCTTAGTAATAAAATCAAGTGAGTCATTTGCAAACTGATATTGGGACTCTCATATCACCTTAATATCAATTGAAATATTTTTAAAAGTAATTTTCAGAGTTGGCCTTTGAATGGCTTTCTCCAGATTCTCTACCCATTTTATAAGTGGATTTGTGTGTCTGTTTGTTTGGTTTTTGTTGCTGTTTTGTGTTTGTTGTTGTTTGTTTTATTTTGTTTTGTTGTTGTTTGTGTTTCTGGGCCCTGCTGAGCGGCTACTAACCAGAGATGCTAGGCAATCGGAGTTACAGGATTAACAATGGATAATGGCTTAATGTGTTATTCAGTCAACAAAATAGTGGCACAGGATTTTAAAAAATGTAACAAATTGACAACTAGGTCATTTTCTTCATCACGTCTGTGACCACATCATCTCAACCCAACAAGGAGTGCTACATCCTAAATATCTTCATATCATGTCAGGCCTGAGGTTTCCACTTGCTGGAGAATTTATTATAGCCTACATAACATGGGAAAGAAAGAAACAACTAAAGTATCAGCAATACACAACACCTCAAAAAGATCCATGCTTTAGTTACATAACTGAAGCAATGCAAAAAACCATGCATGGACCCAAATCAATTTTCCTTCAGTATCTGCAATCCAGATGGAGGATTCAGGTTAATTCCCAGCATGAATTTCCTGTCTGTGATTTTCAAATTTTTCTCTTCCAATAAGAAATTAAAGGCAGGAAGATAAAGGTAAATGTCTCATCATGAGAGCTCCCTTGTTAGGAAGATAGAAGAAATAAGGTAGAATTCAATTCAAATGGAACTAGGCCAGATCATTAGACTTCCTGTCATCTGTCTGGGACCTTGTTGTACCTGGTCTGTGCAGGCACTCTACCAGAAGCATTTTTAATGAAGATGAAGATAGTACTATTTTAATGAAGATGAAGATATAGGTGGTTAAGGTGAGGTACAGTGAGGTTAAGTAGCAAGTTACGTGAGTGGCAGAATCCATATTTCACCTACTTCCCTACACTGTATCCTCTGTTACTGATTTTGTGCCCTGAGAAAAGAGTATTCGAAGAAAGGTTACAACTGTGTCATCCTACAGAGAAGCAAGAAGACTTCCCTGACGGGTGCCAGTAAATGGCAATTTCCTACATTCCATGACAAGGTCTCATACCTAAAGAAGGAAGCAAGTAAGAAGGAGAGGGGAAAGTCCCTAGCAGCCTTTGGCAGGTCCCTTCATCACAGGTTGCTTTTCTGTGTATTGAATAAAATATTATCCTAGCTAGCAGGACACAGGCAAAAATTTAGAAAAGAAAGAAAAATGAAAGGCAAAGTTCCTCTTGGGTAGGTAGCATCCACTTTCTGTGCTCCATTTTACAGGTCAGCATATGCTGACTCCTAAGGCTGCTGGACTTGAAGATCTCTTCCAACAATAATTTGAAATTCCTGCATCACTCTTTCTGGGCCCTGCTGAGCAGCTACTGACCAGAGATGCTAGGCAATCAGGGTTTCAGGGTAAACAATGGATAATGGCTTAATGTGTTATTCAGTCAACAAAATAGTCCCTCCCATATAATAGCTAATAGCTTCCACTTGGCCAGGCACTGTGGCTCATGCCTGTAATCCCAGCAGTTTGGGAGACCGAGGCCGGCGAATCATGAGGTCAAGAGTTCGATACCTGCCTGGCCAACATGGAGAAATCCCACCTCTACTGAAAATACAAAATTAGCCGGGCATGGTGGCAATATGCCTATAATCCCAGCTACTCGGGAGGCTGAGGCAGGAGAATCGCCTGAACCCGGTAGGTGGAGGTTGTGGCTGAGATCGCACCATTACACTGCAGTCTAGGCAACAAGAGCAAAAACTCCATCTCAAAAAAAAAGCTTCCACTTAATTTAAACAAAGTCTTCACCCCAAAGGCAGCAAAATTCACCCCTGCTCTATGCAACTTGAGGTTCTTCAAAACCTCTGACTGTTATGTGGAAATACTATTCTAGACTCCAGAGGATATGTGATTGTCGTGCTTAACATTGTCACCACGGCTTTGGTTTTCTGAGTGCTCTACCAAAAAGTGGAAATTTTGCTAGTCAAGAAGCAGGGCATGAGTGGAGTGGTACAAATTTTGGAACAAATGTGGGCTTTTGGTGTTATGGAAACTTATTGCTGTCATCTCTTTGCAGTATGACACCAATTGAACCTATATCCTGGAGTAAAAACTCAGCAAATATTTGTTGATTTAATAATGTATTATTTATATTTGTTTACTTACTGCTTATTTTCACAAATAACAGATTTCCTAAATAAATAAGTTGAATATTTAACTGAATAAATAGCTGAAGGTCTTATGAATGAGCATACCTATCGTGGCATGTCATAGGGACATAACTACACAAAATTTAGATTTCAGTAAACTAAATGTCACTATGCTTAAGATAAGAGCTCAGGCCTGTTGTCCTGGCACATGAGGAGGCAAGGCTAGGCATTCAAGGCCAGCCTGGACAACATAGGAAACCTCTCATCCATATAACAAAACAAAACAAATTTGGCTGGGCGCGGTGGCTCACACCTGTAATCCCAGCACTTTGGGAGGCTGAGGCAGGCAGATCACCTGAGGTCAGGAGTTCAAGACCAGCCTGACCAGCACGGAGAAACCCCCAACTCTATTAAAAAATACAAAATTAGTCAGGCATGGTGGAGAATGCCTGTAATCCCAGCTACTCAGGAGGCTGAGGCAGGTGAATCACTTGAACCTGTGAGGTGGAGGTTGTGGTGAACTGTCTTCACTAGATAAAACCTTCCAACTCTTACTTCCAGTTCTAGAGATCATACCATTGCACTCCCACCTGTGCAACAAGAGTTAAACTCTGTCTCAAAAAAAAAAGATAAGAGCAAAGAGAAATATCCATTATTACACTAACATTTCAATCTCCTTTAAATGCAAAAACACATCCTTGGACAACGAACGGGGTCAGGGATAAAATGATTTAATAGCACCTTTTCTACAAAGAAGAATTTTTAAGTTTTGTCAAAATTATATGGGCATAATTTTTAACAGAGTATTTATACAGAGTTTTTGTTTTATTAAAGTGGGAGTTTGAAAATAGCAAGTTTTTCATTTCTGCTTTAGTTTTTCTTGCTGTGTTTAACACCTGACAGGATTAGAGCCATGTGGAATTACTGCTCTGAAACAGAGTTCAGTAGAATTCAGCCACAGTGGACTCCCTAGTTGCTGAATTGGTGGTTTTTTAATTTGTCTGGTTGAAATCATTGAGTTACAGTGTGCTAATTGCTTCAATGTAATAGTTTACAGATTGGATCCATTTCAAAATCTTTCTAAATCAAAGAAGGGAAACATACATCCATTAACAATACTCCCTTTCTGCTAAGAGAAATTCATGTTTTTCTCACAGATGACTTCACAGGAAGACATGAATTTTCCCCAAGGACGTGTGCATCTTCCTGGAGTTTTTCCAGGCACAGTTTAACAATGGTTCACAATTCTGCTGTGTGTTTCTGGAAGCACGTTCTATACAATATCTATGCTGTACCTGTTTTGTTATGGTGATTGTCACAGTAAACACACACAAGGATACAGTTGCTTTTTCATTGGTTTTTCATTTTGGTTTGGCTTTTTTAGGGTTTTGTTCTGTGTTGTGGGAAGGGGTAACCGAAGAGGACTCTATAGATTCCTTTTTACTGGAGAACGAAATAGTTGAACTTTACCTGGCACTGGCGTAGAACACAAGGCTCAGCCGGGCCCTGCCATTTGAAGGAGCTGTTATAGGTACTTCCTTCATAGGTGCAACCTAGACAGGAGACACAGAAGCAGGAAGAAAGGCCAAGAATGAATGTGGGTTTCCTTTACATTTTGGAGCAAAATAAGTTATGTTTTCTAAGCCCAGATTATCGATCACAGCAACCACCATGTTCTTTGGCTATTTTTCCCAAAAACACAACTAAGCCTTCTAAGTATCCACTTGAAATTCACTTACATTAATTCCTTGACTACTAAGAAGATTAATCTTCTGGATTATATTATCAAGTGCAAAGCCGTAGACTGATGAGCACTCGTGGCCAAAATGTCTAACCTCATAACTTGATTTATGCCTAATGATGTCTGAGGAGGACCAGAGCTAAAAACATCACTATGAAAAGAGATCTTACATGAGATTAAATTAACTCAAACTTGCTGAAGATCAACAGTAAAGTTTAAAACATGATAGAAAATCAAAGCAGGAAAATAAAATATAGGAATTGAACTAAAAATTCTATACCCATCTAAAATTCTTGAAGAGCTACTGTCTTCACTAGATAAAACCTTCCAACTCTTACCTCCAGTTCTAAGAGCTATGATTATTTATTTTTTATATTACTTTTAGGTAGTAAATTAGATTAAGCAAATCTGAAACTACCCAAGTATGGATTATTACATGTTTATTCATTGGCAAAAACAAAAGTCAAAGGCCAGAGATCCTCAAAAGAAGAAATAAGCCAGTTAGAGTCTCTGTGGAAAAAGGCCAAAGAAACAATAGTGTGGCGATCACAGCCTAGGTCTTGAGCCAGTTTGTACAACTAATCCTCCGCACTGTGGGTTACATGTTCTAGGAAGATGCACCTGGCTATGGCTACAGTCACTGTATCCTTGGGAGCCCAGTAGGCAAAGAGATTTAGCAATGCATAGTCTGGATTGCTTAATACAAAAAGTACAGAAGCAGGAACACCCACATGTGATAATGCAGAAATAAAAGGGCCTGGCTCTCTATTTCAATGACTGATTTCTGGCAAGCTAATCAACCTCAATTCACATCAGTTTTTTTTGTGCAAGACACAGAGAAAAGACTCACTCCTTCCATGAGAACTTTTAGATAATGCTGTGGTTTAAAAAAAAAAATCCCTCTTAATACATTCAAATAGAGTAATAAAGGACTTAGAAAAAATTCAATAGATGTTTAATTCCCAAAGAATTATGAATGATTGAGAAGGGTTCAGTAATACTCTGCTCTCTGGTTCCTACAGATCAAATTACTAAAGTACACAGCTGATTGGAAACACATTAGGAAAATGCTTTCATTATATATTTTTTAATTTCCTTTGCGTGAAGCGTTACAGAGATAAAATGTTCAACCACAGGAACCCCTAGCACACTACAAATTACGCCAAACCGAGAATGAATACAGTAAATTTTCAACAATGAAAACCAATATAAAACAATTTGGGCTAGCATAAATCTTACTGAACAAATGTACTTACAAGAAACGTGCCATGTGCATGTCTGATCCACTAACACAGACTCATTCAGATAATAAATAACTTGTTCTGAGAGATGGAGGCGGGGAAATCAGAGAACCAAATCCAATTCATGTTAAGTCCAAGTAAATATGAAACTCCTGCCAAGTCTGCCAGTGGAGTTTCCAAATATGTTATATATTTTCATCATCTGAATTAAAAAACTGAAAGAAAGGGTGATTTTTTGCTGCTAATAGTGCAGGCAAAGATCTTGCCTTTTTCGCTTTGGAGGAGGAAGTGTACTACAAAGTCCATGTTGGCCACGGTTAAGAGACTGTTCCCAAGCAATGCCAGGTCATGTGCAAAGGGCTCCCAAGAGGAGCACCAGGCTGCTGGATTATTCCACTCTTTATAGGATAAAAGGTATTGGAATAAATGGTCCATAGTGCAAAGAACCCAACAGTGTTTTCTGCTTCAAATAACTATCAGTGAGAAGCGTTGTTCCTTCACCATATTTTACTACATAAAGATTGGACAATAATACTGGAAAATCAGATAAAGGTCACGTTGTGAAGTGCCTCATTTCTTAACCACCCTTGTTTACACATCATTCTATCACATCTGGGTCCATGTAACAGATCTTCCCAAATGAAGGATTAATCTGAGTGACTGAATAGACTCCAAAACATCTGTGAAAATCTCTTTAATAAATGTAATCCACACCTTTTCCTTCTTCACCTACCCTCACTACCATCAACTACTTATGGAGACTTCAGTATACCAAGCATTAGAGTGGATTTCATATGTAAGGACTCTCAGAAAAAAAGATAATTAAAGAAAGGACATTCTCATCGCTCTTTGGGTTTATGTTCTAAGATAAACATGTTATTTTAATTCAAGAAACTAACTTAAGCTAAATGAATGACGTCTTATTTTCTGTTAGACAAATTTCTTTACAATCAATTCTATTTGCCACCAACTTTACGCTGCTAATGGGGTAAACAGACAATATCTTGCCCTATTTTTATTTACAGCCCACGGAGATGGAATATACTAACTATCTCTTATTGGCCACGGTAGAAAGAGATGCAGACAAATTTTCCATCATACATCCAGGCATTGCTTCCCAAACTCCCTCTAGTGAAAGTTTTGTTTTTGTTTTTTAATCCAGTGTAGACCTTTACTTTTATAAAATAAAGTGACTTACTAGAAAAAAATGAATTTCGAAGAGACAAAATATAAGCCCAACTTTTATTATTACATGTAATAGGCATAGAATACACTGCCAAATTATATTAAATGTTTCTGCTTACTGTCCCTTCCTGTACTCATCTTGTAGTAGACCAGCACCATAGACTACATTCTGGGACACATTCTGTGTTTAATTCCATTGGGAGGTATATTATGGAAGCAGGAGGAACAACCCAATGAAATAATATAAATACATTCAAGGGTTGATGTTTAGAATAGAAGCAAACTTACAGATATTATGGTTTATCTTCTTCTTTTTACAGATGAGAAAATTTGCACAAAAGGGCTGAAGGGCTTACTCCAAACTAGAATAAATTAGATATGAAACTTACACTAGAATCCAAGTGCTGCGTGAAATTTACATTTTTATATCCAGGTCTAAATTGCTAGTATTATTTTAGCATTTTCTAATTCAGCATAATATCCTTTGCTTTGAGGACTTCAGGGCCCAGGAATAAAACCAGCATTTGTCTATATAAAATTAAATCATAGCAGATCTGGTAATTAATAAAAGAGTAAGTGGCTAGAATAGTTAGATGACTGGTCAGGTAAATATGTAGCAACCACTAAAGTAGTTTTCTTTTTAAATATGTTAAAGAACCTCCCTACAAGGAATTTATAAACATTCATTAGTTTTCTTCTAGTGATAAAAAAGAATTTGAGATTTTACAAACTTCAATAAAACCATCAGTACTGTAGCAGGAAAATGTGGTGGTTTTCTGATAAAAATCACTACAATATCTTTAAACCAGCAGTTCTCAAGTGACGGTGATTTTGCCTTTCACCCTAACTCCTACCCAGGGACTTTGGGCAACATCAGGAGACATCGTTGGTTATCACAACTGGGATATATGGAGTGCTACAGGCATCTAATGGGTGGAGGTCCAGGATGATTCTAAACACCCAACAACGCATACCAAGAATTAACCAGCTCAAAATTTCAATTGTGCCAAGGCTGAAAAACCCTGATTTAAACCATCACACAAAACTCAATGGTTCCTCCTCACATCTAAAATAATACAAAAATGAGCCTAAACCATCTATACTTTCTTTTGTATATATCTTGGCTTTTTTATGTTAATTATTTTCAGGGTGGGGAAGAACTCCAGAGTATTTGTCCTAACATTCATATTCTTGTAGAGAAGCTTGGCTTAGCCAACTAGTCAACTCAGAAAATGGGGCAATGAAAACAGGAAGAACATAAATTAATTGAATCCACAGTTAAGCAATAAAACTCATTTTTCCTACTAGTTGTGACCTTTTTCAGTGGCCACATTATCCCAAGGGAGAAAGAATACCACATATTTTCATCATTCTGTTGTTAAAATAGCTGTTAAAAATCATCAGGACCATAAAAAATGGCATTGGCCTTCTAATGAGCCTTAGCTGTGCCTAGTTTCTCCCATCTAGTCTTAATCCTCTAATTTTTTCATATTAACATCAATCTAACAGCAAAGAACTGGATCTTAACATTACCAATAACCTACCCCCAGTACCCAAAGCCTTCACAACATGGCCCCAACCAACCTTTCCAGTTCTTTCCCTTCATCCCTTGAACTCCATGTCATTGCCTGGAGTTACTTTCACAGTAAACTCGCATGCTTCTGAATGCATGTTCAAGTTCGTCAACTAAGGCTATCTGGCTTCTGACCCCACCATCCCTCCACTAAAACTTCACTCTCTTGTGCTACAGCTGCCCTCTAACGGCCCAAGCAAAAGACACTCAGTCTTCATAGTTTGGAGCCTCTCTGTGGAGGGCCGACAGTGCTTTCCTTCTTCAGCCCCCTCCCACACCTTCCAGATGCTCTCTCCCAGTTATGTCTCCAACCTCTCTACTCCAGCCTCAGCTACTCTGCTGGTTATTTCTCATCTGCCTGAACTATTGCAACAGGCTCACTGACTGTTTCTCCTGGTTGTGGTAGGAACCTTTTTTAAGCCATCCTCCTATACAGCTGCCACTGTGTACTCTTCCTGGTCTGCTCAAGTCATTCACAATGACCAAGTGGTGCACAGCCTGGCTGAGGTCGAGACCAGGCACCAACCCCTAGCCCTTTTATTCTAGACAAATTGGATCAGAGTTTCCAAAAGAAGGAAGCAAAAGAGGAATCTAACATGTAGCCAGGATTGAAAACCATGGACCTTTACTATAAACATCAAAGAGATCCCAGGCCTGGCCTTGACTCACCTCTTCATCCTCTTTTCTGCTGTTCCCAAACTTGTACTCCCTCCATTGCAGACAAGCTCTACTTAGAATTCTCCCAAACATGGCCAGAAGATCTCATCCTGTGATTTTGCACATGCTGGTCCCTTCTTGAAAAGCCTGGATCTCATCCATTTTCTCCATCTCTACTGCCCCACAAGGACATCTAGGTCACCCAAGCTTTCTTTCCTTACCTAACTCATCCTTCAAGACTCAGCTTAATATCATAGTCTCTGGGAAGCCTTCCATGAGACTTCCCCACTCCGGTTATGCTCCTGTGTTCTTTCTCCATGCACAATGTGAATTCCAGGTCCCTTTGTTTGTGGGAAGGACTTGATAAATGTTTAATTTCATTAGTAATAAATAGCCATCACCAACATATAGCCATTCCTACAAACTACAAAAATAGAACATAGAAAGGGTGACATTCACTGGACCTTCTGTTTTCTCTTGGTTGTGTGGGCCCATTAACCCCTCCTCCAGAAACAGGAAAGCTTTCTTGGAGCTATTCAGATAACTTGCTTTCAGTAGAGTGCCTTTTCTTTCCAACATCTACTTTGGTTCCCCCAACTACTGGTTTATTCTTGACTATTTTTTAAGTAAGTATAGAAACAGTCATATTTATTTAAATTAGACCGAACTGGGAGTCTTTGAAGTCATTTCATGCCACATGGCACAAGTCAACACAGCAGACAGGTCTGCCATGCTTTGCTGCTTCCAGGCCACCAGATAGGGCACCCCTGTCCACGTGGACTTGGTCAGTGAGCCCCAATTACCCCAGCCCAATACATTTTTTAATGAACCATTTTTCAGACACTGTTCTCCAGAAACATATGGAAGTATAATCAAAAGGGATAAACATAAAATCTGACTATCCATTCTAGGGCTTAAACATTGTCCTTAAGAGTTCATTTAAAACAGGCTTTTATTACTCTTCAAGGCTCTACCTACCATGAATCCTGCAGGCAATTGTGCTTATTTTTGGCTAATGGGAATTTTATAGCCAAACCATTTCCTCAGTCCCAAGAGAAAGAATCAGACCCATGAACTGAGTTGTTAAATAGGAGTGTGTGCTGCCTCACCACAAAATTTTTTCATTGCTTTTTTAGATTTGTTTCCAATTAGGAATTCAATATGTGATTGAAATGAAATAATTGACAATAGAAAAAGAATGACAGAAAGCTATTTCACCTAATTTTTGATGATTTTATGAATAAACCCCAAATATGCAGAAATTTTAGATGAGTACAGTGAATCACTTGCAAATTCAACTCACTTCACCAGAATAAAGGAAGAAAAACAAACTTCCACATGACTTGCTTGGATTTCTAATATTTGTGTTTACTGGAGACTGTAAAGTGATGAAATTGTGGCTCAATATCTTCCATTGACCATAAGGTAAGAAAACACATAATATGAACCACAAATAAATTGGGATTCTAGTCAATAAAATATGCTTTTGAACTTTTAATGTAATTAATACAATAAAGGAAATATGCAATGCATTAAGGGAGAAATATCCTTGCTGCAACTTTTTATACATCAACCACCATTCTTGCATTTGCTCTCTTCTTAGCATAAACACTTCTAAACATGGGAGTGCGTCTTGCTCAGGGCTGAATCCCATTGCAAAAACCATCCTACCCTCAGCACCCCACTGTCAAGCACTCAGCCCTCACTGCCTCTTCACAGACAAAGAAGAATAACTAAGTTGAGCTCATGCTGGACAAAAATGGAGAAAGAAGGAAAATAGTATTACACCAGGAGAGACAGTCCTGTGAGGTTATAAGCCAGGAAAATGTCACTTGAAGGCCACTTCCAAAGGTGAAGTCCCAAACAGAATTTTAAAAATGTTATACAAATAATTTTCCAACAGGAAAAAGGAATAAAAGGAAAGAAAATTTAAATAATTGTATAATTATTATAGGTGAGGCATCTAACTTGGAGTTTTCACATAGGACTTAATTTTATCCTCATAAAAGCACTTGTATTAGTTTGTTCTCACGCTGCTAATAAAAACATACACAAGACTGGGTAATGTGTAAAGAAAAAGAAATTAAATGGACTCACAGTTTCACATGGCTGGGGAGGCCTCACAACTATGGCAGAAGATGAAGGAAAAGCAAAATGACTTCTTACATAGTGGCAGGAAAGACAGCAAATGCAGGGGAACTCCCCCTTTATAAAACCACCATATCTTGTGAGTGTTATTCACTACCATGAGTACAGTATGGGGAAACTGCCCCCATGATTCAATTATCTCCACCTGGCCCCACCCTTGACACATGGGGATTATCATAATTCAAAGTGAGATTTGGGTGGGGACACAGAGCCAAACCATATTAGCACTATAGAATAGTAACAGGGACCTCATAGCACAAAGGTAGCATGTCTAACTCCACAACAGATAACGTTTTACCCCAGCATTTAAAAATGAGGAAAGCAAGCTTCGGAAAAGCACAGTTACTCTGGGAACAAATGGCCACTCTTATGCCTTACTCTAAAAGCCATGTTCCATTCACTACTTGGGTTCTGCTAGACAGAAAGAGTTCAGGAAGTGGTAGCTTCAGTAGTAAAGAGTATGTCCCTGGGGAAGATGACATGCTGCCTTTCAAGGATACTTTCAAAGAATGTTCCAGTGGTGATAGAAAGCCAGTATTTAAGGTTAAATGCAGATTTTGTGGCTGGAGTGGCAAGAGCTGATTTTCAGGATTTATGTTTGAACTCTGTTTTAAATGTATTTACATTTGGCTACCAATTATGCTAAGCCTTGGGCCTTTCAACATTAGGAAGCAACAGACAATGAGGGCTCAAAGCATCAAATTCACATATCTAAGGGTGAATTCATGCATTTTTCATAATAGGAAGATGCTTCACAGTTTGAGATGCATAATAGCAGCCTAAGAAAATAAGATTTATTTAAAGACAACAAACAATCAACAACCTCATAAGATAAATTATGGTGGCTATAGACAAAAAGTCAAGAATGGGGCCCTCAGTTTCCTCAAAGTAATTTCAAAGACATCAGTGGCAGTGTAAAGAATAAATGAGTTATATACAATACACATATGAAACACTATCTGTGTCACTAATGCATTATCCTGCATGATTTTCATACTTTGGAAAGCATTACTTAATGTAAACTTTCTAGTTGATTAAATAGGGTGGTCAGGGCTTATCAGGAAATACTGTCAAAACTACTTCACCATCACTCTTTATCTTTTATTTTTAAATCTGTAATAATTATAGATTTATAGAAAGGTGCAAACAAATATACAAAGGAGTTCTATGCACCCTTTGTCCAACCTTCTCCAGTGTTAACATTTTGTATAAACTACAAGACAATAGCAAAACAAGGGAATTGACAATGGCATAATCCACAAAGCTTATTCAGATTTTACCAGTTTTATATGCACTCATTTGTGTCTGTCTGGGTGTGTGTGTCTTTCTGTAGTTTTATTACGTGTACATTCTTGTAACCATGTAACATACAGAATTGTTTTATCACCACAAGACTCCCTCAAGCTATTCATTTATAGCAACACTCAGTCTGCTTCTTGACTCTCTAACCCCTGACAACCACTACTCAGCTCTCCATTTCTATAATTTTGTTATTCAAGAATATTAAAGGAATCATCTAGTATGTAGCCTTTTGAGGTTGACTCTTTTCTCTCTGAATAATTCTTCTGGGCTCCATCCAAGTTGTCACATGGATCAAATTGTTTGTTTCTTTTATTGCTGAGTAGTGTTCCTTGGTATGGATATACCACAGTTGGTTTAACCACTCACCTACTGTAGGACCTCTGGGTTGTTTCCAGTTTTTACCTTTTGCAAATAAACCTGTGATGAACATTTGTTCATCACAACAGGACTCTGAGTGAACACAAGTTTTTCTTTCACTGGCATAAATCCTTAAGAGAGCAATTACTGGGTCATGTGCTAAGTATATGTCTAGTTCTTTATGAAACTGCCATACTGACTTCCAAGGTGGCTAAACAATCATTTGACATTTTCAGCATCAATGTATGAGAGATTTTCCACATCTTCACCAGCATTTGGTGTTATTACTCTACAGCTGACCCCTGACCAACGCTCTTGAAGTCAAAAATTCACATATAACTTTTGACTCCCCCAAAACATAACTACTAATAACCTACTGCTGACCAGAAGCCTTACCAATAATGTAGTCAATTAACATATATTTTGTATGTTATGTGTATTATACACTGTATTCTTACAATAAAGTAAGTTAGAGAAAAGAAAATGTTACTGATAAAGTCATGAAAGAGAGAAAACATATTTACTACTCATTAAGTAGAAATGGATAATCATGAATGTCTTCATCGTCATCACATTAACATAGGTGGAGGAAGAGGAAGGGTTGGTCTTGCTGTCTCAGGGGTGAGGAGGTGAAGGAGGTGGAAGGGAGAGACAGGAGAGGCAGGGACACTTGGGTGTAGCTTTTATTGTAAAAGATCTGTGCGTAAGTGGACTCACAGAGTTCAAACCCTTGTTGTCCAAGGGTTTGATGTTTAGTTTTTTAGCCATATTGATAGGTGAGTTAATATTTCATTGTATATTTAACTAAATATTTCATTGTAATTTTAAACATTTTCCTGATAGCTGATGCTAAACATCTTTTTATGTGCTTCATTGCCACCTGTACATACTCTGATGAAATGTCTTTTCATATCTTTGCCCATTTCTAATTAGATTTTTTGTTGTCCTCACAAAGCTTCCATAGAACAAATGGTTGTTATATTGATGAGGTCCAATTTATCAATTTTTCATTTTTATGGACAGTGCTTTTGGTGTCAAGTCTAAAAACTCTGCCCAGCTCTAGGTCACAAATATTCTCCTACATAATTTTTCTGCAAGTTTTATAGTTTTTCATTTCACATTTAAGTCTGTGATCAATTTTGCGCTAATTCTTATGTGATGTATAAAGTTTACTTGAGGTTTTTGTTTGTTTGTTTGTGTTTTGTTTTGTGTTTGTCTATGAACAGCTCTCATTGCTCCAGTGCCATGTGTTTAAAAAGCTAGCCTTCTTCCATCAAAGTGCTTTGGCATTTTGTTAAAAATCAGGTGGATATCTCTGTCTTATACCAGGTTCTCCATTCGATTCCACTGATCTCTGTATCCATCCCTCTGTTCATGCCATGCTTTCTTTATTACTGAGGCTGTACTACACACTTTGAAATTGGGTAGACTGATTCCTCTCAGTATTCTTGTGTTTCAACATTGTTTCAGCTATTCTAGGTCCTTTGCCTTTTTATGCAAATTTTGGAATAAGCTTGTCTATGTCTACAAAATACCTCTGCTAGGTGCTTTTTAGATCATTTAAAAATTACTTATATGGAACTATCAGGCTTGATCTACGCCTCACTGAGAAGCCTCTTCCACTGTGGGATGAAGCCTGCCCATGTTTGCCAAGTACACTTTTGGGAAGCATTTTTCCAAGGGTAATCCAAGTACTAAGAGCATCCTTAGGGGGTCTCTGAAAACACAGATTCCTGCACTCATCTTTTTCTGCTTATCTGCCACCTCTGCTACCCAGGTAGGGGCTCTCTGATGAAAAGTGTGAGCTGAGACTCATTTGCTTGGGATGATTTTAGATTGTGCAGCCAACAGAAGAGACGTCCAATTCAACAGCACAATGTTGTACAAAGTCTTCTGGGAGTCTATGTAGCTGCCTCTGATCTCAGGTCGTGAGATCAGAGGGGTTCTCTGTTACATTTGAAACATGGGTAGATTAGAGCATTAAAGAGAAAAATTCACCCATTCTAAAAACAGGACAAAATTGATAAAGGCCTAAACCTATGGGCAGGAGCTGTGGAAGAGACTGCCAAGTATCTATTAAGAAAAGCAGCTACCGACCCATGTGACCACACCGGGAGAGAAATGAGGAGAAACTTCCACACCATAAGCCCGTACCTCATCCAAGCTGGAGCTGAAGGAGACACTCACGGGAGCTGTACTGGAATCTCCCCGCACTCCCTGAATCTCAGAGCAACCATTGATTTCTGAATTTCAGTTTACCAACAAAGTCTTATCCTTTTAAATTATATTTCTTTTGTTAGTGACTCTTGTTAAAGAGAAGAGAAATATCAAACACCTGGCTTGTAGTCAGTGGTGTGCTACTCCTATTTAACAGCCAGCTGTCTAAGAGGAAAAAGCCCTGACTTTGAAATGCGTTCTGACTTTCAAGATAGGAATACTCCACCATGGTCAATTCCAGGCTACTAACATGATATCAACAAAAACAGTGTTGGGAAGATAAGCACGTCAGCACGCCATGGTTTACAGTACTATATATTTTAACATTAGATGCCATTGGTTCTACGAAACCTTTTATCTTCCTAACAGGAGCCCATGAATATTTGGGTAGAGTTTAGGGCATTTTATTAGCATTAGAGGTCATACTGTTAATTCCATGTGCCTAGATAAAAATACTTAAGCATACTAACAGTCACATATTTTCAGTTTATGGCATTATGTCTGGCTCTCCTTCTCCTAAACTTGGTATATACAACACATCATTTAACAAGGAGAACATTCATTCCAGGGGCTCCCAAGCCTGCTGAACATCAGAACCACCTGGGGGCTAATTCAGAGTACAGACGCTCAGTGAAATCAACACTAATATCTATCAACAAATGAGTGGATAATCAAAATGCGGTATATTCATACAATGGGCTAGTATCTAGCCTTTTGAGGAATAAAATTCTAATACCTGCTACAACATGTATAAACCTTGAAGACATTATGCTAAGTGACAGAAGCCAGACACAAAAGGACAAATATAGTCTGACTCCACTTATATGTGGTACTTAGAATAGGCAACCTTATAGAAACAGAAAGTGGATTGCAGGTTATTGAGAATAGATAGTGGTAGTGGTTGTTCAATGATGTGAATGTACTTAATGCCATCCAACTGTATACTTTAAAATGATCAGAATGGTAAATTTTATGTTGTGTGTATTTTGCCATAAAAAAGAACACAGTTGTCTTGGCCTCACTCATTGGGGATTATGATTCACTTGGTCTGGAGTGGGGCTCAGGCATCTGAGTATTTTACAAGCAGCCCTGGAAATTCCAAGACACAAGCAGGTTCAGGATCCACTAATCTAGTCCAGCCCCTGCATGATACAGAGGGGAAAACAAAGGTTCTGAAAGAAATGTCTTGGCCAAAATCAAGTAACTAGAAGTGGCAGAGCCAGGAACTGATGCCCCATCAAATTCCAAGTCCTGTCTTCTTTTCCCTTCATTCTTCAAATAAGTGAGGGTCTTTTTGTCTATTACACAATCCTCAGGCTGTGAGGCATAGAAGTTCCCTGTCTAGAGGTCTGAAAATATTAAATGGGCTTTTGCCTTCAGCTCCTCTGTGTGGCCTTGCCCTGGAGGTGTGAAGATGTTTGCCTTGCTTCTGCATTCACAGCCTCACCAAGGTGGCCATGCCACAGTCCCTGGAACCCGATATATTAGAAACTCACAATGCAGGTTTGGAGAATGCTTGGACAATCTCAGACAGTGAAAGGACTGTCTCGTGTTCAGTATAAGCCAGTCAATGCCCAAGCATGTCTGAAGAAAACATCTTCAGCCCTTGAACCACCAAGCTACTAGAAACATAATTAGCTGGCTCTGGCATAAATAAGCTCATACTGAGAGAAAGAGGCACTCAAGTTCATGAACATACCCATGTACTTTGTTCACTTTCATTATCATATCAGTCTTGTTAAACATCAATCTTTCTAGCAGACAGATTTCTAAGTCAATACACATTAGCTCTAAGATGAGTTTCCTCTCCAAAAGAAATCTAGAACATTTAATTCTTAGAAAAAAGAAAAGAATCAACTTCTGAAGAAACTACAAGAGTATTCCCTGAACAAAGTCCAGTAGGAACGTTTACCATTCAGCTTGATGATCATTTTTAAAATAACAATCAGATGCCTATACACTCACACATCTTCATCAATAGATGCAGGTCACATATATGGACATACTTTCAGTTTCAGAGTTGCCAAATTTAAGCAGCAAAAAAAAAGAGAACCTAGACAGACTGCAGGGACTTCGGTGTCAAATCGTTCCTCTCCCAGGGTTTCTGATGATGCACCCCAACTTTCTACCTAGAATACCTCACTTCTCTCAGCTTTATAGCCCTCCATGAAACAATGTCATTAGAAGCCTCACAGGAGATAAGAATGTTTTGGTTCCAAAACGTTTCAGATGATAAGCGTCACTGTGACTTTATTCTCACAGTGAAATATACCATAAGACAGGAAGGGGAAAAATCATCTTAAAGTGCTGAGCAGTTTTGAGGGAATGTGTTCTCTTTCCAGGTCCACAAGGTGGCGTAGTTTTAGGGGCAAGAACTTCCTAACACCATGCCCCTCTCCCATCTCTCTCCATCCAGGAGATTTTGCGTTTAAATTTCACGGGCACAGAAGAAACTAAGAGTCAGTCACTCCAGCGGAAGTTCTAAGGAACTCCTTTCATTGGCCTGGGGTCTTAGAGAAGGTGGGGGGTTCCTCCCAGGTTAAAAGTCCCTTCTTCCACACCCCTCCAGACTCCATGTTTGGATCCCCTTCCACGAACACTCCCTTTGTGGAAGCTGTTTTCTCTATCCTGGATTTTCCTTCTGGAGTCCTTTTCCACGCTCTCTCATGGAAGGCTGTCTTCCCCCTCCTAAACGCCATCTCTCTCTATTCCCTTCCACTCAGGGTGGAAGCTGCTTTCCTCTCCTGGATTCTCTCACTCAGTGTGAGAGTTAGCTATTTCTTTCTCTCTCCTTCTCCTGTTTCTCTCTCTTTCTGTCTAAATAAATCACTTTCTACAAACACTTTTGAGTCCTGCATTTACTGCACACTGCGCCGTGGTCCCCTCTTTCATTCTTGAGAGGGCAGGAGGCCAAGAACCTGCAGAAACGTCCTCTCAGGGGAGCTGAGGGCACCCTGAACCCCAGTATTACATTTTAGCGAGCCAGTCAGGAGAGGGGTACACCAGAAAGATGGGTACAGCCAGCAAAGTGGTACAGCCGGATAAGAAGATTTCAAAATCGTTAGTAAAACCGGCCCCATTCTGTCCTGTCTTGTAACACTGGAGCGGCAGTGCCAAGCTGCCGCGGCGGCGGCAGCATCCCAGCCAGAATTAAAAGCGCAGTTTTTTTTTTACCTCCAAGCTCTCTCTCTGCTCTCCCTCTCCTTCTCTATCCTTCGGTTATTATCTCTGGGACCAAAACCTGCAGGAGCCTGTGGGGATGGAAAAGGTGAGCAACCCCCGCTTTCCACTCCTTGCCAGCGGAAACAGCCCAGCCCTGGGGCGGAACTCAGTGCCCAGAGGTCAGCCAGAGAAAAACAGCGGGGGAGGGGCGCGGTACAGCCCAAGCCTGCAGGGGACCAGGGAGCACGGTGGCCTGGTGCATGGTTCTGGCAGGCCTCTCCTGCGTTCCCCCAGTCCCAGGCAGCAGGGTAAAAAGCTCCCCAGGACATTCGCCTGGTGGCCACAGGTCCCTATGTGGGCAGTGGCCCAACTGGGCACGTGGTTCTGGAGGGGTCAAAATGGCCACTGAAAGCTGAGGGGGTGGGGGAACTCACAGTTAATATTATGGGTAACCAACCTATGAATTGTAACAATTTATACATCTTTTTCCAGTTAGAGAAAAAGAGAGGGTAAAGAAATCCCTCTTGTTTTTTGGTCTTGTTTTTTTCTTGTCTTGAAAAACATACTAACAACCTCCACTCAAATTTCTGGGGCCAGGTGGATAAAATTAGTTAAACTGCATAGGTTAAAATATCTATGCAGGCATTCCAGAATCTAACAACTTTCATCAAGAAGCACATGAGAGAGTCTCTTAAGCTCAAAATCATGGAGGAAAAAAAAACAAAACAAACAAACAAAAAAACGGTAGCACAGGAACTAGAAATGAGTAGCTCAATGGTGAGGAGGCAATGTAATCTCCAAAGATGTTTTAAGTGACAGGTTAGAGTCTCAACATTAAAAAAGCTAAGAGTAAAGCTAAAGACTTCTATTTGGTTAGAAATGAAACACACACACACCCCCAAAGAAATGAAACATGCACACAGAGAGAGAGAGAGTATGCAGAGGCTGGCTCTGGAAGGATCCCCAAGCACCTGGTGCAAAGGTTGTCTTCAGGACAGAACACAAAGTAGCTGGGACAAAGGTGGGAAGGAACCTTACTTTTACTATAGATACTTTTGGATTCCTTTAAGTGTGTAATTGCATGATCTGTTCAAAATGGTGAATGCAGCCAGGCACACACATACTCACACAAGAGCAAAGTTCATCTCAATGTACACTCTGCAGTAATAAGCAAGCAGTCATGAGTACTAGAGAGAGGAAAAAAAAATTAAGTTGAGAGTTCCCAGAAAAAAAAACAATTAGTAAGAAAAGCCACTGGTTCCTAAGCTACATGTTGTCAGTCACCTCCAAAAGCTTCTCTGCCCACATACTTCCTTTGAAATTGTTGGTCTACCCAGACTATAGTCAGTTCTGGAGGGAGACGGAGGCTGTGACTGGGTGAAGAACTGCTGAGTTCATCTCTCTCTCTCTCTCTCTCTCTCTCTCTCTCGTGTGTGTCTCTCTTTTGTCTCTAGAGCCATCACAACTCATCTCTCCTCCTTCTGCTTATCTCACAGGCAGTATGATACTGTATTAGTCCATTCTCACATTGCTATAAAGAAATACCTAAGACTGGGTAGTTTATGAAGAAGAGTTTTAATTGGCTTACAGTTCCGCAGGCTGTACAGAAAGCATGGCTGGGAAGGCCTTAGGAAACTTCCAATCATGGCATAAGGCAAAGTGGGAGCAAGTACCATTTTCACATGGCCATTAGGAGAAGAGAGCGCAAAGGGGGAAGTACCACACACATTTAAACAACCAGATCTCCTGAGAACTCACTCACTATCATGAGAACAGTAAGCAGGAGATCCACCCCCATGATCCAGTCACCTCCTACCAGGTACCTCCTCCAACACAAAGATCATAATTCAACATGAAATTGGGGTGGGGACACAGAGACAAATCATATTACATGCCAACCAAGAAGAATGGGACAGTGGGAATCAGAAGACCCCCTCTGCCTCTCAGCATGTGCAATCTCTCTCATCAGGTAAGATTTCCCATCTGCTAAATCAGAAGAGTAATCACCACCACCTCAGGGCTGAATACAATTCTATCTACAAAAGCCTAAGATTGGTGGATTGTCTTTTCTTTCAAAGTATTCTCTAAAACTCTTTCACAATGTAGTTTGCATGACTGAGAGACCTTTCAGGGGAAGGCAACTCAGTTCTTATTTGGGGCACAAAACCTGGTGCAAACAGCATCCAGGTTGATCAGATATAATAACTACCAGAGAATTTGGCCATGTCTAAAAGAAAGGAAAGCAGAGGTTGAGGAAAGAACCACTCTTTTGTTTCGGCAGCAGACAATGCATGTTTACAGTTGCCAAAAGAAGTTTGGTTAAAAGTAATCAACCAGATTGGCACATGGCTAACTCAGTCTTTCCATCTTAAAACATTTCAACAATAAACAATTCACTCTGTCACCACAGAAAGTGTGATTATTTTCATATAAGAGTTTTTGAAATGTTTATTTCTACATATGGTAAGTGGCTGCCTCCCTCCAAAACAACCACATAGCAATATTCTGAAAGGCATGATCGTCTTCCAAGTCATTCTCAAAGCAGCACTGAGAAGGTCCCTTATTCATGACCTTTTATTGTACAAAAGGCAACCTATAATTAATAATGCTTAATCTATTACCATTATTCATAGTCCCCCTCTACATTGGTCAGTAATTGGTCTATAGAAATGAGCTCAATTCTTTTAAATTTCTCAATGCATGTTTTGCTCTTTAATTCTTATTTAACAGAACCTAGGGCAGTTTGCCTCATTTTGGAAATCGATGTGCAAATATTTATATTTTGCCTTTTTCTTTTCATTTCATGAGACATCATAGTATTTTTAAATCAAACAGAAAAGTTAAACTTTTAACAAATGCAACACATGGGATCATACCCCATAGAAAAACAAGACAAAACGCAGAAAAATCAAAGACGAGAAAAAGTTATGGAAAATAAACCCCACTTGACAAATGAAAAGACTGGATTTTTTTTTAATCCTTCATCAAACTCTTGTGGACAATTAATATTTCATGTTCTATATGAGGAAAGAAAATGGAATTTGACCTACAAATGTCTGAAACACACCTTATTCATTTATGATGTGCTAATAACAAACATATATTCAGATAACAAATACATTATTGTTCAGAAAAGAACCCCACATTAAAGGGTGATTTTCAGTCCAAGTAAATACAGAAAAGCTGCCAAAACCATCTGTTTGACTCCCGATGATCTCATTTGTTTTCATCAAACAATATTGAGTTTTTTCAGATTAGATTACTCTTCTGCTCAGTTGTTAGGCTATTTGGATAAAAATGTGTAACTATTATTAGTATAAAAATAATCTCAAAAGCACAGTGAAATACTTGCCTGAGAGAAATTAGTTATCATTTACTTACTTTTTTGTTTTAAAGAATATTCTAGCTTCACAAAAGCTAAGGACAATTTGGTAAGCAGCACTATTCCACAAACACCTGGCCCATGGATTAGTAAATAATTGTTAAATTAATGAACGAATGGAACATATGAGCAATGCAATTAAACAAAACAGGAACACAAATCTATGCACACACAAAACCTTTCTAAGAATACTTTTGAAATATGAACTTTCCTATTTCTGTCCTCAGGTAGATGTACTCTCCTACCACTGCCTCTTCAATATCAGCATCTTTTTCAGAGGAAAATAAGTCAAAGTCATGATAGGCTGTTATATTTTTGTCTGACCCTCTACCCCTCCTCAAATAATCAACAAACAAACAAAAACTTATTACAGATTTGTTTTGATTCAGATTTGTTTAATTCAAGGAAGCCTAGAAACTGATAACTTAACAAGTTCCCCAGGTGATTTTGAGTGGCAGGCAATGACTAAGACCTATGTCATGCCTTTGTGTGTGCCAGAACCTTCACCCAGGAACCTTCTGCAGAGCAGCTCTTTTTGAATGTGATTAACTTTTACTTGTTCATAAATAGGCATTGCTCTTCTGGAAAGCATTCCCAGGCACATCCCCAGTTCCTTGCCTGCTAGCTATCTTCCTTCTCTTCTGATATGGTTTGGCTGTGTCCCTACCCAAATCTTATCTTGAATTATAATTCCTACAACCCCACATGCTGTGGAAAGGACCTAGTGGGAGGTAATTGAATCATGGTGGTGGTTTCCCCTATGCTGTTCTCATAATAGTGAGTAAGTTCTCATGAGATCTGATGGTTTTATAAGTGTCTGGCATTTTCCCTGCTGGCTCTCAATCTCTCTCCTACTGCCCTGTGAAGAGGTGCCTTCCACCATGATTGTAAGTTTCCTGAGGACTCCCTAGCCATGTGGAACTGTGAGTCAACTAAACCACTTTTCTTTACAAGTTACCCAGTCTTGGGTATTTCCTTATAGCAATGTGGAAATGGACTAACATACCTTCCCTCTGCACTTGGACATGCCTTCCCAGAGAACTTCTCAACCAGATGGTACTTCTGTGTACTCCATGAACCATCCCCCGACCCCAGTTCATGGAAAAATGGTCTTCCACGAAACTGGTCTCTGATGCCAAAAAGCCTGGGAACCACTGTGTTAAATGCTCTGAAAAATGAGGCTCCATTTATTTGCTAAGGAGACTCCACTGAATATTATGTTATATATATATAAATATATAATATATAATATAAATATATATTTGTATTAAAAATTATTTTATTTCTAACTTATATATATCATATCATATATTATATATAAATTATATTATATTATATATAAATTATATATAATATAATTTATAAATAATATATAGTATATATAATATATAATTATATATTATATAATATACGTATTACATATATTATATGTAATATATATAAATTCTTTGACCCTAAGACAATTGTGCTTAGATATTATTTATTTTTAAAGTAAAGTATTATCAGCAAACTTCTCCATTGCTATGATTCCTCACTAAATCACTCTCATTGAGCAAGAACAGGCAAAAGCTTCAGCATGAATATGCAGGTGCTTGTTAGAGGACTTATCAGAAATGCAGCTGCTACTGCTGTCTCAGAATTTCTGCTACACACTGATTTGTTGTTGTTGTTTTCTTCTATATGAATGCAGAATGCAAAAGAGTTACAGAGTGGTTTACTGGGATTCCTTGGGAGGCCAAACCCAGATTGGGTTAACACTCAGATCTGAGGGGCCTCCAGGAATGCCCTCTTGAGAGTCTCCCTCCAGTCCTTATTCCTTTACTATGCAAGGCTCTTTGGTTTTAGCTTCTCACCTTTACTCATACTCAAAGCTAAAGTCGAAGGTACAACTTAACTGCCCAAAAATGTGGTCAGAAACAACCAAATGAATGTTGGTACATTCTTACAACAGAATCTTACGCATCTATTAAGGAAAATATGTCCAAACAACAGAGGTTATGCCCTAGTGTTAAGTGGGAAAAAATATAAATAATGCAATATGAGTAGTAAAATATCAAGCCTGTAAACACTTTTACATGGGAAAATACAGAAATAAATATATCAAATGATAACAATTGTTACTTCTGGATGGTGAGATTTTTTTTTTCCTGCTTTTCCACAGTTTAAACTATTTTTTGAGGATTCTCCTATGAGCATACGTTACAATTCCAATCAAAAAAAAAAAAATCTCCAAAATACTGGGAGTCTCCAGTACTTAAGAGTGAACAGGACTGTGTCCCTTAAAACCCCTGAGACAAGCACTGTATTATGCAATAGAAAGAGAGAGAATGAAGGGTGCTTCTTTAACATCCACGCCACGGCCCCTGAAAAGTCAGACTCATTGTATTAGTTCATTTTCAACACTGCTACACAGAACTGCCCAGGACTGGGTAATTTATAAAGGAAAGAGGCCTAATTGACTCACAGTTCAGCATGGCTGGGGAGGCCTCAGGAAACTTACAATCATGGCGAAAGCTGAAGAGGAAGCAAGACACCGTCTTCACAAGGCAGCAGGAAGGAGAAGTGCCAAGCAAATTGGGAAGAGCCTCTTATAAAACCATCAGATCTTGTGAACACCATGGGGAAAACCACCAACATGATTCAATTACCTCCCCCTGGTCTCTCCCTTGACATATAGGGATTATGGGGATTAGACTTCAAGAAGAGATTTGGGTGGGGACACAGAGCCAAACCGTATCACCCATTCAGGAATCCCTCTCATGAAGATCCACCTCAGGGGAAGAGCAGGATTCTTGACCTCCCACCAAATGCCTTGGGATTTCCATTAGGAAGAGAACTCATGACACTGTACTTGCTGGCCTATTCTTGGGTCCAGTTTGGTTAGGAAGAGGCTTATCATCTTAAGCCCAAAAAGAATATTCAGAAAATGTGTTTGTCTTGGGTATCTCTTTCCCTTGAAAGATTAGGATAAGAGAAGGAATGGGTGGTGATAAAGAAACTAGCAGGTCAAGAAGGAAAGAAGGCTACACACTACAGCATGAGAAAGCTCCCTCCACACAACCAATCATGGAGCAGCAAACAGAGAGCCTGTCAAGCATGGCAAGGGCACCAATTATACTTCTATGACCTGAGAGATGGTGACATGCAATACGGTGAATGCATCTTTCCATATTAGTCCCTCCAACACAATTGTCCTCGTTTTTTGTTTTTGTCTTTTTTTTTTTTTTTTTTTTTTTTTTTGAGATGGAGTTTCACTCTGTCACCCAGCTGTAGTGCAGTGGCATGATCTTGGCTCACTGCAACCTCTGCCTCCTGGGTTCAGCAATTCTCCTGCCTCCACCTCCCCAGTAGCTGGGATTTTAGGCACCCACCACCACACCTGGCTAATTTTTGTATTTTTAGTAGAGACAGGGTTTCATTATGTTGCCCAGGCTGGTCTCAAACTCCTGACTTAAAGTGATCTGCCCACCTTGACCTCCCAAAGTGCTGGGATTACAGGCGTAAGCCACAGTGCCTGATACTGCTGTCCTGATTTAACAAATGAGGTGATGAGATCAAGAGAGGGTCCATGTCTCCCCCCTGCTCACATGGAAATGTGGTAGATGAGTTTCCTGAAGCTTAAGACAATAGACATTTATTGTCTCACAGTTCTGGAGGCTAGAAGTCCAAGATCAAGGTGTCGGCAGGGCATGCTGCCTCTGAAGGCACTTGGGAAGAATCACTCCTTGCCTTTCCTAGATCCTGGAGGCCCTGGGCGCTCTAGGCTGGTGGCAGCGTCACTCCAGCTTCTGCTATGCTTTGTGTGTCTTTGTCTGTCTCTGTTCTTCCTCTTCTTATAAAGACACCAGTCACGTTGAATTTGGAGCCACTCAAATTCAGTATGATTTCATCTTAATTAACTGTATCTGCAAAGGGCCTAGTTCCAAACAAGGTCACATGCTAAGATTCCAAGTGGATGTGAAATTTTGGGGAACACTCTGCCACCCAGTACACTTGGATTCTGATTCAACAGGGTGACTCCAGAGCCCACAACCTGAACACTGGGCTAATGCTGCCTCCCGTGTGCCCCCATGCTGTGAAGCACTGTTGACATATCCATGGTGTGAAATCCCCAAGGAGCTGACCATCTACATGAAACACAGAGGGGGAAAAATCACACCACTGCAGTATCCATGTGGGCTTCTGGAGGTCATAGAAATCTAAAGGAGAACATGGTAGATAAGGGCTGAGCACCTTGAACACAGGCAGCACCCAGATAGGTTGGGAAAAAGACCTGGGCTAAGGCCAAGAGAGAAGTGAAACCAGAACAGCACATTCCAGACAGAGCATGGGGCTGGAGGGCAATGGAAAATGAGGCTGGAGTAAGAAGACATTAGAGATGCTTCAAAGACAGGCGGAGGGACTTAGATCTACTTTAGAAGGAAAGGAAAATTTTAATGAGGACCAAAATGATAAAATACAGGCTTAAAGACTTCTCTGGCAGAGGTGGGCAGGGTGAGTGTGGAGCCTGGAAAAACTGAGTGTTAAAACTTGTTGACAAAATATGTTCATATGCGTGTGTACAAATATGCAGGGCATGGTGATTGCCCCTTCTCTACAACATTTTAACAACCTGCCTTAGACAATAAACCAAATATGCAGATGCTCACATAGTTTCATATCTCTTCCAGGAGAGCACCCTTCCTTCCAGCCCCAGACACACACACACACACACACACACACACCCTCTCCTCCCCCACTTGCGTGCACCCCAGCCAAGAACTGAGTGAAAAGAAAGGTGAGAGAAAGAGAAATAAAAATGCCTGAAGCAGCAGCCAGGAGAGAGAAGATGGCCAAGACATCAATCACCTTTGCACTGCTCACAACAGGCTCCCCTCTGCTTGATGGCCAGGGCGCAGTCTCGGGACAGCACGGGGCACTTCTCTCTCTTACATGTCACTTCCTTGTTCTAGGTAAAAAGAGACAGGAGACATTTGAAATAAACATCAAACAGAATTCCCCAAATCCTAACACATGGCAGAGGTTTTCCCAGCCCGCCTCTAATGTTGCCTTTACTTGGCAAGAAAACACTGTGAGAGCGATAGGATTTTGCTGTCTCTGAAAGAGAAATTCCCACCCAGGAACGCAGGACTTTGGAGATCAGAGTCGGATGAGAGGAGCTGAAAAGTCCCTTCTTTAAAAAGCCAGCTTCACCTAGATAACCGATTGCCGAGGGAGAAGTTGTCTCCCACTCTGTTCTAAGGTTTCTTTTTAGTACACACTACAGAAATGATAATATTTATGTAAACCATATTTTGCCTGTTTGGCTACCTGAGCCAGGACTGCATCGTGAGAACAAAAATATTTTCACATGGCTGTCCAACAATCCTTAATAGTAGAGTGCATTAAAATGCAGCAATCTAAAGTTCCAACTCAAATAATGACAAAATTGAGTATTGAATCGGCTCGGTAAAAGAAAAAATAATATTCTACATTCCAAGCAGAGACACGGTGGTCAGTGTTTTATAGCTGCGGGACGGCTTCGTTATATTAGCACTTACACTAATGAAAGTGTGGTGAACATTTGCATCTTTGGTTTTTTCCTGAAAGGTTAGCTGTTAAAATGTCTTACAGAAGATACAAACGTGACTGTAGATGTCTGCTTGTATGTGGATTGTATGAACCTGAACCAAAAATACTGTCTCAAAAATTCAACAAAATGTGAGCTTTACCAAGTGTAGACCACATGCTAGGTGCTTTCATTCTCACTCAAATTCTGTGAGGTCAGTATCATTATCTGCATTTCACAAACAAGAAAACTGCTGCTCAGAGAAGGTAGCTGACTTTTCCAAGATTACGCATCTTTCCAGTGGGAGAGATGGAATTCGAGACGAAGACATAAATGCGTGCGCACCTATGCCCTTCCCTGGATGACAGCAAGCACTATCAGTGCCTGATTTGGAGGCAGGTTGGAGAGGAGCAACTGGCCAGCTCTGCTCACCTTAAAATGAATAGACAACTGTCTTGGAATATGTATTAATAAAAAGAAATCCAGACTCGGCCCTGACAACAAATTTGAGACACTCCTCAAGTGTAACCAGTATGCTTCAATGTCATGAAACTAAGGAAGATCTCACCATTTTTTCCTCAGAACAAAGGAGATACATGCAAGCCTGCAGGGTGTGTGTGTGTGTGTGTGTGTGTGTGTGTGTGTGTGTGTGTGTGTGTGTGTGTGTGTTGGAGTCTGGGAGCCCAAACAAAGCCCAAGCACCACGGTCCAACCCTAAGGTAGTTCCAAAATAAAACTTGTCACCTTCTATGCCGCCCTGAAATTCCTTGCGAGTTCCAGAGCCCCCCAAGACGCTTCCAGGGTCTAATTCTAAAATAAATCTAGGTTGTCATCTCCTCTCCTCTCAAAGATCAGAACATCTGCGAGTCCCAGAACCCCACTCCCTCTGACTCATAGTCACAACTGCCCGAGAGTGAGTTCTATAGGGAGGGTTGGGCCTTGCCTTGCCTACAGCTGTTTCCACATCAGTCCTGTTATTTCCCTACCCTCATGGCTTTTGCAAGGCCAACTGAGGCACAGAAACAATAAGCCAGGACCAGCATTGCTCAAACTTGTCCACTGAATAGCACACATAGAAAACGACTCTCATTTCAGTTAAGGAACACTGGGATGAACGTGGTGAATATTCCTGAACAGCCCCAGGACGTGTCCAGCACCCAGAGAAAGGAGATCAATCCACAGTCACCTGCACCCCACACCTGCAGGGGTTGCTGCTGCTATTTTGTTTTTTCTGGTTCTCCTTATGATGGGAGGGTGACCTGAGTCATCCGTCATCCAGTCTTCTCTCTCTCTCTCTCTTTCTTTTTTGGGGATCTGTATATGGTGGGTACCCTCAAGGGACTAACCTCATTTACTCCTAAAATCCTGTGAGATAGTAGCCTTCATCCTTAGCTGCAAATTAGTATCCGCTGTGGAGTTCTTAACACTGGCATGGTCTCCCAACCCCTGAAGCTCAGATCTGGTCCATCTAAGGACTAGGCATGGGTATTTGTTCAAGTTCCCAGGTAATTCCAACGAACGTTGGGTTGAAAACCACTGCTGATGGGAGAGTATTTCTGTGGCCACTGGGGCTGAGCTGGGATAAGGAGCTGTCCACAGTCCCTTTGTGAACAGCAGACCTACAATCTGAAGCCAAGCATGCTGGCCCCACATCCCCCAGAACTCCTTCCCTCACCTCCTGTTCTCCATGATGATGGTGGCATCAAGGCTAACTATAAGTCACGGTCCTTAGATTTATTTTTATAATTTTTTACTTAAGCCACAAAAGTCATACATTGTTATGGCAACCATTCAAATTGAAGAGACATATTTTTTAAAAATTAGTAATCTACCCCACTCCCACCAAAGTCATCAAGGACTTTTTTTCCACTCAGACACGTATTTAATAACTGTAGAAATCCAAAAGAATTAGCATCAAATCCTGAAGTCGTGAGTGAAGCTGCGGATTGGCTTGACTGGGCTCAGCCACTGAGCTGCCTCGACGGCCAAGGAGCAGGTTATAACTATGCGGACTTCTATGTTGTCTTAATCTCATTGTATGTATTATGTATTTAGTTTCAATAAAGCATTTCTACCAATGGCTCTGGAGCTTGAAGGAAGACTAAAGGAATGTGTAGTGATTCTGAGGACGGTGTATACCTACGCAGCAGAGCTATGGGGGAGAAGATTAACAAAGTCCTATCTTCCAGTACCAGGACGTTCATGAGTGGCAGTCCCATCCAAACAGGTCACTAGGGCTAGAAGGCTGGACCCTGCCCTCTCTGTCTCTGAACTGTGACGGGTTCTTGCTCCCTCCGGGGTATATATGTTGTTTGGCACTGTTGACAGTGACTTTGTTTTGAAAAGCATAGTTCTTGCAAGCTATATTTTGATACTGACTCTCCCCACCCCAGGACAATTGCGAAAGGAACTTCATTAACAGAGCTTCTGTTACCAGAACTTTTTGGCTTTATGCATTCAGCAAACCTGGCTGCAGCCTTAGCCAAGGGCTACTCCCAAGCACATCTCCTCTCTGAAAGGAAGAATCTTCAGATACAGAGAGTTCAAAGCTCTAGGGGCAGTCAAAGTGAAGACTTAATCTGGGATCTGATAAATGGGAAGGTATACACTCGTTTAAATATAGGAACTCTTTGCTGACTTAGAAACCTGGGAGCCAGTCAGAATCCATCACAGGATCCCAAGATTCATAATAAATAGCTTGTAATTACAGTTCAGCATAAAATTATTCCAACCAGATGGTTTGTAGATTCACATCTGGATTTTTTTTTTGTACATACACAAAGAGCAAACCTAAAGCTTAGCTGTAGGTTTAGTGGGATTTTCCCCCCCTCTGATTACACTGGAAGTTTTCAAATATCCTATCAACAGTCGCATTGGTACAGAACTGCCATATCTGATCATTGCCCTGGTGTCTGATTGGCATGGATGTGGAGTATGTCTTTGGGATCCCAGGCCTTCCAAGAAAAAAATTTAAAAGCTCAGGGAATTGCTGGTGAGAGCCTGGTTTCCTCCATTTCCTTAATTGAGTCCAGCAGCTACAGAGTAAATTCAAACACAGGTTAATTAAGAGCACTCTATTCGCTTTCCCAATTTTGCCAAGAGACAAAAACACTTGTTCTGGAGCCAGTGGCTCTGGTGAGAAGTGGCACGGCACACGCAAAGCCAGGCCTTCAGGACTCCCTCATCCCCGGGCTGCCTCATGCCCACATGCACTACGTGTCATTCACCACCGTGGCTCGAGGTCGTGGCTCATACCATCCACATCTACATTCAAGAAACATTTTCTAATACTGGCTCACACTTACTGAACTCCCTCTGTGTGTGTTCAGGCTCTGTGCTAAGAATCTTATGTGCATTTTTTACACCATAAATTCCTCATGATCGCCATCTTACAGAGGAAGGATCAAGGTTAGGAATCTTGCCCAGGGTCGCCCAAGAGACAGATCTGGAATACAAATAGAAGTCTGTCGTTAAATGCACTTTGCTACTTCCTAGGCTTTCAGGATACAGAAGAGAACAAAACAATGTTCCTGCCCCAAGGCCCCAGGGGGAGATTGGTACCTTCCTGGTGGCTCCAGACAGGAACTCTCTAACGAGAGCAGAGCGACTCCAGGAGCCTGTGTCATAGCCAACCATGGGAAGGTCTGCAGACACCAGCTGTTTTCTGGTAACAAGGAAAGTCGTTCCAATTTGGATATCAATGGGGGATGTGCCTATCATGCCTCCAAAACTCAGACTGGCATCTTCAAACAGTTTTCCCCAAATTCCAGCTT
The DNA here is from genome assembly GCA_036589455.1 of Ateles fusciceps. Taxonomy (NCBI): domain Eukaryota; kingdom Metazoa; phylum Chordata; class Mammalia; order Primates; family Atelidae; genus Ateles; species Ateles fusciceps. Next base: position 15,203,927 of record JAZHEH010003329.1, read on the forward strand.
GGGTTTGAGTGTCCTCAGATCTAAACAAGAGAAATAGTGGTAAAAATGCACTCAAGGAAAAGGTCAGAACCTAACCAATGAATAAGGGCAATAAACCTCACTGCATCTTTCATCCTCAGCCTCTCGTGTGTCCCTCTTTCTAGGGTTGCCAGGGTTGCCAGCGAGTGGTCTACCTGTTGTCGAAGGTGTCTGTCTGCACTACTGCCTCCTTTCGGGAAGATCGTTAACAGATTCTCTAACATTGATCAAATACATCAAAACCCAAAACATAGCCCCTAGAGGCACATTAAATGAAGTGTCAACATGAAAAACTAAAAGGGGGCATAGAGAGTAAAACATTTTTTAAAAATCAACATGACTGGCAACAGAGCTCTATAAGGATGTGAGCCAAACCACAGCTCCAGCCGCAAGCCAAGTTCAAACAGGATTCCGGCAACCAATTTGCTGTGCCGGAGATCTGCCACGCGATGGCAGCACAGAGCGCCTTGGTCTCCTGAATTGCAGCCCTGAGACCGTCTGCGCCTTGGGAGCATTTCCCAGTGTCTGGTGTGGAGGGAAATGAGCTCTCCCGTAAGCATAGCGCGGAGGGGATACCGAGAAGATAGCAGAGCACCACTGTGAAACGTTCTTGCGTGCTTTCCTCAACCAGAAAACCATGCTTTTGAGATGCTTCTGTTCTATTCCAAGCCCCAATGTCTTGAACGTATTTTTTTTTCAAAGATTCTTCCAGAACCAATCCTATTATGGAATACGAAAAGTATTCCCTGACCTTTCATTTATAATAACAAATAATAGAATCAAAATCTGGAGAGGAAAACACAGCAGCTAATAAGATGAGGGTAGGATCCTTTATTTTTAGACTATGAAACACCATCACAAATCCCTTGAAATAAGAGTGGACATGAAAATACCTCGTGCCTGCCTGCTGATCGTCCATTTGATGAGCCATGCTACGAAGGTGGCAGATCAGCATGAGACCCTTCCCCTAGATGATGGCATTATTTTCCCTCCATCCCTGTTTCTGATGACAGCAAAGCCTGCCTGGGAGGCAAACAGCTGTCATTTGGCAAACTAGCAAATTCAAAGTGACAGATCCTTTTTCAGAAAATCAAGAAGGCTGTGAGGTTGCGATAGGTTTTTCTGCTCTAGTGAACAATACTCAATATGTCAGTGAAGCACACAGGCCAGGTAGTGTGACTGCAGGGAGTAAAGCAACAGAGTCCCTGTTATTTCATCGCGGTAGTCGTTTTTGGAGAGGAGCTTACAGATTTTGCTGCCTTCAAGAATTCCCCACCAAAATACAAATACCCCTGGGGGTAGATCCACATTCATCCCAAATAGCCAATTTCCCATGTTATGAGCTCCTAGGACAGATGCCCCAGCCTGGCGACTTTGAGAGGAAATGTCGCTTAGCCGTGGAGGCTCCAAAGGTGAAAAACAAAGCCTTGGCACACGTGTCACTATACTCAGTGCTGCGGGGAGAGAGACAGAAATCATGCAGCAAGGGTCCCAGTCTCCAGAAACCTACAAGCTCTTAGGGAAATAAGACAACAGGCATCAGCAGATGACACAAACACTGCGGTGTAACCTGTGGCACAACAAGAAGCACGAAAGAGAATTTCACCTTGATTCGAAAGCCATCATCCTTGGTGAGCACAAACAGGACACTTTCATGCTTACTCAAATGTTTATTATCAGAGAATTTACACAATAGTGTTCCACATGGAGAGTCTCAAGATGGCTCAAATAGGAATTTGTTGTTAGGCATATGGATGTCTTATTTCAAGTGCCCCAAGGAGGAGGGAGCAGGGGAAGCTGATCCCACATCAACGTGTATATTCTCATTGGAATTTCTAGTCTCTCTGTGTATGAAGTCAAAGAGGTCAACTTCTCCTTGAAGTATCCCCATTGTAACACAATTCCAGATCCCAAAGAGCCAAAGGGAACTTTATAGCACTTTTGAACACAGGTCACAATTTCTCCCAGGCAATATTATACCACTTCTCATAAACAGAAAAATAATACTTCATGTTTACATAGCACCTTTCTTCTAAAGAGCTCTGTAGACATTATTTCATTAATCCTCACAGGTTTCTTAAGATTTGCAGATGGAGAAATGGCACACAATGAAGCTAACTGTCTCAGATCTCTCAAAGAAGCAGCAAGCAGCAGACCTGGGAACACAACCCCAGTTCCCAGCCTGGCTTATGGGACCAGCTGGGAAGGTTAGTTTGTAAGGCACAGCACTAAAATGTACAGGAGTATCATATTCAAATTAGGTTAGCTCCAATAGGACTGTTGAGATTTTAGGAATAGACTAGTATGTAGTTAAGCTAGTCTACAGATTTTTCTGGACAGACCACCAGGGTCAAACAGGCGAGGTCTCCTGCCACGTTTCTGTCCTGATATGAGAAAACCTATAAGAGGTTCCACGAAAGCGATCAGCCAGGATTTGGGCAAGCAGACCTGACTTGAAGCCTTCAAGGTTGTAGAATGCAGAGATAGAAACAAAAGCTAAGAAAAGAAGTGTGTTGGCAGCAACCAAAGACCCAAAGGGGCCAGATTTAATTGCCTTTCTTTGTGGCAGGGTCTTGCTCCATCATCCAGGCTGGAATGCAGTGGCACAGCCATGGCTCCCTGCAGCCTCAACCTCCCAAACTCAAACAATCTCTCGTCTCAGCCTCCAGAAGTAGCTGGGACTACAGGCGTGCACCATCACAGTCAGCTAATTTATTTTTATTTTTTTGTAGAGACAGGCCTCACTATGTTTCCCAGGATGGTCTCAAATTCCTGGGCTCAAGCGATCCTCCCACCTTAGCCTCCCAAAGTGCTGGGATTACAGCTGTTAGCCACTGCACCCAATGAGATTTCATTGCTTATCAGCAGTTCTGATCATTGGAAATGGTAAAATAAAGTGATGACCTCTCTACAACCTTCGGTGAGGGGGAAATCCTTAACAAGTGAGCATGAACTCACAGAGAGGACAGAATGCAAGCTTGTACCTGCTCCAGCCTGTCTCCTTTGGACAAAATCTGTTCTCAATCTCTTGGAAAAAAATAACGGAGCATGGGTAGGGGGGCCCTGAGATAGCCCAGTGATTGCCAATGGCAGTATTAAATTTGATTGATGATTTATTATTTTAATTAAGCTTTTCCCTACTCATTCTTCATTACTGATAGGAAAATTGACTTCCCCATAACTCTTACATAGAAATATCTGGAAGAAAAAAATAAAAGGCAGGTTGATCAGCCACGAAGCCTAAGCATACAAGCGCAAGGCTCTGGGTCATGTCTCTCAACTCAACAGAACTTGAAAAAAATAGAGAGAAAGACAAAATGAATAAAAACCTTTCTAAGATGAAGAAGATGAAGCTGAAAGGGAAAAGGACCCAAACTCCCCAGCTGAAAGAAGTGGTTTCCCCCAAGACCTCCTTCCCAAGTGAGTTTAGTCCAAGAGATGGGAGGTGTCAACTGTGGCCTTTGCATACTATGCCTCAAGCCTTTAAGGTAAAGTGGCATTTCCAGACCTTTCTGCAACCCCAACCTCCACTGCTTTTGCAAATCCCTTCCATAGGGCCACAAACAAAGCTGATCCATCTCTAACCAAACAGTGAAGTAACATACCGTTTTTTGCAGGCAGGTTGCTGAACTATTAAGAATAATAACACCCGACATTTATAGAAAACCTATTACATCCCCCATCGTGCTGAATGTGTTTTGTGTATTTTGTCATTTAACCCGTGCAAAAAGCCTGAAGAAGGCACTGATTTACCTCCCACCCCATCTTATAGGTAAGTAAACTGAGGCACAGAAAGGTTAAATGGCTCCCACCGAGGTTATATAGCCAGGGCAGAGATTCAAACCCAGGACTCTGATATCAAAGCCTATGATTTCATCACTATGCTATACAGCTTGGTTTAGAGGCTAAATGAGCCACCTTTCTCTTGCAGCTAAGAATTTAAATGTTTGCCTTTGTTAAGCACCCCATTCTCAGACCTTTATAAACCTCGGTGCTTTATGGTTTCATTTTGAACACACGAGTAAAAATAGTGACTTTTAGGAAAGACAGATTAAGTCTCTGACTTAAAAACTCAAAACAAGTCCCAGTCTCTGAGTGCCTGGTCATTTGCAAGGCTGACCAAAACCTGGACCCAAACCTGCCAAGTCCTCTCATTTCTTCTTTGACTTGAGCAGGAGGGCGTACTCTCCTGGGAGGCTTGCAGCATCCCACGGCCATAATTTTGTAAACTTAATGTTAAAATGTCTTGCAAGAACATCACGCAATTCATTGCACTCCATCTGGGAGTGTTATTCTTTTCCCTCCTGTCTAGGCTCAACGAGTCTTTACCCCAGAGACCCAGGACCTGGCAAACACCGCCTCCTCTGGCCCAGTTCACAGTGCAAACTCTGAACAAAGCTGCCCTTGACGCCCGACCATTTAAAAAGACTTTATGAAGCCCACTGGGGCCCCCCGATTATTTTGCAACAAGTCATATCCCATGAAGAAATTCACTTCTCTGCAACACAAAACAGAGGGAGATTAAAGAAAAAGGCAGGGGGGTGGAGGAAAGAAGTAAGACCCCCTGCGGTTCTGTCTGGCCAGAATCGTGTCTTTTAGTACCCATATCCTCTACAAAGACGATGTTCTGGTGATGTATGGCCCTAATACATCACTAAATGACAGTGTTCTCCTGATTCTATACCTTGAAAATATGACACGTGCCAGCAGAGGCAACAGGGGATTAATAAGGAGGCCCTTCTGATATTTACGTTACCTAACATTTCCATTTTTTTAAGGGGCTTTAGTTTGTTGGAGGGATTTTTTGGGTCCTATTCAGCTTAAGGGTTTAGGCTGGCTTTTTTTTTTTTTTTTTTGGCTTTTTCAAGAAACTCATGTAACAAAGAAACACAGGCCATTAGAATGTCCCGGCCGCTCAAGTAGAGGTCTGATTTAAAACAGGGCAGTGTCAAACGGCTCCTCATTCTGTTTAATCATATTTTGAAATAGAACCAAAACATTAGAGATGGCAGAACACAAAACAACAATCACCAAATAAAAATAGTAGCCCAAAGAAAGTAGCACTGCCTGTTTCTTATTAGACTGCACATCGTATAAGCAACGGGCCTGCTGGCAACGGCACATTCGCGTAACTGGAGCGGACGGAACATGCGGAGCCAGGGATTGAGCCCCGTGGGCCCTGCCACAGATGCAGCTCTGCCACCGTGCTCGGTTCCCAAAAGCAAACCAAAAAACCAACAGGTAGGTTGCATCCCACTCCGCCAGCGGACAGAAGCCAGGCGTGTGAACCGAGAGGGGTCATGGCGGCAGCCTGCCTTTATGTGGCCCAAATGCCTCAGCCAACCCTTGTCTCTTCCTAACAGAAGGGACTCCAACAGCTGGGATGTGGGATGGGGTCGGTGCTGCAGAGAACACTTCCAAAAGACTCCTGGGAAGAATTTGCAGGCCAGGGGTGAGAGAAATGGAAGCCCTGCAAAGCGGTGTGGCTTCACGCGCAGGAGGCCCGGCTGCCTCCTCAGCACCTCTGGTTATTTTACACCGCTGGGTGCCCTTCAGCACATGATGAATAATAAATCTGCTTCTTCCTCTACCCAAAAGGAAAACAAAAAAGAAAGTGGTGATGAAATTTTATGAATATTTTTGTGCCTTTCTGGTGAGTTATTTTGAACTAGGTAGAAGATGATAAACCACATTTTGGGGGTCCAACGCCAACTACCCTGTAGGGTCTGGGGCTCAGAAGGCATTAGTGGGGCTTTCCAGACTCGGGGGGACAGTGTAGAATCTTCTGGCCAGGTTGGCAGGGGTTTTGGAAGGAGGGGGGGGGGAATGGGGGTAAAGAGTTAAAAGTGGTAATAAAATTAGGAAACTCCATAGGAAAGCTCGAGACCTGACATTAAAGAAAGAGATACCTGGAGATGTTATTTTGACGGCCCCTTTCTTGACTTACTGCAATATAGGAAGTTGGGCTGTCTGGTATCAAAAGACATATGACTCAATGGGCCTTTGAAATACACACAGAAATGACTCTCTGTCAAGGGTAGAAGAAGAATGAGCACATACAAAACACGGAAACCAAATGTCTTAGATTCCCTTGGCAATTGGTGGTGGCAAAACCACTTCTTTGTGAGGCCAGCCCTGGAAGGTTGTCACTCTTGTCCTCACACGTCTCATTCTTGGATCACGTACGTATGGTGAACTCACCAGGTCCTCAAGTGTCCCTCATTTCTGTGGGTCAACAACAAGCCACGGAGCCAACGAAACAGATTTTCCACAGATTGCCCTGGGAAAGCCCGCGTGTTGTTGGGAGTTACAAAAATACCTGATCTTGACAAGTAAATGGAGCTGACATCCCAGGGAATAGGCAGGGAGGAGGAGCCGCTCATAGACCATCTGTCATTTTGACAAAGTAACTTTCTGGTCACCAGTGAGACACTTTTAAAGACATCCGCACAATTGACCCCGACCACCAGCAATCACAGAGCCTTTCAAAGGTACCCCCTGGGACAAAAAGCCGATCGGCTTTAGAGCTGGATCCTACAGTCCTCCCTCCAGGTAACAGTAAGAGTGGGGTGACACCTCAGTTGCTGGAAAGATCTCTGCTCCCAGGCGATCTTTACATTAGTACCAACTATAGAGGGTGTCCAGTTAGCCCAAGTAACGACAGGTAGGGAAGCAGAGGAATAAGAGCTCTCTAGCTGGCTAGAAGTTCGCAGGACTGAAAATGTCAGCCTCGGACAGCATCCCCCATATGAAGGCAATTCTGTGAGCTACAGTGGGTCTGACTCATTCACCAAGGCCATTAGCACTGTGTTCTCTTCACCAGAGTTTTCCCAAGGGTCATATGCAGATGTCAGAAAAAAAACTGGAGAAGCCACAGATTTATTTCCTCGGTTTAGAATGTAATTTTAATCCACTAGCGTCCATTTGCAAACTCATTAAATCATCAAAGAGTGCCAACTTTGCAAATAATACATTTCTGAGATTAAGGTGTTATAAAAAAAAAATGAGAGCAGCCAGTTACCCACAAAACATTATCAACATAAACTTGTTGCTGAAGGGATTCACAACATGTGCCCATTTTTAAAAGGAAAATATCAACCATGATTAGAACCATTAATCGTTAATTTTAACAAGGTTTCCATCACAAAACAGCTTCCAGAAGCTTTCACACATCTAAAATAAGGCAAAAGTGTCTGCAGAAAAACAAATGGCCATGAGAAACATGTGGCATTGGGACTATAAACTTGGATTTTTCTGCAGGTCAAACCTTTGCACTGCAGATTTCAGTTCTATCTGACTAAAAATCAACGAATCTGTTTAATTAATATTTTTGAGCCCGTGCTGCAGGCCAGGCACTATGCCAGATTTTGATGGGAACAGAAAATATGAATCAGACACATCTTCTGCCCTAGAAGAGCTTACAATCCAAGAGGGAGACAGACTAAAGCATAAACACAGCACAGGCACCTCCCATGTTGCAACATGAGAGGCAAGAAGTGCTGGTTACCAGCTCAGAGAAGCGCAGAGGCGAGCCGGGAACCGTCGGTTTCGACCAAACTCCACTGCTACAAACTCCTTGAAATCATCCAGAGTCTCTTCGTTCTTTAGACACTACGTGGGCCACTGAAATGAGCCTTTAAAACGTTCTGTTATGCAATTATCTCACTGAGACAGAATTTGACCTACATCTGTCAGCATTTTGGGATCTGACAATCCACAAATGAATCTCCTTCCATGATGACGGTCCAATGCGTTCCAACCGAAGTGTAGCAACCTCACTCGGCGTTGGAGCAGTTGAAGAGTTTGTTTCACATACATCACGAAAAAATAAGGGGTGCTTATCTTGTGCCATGATTTTCTTGCTCTATGAAATTGTAATATTTAACACACTTTGCTAGTCTTTCATCTATGTTTTAGCTAAAATATAAAACACAACATATTGGATTTTAACTTAAATTCTAAAACCAATAATTATCATGCTACCAAGTCCACCATGAGTGGTAATATCTATTTTTTAAAAATGGTTTTCTATAATTTTATTCTAGAATGATATTACTCATTGCACAGTTTGTTGTGATTACATTAGTGTTTGGTGGAGATGGCTTTTCATCTCTCAGTAGATTTGTTTAGTTTTCCCACCATCAAACATGATACCCAAAATAGTGTAAGTGATGAAAAGGGCAAGTCATCAGGACAGAAAAAGCAAAGTTTAGAGTAGAAAGAAGAGGTCATCATTTATTTTGAGGAAGAGAAATAGTTAGATCTTCAAATTACCAAATCAAAAAATTAAACCCAAATGGCACAGATGAACTCGCCAAACAAATATGCACTGAACGGGCCCAGCATTGTCCCGGGTACTGATGATACAAATGAACATGGGAGGACCGTGCTGGTGTTCTAGCAAGGACGACTGCAGGGAACAGGAACACACCCACGAATGATGTCATGGGCACTGGGGGAGGCCTCCGAGAAAATGAAGTGGGACAAGGGAACAGAGTGACAAGGTGTGAAGCGGTTGGGGACAGTGGTCAGAAAAAAGACCCTCTAATAAGGAGACATTTGCTCCTGCACCGCGGCGAAGGAAGGAGAATATGTAAACATATTGGATATGTGTGCACCAGGCACAGGAAGAGCAAAGCCCCAGTGCAGAGGGGGGCTGGGTATCCTGCAAGAGTGAGGAGGAGCGCAGCGTGCAGTTGGAGCGCAATGCGAGGGGAGGGTGCTTTGGGAACTGAGGCCAAGATGGCGTCCGCAGCCGCACCGTGCAGTGCCGTGAGGCTGTGGTTATTCTTCAAACTGGCTTCCAAGTGAGATGAGAAGCTGCGGGAAGATTTTGCTCAAATAAGTCAAATAATTTGTGTACTTTCAAATGGTCACTGGTTGATAACATATTGTCCAAAGTCAAGAGCAATAACAGGTAGTTAAAAATAATCCAATATATTTTCAAGATTTTACTAACAAGAGTTGCAAATGAATTGAACATGGGATGCAAGAGAAAGAGGAAACCAGGACCCCAGGACTCCATGGTTGATGGATGGCCTGAAAAGATGGAGCCATGCAGCTGATGTCACCGGCTGGAGCAAACTAGGTTTAAGGAGTGGTGACAAAGCAGATCCATTCAGGCCATTTTCAGTTTGAGATGCCTGCCAGCATCCACGTGGAGATGCCAGGTAGACAAGTGGACAGCTGCAGCTGGACGGGAGATGGGGGTGCGGCAACACAAATGTGGAAACTATCAGCATACAGGTGGTTTTAGTCCATGGATCTGTATAAAATTGCTTAGGGTATGAATATAAATAGAGAATACATCTTGGCTGAATCCTGGGACCCTGCAATATTTAAGGTTAGAGAAGATACAGAAGATCCACCAAAAAGAAAAGTAAGCCAATAAAATGGAATTCTTATAAGTCCATCACACAAATGCTGAGAGCACCATATGTGTGAGTTCTTACCCACATAGACACATAAACACACGTGTGTATGGACAACTATAAGTGGCCCTGGCTGAGATCATTACATTAATTCAGTGACCACCAGAGGTCACCTTCTATCAGCACCTGCCCCTGTGCCAGATATTTTAGTGACCGAGATATCCCAGGATGGGAAGGTTGTTACCCACTATTTGAGGCTCACAAGAGAGGCTGCCTAGAGTGCCTAGTGGCCACTGCTGGCCACTCTTTACTCCCACTACTACTAGTTATCACCCCTTCCAACCTACATCTCAGAAAGTCTGATTTGACTTAAGTTTAGGAAAATTCTGGTTGGCTAGAAGAGCTAAGAATTTCAGAGAAAAGGGCAAGGACCAATGTTCCCAAACAAGAGGGCACAGACCCACTAGAGCTGAGTGACCAAAGCCTGGGTGAGGATTACAGATGGGTGTGGGGGGGTGGGGAGAGCGGGCATTAAACACTTGGCAGTAATAGAGAGAAAGGGAAAGGGAAAATCTCTCAATTTAAGTTTTTCTTCTCTGTTATACTGAGTCTTGAAGCCAAAACCCGGAATGAACAGAGTCCACAGTCAGAGCCTCCCCCTTTTAATTTCTTATGCCAAAAACTGTGGCTCAAAGATAGGAACCGTGATACTCATCTACAGCAGGGTAACTAGGATCCAAGGATCTAGGGAAGAGTCTACAGATACAGGCAGGCATTGGCCAAGAAGCAGAGAAGCCAAGACCCCACAACCATCTTGGGACTCACTCTGGAAGCGAGTGAGAGGCAGAGGTCAGTGGAGAAATTAAAGCTAGCAATGTGTTGCAACTTTGGGGTTAGTACTCCTCTCTGTTCTTTCAACATAATATTTCCTTCCCACATATTAGAAGGCTGTTAAAATTTCCCCTGGGCATCATCTTCACCAGGCTAAATTATATCAGCACATCATCATTAGTAAAAAAAATATTTACTAACCCCCCACCTGAACACTTGACACTGCTCCAAGCTAGCCCGTTAGCTAACCCCAGCAATCCTCTTCTCCAGCCTTTGATCAAGATCACAAGTGGGTCTCCACCAGCTCTCCAGCAGATCATCCAGCTTTGCCTAGAGAGCAGCTCCATGTGGCACACTGAGGGGTATCCAAGGAAGAGAATACAGTCATGGGTTCTTAGTTTCTGTTTCTGGTTGGGCCAGGAAAGCCCCTTCCTCATCCCTCTTTTCTGCTTATCACTAGAAACAGAAATTAAAAACCATGACTTCAGGCTTAGAAAAGCCTAACATAAAAAAAAAAAAAAAAAAAACAGAACAACAACAACAACAAACTAAGGTGAGTTGGTGAGTTGGACAAGCTCTTCCCTACAAATGTCTGGCCACCGTGTTGTGTGGAGGAGGGACAGCCAGCCCACTGTAATGCCTGTTTGTACATTTCAGTATTGGGCTGAACTCAAGAATTAAAAGCTGAGACTGAGGAAAACTAGACACAAAACTCAGGGAATGGTGACATCATGGAATTTCTGCACTAATGACAAAGAAAGAAAATAACATGGTAAAAAATAATAAGGATGGAGACGAATCCCTGGAACAATGGAATGCCAGGCTAATTTAAAAAAAAAAAAACAGTTTAAAGGATTCCCATTTAAAGTATGGAAAATTGTACAGCAACGTGACCAGAATTCTGTGAAGGTGATGGGAATCAGAGCCTGGTTGGCTTGACTTTACACTGTCCCTCAGCAGGGAAAGAAGGGTGTGGGCAGAAACAGGGGCAGCAAAAGGGAGAGAAAAAATACTAAAATTTCCCAGAATGGCTTTGTTCTGGACAAGGAAGGTACCTGCTGGCTGTAAGTTGCCAGCAGAAGGAAACAGCTTCCTGCAGAGGTTTTGGGGAATCAAGGGGGTTGGAGTAGGGTGGGGAGCTGGATCCCACTTCACCTGGCCCTCAACTCTGTGTTATTTGCGTCTGGTTCCTCTAGATGTGGCTGGATCCCACCAGGTCAGTCATAAAACCCTAGGTTTTGTGTCAAATTGCTCCATTTAGTTGGCTCATGCTGACGAGGCAAGAAACATAATGTCACGTCAGCTTGGTCCTGCAGCTGCTACCCATCCCAGAAAGTCCGCAGGAAACAGAGTGTATCCCCGTGGGAATCCATCCCATGAAGGGACTGGAGGCAGCCCAGCGAGTCAGCCTGTCCCCACCCAAAGGCAGGACACTACCTAACTGGACCACAACGACCGTTAAAAACATAATCTCCAGGGAAGCTGTTTGCTGGGTCTCTCTCACTGACCCCGCAGGGCATTTTCTCAACCCTTGTGGTTAGGTGGCATTCTCTGAAAGAGAGCTCTGTGGAGTCTGCCTGGGATGGGACAGGATTCTGGTACTTGAATTGTAGTCCCAACTCTCGCTGATTGCAGTGGGATTTGCGCCTTGCTTTTCCTTTTCTGAGTCTTAATGAGCTCAACTATGAAACAGATTTCTTAAGAATGCCAGCACTACCTCACCCAGTGTCTTTGAGAAAAATGAAGTTTGGACCATCCTCAGCTTAGGAATACAACGTTTGTTCACAAAATATCTATTAAGACTTAAAGTCTGCAAGCCGCTGTTCTAGATGTTTTGATCATGAGAAGAATTACATGCTATTCCTATCCTGAAGAAGCTTCAAGTCCAATAGCAGAGAAAGTCATGTAACTAATTAATAAAAATTCAAAGGAGGGAAGAGTAAGGGTTATAATAAAAAGTAACCAATATAAAGTCTTCAGAGAACAAGTGAGTTAATTCTGATTGGGTGACTAAAGGAGGTTTGATAAAGATGACATGAATAGGGAAAGAACACTTCAATAAAGACAGTTAATGTGCAAGATAATTGTGTAAAAGTTCCGCAAAAAGCAACATCATGTAAACGATAGTAGATCTATTATAGCTTTACACCAGTAACAGAATTTCATCTGTACCTAAGATTTAAATATAAACATACATGTTTATGTTTATGTTTATATTCATATTCATATATGCCTCTCTTTCTATTATACATTAGGTGGAAAGAGTGTTTCAAAAATTGGCCCCTAGGTAAAAGTCACTGGAAGAGTTTATTAAAAATGGAGCTTCCTGGCCAGGCACAGTGGCTCAGCCTGTATCCCAGCACTTTGGGAGGCCAAGGTGGGCAGATCACGAGGTCAGGAGTTTGAGACCAGCCTGGCCAATCTGGTGAAACCCCGTCTCTACTACAAATACAAAAATTAGCTGGGCGTGGTGGTGCACATCTGTAATCCCAGCTACTCAGGAGGCTGAGGTAGGGGAATCCCTTGAACCCAGGAGGTGGAGATTGCAGTGAGCTGAGGTCACACCGCTGCACTCCAGCTTGGGTGACAGAGCGAGACTCCGTATCAAAAAAAAAAAAAAAAATGGAGCTTCCCCGGTCTGTACAGGAGCTGGCCAGACCTACTCCGTCAAGATCTTTGGACCAGGACACAGGAAATCTGCATATTTTAGCAAATTCCCTGGTGATTCTTACACACACTAAAATCTGAGACCCACCACTGTTGGGGCCCTGGTGGAAGAACAGAAGAAACTGAAGGCAAAAGTCTAACCACTGACTTGTTAACGACCTAAAACTGTGTGAGAGAAAACAAGTAGCCAAATTGAAGTGTGTGAGGGAGGAAGGGGCAGAGGCCCAGGGAAGGGATACATGAAGCAACATAATTGTGTGCCCCTTGTCACTAGTGTTCAGGGTCCATTGTATAGGTCCCAAGAACACATACACAACGATTGGTTTCATTACACATTCATTCACACTTTCATCTAAGATTCTAATGATAGAGGGTAGTTTCCAAACTAAAACCATTATTCAAATGTTATATAAATAGATACATATAGATATATTGGTTCCTCCAACAGAAGCCACCCCAGACTAATGAGATGCACAAAAAGGATAGGTTCCTGTGCCCTTCCCCTGCCAACCAGCTCTTCCACAACTTCTGATATATATGTGTGTGTGTGTGTGTGTGTGTGTGTGTACATACAGATACATAACCATTTAAATTCTAGCACGGTCAAGGTCTAACAGGTTGCTCTGACTAATCGAATATTCCAAACCAGAGTTAATATCTCTGGCTTGCGTAAGTTAAACAATTTTCAAAGAACTCTAAAGGAATAAAAGATATCTAACTTCAAAACTATCTCAACCATAATTTACTCCCCTTCTGTTCATGTAAAAAGCATTGCTCCTGTCTTGCAGTGCCTCAGGACATTATTAACATAAATGCTCAATAAATGTGTGCTGAGTTTAATGACCATCAATCAATCATTTGCCTACTGCAGTCCTGCAATGCCATTCTCACATTTCCTGCGGAGCCCCTACCATGTGCTCCCTGCCTAAGCTGAGCGCCGCTTCTCCTTTCCCTCTCCCACCGTCCCACCACCCTCAAAGGGGTCTTGAGGATATACAGAAGAGCCCATTAATTCAGAGTTGGAGGTTTGCAGATTGAGAGGTGTTTTACTACACCACCACATTTTAGCTTCAGTTTATGAACCCAGGGCAAATTCACTCTGGATTTAAATACCCCCACATTCAGGTACACTGCAATAACCTGGAGGATTATATATCCCTTGCAATAAACTGGAGGATAAATATCTCCCTTGAAAAAGCCTAAAGGTCCTCAAAGCATACATTAGGCTGAACCACATAAAATTGCTACTCCTATAGGTCAACATCAGACAAATAACAACAATTTCATGACTCCACAATCTGGGGGCTCCAGATTTCTGTAACATGACTAATTAGCATGCAAAGTAATTTAAGAATTTTTTTTGCCCTTGGTCAGCATATGGTTTACCTGAAACTAAAAAAAATTCACAGTTTTTAACAATTCCCCTGCACACAGATGCACCCATGGAGGAAAAGGAAGCAGCACCATCTGGTACATGCATTTCCAGCACCTCCCAGCAGGGAGAGAAAAGGTCTGGTTCCTCCAACAGAAGCCACCCCAGACTAATGAGATGCACAAAAAGGGTCGGTTCCTGCGCCCTTCCCTGCCAGCCAGCTCTTCCACAACTTCTGATTTGAGTCACCACTAAGGGACAAGAAATTTCATCCTGGTGCTCACCTATGTGCTAATGGGGCTGCAGCTGACCTCTGGTGGATCCCATTGGGCACCAGGATCATTGTTTCACATGTGCTTGAAAACAGGAAATCACCACAACTCAAGTCTAATGGACCCCATTCCCCCCCAAGGGGCATAAACACAGGCCCATGGCAAGACCTTAACTGTTTTGGCATAGTGGCTCCCAAGTGGGAGAATATCTGCTTCATCTTTCACGTTCTCTCATTCAGGAAAATAGTGTCCCCCCTGAGACCAAAAAAAACACTGCTATGTGAATGTCTTGATGCTACTGCTTTTACACCATAAATCCACAAAGCAGGAGAGACTCAGCAGGCTATGAGTGTCTCTGGAATTCATGAATATCTGAGCGGTAAAGAAACAGAATGAGGCAGGCTTTACTGGAGGCAGAAGCTGCAAGTCCCACAGGCCACTGAAGTGGAACAGCCTCTGCCCTCTGAGCAAGAGGGAGCAAATGTAGTATCT
Organism: Ateles fusciceps; assembly: GCA_036589455.1. NCBI lineage: Eukaryota > Metazoa > Chordata > Mammalia > Primates > Atelidae > Ateles > Ateles fusciceps. The sequence continues at coordinate 15,218,950 of JAZHEH010003329.1, forward strand.
TGGCACAATGGTTCTGTTCAATCAGAAAGTCATGGAAACTGAATACCCCAGTATCTTTTAATAAGACATGGAGCAATCAACATGGCGAAGAATGAAAATGACATTCATTAATGTTATTGCTGCAGTCCATAGACATACCTCAAAGACGGACCTCAGAAAATAGGTTTTTAAAAGGCGCTTCAAGAGAAAGGGGGGAAAAAATTAAGATCAAGATGCTGGCTGGGTGTGGTGGCTCACTCTTGTAATCCCAACACTTTGGGAGGCCAAGGGAGGAGGATCACTTGAGGTCAGGAGTTTGAGACCAGCCCTGGTGATAGTGAGACACTGTCTCCACAAAAAAAAAAAAAAAAAAAAAAAAAAAAGGCTAAAAATGTCTCTTACAGTGGCCCAAAGAAATGGAAGAGCAGCTTCAGGTTTTCATACCTCCTTTCCATGGGCCAAACTGTCCCTACTAGAAATAGCCTTCCTGAGGTCACCCACAGCCAAAAAGGCCAGCAGTGCCACCAGAGTGGCCAACTGACCACACAGGGTCTAAAAATAAGGTGCTTGGCCTATGCAGACAGCATTAGCAGCCATGAAAATCATCTGGTCAAATACTATATATGTGACCAAGAATACAAGTGTTGTTTTGGAAAGGCATGTTTTTATAAGTTAAAATGCGATGATTACTATCTTCCTTATTTGTATTCTGCCATTCTCTTTGAAGTGGCTCTGGGTACCATCACTCATCTGCAGAGCCTCGCTCAGAGTCCTGTTATGTCTATTCCCTTGAAGCAGGGCATTGGGGGACATGTTGTGGTCAGTGAAGATGCCACGATCCCACCCTCTCATTTGCTCTTGCTGAGTTACCTGTGTGAAACCTTAAAATTGCCCATCAGTTTACAGATCTTTGAACTTCTCATTTGGCAGATGGAGGTTGGTACCACCCATTATCTAACATTAAAAAAAAAAAGAAAGAAAGCAAACTCATTACACTACACGACATGTACATACAATAAGGCCTTTGTCCTTAAAAGAAAAACATAATTTTCAACAGAGTCAGCTCCCAGAAGCCAAGGGAACTAACATCCAAAGCCTAATGTAAACATGAAGGCTTGTGTCAAGATTTCAGAGTTAGCCTCATTGAAAGGGGCTGGAAAGGACTGGGGAATACCAGCTCCAGCAATCAGGAGACATTTTTCATTGTGACTTTTTGAAAATGGAAGCCAGATCGTCCCAGAACCTCCCTTGTCTATACCTCTTGCCTTGTCAGGGACATTTCTGCTTTTGGTAGCAGTGTATTTCTATAAAAGGGAATGTTCCTTTTATCACAAATAAAAGAGGATCTAAATATCTATATGATTCTATGTTTTCAAATGCGATAACATTCCTTTCAAAGGAAAAACAGTGTTTATGTAATGATTATTTAGGACGTCTTTTATAGAGGAGGTTGACCTTCTGTGACAAACTTTCTGGGAGAATCGTGTTTTGGAACTTGAAGTTCCATTCTGGGGGAGCTATCCCAAGTGTTAACAACCCCAACTATAAACAGGAAACTCCAGCCTAACTCCCACTCAAGTCCCAAGGTTGTGGACCTCTCGCTGAAGCTATGGAGCTGACAGAGATGACCTTGACAAGGTTCTTACACTTTAAGACACCATCCCTTAAGACATGAATTGGCCCAACTCATTACACTACAAGGCAGAACATGCTATTACCGAGAAGAAGCAGCAGGCTCTTAGAGGAGTTGGCAGGACTTCTAGTCCCAAGCACGGAAAGTTGTATGAATGTGCAGAGCCCACATGTCCAAATCCAGTCACAGCAGCTCATCTGAGCTTACCCTTTCTAGAAAGAGGCCCCATCCCCACAGGTATGCACTAGTGCCTGTGGCTGGCTGGAAAGCAGGATGCTCGTCACATCACACTCTGTAAAATGGAGAGGACTCAGAAGCTTCAGGCTCAGCGGGGCCACTGGTCATTAGTTTCACATTTTTGCCTCCTACCTGCCACTTCCTGATTTAATGGCAAGGACTGCAGAGGACAACTGGGCCTCACTGAGAAAACATTCTGTGATTCGTTGTTTGTAAATTGGCAGAAGTTAAGCAGGTGAAGCTTTGAAAAGAAGAAAATAGAGGAGCAACCCATCTTCCTAAGCCCCAAACACTACAAGGGTTTTCCACCTTTAACAGAAAAGCAGTTGCCCTCTTCTGACCTTCCATTGTCTACCCTGAAAAAAATTCAGAATAGGCGGGGCGCGGTGGTTCACGCCTGTAATCCCAGCACTTTGGGGGGCCGAGGTGGGTGGATCACGAGCTCAGGAGTTTGAGACCAGCCTGGCCAATATGGTGAAACTCCATCTCTACTAAAAAGACAGAAAAAAAATTAGCTGGGAGTAGTGGCGCACACCTGTGGTCCCAGCTACTTGAGAGGCTGAGGCAGAAGACTCACTTGAACCTGGGAGGCGGAGGTTGCAGTGAGCCGAGATTGCGCCACTGCACACCAGCCTGGGCAACAGAGAGAGACTCCGTCAAAAAAAAAAAAAAAGAATTAAGAATAAACACATTTCATGGGTGTTGACAATAAATTGCCATAAATACAGTCTTTAATTTGAAGTATGGCAAAGGTAGTCATTCCATGACACTCCCATGGTGGAAGTAGCTATCATTTCTCAAAGTGTTTACCATGGCCCAGACCATGTTGTGAGAATTTTCCGTGTTGTAACTTACAGTTCTGACAAGAGCCTCATGATAAAGATAGAGATGTTGAGATATAGAAATATTAGGCAATTTACATAAAGCCATACAACTATTAAAGGGTAGAGATGAAAACCACTACGCTATCATTCCCAAAGAATATATTCACTGAATTATGTGCTGAAAAGTGGTTTATGGCATAGATTTCACTTTTATCTATTTAAGTTCTTGCCCTTAATAACTGTTTCATTTACACTGTTTACAAACAGCTTTCACAGGCATCTTGGCCTTTAACTCATACCCATCACCTTAGTTAATGCCCACAGCCAACCACTTAAGTCTGTTGAAGGGCACACACCACTGGGACTCGTCCAGGACTTCACAACAAAGGCTCAGAGAGGGTAAGGTGTCTGCTCAGCGGTGCACAGCTACCAAGCAACCCAAGTGAGACTCAAAGCCATACATTCAGACACAACGGCCCCCCACACCACAGCTGCACTTCACTGACAAAATGGGATTTAAACATTTCATGAAAAAAGAAAATATCTTACCTGAAGACCTAGAATTTAAGACATTAACTTATATCATAACATTTTTAAAGCACCATTAACAGTTTAATAGAGCAAACTTGAAAGTTTATAATAGTAAGTTTTTATATTAGTCAGACTCTTTTATATTGTTGCTTTTATTCCTAATAAAAAATGCCTCAATGTGGCCTGGCCCATTTTACATTTAACTATAGAAACATTCCAATGACGTTTGCAAAAAGTATATTACTGTTATCCGTGAAATTAGTTTTGTTTGGGTACCTTTTAAAATTTCATGTGGTATTTATTCACTTTTGCTAACATCTTTTAAAGTCAAAGTTTGGAAAATTTGTGATTTTTGCATTAAATTTTCAAAATCCCTACAGCAATTTGGATTCCTGCCAACTGGGGTTCCACTGAATCTCATCTATGATCAGTTCAATCCCATGTGCAAATATGCAGGGTCTGGGCGGTGGGGGAGGGACCATTGTTCATTGTTTCAAGTAGTCCAAGAAGATGAGAAGCTCCTTCTTTGATATTCTGCTAGAATCTTCCAATTCTTTGCAATGTTTAATGCCACTAGTCTTTGTCTTCTTTAAACATCTCTGCCTTGGCCTGTGCCTTCCTGGTTCTCCTCTTGCCTCTATAACTAATTGTTCCATCTCTTCCACAGGTTTCTCCTTTTCTATCCTTCTTTTAGATATAAGCCTTCTTCTAGTTAATATTATAGGCCCATTTCTTTAAAATCTCAATTTAAACCGCTTCCCAAGGCAAATAATTTATTCCCAAAGTTTTGAACTTTATTTCTATGCAGACAGGTAACAAATTGCTACCTCTAGTCCTGATTTCTCTCTATTGAACCCAAACCAAGATCCACATTTCTAAGAGCCTACATGGTTTTTCTTCCTTGAAGGCCTATCGAGCCCAACACATTACATCTAAACTGATTACTACCCACCCATCCACATGACCCCTTCTTACAGTGTCTATGATATTAGCTAGAATTCTCAAAATTCCCTTCAATTTTTCCCATCTCTCACCTCTGCCATCTATTTTCTTGCCAAGTGCTATAAACGTGGGCTCCAAAACACCTCTGCAAGATTAGTGGTTCTTGATGTCATAGCATGCTGGTGCACTTCTTAAAGGTGAGCCACCCAATCCTGGTTAATGTATAAAACTTGGGCTAAAACTGAGCATACATACTATCATGAACATACCTACCAGACCCAATAATTTACCAAATGGATTATGCAGCAGTGTAAGGCAGAGTGTCACTGTGAGTAAAAGGAGAGAGCTGGTGCTCCCAAATAGAATTTCGAGAGTGTGCTCTGGGAAGAGAACTACTCTATTCAAGTAGCAGAGCCCTGCTCTAGAGGCACCAAGTGACACGCAAAGTGGCTGTGCTAGCAATCACTCCACTGTAATGACTGCTGCATTTTAGCAACTGTGTCTTGCTGGGCATGGTTTGGAGTCTTTCCATTGAAATATTCTGTTTTTTTCCAGTGCCTTTGGGATTCATCTAAATACACTATGACTGGAAAGTAGTCAAAGAAATTCAAAAGACTGAGCAACGCTGGTTTATCCCAACACCTTCTTTCCATTCTCACTGCTCACCCTTGCTCTAGGCTGCTTGCTCTCACCTGACCACACAATATCCCTGCAGTCTGTTGTCCAAACTCCAGCCTCTGCACACTCTATATATCCCGTACAAAAGCACCTAGAGACCTTTAGATAAAATACATTTTATTGTGACGTGTTCACACAAAAATATTAAATGGCTCCTCCCAACTACATTAGTGGAACTGACAACCTTATTATTACATTCAAAGTGCTCCCCCATGCTGGTTCCCAAGGAGCTTTCTAACTCCCGCTCCATCACAGCTTTGGACACACTAGACTCTGCCATTTCCACAGTCCCAAGCACACACTCTCTTTGTATCTTTTCTCTAACAAGGCTTTGCCTGGATCATCTCTCCTTCCCCATCATGGTCCCAGATACTCTAGTCAGAATTCATCTGGAGCCCCCTTGGTTCTTGGGTTTGACTCCATTACAGTACTTTTCGTCACTCCTATAAAACTTTATAAAACTTTGTATTTATGCATGTGCTCGTCTCTCTCATTAGGCTGTGGGCAAGAATCTGTCCTGTTGGTTTTTGTCTCCTCAAAGATCCCCAGCCAGCACAATGCTTCAAACACAGAAAGGGCTAAAAATAATAAAATAAAATGGAAGAGGGGGATGAGGTGTGGAAAGAAGGAAGAAAGAATAATATTATTGAATTTACAACCTGCTATCCCTAGTGCCTTGAGTGGTGTATGATAGAATTAGAACTGAGAATCAACAGGTCTTAAAATATACATCCAGCTCATTTGCTGATCTTAACTAAGTTCAACAAGCATACTTGACCTTCCAGTGCCATGAAAGGTGGTGTTACTCATATTCTTTTATGGCACAAAGGACTCAATATATCATCATTTACACAGAAGGGCCATAGAAGAGGGTGCGGAAAACTGATACCCTTTATTTATTCAATAAATGTGTATTAACTAGTTTTATTTTTCCATCATTTTGCCTTGCCTGACTTTTCCCATTATCTCCTATTCTACTGCCCTCCCCCATTTGCATTCTAGTCTGGGGAAGGGCTCTTTCCTCTACATTATTTCCTACACTTAAAACATAGTTTACTGTCGATGCCCACAGTCAAGCCCAGTGCCTTGAAAGAAAATAAATGGTGTTTGAAATAGGATGGGGAAGGGGAGCAGTGAGTAAGTAAGCAGTAAAAACACAGTCAGGTCTGGAAAGGGGTCGAGAGACTTCCACAAGGCAGGCCAGGAAAATCCCCATGATGCCAGGCCACTAGGCAGTTTTTCCAGAATTACAGCGCTCCTGGGTCCCAACCCAATCCCTCTGCCAATAAAAGTACAAGTGAAGGTGACCCCACAGGCATAGAGATGTAAATACTCTGCAAAAAAGCAGGCCCCTCTTCCCCCGAAAGTTGTTGTTGTTGTTGTTGTTGTTGTTGTTTTTCAATGTTTAATGAAGAGCGAGGGGAAAACTCACACCAGGGCCCAAAGATCACTGGACCAATAAGGAAAGCGGCCTAGATCAGCCCATTCTAAGCCTGGAGGGACAGAAAAACTAAGGAAACATTTCTGATAGACCTTTTCATGCATAACAATTGGTGGATTTGCCATCATTGTCCCTATGTCTCGTCTGTCTCTATCAGAGTCCTTTTAGCATTTTCTTTTGAAACTTTGCATCCTACTCCATGTGAGGAAGTAAGAATTTTTTAAAATAATGCTATCATCAACAACAGCAATGAAAAATCATTCTGGAGCGTTTACTTTATGCCAAGCTCCAATCCAAACCTTACATGCTACATCTCATTTTATTCACATAGCAACTCTGTAAACTAGATTCTGACATCCATCCCACACTCTAGATGAAGAAACTAAGGTTTGGAAAGGTGAGGTAATTGTCTCAACTTCACCACCGGTTTGATTTGAACCCAAGACTGTCTGATGTCTGGGCCAAAGTTCTTTTCCAAAATGTTATGATGCCAGCCAAAACCCATATCTTCCTTTGAAGGGCTCTCCAAATTCTAACTGCCTCATAGAGAGCCTACGTTACCTCTGTGCAGGTTGTAAGGACTCTCTGAAGCTCTTGAAGTTATCTGTAGAAGTTTTTAAGTAGTAAACGTTTCCAGCAGAAGGAAACTGTTTTAGCAGAATAGGAACTGACTTCACATCCCAGTTCTGTCTCTCAGTAACTGGGTGATCTCACGAGATTTGCTCTACTTCTCTGAGCCTGAATAAAGCGTGGATAAGACGAACTTTCAGAACTGGTCTTTGTGAATTTGCCAACACAATCCTACACATTAACTGTTAGCTTTCCCCAAAATTGTTCTGTTGAAAGGTAATTGGTCAAATCACCTTCTAAACAGAGTAAAAATAAATAAATCTGATTGCTTCCTTAGTGAGCATCCAAAGTCTAGAAATGAGATGAAACAACTTGGAGAATGTATGGCAATCTATGTATTTGTGCATATACTGAGTGGCAGTACCTCTCTGAACACATCTGGTCTACTTTATCTCTTCTCTCCCTCTCTCTCTCATACATGCTAACACATGTGAATTGGATCCTCAGGCAACCTTATCTCCCTCATCCTCAAACATGTGCCTAACACTTGTTTAGATAATAGAAATCTATTCTCCAGCCAGTTAATTTGAGCAATGTACATGAGGATTTTATGAAGATAAGGCACCTGAGAGAATCTAAGATGCTGGGAGCTCCTTTTGAGCAATACTGGATTTTTGTGATTAAAAAAGTAGAAGACAGCAGACAAGGTCTCTCTGTCTTCACTATTTGGTTGGCTCCAAGACAGGTGGAGCCCTGATTCTTGTAACATTGAATTTCACATTGCTTTTTATGAGCAAAGGGTCTGTTTCTACATTGCACCTCTGGATTTAAAAGAGGAAATTTCAACCTCAGAATAATGTTTTTTGCTGTATAAAATGTATGCCAAACTAAGCTCTGACTTCGGGTTTTCTGAGTCCCAGTCTCCAAAGTTTTCTCAGGTTTCCAGTACTGGACCCAGCTTAATGGCTCCCGCCATGTCCTCCTATTCCACAGTTAGGTGGAAAAGGCTGAGAAGAAGGAGCACCACCTCTCATGTGCACTCGGTGGACCTGGGAACGTCCCAAAGATCAGAGAATGGCTTTAGCTTCATTTTATATAGGTGTGGCTGGCTCCCCTATCAGCTGTCCTCCAGGGCAGGCACCAATGTGTTTTCCTAGGCATTATGGGAAAAATAATTCTAGCAAGAAAACATGGAAAATATCATACAAAAACAGTAGTAAGTGTTGGCTTCCCTTCCTCGGCCCCATAAAAGACCATTTTGTAAGGTGGGGGAAAGTTATGCTTTGCTTTCTGACTAAACAATAAAGTACATGCAGTTTAACCTAAACTGCCTACCCAGTTCCCTCAATTTTAGGACCATGATCCAACTTCTCACCTTCCCCCTTAAATAGATGAACTGAAGCTTTTTGGGCCACACACTTTAAAACGAGATTCCATCACCAGCTAACAAACCAGTTATTCTTGGATCGGGACTGGTTCTGGCAAGATGCTCGGGTCTATACAGAGGATGATAAATGAGAATAAAATCATTCAGTTCTGCTTACTGTGGCCACTGCGCTCACTGTCATCCTCAAAACTTACACAGATATGAGCTCACTCCAACCTTTGAAACATTTCACAGCTTAAAAGTTTAAATCAGGCAAGTTGATTTTTGTGGGGTTTTTCAAGCTTTTACTCTGTAATTATATACAGGACTCTGTGCCACCTATTTCCTCCCAACTGTAACATTTTACATCTTTTTTAAGCATACGTTGACATTAGCTTTTTCTTTCTTTTTTTTAGTACATGTTATGAAATAAGATATGAGCTTATATTCAGCCTTAGGTACCTTTCTGCCAAAAGGCTGGACCAACACAAACTAAATATGACTATTTTCTTTATCCAAAGTACAGTTGAGACTATTACATACCCTCTTAATGTACATACATAAAACCAGCTCACCACTAACGCTCCCTGCAGGTCAACTGAAATCATAAGGAGATTTTCCTCTCATTTAATGCGATTAACAAATGTCAACGAACCGAACTCCTGAAAGACTCAAAAGAAAAAATAAAATAACCCAAGGAACGCCGAAAGGTAAAATAATTTGGATGTTCTTTACATTTTCTCCTTACTTTCTCACGTCTTTAACTCAACAAATAGGTTATTTCTTATGGTTATAGATAGGCATGTGCTCTAGAGGCAGAAAAAACCAAGATAGTTTCAGCTCCACTATTTACTCAAATGCAACCTTCGCAAGCTACTTAGCCCTCTAAGCCTCAGTTTCTTCATCTATAAAATAAAAATAAAAGCCCTCAAAGGATTTTTGCGAAGATGAAATGAAATAATGCAGGCTTAGATAAGGCCCTACAAGTAAAAATAAAATAAAATAAAAATAGTAAACATGAATGTTTACCATTGCTAATATTATCAATCTGCTAAATAGGTCTACCTTCCAGCCTAGGTACAAAAAATGCCAAGTAGCTTCCTGCCTGTCTAGAGTGCTTTGAAATCCATGAACTGCAGTGGGTTTGTGGAAATGTACAAGAGTGTTATACAAAGAGATCAGTGGTTATCTATCTATTCTTACTCAATTTTACCAAGTCATTAGAAATGTTTGGGAAGCAGTAATGACTGTGACAACTTGGGTCCCATAATTCTAAACCCCTGCAAAGGTCATGATAACATATCACTGAGCCTTTCAGCCAGTGAAAGAGCTCTGTAACGGGTGAAGCCAATAACCAAAGTCCTGATATTACATATTTAGAAAGGATTTCGGACAGCACTCACCCAAGACAGATACCTACAATTGTTACTTAAATGTTAAAGACATAAATGAATCTACTGCCCTTCTAAACTTAATCGACACTTTTCTGGAATAAATATCATTCCCACTTGAATTCCAACTGATGCATCCTTTCAGATTTACTCTTTACCTTCAGAACTGCAGGACTCAAACATCTATCTTATCACTAAGTCTCCACTTTCCTAGAAAGGTACTATTTTTAGCTGGAGAAGGAGTACTCAAAAGGCAGAATGCTGTGGGGAGAATTTCTCATAATGTTATTTGGGAACAACTTATAAAACTCAAACTACATATGTAAACTTTATAAGTAGTAATATTGCTGAAGAAAAAAACATTTTTTATATGTGAAGCTCTCAGAACATTTACATATTACTTGGTCAGGGGTAATTTCCTCTGAAATCTTAATAGATTAAGATAAAAAAAATTCACTCACATTCTACAGATAAGAAAAATTTAAAAAGGAAGATTAAATACACAGACATATACACACTGCATTTGTGAATGTACAACTGAGTCAAAATTTAAACTCAAAGCTTCTTTTCAACAAATTATTTAGTAAAAGATCATTAATGAACGTGGTAGCCCATAAGGCGCAATTGTAATATACCCTCTCACAGCTCTGTTTTATTAGGCAGCAATATTTATTGTGGCAGCAAATGCAGTGCATTTTTACTTGTTTCTGCTGATTTCATTAGTATTCCGAACCTTAGTCTTCTGAACCTGATAATCGTATGATACAGCCGTTTACCTTCACCCATTTATCACTTCAAAACATTGACTCAACTCTTGTCATGAAAAAGTTTAGGTGGTGTGAACTCAAATGGCTTGGTTTTGCCTAAACAGAGATGAATCCCTTCTCCAGTTCCACACAGCGTGCTGATCTAGTAACAAGTAGTCTTCTTATCATTTTTGGGCTTTGCATGTGACTGCCTTAATGTATTTCCAACAGGGTTTTGTAATGTGTAGTTTCTAACCAAACTTTGCCAAAAGTGATTGGCATGTAAAACACTCTTAAGCAAAAATGTTTCTCTTGTAGGTCTATATTTCATCTTAGAAATTCTTATTCATATTACTTAATCTCCCCCAAGTGGTTACTTATTAGACTTATCATTAACTATTAAACTAAAATAAATGGAAACAAATTAGTTTTTTAGTCTGCTAACCACTGATAATGTTAACTAAGCAGCTGACAGTCAAGGGTCATTCTCTATGAAGGATGGAATTGTCCTTTCTGACTCATGCTTTCAAATCGGAAATGAAGACTGTACTTTAGAGTTTAGGGTATAACAGGCAAAGAAACCCAAGAAATAAATCCAGAATTACATCCTGTCCTCATGTTTGTTTTTTGTGGCTCTTTCCCTTTGTTTTGTACTTTATTCCTGAACTTCATACTTAAATCTTATCTCATTTTCCTGCTGAGCATAGATGACAGAACTAACACAGAAAGTTTGGTGGTTTCGAGGATGTGGTTGTAGTAATCATTACTGGAAACAGACATTACAAACTGTAATTTTCACGGAGCTGTCATACAATGCCTATCTGAAATTTACTTCTAATAATGTAAATTTATAAGGATGATGTCAAAAATAACAATTTCCAGTTGGATGACATGGAAATTGCCAAAGGCCATAAAACTCAGAAATTAACTGGACTCGACTCACAAACTATGTACAGTTATGTGCAGTTTTGTAATGACTAAAGACAATTTGTAAGATCTGGTTATATTATCACATTTAATGGATTCACCTTATCAGAGAGAGCAATTGAGTTCAAATTGCCTGATCGCCACACTTACCAAGCAGACACACATTATGCAAGGGTTGTCCGTGATAAATGGAATCTGGAGGACTTCTCCTTCATTTTCACATTTTGCAACGGAACCTGAAATTCAGGGGGAAAAAAATATTTCATTTAAAGTTAGCTTAGTACCATGATTTCAACATTTTAAATTTTTACACGAATCCTTTTTGAAACCTCTACCCAAACTTCAGAAATTCTTAATATGGTTTAAATTATTAAATTCACCAAAGAAAATCCCCTGCTCCAAAACTCCAATTTCAATAATTTTATTTAAACAGGTTTAAAAAAGAAAAGACTATGACAGATACATTATCTGTTCTTAGATGGTTTAAGCACAATTCCAAGTATTTCACTGGATTTTTAATAACACTCCTCCTTTATGAAGACAAACAGTCCCATATGAAAAAATAAAATTAAAAAACTTAAATTGGCCATTAGGGAAGATTTTAAATTGACCAAAAGTCAGAACTGTGTCAATGAACAGGCCTTCCTATGGATCTGTCTTGCATTGTCTTAGGTTGAAATCACTTTGTGAAACGCAATCCTCTTTCCCCTCTCTTAGAAATTGACTCGATATTTTCTTTTCTGCACCAGGTGTCAGTAAATGTCCTTCAGAATAGCAGCTGAGGTCTTCACCTGCCTGAAAATATATAATTATTATATCTGGCTATTAGCACCCTTTTTAAATGATAGTTTCTTTAAATTCATGGTCTTGAGAGCCAGTGCTTTAAAAACCACTCCTAGCACGGTAGATGTATGGAACCCCATAGATGAGAAAGGAGGATGTGCGGAAAACTGCACAATTTTTTTTTCCCTGAGTTCTACAGAGGGAGAGAAAGATTAAAATAAAAGTTGAGAAAAACATTCAAAATAAATAAAATAATTTTTCAAATTCACATGGAAGAGTGTCTATTATTACTACATTGAAAGCAACAGCCTCTCAGCCTGCAACCTCTTCACCTACTCCCAGTCTTCCCTGCCCTTCCGGGGCTTCACTTCATCACCCATCGACCAAGCGACCAAGCGCAGGGCAAGCGCCAAGGTAAGCGCTCCCCCACTCTCCCATCCCGGGGCAAGCCAGCACCACCTCTCCGAGGTACCAAACTGGTGTCCCGAGGGCCGGTCCCTCCCGTCCCCTCCCCTACCTGTCAAGAAGGAGGAAGCCAGAGACATGGGGACCCCCAGCAATTGAGCAGCAGCAAGACGCAGCAGGTAATCCCAGGCGAGCGCCGGCAGGGACGCTCAGCCAGAGCGCCGACGCCGGAGAACCAGAGCATCGTCACCTGGAGGGAATCCCGGGCGACTGCAGGTCTCGCGCCGCCGCCTCCGCTCCGCTGCCGCCGCTCGCAGTCAAAAAGGGCTCTCAGCCGGCGTGTCGGGAGACAGTCCGAGAAGGAGGGAGGCGGGCGCCCGGGAGCTGGGGGGGCGGAGGGGACGGGGAGGGGGTGTGAGGGAGGGCGGCGGGATAGGCGAGGGGTGGGGGGCTCCTGGGGAGGAGGGGTCCTGCGGCCAGGCTCCTCCGATGCGGCTTTTTTTTTTTTTTTGAGGGAGTTGCTTGCAGTGGCTTAGCAGTCAGCCCCTCCACACCGGAGAGGGGCCGGGGAGGAGGGGGTGTTGCGGCAGCCGGAGATAGACGGAGAGGAGCCGCTGAGCTGCGGACTGCGCACTGCCGCTCAGCCACCGCCCGGGCTGCAGCTACGGCCCCTGGGGCTGTCGCTGTCACTGTCGCTGAAGCAGAGTCCTCCACTCCCGCACTCCCCACCTCCTGCCGGCCCCCTCCGGCTCTCGGCCCCCCCGGCGCGCGCTTGCTCGCTCAGCCGCGAGAGACTGGGACGCACCGGGCGCCTGCCGGAACCCGCTGGGGGCGCCCGGGCGCGGAGGGACTGCGCGATCGCTACAGCGGGAACCCTCTGGGCCCGGTGTCCAGTTCCCCAGCCCCACCAGGGAGGCCACAGCCCGGGAGCGCAGACCAGAGCCGTGAAGGCGCGTCTCCACCGCCCGGCGAGCGCTGCGCCTCCTCCCTTTCTGGGAAGCCCGGGGGATGCGGCAGCACTAGCGCTCAGGCCCGGGTGCTCCAACCCTGCTGGGGAGCCGCAAACGGGACGCCGGGGCGCCTCGCCACCCTGCTCGCTCCTGGGTGCCCCAGCTTTGGGAGGGAGCGACACACCCGGGGTAGTAGGGCTCCCTCAACTTTTCACGCCCTGCTTTGCTTCCCTCTGGCGGGGGCGCGACAGCGAACTCAAGGGGCTGAGCGGACAGCGGGGCGAGTGGCCTTAGAGATTCGTGTTTGTGCTTATCTGTCTGCGCGTCCTGACACTTGGGATGACCGAATTTGAAAGGACACAAAAGGTCGATTAAAAAATGTACACAGGCAAATGCCTTTCGCCCTTAAAGAAGAACAGTCGCTCCGAGACTCCTCCCTTCCAATCTCGGGCGGGCCGGGGCAGGGAGGTGGTGTTTAACTAAGCGTTCATTCAGCAGCAAAAGAGGGAGGCACCCCCGCCCCCTCCGCTAATCTCTGGCTGGGGCCACGGAGCGGTGGCCTCTGCAGCTCCGAGCTCGGTCGCCCCCCTCAGCCTGGCTGCGCCCTCTCGCCTCTGCAGCACTGGGCCCCGGGGAGTCCGCTCTTATGGTCCCCCTGCTGAATCGCCGCCTTCCGCCCACGCAGTGGCACCCTCTGCCCAAAAGGCGTGCAGTCGCAGAGATAGGTTTTGTAACCTAAGTACGAAGGCGCGGGGTGGGAGTGAGGGACGCTTGGCAAGTGTTGGGACCTGACGATCAGCTAGCTGTCCTTGAGCTCACGGTGGACCACCGACTTCCTTAGTCCAAAATTGAAATCGGGTCCCCGAGGAACGGACCTAAGGGTCTCTAGGCAAAGTGGGTTGTTTCCATTGTGGAAACTATAGGTTTGAAAATAGATGAGTCTGTTTGCTGACAGGTTTAATCTAGGTTCACCGTAACTCTCCCCTACCTTGTTGACTGTTTATTTTATTCGTTTTTTCCGAGTGATTTGGAGGCTAAACTTAATTAGTGCAGTATTCATCGAGACACACGGAGGAGCTGATCCGAGCACGTTGCTCTGACGTGGGAAAAATAAGAGAAGGGAAAGCTGTCATTAGCTTAGCATGCTCCATTTCCCTCTCAAAATAGATTATTCTTGTAAATTTTAAATTAAAAGAGAAGAAGGGTGATGTGTGATTCCTTCTCCCCTCCCCCCTACCCAAATAAAGCCGTGGCCAGGCAGCTTCTCGGAAACCAGTGTGTTTAATGTATTTACTAATCATCAAGATAATACACAAAAAGAAAAAAAAATCTCTAAATCTAGCCTTACTTCCCAGGGACTCATTACAAAATAAAATACATAAAATTAGAATTAAAAATCAAATAAATAAAAACCTTTATTGCTGTAGATAAGTACAATCAGTTGAAACCACTAACTCCTCTATCTAAAAAGACTGTCCCTGGATGAGGCTTTTAGATAAAGTTGTTTATCATAATTTAATTATGGGAAGCTGAGTAATAAGGAAGCTGGGAGACGTTTTGTTGCCTTAGCTGTAGATTTGGATAAGTGTATACTATGAATTTGCAAGACATTTGAAGACTGTGCATGAGTTACTTTGATATGCCTTCCCTCCCTGGCACCAGCGATGCATCCTCAGAATTCACATGACAAATTTCTTTACGACAGAATCTAGCTGTGTGTAGCATTTCCATAATGTGCAGCACGGTGCATTAGAGTATGCTGGAACTCTCCCTGTAGGTGCAAATCCCAAAACCACCTTAAAAACATTTTCATCTGCCTGAAAGTTTGCAAATGGGAAAGATGCACAGAAGCCTTTGGCAAATCCGTGTCCTCTTCCTGTTTATTATGACCCTCTGCCACCAGCGATTTCCCTTGCTGCCTTCTTGGCAGATGGGCCCTGCTTCCAAAAGAGCAGCCTTCTCTCCAAGGCCTTATCAGGATGTTTTCCCCTGAATCTACTGCTGCCACCACCCCTTCAATTGACAGTCTATCAGCTGCCAACTGGTCTCTGTCTACACAAAACAGAGATATTCTGGGGTCAAAAAGAAAAGAGAATGCCTGTACTGAAAAGCACATAGATCTGCCGTCACAGTTTAACTAAATAGTCGTACTATCCAAATCCCAAAATTACCTTGGCTGAACTCAAAATGAGGAAAAAAAATGTGTGTTTGGGTCTGCTTATGACATCTTTCAAGGGGAAGGAGGCGATGGGACACAAAGACCAATATTTAACTCTGGGCCTGTCCCAGTCTAAGTTAAACAAAACTCTGTCTCATCTCTTTCTCTGGAAAATAAACCATGAAAACTAATCAGATTAGAAGGGACCAGGCCTTCGGTAAGAGCAACTTTCTTCTTCTTTTCTCAAAACTATGATGCTAAATTCTCACTGAAAAATCCACCTGAATGTACAACTTAGTCACATGGATTCAAGTCTGAAAGATACTTCCAGAGAAATCACATCAATCCAGCTTCCTAAAAATTGAAATAAATAGACCTTTCCTAAAGGAAACAGAGTAAAGAGATTGTGATACCTACCATTAGGGCAGGGTGCAAGGTATTCCACAAACTTGAGAAACTTACACCTTAAAAAGGGCACAAGACTAGGCATTTAGACTTGATAAAGATAAAGGATTATGCTATCAAGGATCTTATAGTCTAGTAAGGAGGATAAACTGTGTTTATAATGAATACAGTAAAAGGTAGAAGTAAATGTAAGAAGAGAAGATAATATGTCATGGAAGTTTCCAAGAGGAGATTAAGCTTCCTGGAGGAGGTGGCATTGGAAACTGAGTTTTGAATGAAGGGGGAGGCTCTAGTGAGGGAAGGGCAGTCTGCTCACTGCAGGGAATAGCAGCGGAGAAACTAGGGTTTACAAAGAGAACAGGGAACAGGAATCCTGTTGGTCCCATCTGCCCACTGAGCTGTAGCTCTTGGGAGTCTGGGAGATAAGGAGAAATGTACAGGTGATACTTCAAGGATTCCCTCCCAGGTGACCTACAGGAAATCTACCATAGAGTAAGTGTCTAATTTTTCTTTGAGACAACCAGACTGCATTTCTTTCAAATGGAAATTTATTTCTGCAGGTGTATTCAACAATCTGAACATGTGGTCAGTATAACACTATAGAGCACCATTTCCACCTTCTTGTGTTTGAAGGTGATGGTGTGGATTCTACATATGCATCATTATTTCTCAACCTCTTTAGCAACGGCTATATGATTGCTCTTGAGCTGAAAGTAGAAATGCTACTTTTAACTATTTATTTAGAGCACTGGAGATCTTAGAAATCAAATAAACCAATTCCCTGCTCTTTCACTTTAAAAGTGAGAAATCTAAAGACTAAGGGGTGAATGACTTGCCCAGGGTCACACAACTAGTTAATGGCATAGTCCATTTAAACAGGGTTCATCCGGCTCACTGATCATGATGTTTTCCACTATAAATGTTTTGCCTTCTTGGATTATGAGTCATAAGAATTGTAGGAAAGGACCACTGAATATTTTAGATATGATGCAAATTAAAATTATGGAGTTAGTGAAATAAGTACTCAAATATTTATTGAACTAAACTGGTACCAAGAATACAAGTTGTAACACCATAAAAAGCAGACCACAACTTAGCTCTCTGGTTAAACTGAATTTATCCTGAGGTCACTTGGCTAAAATGTTGAAGAACTGCACTCTCTTCTAGGCTTTGCTACAGGTTAGCTTAGTTTCAGAGAAGGGTAGGCAACGTTGAGACTGGTGAGAAGGACTCTAGATTCTGCCTAGGATTTTAATGCCATTTCAAAAAATGAGAGACTCAGAAATGACATTTTTTGGAGGGGATAGGAGGCAATGGGGGACAATGATAAAAGCATTATACCCATGATATTGCATAATTTATATAAATGATCATTATTAAAATTAAAATATTAAATCATTAGCCTGATTTTTTCTTGCTCAATCATTTTTTCTTCATTCTTCGTAGCCTTAAGATTCTTTTCATATAATTGTACTCATTACAGAGTTTATTTAGTTCTAAAGCAGGGCATTTTGATGAGGATGACGGAAACTGACATTTTTAAACACCGTTGCATCAAAATAACAAAATCACTAGGTTTTTAAATAAATTAATATCATAATAAATAAAGCCCCCTTCAAAAGCCCCCTTCGCTCTTTCCCTGGCCCTGACCATCCCAATCCCTGCTTAAAGGCCAATGGTATGCTGTGTGTAATGGAGCAATGTTTGCTGTTTCACACAGTACTCATTCATTTAAATGTCCATGAGCCAAACTGGTTTCGAGTGTCACAATTCTCTAGCTATACAATTAAAATAAAATGAAGTTGCATAGTTAAAACAAAGATTTTGACAATTTCCATCACAACATCCAAAATATTTCTATGTGCTGATTCATCTTCAGGGACTTGCTGAATACGTAAGTCATTTTGATATTGAAAGTTATAAAAATCAGACATAAATTTGACTTCATTGCCAGGGAGACACTGGTGTTGCCAATTCATAGATACTGATCTTTGAAAAAGAGTTCTCTTCTCCACATTTCATCCAGAAGTCACTCCCCAAAACAAGCTTACCTAATCACCAGCTTCACTGGCACCAAAGCTGCAGCCCCATCTATCGGAAGTGAGGGATGGCCAAGGAGATCTCAGGACCAACCCAGGATACCAGAATATTAAGCTGATGCCTCACTCCTACTCTTCCCCAGGTTTCATTAGCTCTCCTACTTTAAGTTCTCCTGCTTCAAGACTTTACGTTGATCTCATTGGAGTAAACATCAACAGAGGAGAGAGAAATTACCGTTACTGCAGAATTATTATTCAAGATTATCTACAGACTTAAAAAACAGTTCAACTTTACTTACGTGGGGGATGTATACCACCAGATTGCTATTTAACATGTATGGCCGCTCTGGCAGAAACTCCCCGCTGTCTCCCAACATCTATTCTTTCTTTCTTTCTCAAGCTAGAGCCCCCTAGTTTGTGCAACGCGTGTGGCTCTCAGCAATAAAGATCACTTTTCTTAGTCTTTCTTACAGGTAGTAGTGATCCCATGACTAACTTTTAGCCAATGAAATAGAAATAGAGACGTGTCATTAAAGGCAGGACATGCTCTCTCTTCTCTTCCTTCAATCTGATGGCTGGAATACAGACATGATAATGTAAGTAAGGCTCTAGCAAAATCTTATCCCCCTGGGGATACCTTGGGAAAAATGCTTCTGGGAAATGACAGAGCAAGAAATGAGATTAGATTCTGACACTACGGAGTGCAATGGGAGCCTGGGCTGATGCCTCTGGCTTTCCTGAACGTGAAGGGGGAAAAGTAACACCTACCTTGTTTTAACGCTTGTTACCTTCTGTATGTTGTGTGTGTGTGTGTGTGTGTGTGTGTGTGTGTGTGTGTGTGTGTGTGTTTGTGTGTGTTTTGTTACTTGCAGCTAAACATGAAATCTTCTGAAATAGCACATACCAAAGGCAAGGAATAAGTGCTCAGTAGATAGCTACATGTGTTAATTAATATATTTTTGTATTTATTAATGTTTCAAGCACTTTCAGAGACAAGAAAAAGAGCTTACCAAGATATAAGTATCTCATGTAATTTACATCTATCTTATAAAATTTAGGGGAACTCTCAATGTTCCTTATTTTTATAAAAACAACTTTTAGATATCTGTACAACCATGTGCATAACCGAAATGTGGGAGCGACCCAAGTGTCCCCATCAAGGAATGAATGAGTAAACAATATGTGGTGCATATATACTATGAAATATTATTCAGCCTCAAAAAGGAAGAAAATTCTGACACATGCTACAACATGGATGAAACTTAAGGACATTATGCTAAGTGAAATAAACCAATCACAAAAAGACAAATACTGTGTGATTCCACTTATATGAGGCACCTACAGTAGCAAATTCAGAGACAAAAAGAAGAATGGTCATTGCCAGGAACTGGAGGGAGGGAGGAATGAGGAGCTGTTTAATGGGCATAGAGTTTTAGTTTTGCAAGATGAAAAGAGTTATGGAGATTTGTTGCAATTCATGTGAAGGTAGTTAACAGTACTAATTGTACACTTAAAAACAGTTACGTTGGTAAATATTATGTGACATACATTTTATCATAATTAACTTTTTAAAAACATGTTTAAATAAAAAACCTTTATATTTTCTTCTTTGCTACCAAATTAACATATCCTTATCATTTGGCCAAAAAGTTGGAAATACAGATTAGCAAAAACAAACCATTCTCCTGATTTATAACCTTACTATTGTGTGTGGCTTTGTGTTAAGCTGTTTACATACATCACCTCATCTCACCAACATGTCTATGAGGTAGGTACTATCATCAGCCCCACCGAACATACAAGCAAAATTAAACACAAAAGGTAAGAAATTGTCCAAGGTCACACAATGGGGAATTGGTTGAGGTAGCATCAGAAACCAGGTAGGCTAACTCCAGAGCTCATGCTTTTATTGGTTAAGCTATGGTGAAAGGTTCTGTCTTTGACAGTATCATTTTTAACAACTATATATGCTATGAAGGTACTATAATCCTCTTCAATAATCTCCCACCTAGGTCACTTTCAACTTTTTGCTACTATAAAAGATGCTTCAGTGAACATCTTTCTAATATTTATATTTATTTCCTTAACAATAAATTCACTAATTAGCAGATCAAAGGCATGTATTTTTTGTAATTCTTAAAGGTTGTTTTCTCTCTTGGACTTAATATTTTTGATGCTAAACTTATATAATGCAGCATAAAAAAAGAGACTGAACCATTAGGACCTCTAAGCTATTTCTTGGTTATCTTAATAAATGTTTGTAGATGAAAGAATGTACAATTAAAGTAAGTCTTATTAAAAATAAAACACATCCCATTGACTTTTCCAGGTTTCATTGATTGTGTATTATAAATATTTATTTAGAGAAATCCTAAAACAAACAACAGTGACTTATTTGACCACTATCAGCTTTGTGGTATAATATCAAGCGTCTGGGAGCTGAAAGGTTATAGTCAGTTCTTCCCGTGTTTTACCTCAATCTTTTCCTAAAAGCAGTCTCCTTCAACTTGAATTCTGAGTAGCTTTTCCTTCCCTGAGCCATGCTTTACAGTATCTCCCTTTAGAAAGACATCACATTAATGAACAACTACAGAATACCTCAGAAGGTAGCAAAATAATAAATTCAAATGCCCAAGATTTAACTTATCAAAACCATCTCATCAACCCTGGCTTATTTTATAGCAGCTTACCACCAGCTGGATTAGTGAATGGTCATGAAGGAATGAATAAAACTAATTTCACTAATGTGGGAAGCATTCAAAGAGAATTCTTTGGAACTAATCCAGTGACTTAATATCTAGTCCTAATTCCACCACTTGACATTCTAATGATTTGAAGCCAGTTAATTAACTTTGTGAGCCTCAATTTTCCCACATACTAGGATGAAATAATATCACCTCTGCTTGCTTCTCAGGGATGAATATGAAATTATTTTATACATTGCTATATTTTAGAAGGTAACAAAACTAGAGACTTTTAGATATTAAAGAACCCTCAAAAAGCATCTAATCCAACTTCTTCATTTACAAACAATCCTACTGAAGTTCAAATAAATTAAGAACTTGCCCAAAGCTGTGGTGTACATGAATTTTTTTCCAGAAGAACAAACACCTTCTTTGGGAAATAGTCCTCAAAATTTTAGTGAGCTCTGCCAATTATTATATTCCCCATTCCCAAACACACTTCCAGCAAACACAGACGTCATAAGGTCCATCCTGGGCCAATCACAGCCTCTCATCTCTCTGACCACATTTATTGTTCCAGGATTTGGAATGTGACCTCAGCTCTCCCCCCTGGCTTTTCAAAATTTGAATTGAAGAGAAAATACCTTTTCCTCTCTGCCTGAAGTCTGCCACATGGGTGACCCTGAGTAAGTGTTGGTCAGCATAGATATTATTGACAATAAAAATATTGCAAAATCATACAGCCAACATCTAGGTACTGCAGCACCTGTTTTAAGCAATGCCTTCACCTAAAGGACTAAAGTTATATGTAGACATTTTTCAGGCACGAGTGAGAACTGCAGAGGAAGAAAGAGAGCAGAAAGGCTGGCCTTGCTGGATCCCTGAGATCACAGGGCATAGATGTCAGCAGCCTCTTTCTCCATGATGGAGCCTGCTCTTATCTTCACAGGCCATGTCAGTCTTTGCTAGGCAGACCTAGTCATCAATCCTAAGGCCATTCAATTCAATACATTCACATTTATTGAAAACTAGTGATGCGTGCGGGTACTTTATTCCCATTGCCATACTTTTATTTTGTTCACATTAAAGCTCCACAGATTCCACTTCTTTAATTTGAGACATTATATTCTTTGAAACAATGGGGTAGCCACTTATGTTTATAAAATGACCTTTAACCACTTAAATGTATATATTTTATGTGTGTAAATAGAAAGGAGTTGGGGAGAACCCAACACCTTTGCTGAATATTTTAATTGATGGAGGAAAAAAAATCAATTTCAAGAGAAGGATCTCATTTTATTGCATTTCTCATTCCCAGTGAGGTTTATGATGAAAATAATGGCTGGGCATTAGCTACTGTAGTGCAAACAGGTGCAATTAAATGAGCCCCAGACAAAACAAACAAGTAAATAGCAGCCTATTTGTGGGTTACTTTATTTTTCACTGCTACCAATAGCTTTTGTTCTTTGGGCATCATAATAAGTGTTTGTTCTGTATCATCTGTGAATGTGTTAATTTTTGCCCTTGAACATCTGGAGACTGATAATTGAACATCTGGAGACTGATGAGTATAAGTATTAATAAGCCCCCAAGATCTAGGTGATATGGGATTGCCAGTCATGGTTTTAAAGTGGGCGGCAGGGTCTCCTCCTCTATTCTTCTGTGCAGTTAATTCCCTCGGGGGCAAAAGAGTGGGCTTGAAAAACCTGAAAAAGTGGAAAGTTTAATTTTGACAACTTCTTGTTAATATAGTCATTACTTTCCCTTATAGTTTGGAAAGTAATTCTCATGGTGACTAAATTATCCTTTGATTAAAGGCAAAATACCTTCAGGTCACAGAGTTTCTAAAGACAACACTTGGTAATCCAGCCTAAGTGAAAGAATATAATATTCTGGTACTTTAATGTCCTAATAGGTTAAAAAAAAAAAGGTTGTTTTATTTTAACTTTTATTTTAAGTTGAAGGGTACATGTGCAGGTTTGTTACATAGGTGAACTTATGTCATGGGGGTTTGCTGTACAGATTATTTCATCACCCAGGTATTAAGCCTCGTACTCATTAGTTATTTTTCCTGATCCTCTCCCTCCTCCCACCCTCCAACCTCCAATAGGCCCCATTGTGTGTTGTTCCCATCTAGTTGTCCATGTGTTCTCATCATTTAGCTCCCACTTACAAGTGAAAACATGTGTTGCTTTTCTGTCCCTCTGTTACTGTGCTAAGGATAATGGCCTCCAGCTCCATCCAGGTCCCTGCAAAGGACATGATCTCATTCTTGTTTATGGCTGCACAGTATTCCATGGTGTATACGTGCCACATTTTCTTTATCTAGTCTATCGTTGATGGGCATTTAGGTTGATTCCATGTCCTTGCTATCAAGAATAGTGTTCCAATGAACACATGCAGGTGGAATATATAGTTTACTGATTTTCAAAGAATTAGAAAACAATAAAATAGAGTTAATAATACATTTAATTGCTTGCATAGTTAGTTAATATGCAAAGCAATTACAACTTATTTTGATGATTCAAAAAAACTTTAAGATCTTCTAGCTCCTTGAAACTCAAAGTGTGGTTCCTGAACCAGCAGCATCTACATCACCGGGGAGATTGCAGAATCTCAGACCTCATTCCAGATTGGCTGAATCCAAATCTACATTTTAACCCAAGATTCCTGGGTTATTGGTGCGTACTTTAAAGCTTGAGAAGCACTGCCACTACCACCGGATGTCAGTTTGTAGTGCAAGTGTGCCCAGATGTCAATTAATTACTAGGGAGTTTAAGTTTGTAAAAGCCAGAAAGGGCACCTGGTTTGGTATTTTGATCTCCAATACTAATTTATTCATTGGCTTGAATACATAAAAAGTGATGTACTAATGGACAAAGATTTAGGCCCTGGCATAGAAGAAGCTGACTCACTTATGTATGTGAATATTTCTGCTAAAACATCTTCATTAGAAATGTCTCTGCTTTTAAAGCAATAGGTCAATGTAAGTGGCATTTACCATGTGTAAAGATCATATTTAGTCAACTCAATTATGTGTGCTTTTATACTTAGGAAAGATAGAAAAATAATTTAAGTCAGGTCTGACATACACAGGCCTCAGAATTTGAGTGGCCCAGGCTCTAAACAATTGTGTGTTGGATTCTTTAACCTCCCTTGTAGCGTGGATGACAATATTGATGATATCTATTATGTGGACTAAATGTAATAACGTATGCCAAACCACTAACTCATCACCCAGCACATGGTGACATGTCAATGAGCACTTTCTCTTCTGGCTGTGGAACTTTGTCTTATTGTCTTTCTTTATTCCTTCCTTTTAGAAATAATGTTTAGAAATATGTTCCAGAACTGTTGTGTCTAGGGGCAGATGCATTCAAAGCCTGTGAGAGAAAGGAGCTAATGGCATGGCTGGTGAGGAGCCTATTAGTCCTGCTCCTCCTACCCCAGCACCCAGACTCCCGGGAGACACGAGGGCAGCGCGCTCTGCCTCGCAGACCCTGTAGGTGGCAGCACTGGGACCGCGAAGCACAGAGCCGGTTGCAGCAACTCAGGCTGCGCCCCTGATGGTGGTTAAGCCCGGGTCATCTGCCTGAACGTGCAAATTTTGCTCCCACGCAGATAAAAACTGTGCTTTCCAATTCCTGGAAGGATATCCTCTCCCCTTCCCTTCCAGCTTAATTTCTCTGCATTTTTTAGCATTTGTATGGCTGGTCTCCCAGCTGTCGCCCAAACTGGAGTGCAGTGGTGCAATCTTAGCTCACTGCAGCCTGGAACTCCTGGGCTCAAGTAATCCTCCCACCTTAGCTTCCCAAAGCACTGGAATTACAAGCTTAAGCCGCAGTACTGGGCCACCAATTTCTTTAGATTCACACCCAAGGATTGTAGAATGGTCTTTTGATAGTTGCTGATTCTTCCCACCCTAGAGTACTCCTACCCCTACCCCACTGCAGACTGGTAGGTCAAGACAGGTATACAAATAATTGCTGGCCAGCAATAATAATTAGAAACCTATATACAGTAAATGCATTGCACAGTTCTAAGCACTTTGGGTACCTTAACTCACTAAGTCTTTAAAACCAGGCCATGAGCAGGTAGTATGTCAGTAACTTGCCCAAACTCAAACAGTAAGCCAGGGTTCCAACCCAGGCCACCTGATTCTTGAAGTGCCTCTCAAGGGAAGATTATAAAAGGGGATCAGGGATAGGAAGCCATCATGTAATTGCCTGTAAATTGAAGAGATCTCGATGAGAAAATATATCTCTACCTTTCTGGAGAGATCCTCAAATGCAGACAATAATTCTACTGGTCCACAAATAATCAAGCTAATGAGTTCTGCAATGGAGTCATGTGGGCTTTCATCAAAGCAATAAAAAGGTAGAAGGCTTTGGGTCTGGAAACAAAGTAGGGGGTCTCATTCAGAAATGCATGTAGAAAGAAAAAAGCATCCTATCAAGCCATGAGAAAAGCCACATCCGTTCAGATTAACATCAAGGCCTGATCTAGGTGTCAGCTCTGTCATCTACCTCATTACACTGCCAGAGGAAGCTGGCTTTCCTTTCTTCCCCGCAGGAGATCTAAAACAGGTATAGTGAAGGTAAATACATTTTTTATGGGTTTCGCCAATCTAACAAATTTGATTCAGATTTTTATTTTTGTGCTTACTTTAGGGCATAACCAACAGTAAACCAGGTAGAGCTGTTTGCATGATGTCCAACACACAGTGAGAGCTCCACCTGGGTTTTTGTAGTAAGACTTCTGTTTCCCTTTCCAGCTTCTATATGGTCCCATCAGAGAAGCTCTACTCTCCTGCCTCCTGTTAGATTAATCACTCTGAAGTGGAGCCACATGGTGTAACTCCCTTGCTCACAAACCCTCTGTAGCTCCCATTGCCTAGAAAAGAGCATTTAAACTCTTTAGGCTGATAGAATTGGCCTCACATCTCTCTCCCATTGCCTTTCCCCAGCCTGTGCTTCAGTCAAGCTAAATCACCTGCGGCTGCCCATGTCTGCCCCAGGACTTTCTGCTCTTGTGATTCACTTTTGCTGTTCCTCTGCCTAGTCCTGAGATGGCCAATGCTGTAACCAATAGCCACACATGACTGCATACATTAAAATTAAATTTTAAATTCTCCCCTCCACCACACTAGTCACATTTTAAGTGCTCAGTAGCTGCATTTTGGATAGTGCAGATTTTTGCATATTTCCATCATGGCAGAAAATGTAGTGAGACTGTGCTGGTCTCTAGGAGATGTCTAAATTCTAACTACCCTGAGGGAACAGTCCAAATGTCACTAGTGCCACAACACTACTTCTGTGCCTCTTGAGCTGCAAGTTACCGTTCCCAAAGCAACAGAGGCCCTGCCAGCAATGACTCACTCACCTAACTGCCTACCATGAAGGCACCCACTGTCCCAGGCCACATGTTTCTCCAAGTTAAGCAGCCACGTGTGGTATGGGTAGGTATGGAGGCTAGAAGGTCCAGGAACTAGGAAATTCAATTTTCTTGCTCTCATATTAGTTTGGAGCACCCAAGGCACCATTTTAGGCACTTTACATACATTATCTCATTTGGCCCCCTCAACTCTCAACTCTATAAAGTAGATATTCTTATCCATCCCTATCTTACATATAAGAAAACTGAAATACACTGTGGTGAAGTTACTTGCCCAAGATCACCCACCAAGAAATAATCAAATCAAATGCAGAAGCCAGATCTCTGTGACTCAAAGCTGAGGCTTGTTCCGTAAGCAGGCAGCCTGCCACCAAGCCTGTTGCACGATGTTGCCTTCATCACTTCGGAGCTAATAATGTGATTTCTGGCAGAGCCTGGAAGTGGGAGTGTGGAGCTGAGGAGGGGTGGATATCCTGAACAAAGGACGAGCGTGTTGTGAGTAGAACTTCCTGAGCCTTTCATTCATGCAAACGTGTCACCTTGTTGTCATCTGACTTCTTAATTCTATAAGGTCCCAGAAGAATAAGTCATGTGTGTGCATGTTTGTGTGTGAGGATGCGTAGTCTTAGTACAAGTATGTGGGGTACAGGGAAAAGTGGTAGGGGACATGAAACATATAATA
This sequence comes from Ateles fusciceps, assembly GCA_036589455.1. Taxonomy (NCBI): domain Eukaryota; kingdom Metazoa; phylum Chordata; class Mammalia; order Primates; family Atelidae; genus Ateles; species Ateles fusciceps. The sequence continues at coordinate 15,245,715 of JAZHEH010003329.1, forward strand.
AAAATATTTGACAAAGGTCTTTCACTATTTCTACATTGATGTCTCAAAACATTTTGCAGTATTAGGTAGCGTCATATGAATCTACCATATTTGTAAAAAAAAAAAAAAAAAAAAAAGTTGAACAGTAGCAATTTCCAGTGATTCCATCCAATAAGTTTTAGTATGAAAACATGATTATTTTGGGGTCTAGACCTGAATTTAACACAATTCAAGAATGTAGGCTTTAAAACCCCTGTCAGACATGTCTCAGGTGCAAAAGTAGGACCCTCTGCCTGCAACCCTCATCTGAACTTGGAAACAGTGCAACCAGGTGACCCTCTGAGCCTTCAACTCTATAGGGGCCATGCATAATCTAAGCAGAGATGTAAAATCCCCCTCAAGAAGACTGAGAGACGGAGACCTGAGGAGAGAACATTAACATATTTAAAGAAAAAAATATGAAGATCAGAAGAGGAGGAGGGTCTTGGTAGATCCTAGAATTTTAAAAAAGGAGAATCACAGCCTGGGCCAGGACAAAAGCTGGTCCCGTGCTCTAGGCTGCAGGGAGAGCTCACCTGGCAGAGATAGATAAACTGGGCGAGGGGGCTATTAAGGTAACTCAACTTAGCCTGGTTCCTTAATCACAGATAACTCAGCTTCTCTTGTGCATTTTTCTTCAGGGAAAGGAATTCCTGCACTTGGCTAGTCTTCCCTAAAAAATGCAGCAATTTTGTTAAGGTTGTACAGAAACAAGGCAACTCCTGCCCCAGTTTCCCACTCCTGGAGCAAGTTTTCTTCCCCAGACAACGGTAGAATCAGAATGGTCATAATGAAAGCTCATTCTACTTTTGTGAGGACCCAGTATAGAACCTGAGAAACCAAACGTGGTTAGCTGAGTACAGAATTCTTAGGTCAATACCAGGCTCTAGTACTCTGTGACATTTTTCTTCCTATTAAACTGATGCCCACAGTTTATTGAACACTTTTAAGCAATCACCACAAGTGAAGCTACCTTGAAATGTTAACAGCCTATATCAAAGACAAAAATGAAAGTGAAGAAAAGTTTACTCTTGTAAATATAAATGGTCACATGTCTTCTCATACAAATGGGTTAATTCTGACCTACCAAAAACAACTCACCTTAAGATTTAAGTGTAGGCCGGATGCAGCGGCTCATGCCCGTAATCCCAGCACTTTAGGAGGCCGAGGCAGGCAGATCTCGAGGTCAAGAGATGGAGACGATCCTGGCCAACACGGTGAAACGCCGTCTCTACTAAAAATACAAAACTTAGCCAGGTGTGGCGGCACGTGCCGGTAGTCGCAGCTACTTGGAAGGCTGAGGCGAAAGAATCGCTTGAACCTGGCGGGCAGAGGCTGTGGTGAGCCGAGATCGGGCCACCGCACTCCAGCCTGGAGACAGAGCAATACTCCATCTCAAAAAAAAACAAAAAAGATTTAAGTGTAGATAGTTTTTTAAATAATGTGAGATTTATTTTAGTTATCTTTACAAAAAGACTTTGAACTTTTGCAAGAACGATCTCCATAGGCTCAAATCCGTTTGCTTTGTGATAAATTGCCATTGAAATGTTGAACTAACGTTTCAGCATTTTCATTTAACACTTTTAAAACCTTGGTAGCCAAATCGTCTCATCTTCGGAATTTTCTAAAAATCTGGAAACCTTGGAGTTTAAATAATGTGTTTCTGTTACATATTTCTTACACTCAACTGTGATTTTTGCAGTTACATTTTTAAAAATATTCATGGGAGAGCCTAGAAGCAGACTTAATCATCCAAACCGTATTCAGAGCCAAAGAACAGGTCATTTTTTAATTTAAGATGTTGAGACAGACCTGTTATGAAAATACGCAAAAGGCTTCTCTTTGTTTTTCAGGAAAATGTAAATAAAGGGGCCCAGTGGCTTATGTTTTTTATAATGCCTAACTCCAAAAAATTCAAAATGCAAGAGAATGTTTGAAGTCTGGTTAATATTTAAAAATAACCTGTGAACAGTATGGTCTTTCTTTGAAAGATGAAGAAAATAAATCCCAAGGAAGGGAGTTGACTTCCCCAGTAATTTCTTAGTGTAGTCTAGCAGGTATCACCATCATTAACTAAATTACCTGATGGCATCTGGTCCCCAAGCTCTGCCTCCACCCTGGGCCATGCCTCAGCCTCCTCCTCCAAAGATTGCTGCTGATGCTGATGGTGAGACCATGGGTAACAGTCAGTGGACCAGATATGAAGCAGGAACTCCTGCTTCCCCTCTGCTCCTCTCCTTGAATGTTTCTGACCTCAGCACTTAGCACTGTCTTCACAGTAAGATTGTGATGTATTGTCCCAAGGGGTAGGGACAATAATTCAGATAACTTTTAATCTTTTTGCACTAAAACTGAAGTTGTCTCACAATCCCATTCCAAACAAAAATGGGTTATTTTGAAGCCTGAATACTGGTGGACTTCGGGCATAGTGAAGACCCTTAACTTTTCCAGCCTGATGGCAATGTAAAGAGATAATATGGATAAAGTTCATTAAATAAGCAAATCTGCCAAGATTTGTTTTTATCGGATGCAAGTGTGTGTCTGTATGTGTGTGTGTATGTGTGTGTGTGTACACAGTTGTAGAAAATGAGCAGGACCAGTGTTTTGGTGGTGTGATCTGTGCAGTCACAAGGCCCCCACCTTGGTTTACTGCTCTACCACTGCTGTGTTGATAATCTCAATAACTTTGAACAAGGGGCCACCCCAACATTTTCTTTTTGCACCAGGCCCTGCGAATGATATAGCCAGTCCTGAAAATGAGAGTCTCCCTCCGTTCTTGGGGGCCTTCTAAACCAACAAGTTAAAGACCCAGGCCTTATTATTCCTGCATCCTTCGACTTCAGCTGGACTTTTACTCAAGGCATTTATTACTAGCATGTTCTCAAACTAGAAAAGGGTAGCACAGTGGCAATGTCGTCAGACCAAACTGTTGATGATACAGTGATTGTACAGGAGTTATTTGCATTAAGATAAAATATTAGCAGGGCCAGGTACCCTGGCTCATGCCAAAATCCCAGCACTTCAGGAGGCCAAGGAGGGCAGATTGCTTGAGGTTAGGAGTTTGAGATAAGCCTGGGCTACCTGGCTAAACCCTATCTCTATTGAAAATCCAAAAAATTAGCCAGGCATGGTTGTGCACACCTGTGGTCCCAGCTACTCAGGAGGCTGAGGCAGGAGAATCACCTGAGCCCGGGAAGTTGAGGCTGCAATGAGCTGTGATTGCGCCACTGCACTCCAGCCTGGGCAGTGGAAGTGAGATGCTATCTCCCTCCCCCTCCCCCCAAAAAGATGAAACATTAGCAGACAGCTAAGAGAGTTATTTCTATGTTCTGACCTTATACTTGAGGCTCTACTATATGCCAGGTACCGTTTTAGGCGCTGGAAACACAACAATAAATAAAAGAGACAACAATCCTTGCTCTAATGGGGCTTGTATTCTACTTGGGAGAAATACACAATAAGTTAAGCCTTATAAATAAATAAAGTGATCATCTGCAGAAAAACAGAGCAGAAAAGAGGCAGTGGAAACAATTTTAAATAGGATTATCAGGGAAGAACTCAATGAGAAGATGACATTTGAGCCAAGCCTGGAAGGAAGTAAAGGTGCACGTTGTACACTCTGGCTGAGAAACAGAAAGTGCAGAGGTTCTAAGGCAGGTGTGTGCTATTTGAGGAAGAGCGAAAAGGGAGAGAGAAGAAGAAAGAGGAGAAAAAGATGAAAGTGTGCATGTACTAAGAGCCCCATCTTGCACAGACTCGTAGGCCACAGTTAAAAACTTGTAAGCCAAGTTTTGTAATGAGAGTTTATAAAAACTCTTAGAAGGGAAGTGATTGAAGGGCTTGGAGTCTGGAATTGATGACCTGGCAAGATTTAACAAGATTATTCTGGCGACTGCCTGCAGAGGTACAAGGCAGCTAGGATGAAATCAGGAGACCAGACAGAAGAGTACCAGGTGACTGGCTGGGGGGGGTGGTTAAGAAATGGCTAGATCTGGGGCCAATCAAATTTGCTGAAAGATAACCACAAACAATAGCAACCATAACAAAAATAATAAGATCTTTGACCACGTCTTTCAATTACCCTAGCTTCTCGCAGGCTTGGCTATCTTATCTCAGTCCATCTTCACAGTAACCCTGGGTAAGAATTATCATCCGCATATTTCAGATAAGGAAACTTGGGGGCTCAGAGAGTTTATGTAACTCAGTGAGAGCTATTAGTAGAAAGATATTAATCTATGTAGATCCAAAACCTTATTGGCACATTATGCAGGGAAGATGCTAGTTTTCAGTGTCAACTCAGATAAAAAGATAAAAGAGAGCAAGAAAAGCCTGATTTGGAATCTGAAATTTCTTCTCTGTTTAGCAGCTAAAAGGGTTGCTAATAATGAGTTAGCACTGGGGCACCATAATGAACTTTGTGCTGGGAAAATGAAAGATTTCCTACCAGGCACTAATTTAGGAGAAATGAGCTCACCTAGCTCTTTGAAGAATTTTAACAACCATGAAATTGTGCCAGTAGGATAGAACCTGAGCCAGATAGATACTCACTGCAGTCGTTTCATACTCAGCCACTTTCACAAAAGGCCAGACTCCAGGAGCCAGTAACTGCTTCCAGGGGTTGTGGTGAATGGAGGCATCAACTACCGTGAACTACGCAAATGGCTCTAGAGTTGACTGGAAGCTTTCGCCCTGGGGGCTGAATGGACATAAGAAATGCAACTGCCATCCCAGTGAGAAATGCAGGGGAGGGATGAGGAGCTGTCAGCTGGAAATGAAGGATGGGCAAAGGGGCTGGGAGTGAGACCTGGGAACCCAGTTAGGAGGGACAGTTGTAAAGCAACTGGCTCATTTTAGCCAGGCTGAAAGTGTCCTCATCAAAGAATGCCTCTGGGATCAGCCATAGTAGACTGTGGAGGACTGTTACCATGTGTATCCACCACAGTTCATTGAAAAGTAAAAGCTTGTCTTTCCCATCTTGGGGGACAAGGAAGGGAATATAGCTCCCCCCAGAAATAAATGAAGTGAGATGATGTTCTGATGACGATTGCTGCCACCCCAAACCTAGTGGCATCAAACTACCAATTTGTTATGTTCATGGGTTCTGTGTGCCGGAATCCTGATAGGGCACAGTGGCATAGTTGTCTTTACTCCCTGATATCTGGGACCTGGACTGAGAAGATACAAAGACAGGGGTGAGGGTGGTGATGTGGCCTGACAGCTGTGGACTGGAATCACCTGGAATATCCTTCACTCATGTCGAGTAGTATATGGTTGCTGTTGGTTGGGACCTCACTCGGGACTGTTGGCCAGTGCACGACCTCTCCATGTGACTTGGGCTTCCTCAAGGTATGGCAGCCCTGTGGTAGTCAGATTTCTCATATGGAGCTGCACTGACTTTTCCGACCCAGCCTGAGAAACCTTGCTGTCACTTCTGCTGCATTTTCTTGCCTATAAATAAGCAAGTCGCAAGCCCACTTCGACTCAAGGGGAGGGTTACATAAAACCCCCTCTCACTGAGACAAGCGTCAAATAATTTGTGTTCATGTTTAAAACCACCATAGCAGAGCTTAAAATATCCTGGCATTTGGGAGTTGCACTTACCCTGAGATCTGGGAGGAAATGGGAAGGTGCTAGGAACTGCAGCAGGTATCCAGGCTCCTTTTCCTCTCCTCGCCTCACTTATTCTCTGAAACCCTATGGATTCTGCCCCACCTAACTTGGTGCCTTTGAAAGTGCATTATTTTACTAATGGTTCATCTGAGTCTACAGTCCCATTCTCTTTTTCCCTTACTCCTGTATGCCATAGCAGATGTGAGTTCCTCCCTGCCTTACCACAGCGGTTAGAATTCCTGCTGCCGAGTTTAAGTCTCGACTCCACGAATGGTAAACCTCTGACTGTGGACAAGTTGAGTGACCTCTTTGAATCTCAGTTTTCCATCGAAACTTCCTATGGTAGTTTTATAAGGATTAAATGGGATGATGCCTGGCAGAGAAAAGCCACTTAGGAAATGTAAGCTGACCTGATTTGAAACTGTTCCAGCACCGCTTTATTTTATCTCATTTTTTAAAAGATCTTCCTACTTCTTACACTTTGTTCATAGTCTTGGTGTAAACAGATCATAGTCACACCCCGGCTCACACGTATACTAGGTTGATGCAAAAGCAATTTTTTCAGTCTTTTAAAGGCAAAAACAGCGATTACTTTTGCACCAACCTAATAACTGTGGCGCCTCAGGCTGTTTCTTTGCCCCTCTTAGCCTCAGTTTTGTTATATGTGTACAGCAGATAGCAATGCGAGTCTTTCGGGAATGGGGTAGATTAAGTAAGATTATTCATATAGAGCAGTGCTACCACACCAGGCTCTTGTGAAGGCCAATACCCTTCCTTGTCTTGTTTCAACCCCTACTTCCCTTCATACATCATGCACTTCCCTGAAATGAGCAAAGTTCATTCTACTAAAGATTCAGAACTTTCTCCCCAGCTCCAGCTCATAAACCTCTCCCATCAATAATCATTCCCAATTTCCCAGTCTCTCACCATGAAAATTCAACTATCTCAGCCTTTTATGAGGGGGAGGTTGCTTGGAGATAGTGTGGTCTACCTGATCCTTGAGAAAAAAGCCAGCAGGACAGCTTAGGTTAGGCAGGAGGCAGCTCCGAGTCAGTCACAGTCGGCTGCCTTGCCTGGAGGCCTGGGTAAATATGTCAGCCCCGGGCTGGCTCCAGCCCCCTGGTGGGGAAGCTGACACCGGCGTGCTGGAGGGAACATTCCCCTTACTGTGGGACAGGGACTCAATTTCCAGCCTTTGTGGAGAAGGAGCAAGAGACGTAATTGTGTCAAAGCCTGGGAGTTTCTCACTCAGGACTAAACTGGCAGTAGCAGGCAGCAGCTGCCGGGGTGTAAGTCTTTCTCCCAAGGAAGAAAAGCTTTAAAAAATTCTCCTTCTAAATAGGGAGGCCTTAAGTGATCCCAGCCTTCTGTGTAGGGTCTTTGCCCAAATACTCATCGCAGCCGCAAACATGTTAAACATGTTCCCTGGCAGCCCAGCAGAAATCACTCCCCTCCAATGACTGTCAATTTTTCACCTTCCTTTTTTTTTAGTGGAAGAAGTTATTTATCAGTGAAAGGAATCTGAAGTATAGTTCCAGTGTTTACATTCCTGAGACCAGGCGAGGAGACAGCCCCTGGGGAAAAGGCTGACCAAAAACTTGAATGTGCTTCCTCCCTCCTGTTTCTTCCTCCAACTTCTTTTAGAGAACAAGAGGTTGAAGGTGTCATCTTTTTTCTTACAACACCCCATGCCTGCATGGGTTTATCCACCTATCCCTTCAACAAGCACGTAATGAGCATGTATGATGTGCCTGGCCATGTGACCCATCCTGGGAGCTCAAGATAAATTAAGCAGGATCCAGCCTTCAAGAGGCTCCTTGTGGGTTTGCTGGGGGGTGGTAGGATGGCTGTAAATGTCAATGGGTGTTAAAGTGCTGTGGCGGGGCCAGAGAATGCAGCCATGTGGGAGGATCCACAGCTTCTGGTGATGAGTGAGAGACAAGTGGGTCTGTGCTATGTGAAAAACAGCAGGAGACTATTTCTACAAGAAAGGGCCGCAGAGACAAGGCATGACACAACATGACCCTCTGAAGAGCCACAGGTCCTTGGGGGGCAAGAAGGGGCCAGCCGGAAACTCAGCTGGACACCCCGGCTCTGCCGGAACATGCCATGCTGCAGGATCCGGGCTTTCCTCCAACCCTCCAAAGAGCTGCTCTTCCAAATTAGAGCAGCTGGCAGGTTACTTTCTGACGGCCACACCCAGGGACATGGACCTGGTGTTTCCTCAGTTTCCCCATCTGCAAAACATAAAACGAATTCTTCTCTAAGGCCTTGCATGGCCTGGATGAGCTTCACAGAAAGTATGATGTGGCTTCCAACTTTCATCTTCTTTATTGGTTCATGAGTGAAAACATTCATTTATTTTTATGGGACACATGGGCTTGGTGATTTTTTATTATTAAAAATGAAATTCTTAAGAAAAATTCAAAACTTTGGTTTCACAGCTTCCTACAATATTACATTTGGATTCTGTGTCTCTCAGGCAAAGCCAAAGAGCTGAATGACAATGAACCATGTGGGTTTCTTTTGAAATAAAAATGAACGTGGGCTATTTTCCCCACTCCTCCCCTCCACATTCCCACAAACAAAGACTCATGACCATTTCACTTCACTGTTTCCCAGGGAGTTGACACCCAAGTAATGAGCTGGCTGGTTGCTTGAATAAGTAAAGCTGGTTGTGTCAACCTGTGACCACCCAGGATGTCCATTTTGACAAATACTACCCAAGAGGAGGGAAGAGGAGACAGTGGCCCCGCTCTCCGACCTTTCCTGATTGTTTGTACTTTTTAGCCTCAGATCCCAGAGAAATAGGACCTTCTGCTTTTATACTGAGGCAGACCTGTGTCTGCCTTTACTCTGGCACTGGGATGAGGGGATAGGAGTGGATGTGTGGATGCTATGGTGATGTCAGCCCAAAGTGCTGGGAGAAAGACTAGGCTTTGGAAAGCAATGAGCTTGACTGAGAGGTTGGATGACATGGGGCAGTGATTCTTCAAATGGGATTCATGAAGACCTTGCATGAAAACAACTTGTATTGCTTGTTTAGAATGCAGATTCCTGAGACTCCACCTCAGTTCCTGAATGGAATCTTTGGGAGTGAAGTAGAGGAATCTGTGTTTTTCACTAGAACCCTGGGGAACATTAGAGAATTACTCTGGGTCAGACAGGAGGAAAAAGCCCAGATATTGTCACTCATTAGCTGAGTCACCTTGTCAAACCTCAATTGCCTTCACCCATATGATAAAGATAATCTGTATCAGCGGGACTATCTGTACCAGTAGAACATGGATGGCTGCAATAAACATTATTTCCAATATTTAAAAATAATAAAAGCATTCACTCACTCACATAACCAGAAATCCCGAGAGAGTAGTCTTATGGTAGGTAGATTCAGCATTCAAAGGCTTCAGGAGTCTGTCTGCAATCATTATCTCCTTTTGTGCAATTCAGTAGCCATTAAACAGTCCCATGTGTTCTGGTCCAGGACCTTGACTTCCTGTTCCATTTGTACTGTGTGGAGTGTGTTGTCATTTTGGTAAGATGGCTCAAATCTTTTGTGCATGGAAAATTAGGTAAAGACAAGTAAATAAAAAATATGGGGAACTCAGATATGTTCATTCTACTCTAACTCCACAGGGCAACCTCACTCTGTGTGAATGGGCAGCTGGCTGCCCTTGTTGTGAAGTTTCCTGGTTGGGGTTAAAAAGAATGAAAATCAAAACAGACCACACTCAAAGCCTCACCCCATCCCGTCTTTACTTAGGGGAAGGGCTGAGAGCCAGGGGAGGAAGTAGGAGGAGATCAAGGTAATGGGTCTTGCGGATAAACCAGAAAAGGAACTGTGGGCAGCTCTCTTGGGGAGCCACAAGGCTGGAACTACGAGATAACCAGTCTAGACTGTCTTCCGAGGGCTGAGAGACAAACCCCCACCCAGTGCAGCCTGACCAAGCGGCCCTCCCCTTTGCCGTGGCTTCCCAGCTGCTGCCACCATGGAGTTGTCAGGAAATTTGTGATAATTCTTTTTATTGATCGTCTCTATTGATTTTGTCTATGGTGAAAATATACTGCAGACACATTAAGTAGCTATTATAGGTAAATTGTCTTTTAATGAATTGTACCAACAGACAGAATTTTACAATTAACCCTAACTGGGACTCAGACTTCTTCTCAGACACTGATGATCACAGAGGAACTAGATGCTAGTACAGGAGCCAAGCTGACATTGGACCATGGAGATTCACCTGGATACCACTGGGACATGCAAAAACCTGCCCGAACGGATGAGCCGAATAAGCGTGGGTTCTCTTCTCATTAGGAGATAAGACAAATCATCATAAAGATCACACAGTGATGAATCCTATGACTGTATTTCAAAAGCATACAAATTTGTCCATTTTCCAAAACTATAAATATTTGCCAATTAGTCTCCATATTTCAAAACTCCAGCAAAAAAGTGGGCGGGGGTCATCACCTTAGGATGAACTCCCTGTCTTGTCCCATATCCTAAAACCAGGTTATTGCTTTTGAGAGACTAGAAGAAAGCAAGACTTTACCACTTGGTCAAAGGGCTGCTTCTTTCTTCTTCATGCAGTTTTTTGTTTATTTTCTAAAAAAAAAAAAAAAACAATATGTGTGTGTGCATGTGTGTGTGTGAGCATTTTGGCAAAACTGTATTGAGAAGAATCCTTGGAAGCTTAAATTGAATCTGCCAAATTATAGCCAGTAGCAAGATTTTCTTCACTTTGTTATCAGATCCTCAAAAGAGGGCTTGAAATAGAAATGTCACCTCGTGGTGGTGCTAGCAGACACTCAGAGTACTCAATTACCAGAAGCAAGACTTTGGCTATTATTGTTTTACAATGTAATGGGCAAAAATCACCATAAAAATATGCTATCTCTGATGGGAAAATGCTCCTTTGCCAAACTTTTGAAAATTGTGATTTCAACGGTTTGGCAGGAAAAAAAAAAAACCTGTATTTTGACAGAAATGAATTATGGCTACAGGCATTGAATACAAAGGCCAATGTCTCAATTGTACTTGAGTTTTTGTTTTAAGGGGAACAATCATTTAGGGCTGGTCACATGATAAAACTGCTCTTTTCTTACACAATCTACGGGAAATAGAGTAGCCTTTCCAATTCTCACTGGCCAACGCCCCAGAATCCTCTTGGTACAAATCCAAAGGAGGGCTCCTCTCCAAATCAACAGAACCCAGGCTGCTACTTAGATTATGTGGACTGAACACTGACCATAGGCCAGGCTCTGGGCTCACAGCTTTGGTCCTTCTGTTCTTCTGACTCTCAACAGAGCCTCTGTCCCAAGGCTGTTTTGCCTCTTGGTTATAAGATGGCTGCCTGCAGCAGTCAGCATTCATATGTGTCCTGATCCCACCCAACAGGACAAAAGCAAGAAAAGAACACTTCCTCCCAACATAGTATGCAAAGGATTCCTGTCTGCACGGTTGAGTCAATTCAATCATGTGTCCTCTCCTAACAATTGCAGATGCCAGGGAAGGACCATAGGCTTCTTTGTTTCCATTGCTCAGAACACCCCTCTGGATCTGGAGACAATGTGGACACCTAGATGAACCTGGGGCTCTGTTTAGCAGTCAGGAATTGGACGTCAGGTGGGCAATCAAAGGTGACTGCTACGTGGTCTTATTTAGTGTTTACTATGCAATGTGCATGATTTTGGTTCGTGAAGAAATTCAGACTTACAGATATTGACAAATGTGCCCAAGTTTACACAGCTGGTATAATGAAGTCTGGGTTTGAACCCAAGCATATTGAATGGGGAAAGCTCGTGCCCTTAACCTCATCACTTCACTGCTTCCTGTTACTCAGCGTTCCAGGGCTGTGCTTCCAATATTTTTCTTTATACATGCTTATCATCTATGCCACAAAGAAATGACATTTTTCTGTTGGTAATATAAATAGCAAAGAAGTATAAGCCAATGGGATGTAAGCAATTGATTCTGCTCTCCATTATTGCCTTTATGCATCTGTTGCTACACTTAATGTTTTAAGATAGCTATGTTAAAGAATAATTTTCAAAATAAGGTAAAACCATAATCTCAGGCAGGTATAAGATGAGCGCATGTTAAGTAAAATGAAGGAAACAGATAGATGTTACAACTAATTCAAAGAAGTCAAAGAAGCATAAATTATATGGAGCAAAGGAATGTTGAAATGAAAGCAAAAAGAGAGTTTTCAGAAAAAGAGAGTGCTGTTCCTCCACTGGACAGAACTCATTTACATGTGTATAGGCAAGAATTATTTGGAACTGAGAACAGTTGTCTACAATTTCACAGAGCTGTGAAATAGCTCCCATAGAATCAGAATCTGATAACCTGGAAGGGTGTGCTGTAGACAATGCATAGTTTTCCACTGAACCACAATTTCTTCCCTATACCACAAACATTCACTTTCTCATGACTTTACAATTTCGGCTGGATTCAGCTGGGAAGGCCTGCTAGTTTCACCTGAGATCATTCCTGTGGCTATGATCATCCAAAGGCTTAACTGAGCCTGGATAGCCACCCCAGTTGGTACTGGTTCTAAAATTTGTACCCACAGGGTTTTAATTTACAGAAGAGATTGAGTGACAACATGGAGAGGTTAATGACCTTGAGAGAAGATTTTTATTACTTATATTTTCTCAGAGAAGGGGCACACCACATCACTCAGGGCCATGTGGTGAAGAATCAGGTTCTGATTTAGAGGCAGAAACAAGAGTAGGGGGGAAGCCTAGACCTGTGCCTTTATTGAGATTTTTACAAAAAGGCAAGGCAAGACAGAGTCAAAGCTTAGAATCACTTCATTTGAATAATTCTGGGGGACTCTGAGACATAAAGACTGTCCCTGGTTGTCTGATACCTGGCCCTGGGTTGATTTAGGACAGAGGAGATATTGACTTGCTGTGTGGGAGTTAGATAAGGGGGTGAAGGGACAGCACTTGGCCAAGCAGCCTATACATGAAAGGCTAACGCCCCCCAGGAATTAACTAGCTCTGCAATGGGCAGTCTCTCTGCAGGTCTGAAACACCTGCAAGATATCCAAACATCATAACAATACAGAAAATAAAAAACATGATTAATACAGTGCTGCCATCAGCTGAGCCACCCGCGTTCTCTTCCAAGTGGGCTCTCATTATCCAGTCCACTTCACTGGATGTCGATATGGCAGCTGACCAAGAAGGAGGGCAGAAGCTGGCAAGACCTCTGGAGGCCAAGGCTCAGAAATGACACAATGGCACTTACACTGCATTCTATAGGTTAAAGCAAGATACAGGGACAGTCCAGGCCCAAGGAGTGGAGAGAGATCCTCTTTTTCATAAGAGGAGCCACAAAGAACAGGTGACCATAGTTAATCTTGACCATAGAAACTTATCAAATTACTCACCAAATTTTGTTGGAATTGCTTCTTGATATGGCCAACTCATACATTCACACACTAAATAAGATTCTTGTGGGAGGAGACTGTGCCTTATTTCTATTCGTACTCAAGAGCCTGAGATACATTAAACACTAATTGCCCAAAGCTAATGGATGGGAAGATCATTCAGATGGATGGAATTAAATGAGCAAAGATAAGGAAGCAAGAAAATACAAGAACTGTTCAATTTCCCGAAGTTGTTCAATTTAGTGTATGATGGAGAGTAGAAAACAAAAGTTACAAGAGCCTTGTATTCAAGACAAAGGACTTGGACTTAGTTCTTGGGAAATAGGATACCATGAAAGGTCTTTGAGTGAGAGAATGACTGGTACTGTTGCGCCTCTAACGTTGCTTAAATTAACTGGTGGCTGGGCTGAGGGGCCAGTTTAATCGTTTTGCCACAATGAATACAAATGCTAGGGGACACAGGGGCTCCTTTACCTTGCAAGGGATGCAGTCAGTTGTCTTATGTGTCAACTTCTTGTCTCATCAGCTCTGTTGCAGAATGGCCTGAATCAACTTGATCATTCACAATTGTCCATTTCTTTTTGGTTGATTTCTTTAGCCTCTATGGAGAGCTGCAAGTCTCTCATACCCTCAGTAGCAGATCATATGCAACAATGAAATCAAGTCTCTGACCAAATCTGCCTCATGAAGAAGCAAATAGGCACAAAACTGTCACAGAATCTGCTCATGTAAGTTCAGAGAGACATCGCTGCATTCTTCAGACACCCTGAGAAATAGCCTGCTTGAGGGTTTTACTTGGGGCAAAAGCCACCATGCTCTAACAGTAGATCTTGGCTAACATGAGTCCAATCAAGCCACATAATCCGTGCATGTTATCGCCAAATCTAGGACTGAATGAGAGTCCCGGGCCTAGGGTACCGTTTGGGAGAGTGCAGGGCTCTGGGCTTTTCACATTCTTATGCCTCTCATACAAAAACAGAGGTACTCTGCTTTCCATTATTTCCAGTCAACTCACATATTTTATACACCACTCCTTTCACAGATGTATGCATTTCTAATATCATTTATGCTATTTTAAAAATGCCTTGATATAAATTTCTAAACAGCTTTATTGAGGTATAATTCACATAGTATATAATTCACCTACTATATAATTCACCTATTGTTAGATCAACTAATATAGATCAAACCACGATCCCTGTAGCTCTCGTGTATTAGTTATCTATTGGTGTTACATAAAACATTACCTCTAAACCTAATGGCTTAAAACAACATTTGTTATCTCAGTTTCTGTGGGCCAGAAATCCACACAATTTATCAGGGTCCTCTGCTTTGGGGTATCTCACAAGCTGCAATCAAGGTGTCAGCTGGGTCCATGGTCATCTCATGGCTTGACGCAGAAGGATCAGCTTCCAAGTTCACTCAAATGATTGTTAGGAGGATTCGGTTCTTCATGCGTTGTTGGATTGAAGGCCTCAGTTTCTCTCTGGCTGGAGGCTGCTTTTGTGGAGGCTTGCCGTGTATATCTCTCCAACATGGCAGCTTGTTTCATCAAAGCCAGCAGGCCTGGAAGGCAAGAGAGAGAGAGTACTGGCAAGATGGAAGTCACGATCTTTTATAACCTACTCTCTCAGAACATCTCAACACTTTTGCTGTATTCTATTTGTTCAGTCAAATTGCTTGGTCCAGCCTGTACTCGAAGGCAGAGAATTACTGCTGCCTACCATAACTTGTAATAACTTCCATGTTCTCTTGATTAGAGTCTTTCAAGTGTTAACCAACCACCCTCTACTTCAGGTACAGAAGCAAATCAACACAAGTATTTATCACCTTGAAGTCTATGTTTAAATATTTTAAAGTCAATTACAGACAAAATAACAAGTAGTGCTACTCTATTTGCCCAAGACACCAAACTATATTTTTAAAAATTTCTATTAAAAATAATTTTATTTCTCAGTAGAGTTTCCTATGATCCCTGATCTTTATGTTTATCTTACCAGTTTTACAGGCCTTATTTCCATGTATGGCTTGTAGAGAGGCAGAACAGGTTAAGCTAAAAAAAAAAAAAAAAATAGGCCCAAGCCTTGAAAAGTTGAGTTTTTTTTCTGATTACAAAATCTTTAAATCCACAATAAGGGACAACACAAAGTCACTGAGGTTGCCAAAATTATAGCTGGAAAGGATAGTTGACATTGAGGTCATTCTTTCTAAGAAAATAGCCCTCAATTTTTGGTCTATCTTGAGTAGAGGAGGAAAAAAAGAACAACAGGATTAATTCTAGTAAAAATAATCTACTCTCTCTTTGGTATTAGAAAACATAAACTGTATATTTTGATAAGAAAGAAAATATACTTATTCAGGATGTAATCTTTAAAACCTGACATAAAATTGACAATTTCTGCTGTGTGACTTGGCTAATGCAATAAAATCATCTTTGTGTAGATGAGCTCTCAAGCAAATCTCCTTTGAGCCTGCATTGTAAAGGGTGATAGAAGAGAAGATAATGGGCTCTCACCCCTGCACAAGATTGGGTTTCTTGGAAACATAGCACATATTGTTATCCTTTGCTTTATTCAAATATGACTTGGATGAAAAAATTATTCTTGGGGTACACAAACAACAGAAGGCTTTTGGATGGAACACACTTTCAAAAATTAAATGATTCCAATCCTGCAAAGTTTCAGTTGAATTCATGTCCTTATAAAAGTCATTTTTATTCAACTTGGTAATTGGAAGGTCATATCAAAAGTGAACAGAGTGCAAACTTCTAAATCGTGTCATTAAGCAGTCAAACTTATAAGATTTCTCATTATTAAGAGAAGGTATAGCCACTCAGTGTTGTTGGTAAAATCATTTTTTTCTAAAAACAGCAACAAACAATAGCAAACTTGTAAAATGGCTAAAATGAAAAACAAAACAATTCATATCCATCAACTCAAGGCAGGAGAACAATACTGCGACATTAAACACCAATAAGACAAAGGCTTCTGTTTTTTTTGGTGTAATTGTAAGCATCTTGATAAATGTCAGATTGTCTATTGAATAAAATTCATGTCAACCTGTCACATAAAAATACAACTTTTTTTTTCATAATCTCATGAAGTCAAGGCATTCCCTGGGCTTTGAGCTTGTTCCAGTGAGAAACAATAAGATCTTTATGCAGCTATTCATTTTGAGGTATAAATAACCAGAATACCAGATAAGAAAATTATATTTACAGCCTAACTTTATTATTTTAAAATTGTTGTTTTTCTCCTTCGCAGGTCAGCTGACTGTGGATTGCTGGAAATCCCTGCACATTTTATCATGCCTGGGTCAGCAATATGTTCTTGGCTTCAGAAACATTGATGTTGAAAACTGAACATCTGGCCTTCCCTTTCTACCCCCGCCTCCACCATTTCTCCCCCCAAATAATCAGCATTTCCTCCTTTGCTTCCCTGGCTTGAGTAGCTTTAAAAACTTGAATTTGGTGTATATTATATTATATTTGTTTGGTTTTGAGCCACTCTGATACTACTTCCAGTTCTGTAAAGGTCTTAGCAGTGCCATTTCTGTTGTTCCTTTTTATAAACCACTTAAAAGAAAGATTAAATGTTATTCTGATGGGTTGGATTAATTGGTCACTAGTAAAAGAAATTATATCACTGCCCAAGATCAGAATACTATTTCTTTCCTCTCACCTATTATGGATATTTTTAAAGCAGACCTCAGTGGAAATCTTCCCATAATGACATTCTAGACCTCAAGCTTATTATTATTCTGGACCTGGAACTGAATGCAAAATGCAATGTGTATGTGGTATGCATGTTTTCTTTTACTTGACTTTAATAAGTTTCTGAAAATGATCTATAAGCTTAATATTTTAAGAACCACATTTCTAAGCCAAGAAGATTCATCACTTATTCTGTATAACCCCCACAAATTTCCTCCTTGAACCACTGCTAATTTTCACACAGTGTGTGGGATACTGCTGAATATAAACTTGTCGGGTAAAATATAGAGAAGTGGCAAATCCAAAGTGATCTCACAGCATTCCCAAATGCATCCAAAATACTGGAGTGCAGGATGCAACCAGGATTACTTGAATTCCGTTTGGATCCCCATAATTCCATTCTTTTTAAAAACAGGTCATTCTTTTCTTTATTATAATGAAACATTCTTCAATAATTCTTGCCTCTCTGGTTGAAGATGCTTTTGAAAAGCAAGACTTTAGTTGTATATTTTTTCTGGATTCTCTAGCAATATATTTTGCTGCAATCATTGAAAAATATCATGCTCTCTCTGGGGTCTTCACAGTCAATGGTAACTAAACATTTGATTGAGAAGTATACTTTCTGTGGACTTTTTTAGGGTCACTGAGATGTGAACAGAATCAAGTAGAATTCACTTCTGCTGTTTCTTTTTAAAGTAGGGCTGAGAATGGAAATAATGCTTTTCTAAGTGCAGCTGAACTTCAACTTTGAAGAGATGCTATGGATTTCTGAGGGAGCGAGGGCATGTGTCTGCAACCCAGCACCTCCATGTGGTTAACAGCTTCTAAAATTCATCTCATGTGTTTAAGGCTTTTTGTATAAATTTAAGGGACTTCACATTTCTAACCAGTGTTTTCACACTTAGATTAAGACCATACTTACACACCTTTTTCTTACTTATAAGCAATTAAATTATGTACTAACAAGAAAAGTTACTTTAATTACAGTGCTGATGAAAAAAATACTGGCAATGTGATAACTGCTACTATAAAAATATGATTTTTTAATACTTCTAAACTAACCCTTGAAAAAGGCTATGTCTTTTTTTTCTCAAGACAAGGCTCTTGGAACCACTTGGTGAGTATATATTGAATATTTTACTTTCTTTTTTCTGTGAGACAGCAAAAAATTCATCCAAATAGAACCATGCTTCTACCACATAAATCACTCAGAAAATCTGGTAACTTTCCATGTGATTCAGTTAAATCCTTTAAATCCCACTGGAGAATTTACTTGCTTTTGGCATATTTCACCATATTAGGAGGAAAACCAGTCTCCTGGGACGTGGTGGTTAACGATAATGGGCCAAAGGCAGATGTTCTAAACTCAGTTTTGTTAGCTTAGGCATTTTCAGATGGTGTTTCTCTTGGTCAAAGTTCCTCAGGAAGTTTCTTTTCTGTGTCCTCCATGTCCCCTTAGGTCCCCCACAATGCCTTTAAAAGGACAGACCCTTTCCTTTTATAATTAAATATAAGATTTAAATGCAGAGGAAAGTTAACATGTTAAATGAAACCCAGCCTTACCCAACATCAGAACGGATGGGTTTGAGGGCACAGCAAGAGATGCAGGGAGAGGAGAAGAGAGCAAGACACTTGGCTGGGAAGTGGAGGGTCTGAGAGAAGCAAAACAAGTTTTCTCACTTCTCAATTTTGCCCAAGGCTGGCCCACATGTTAGTGAATTCTCTGAGCTGAGATAGAAATCCACCTTCTGGAGGCAGCTGCCATTTTACAGGTTGTGCAAACTCTAAACAACTTTAAACCAGAAGACTTTTGCATCCTCCATCATTTTAAGTTTTATTATATAAATATTAATGTGCAGGAAAGAGGTGTCCTGTGTCCTAAGAAGGCTCACAATTTGTTCATAGATGCTCAGATCATGACTCACATGCTTTCAAGAGACTGTTCTTTCAAGTGAATGTAAATGGGATGGAGGAAGGGACAGAAGGAGACAAACTCAGAATGCCATCCAGTATAAATTATATTGATGCCACAGTGAAAAGAAATAGCTCGTCTGGAAGACTTCACGTATTCAAGTCAACAAATGGCTAAGTGTTGTATTTCCCAGGTCCATGGGCTTGAGAGTAAATTTAAAAAATTGTATTGGGGCTCTCTGCCAAAGGTAGCAGAAGTCCAGCCTCTTCCAGGATCAGACTGGCCATTGGTCATCTCCACTCCTGGAAGAGTTTCAAACATCTGTACTTTCAGACTGGAGGAAATAAGGTAAGAAAGGAAACAAAAAGGAACGTTTTCAATGTGTGGCCTCTTACTCTACCCTCTTGAGCAATCTTAGTAATTCCTGATGAGACCCCTTCCCCTTTTTTTTTTGAGAATTTCTTCGATAGAAAATTTTGCATAGCAGAGCTACAGAATTTAGAGAATTTCTACATATATGCTTGATCTCTTTTGAAACTCAATAAACCTGCTAACAGGGAATAGAAGAAAAGTATCGCATTCAGTCTAACCCAAGGGGGGCTTGGATCACCTAACCCAGATTCCCCAGGGCTCATGCTGAGGCTCATTCTTCCTTAATTCAAAACATGGACTGCCTCTTGAAGTCTGAATGTGAAGGCTCAAGTTAGATAATAAGGTGCCACTTGTTCAGGGAGAGAGACAAAGCAAAACAGAAGTATGTGAATAGATACGGAGGCATGCCAAAGAGGGCCCTGTGCTAGTCCCCTGAGTGCAGTTAGGTGAAATACTTAAAGCCAGCCTCTGTGGCCTGAGCCTAGGCTGCCAAACTGGCAGAGAATTGCTCCTTCAAAAGTTAGTGCTTAAATTAACTGCCCCCATCCCCCACCGCAGCCCCAGGTGCTGCAAAAACTGGATTAACCTAAGGTATTTTTAACCCCCTACTTCGCATACATATTTAAATTCTGGGGCTCCAAGCCAAAATTCTCCAGTGGACCACCTTATCCTTTGTTAATTGAAAAAATAAACAGTTCTGTGGTAGTGGAGAGGGGCATTTTCACAGAAACATCTTTGATGCTGAGGCTGCTTTAGGGATACATTTCCTGTGTCTTCCACGAAGTTTAGCACAAGACAAACTCAAGGACCTTGAAAAACAAAGGAGCAACAAATAGTCCAATAGTTGGGACCCAAACTATTTTCTGTAAAGGCGATTGACGGGTAGTTAAACTCACCCTGACTCAGGCTAAATCCAGGAGTGGCGAGAGGTTTGGGGAGTAACAGCCTATGCATTCAACACTGCCCAGAAGTCAGAGCTCAGCACGGTGGGGTGTGACCAACACGTGCACACCAGGCTACTGCTTCTCCTCTCTTGAAGTGGTGACAGCTTATGAAATTCTAGCTGCTACTGCTGATTCAGCGGAAGGAGCCCATGGAATGTTATTGCCAACCTACTATTTCTCCATTAACTTATCTATTCCCACCATGGGTCATGGGAAAGAAAAGTTTATCAATATTGCATTTGTTTTCACTTGGTGTGAGAGGCGGAGGGGAAGCTTGCATGTGCCTGTAACACACAGTTATATTTAATTGATGGGTTTTAAATAAGCATGAAGACCTAGTGGAGTGTTACTTTCCCCTCTGCAAAGGATTTTCTTCAAAGGAGTGAGGAACATACATTCTCAAGGTGTCTGCCGAACCCCTGTTGACTTCTATAGGGATGGCACTGTGTCTGAGAGGCCAAAGAAAAGACCTAGAGCCATTTAGCCAATTTGTGAATGCACAGAAAACATTATCAAAGGAAATTAAAAGTGCTACTCAAGAGAAAACACAAATGAAAAGAAAGTAAGATAGCTTTATTACTGTTAGGGAGAAAGTTTGAGTGGTCTGGATAGAAGATGGAGCCTATCACTCATTCCCTTAAGCCAAAGCCTAATCCAGAGAAAGGCCTTCACTCTCTACAATTCTATGAACGCTGAGAGAAGTAGGGAAACTGCAGAAGAAAAGTTTAAAGTTAGCAGAATGAATGAATGAGGAGTCACTTCTTACTAATGAGCAAAGAAAGTGGTTTCTTGAGATAAAATTCATTCCTGGTGAAGATGCCGTGAACATTGTTGAAATGACAACAAAGGAATTAGAATATTCCATCAACACAGTTGATGAAGCAGCGGCAGGAGATGAGAGGACTGATTAGAATTTTGAAAGAAGTTTTACTTTGGGTAAAATGCTATCCAACAGCCTAGCATGCTACAGAGAAATCTTTTCTAAGAGGAAGAATCAATCAATGTAGGAAACTTCATAGTCTTATTTTATTTCCCATCAGCAAAAAGATTACAACTGGCTGAAGCCTTAGATGATTATTAGCATTTTTAACAATAAAGTATATTTAAATTTAAAGAAAAGAAAAGACCTAGAGCCAGCGAATGAGATACAGGCTTTATTGAAGACTTACCTATAAGGTGGTCCAGAAGCAGTGGACTAGGCAGGAAGACCCACTATCATTTGTAAAAAGTATGCAGTATATATAGCATTTTGGCTTAGCAACCTCTACTTAGCAACCTCCATTTAACCCAAAACGAAGGGCCTTCATCCCCTGGATGGCCTACATTTCAAGGAACAGGCCAGAAGTTCCGATGTTTTTCATAGGGAAGAAGTGAATCTCCAGGTTGGCCACTCCCGTACTCCTTAGCTCGGAACTGAAACAAAATTCTTCTTAGATCATTCTCTAGGTTTGCTTAAGTTATTGCTGTCAGGTGTATCTGCCATACACACGGTAGAGAAAGACACTTTAATGTGTGGTAAATAAGAAGCATGGTTATGCAGACTCTACATCTCGATGGACCAACCTGTTAACAGACCCACATCAACAATCTGAGAGCACACAGTCCAGTGTGCTGGCTAAAAGCACCTGTGCTCAAGCCAGGCTGCGTTGGGTTCAAATCCTGACTTCTGCCACTTAGGTGGGTGACAGTCTTCAGAGTGTCTGAGAAGCAGATCCCAAGGCAAAGAGTCAAGTGATTCATCAACAAAGAACTCCACAGGGAAAGGGGTAAATGTTTGAGAAGCTCACTAGAGAAGGAGAAGTAAAGAGGTGTGATTTCGGTTGAAGGCCAGTCCTAACCTGCTTCTCAGGGAGCTCAGAAATGTAAATTGCACCCCAGAATTCATCCAAAGGCAAAGAAGCTGGTCTTTTTGGGTACTTCTTCACCATTTAGTCATCGGCTAGTGGGTGGAGGTTCAGTAATCAGCTCCTGGATAAGCATCCAGGTACAGGTGAAGCAGCCACAGCAGCCCACAGGCAAGTCTTTGAAGAATTTTGTAGCCATAAGCCCTTGGCAGCAAGGCACACAGAACTGGGGAATGGGTGCAGAGAACTGGTAATCATGACTACACAGGTGCTTGACAGGGGTACCAAGGGTGTTAACTGTCGTAAGTATGGACACACTTCCTAATTTCTCTAGGCCTAAGTTTCCTTCTACAGAAAATGGGAACAGGGCTGGGCACAGTGGCTCACACCTGTAATCCCAGCACTTTGGGAGGCCGAGCCAGGTGGATCACGAGGTCAGGAATTCAAGACCAGCCTGGCCAAGATGGTGAAACTGCACCTCTACTAAAAATACAAAAATTAACCAGGTGCAGTGGCAGGTGCCTGTAATCCCAGCTACTCGGGAGGCTGAGGCAAGAGAATCGCTTGAACCCGGGAGGCTGAGGTTGCAATGAGCTGAGATCACACCACTGTGTTCCAGCCTGGGCAACAGAGTGAGACTCCATCTCAAAAAGAAAGAAAAAGAAAACGGGGATATTTGTATTAACTTAAGACAATTGTAATAATGAAATGGAGATGCCACAGGTAAAATGTTCAGAACCTGACACACAGTAAGGGTTCGATTAAACATTGCCCCTCATATTCTCCTGCTAGCCTATGAACTCCACAAGAGGAAGGAGAGCATCTTCCTCATTATCACTGTATCCCCCACTCCCTAGAAAAATGCCAGATACAGAGGATGCACTCAGTAAGTATCTGAACAGCTTTACGGTAAGAAAAACAACATAGGGATACATAAGACTTTGTCAAAGACAGAGAAGTCAAATCAGTTAGGATGGGAGAGTAACCTCATGGCTGTTCAGAAATTCTGTATTTGACAATAGGCACAAGCAGAGCTCTCATGTGGGAAAGCATAAGTATATGAAAGTGATCATTGGGACTTAATGAAAAATACTTCTATTAGCAAAAATCAAAATCACTTTTCTCCAACTTTACAGAATGAACCAGAATAGAGTCTTCTGCACTGGCTTCATAAACCGCACCCACAAAGATCAAAGCAGTAGTTTGACCAAGTCTTAGAATCTAGGAAAGGACTGTCTAGTCCAGTGGCTCTTACTTTTTTTTTATTCCAGGGCCTCTTTACATTCTTTAAAATTACTAAGGACTCCAAAGAGCTTAGTTTATGTGGAGTATAGCTAGCAGTAGTTTCCATATTAGAAACTGAAACAGAAAAATTTTAAATATTACTTAACTGTAAAGTAATAATAATTACATGTTAAACAATACATTTTTATAAAAAATAGCTATAGTTTTCAAAAAAATGTAAGATAATAGTGGCATTGTTTTACATATTTTCAAATTTCTTAAATGTCTGGCTCAATAAAGACAGCAGGATCCTCCTCTCTGCTTCCGTATTACTTACTTTGCAATATGTTGTTTTGCTTGAAGTGTAGAAGGAAAATCTAGCTTCACACAGTTAATAATTGGAAAAGCAGGAATATGTTTCAATTTTTTTCAAATAATTTTGTCTTTGATTATACTCCAAAACTCTACACATGTTAGTTTTCATAAAGCTGAGTTGCAGTATAGAATCTGAAACCAGGTAATTGAACATTTTATACTCAATTACATTAAATCCATTGCCTAGCTTGCATTTTGGGTTTATTATTTTATCCATGCATGATTTTATAACATAATACATTGGAAGATACTACACTGAGTTATGCAAATCTTCCTAACGTTGACACTTTTCATTTATAGTATTTTAAAATCCCATTTATAAATAATGCCACTGATCTTATCAGAAAACTCTTTAAATATTGAGAAACTTTCAAGCTCAGAGTAAAAGATAAAAGTTCTCCAAATTCAATTTTAAATTGAAAGCTCAAATTTGCACTGTTGTAATTACCCTTGAGACTGAGAAGCCATCCCTGACCCTCCCAGGCTGGGTCAGGAACCCTCCTAGAAGCGCATCTCTTCCTGGCCTCTAGCACAGCACTTGCCACATTCTCTTGAGATTATCTGCTTTTGTCACTGTGTCTCTCACTACACCATGAGCTCCTTCCAAGCAGAATTATGTCTTCTATCTCCTTGTCCTTAGTAACTCACACATAAACATTACTCAGAGAGGGAATGATTGAATAAATCCCTAGGAATTATGAATTCGGTGGCTACAGAAGTCTGTCTCACATTCCCAGACAGGAGATTTTGTTATCATGTAAATCCTATGTATTATTGAAAGTGTAAGCCAAGCTGAAGTTGCCTTACAAACATAGATGATGGGTGATGCACAAACACACACCAAAGAAATAAAGGTCTGTCTTCCTCTGGGGCAAGGGCCCAGAATAAAAAGGCCAAATGGAAGCAGGGACAAAAGACAGACTCCGTGAAGTGCAGCAGAGTGGGTGGGTCATATATGGGGCGTGGAACCATTTCTGTGAGAAGGGAATAGAAGGAGCTTTGAAAGGAAACAGAGAAAATAGAGAATGGGAAACACAAGTCCAGCCAGAAGGAAAGAAGAAAATAGGAGGCAACAAGACTAAAGGATGGCAGAAAAGTTGAGGAAGAAAGGAATGACCAGAGCCCAGCACTTGCTCAGCAGCCACAGGCAGAATAAGGGGCAGATACAGTAAGGAGAAGTGAATGTCAGCACAGCAGATGGACAGCAAAGAGAATACTCTGAGATATTTCTGTGTTAAATTAGACTACCTCCTAAATTCCTCACAGTCCCGCCCCCACATCCTGGCCCCAAATTCATGTTTACTTGTGCAATAAAATTGTGTCTCTGGATTTGTCTACACTGGAGAGAAGGCCTTCCCTTCCCCAAATATTTTTCTACTCACTTTAAAGAAGCCCTGAGTGACCTCTGTAGGACCCGACCACATTTGCAACCATCTACATTTGGTCCACGATGATTTTGTATATTAGTCCTTTGTGTCCAGGACCTAGTGGTTATACTGAAGAATTTTATTCCCAAGCCCTACCTGACAATACAACAAAACTTACATCAAGGATGGGTGAAGGAACAACGAAGCAAACAGTCTATAACCAGCATGGAACACTATTGTGTGAGTCAATGTTTTCTGATGAACATCTGTTCCATAGGATATTAATAGCCATGGCATGAGAACAAGTTAGGGACACTAGGGGTTAAAGAAAATTCAACAGGCTTCTTTATTGCAGGGATTTTCAAAGGTAATCTTCAAACTGGGAAGACAGCACTGTATTTCCCGTTTATTTACGAGCAAGATCTTTTTTGCTGAGCAACTATCTCTCAGGATAAATCCCTGAAAACCACAGTTTGGAAACATTAGTATAAACTCTAATGGCAGAGAGAGGGTCTGTGAGGCCTCAGAAGCTCCTGAACAGGTTGGAAAATAAATATTAATATATTTATTTAAATATTTTAATGTAAATATTAAAAATAATTTCTAACAAGTGTTAAGATACTTCTGTTCTCTTGGGGTCCCTTCTGCAAATTTCCAATAATCCATTAACCTAGAGTCAGTTTCTCAGGTTAGGTTATTACCATCATAGACAGACCAAGGCAGAGATGAAGTCCAAGGCCGGAAGAACCGGGAGTTCTTCCCTGTGCCAGGTGCATCCTCTCCCAGATGCCTGCATGGCTGGCTCTCTTTCCTCCCTCAAATCTCCTCAGACATCATCTCTTCGTCAGGTCCTTCTCTGATTGTCCAATCTAGAATTACAGACCCACTCCCCAGTGCTCCCTCTACCCTTTCTCTACTGTACTTTTTCCATCCTACTTCTCAACATCTAACATACTGTATAATTTAGTTATTTATTTTGTTTTATTATTGTCTGCCTCTACCAGAATGCAGGCTCCATAAGGGCAGGAATTTTCATCTTTCTTGCTTATAATTGAATCTCCAGCAATGTCTGGGGCACATGAGCCACTCCATAGATCTTTGTTGAGTGAATGAATAAATGAATGCAAGAAAGAAGGAATGCGGGGTTTTTCATTGAGGTTGTAGAGCATGTTTCACATTTCTTTGTGGCATCCCTCCATCCTTCAACCGCTGAGCCTCTGGGTATCAGCAGGCTAAGCAGTCACGGAGATCACATTCTGATCCTGTGACACTGCCCCAAGTCCAGCCCTCTCAAGCCCTGGGTGTTTGGTATCCTGGAGGTGAAACAGCAGAAGCCTTTGCGTTTCCAAGGCTCTGTCACTCAGCGACATCACACAGCCACCCACAACAGATCAGCTTGCGAAATTGTTAAGGAGCCTAAGGATATTATTTTCATTTCCACATAAACATAAGTGATCAGATATAAATGTGGAGCTGCTGCTCTGGAAAATAACCATCAACCATCAAGGGAATGTGGCATAGTTTCCTTAATACTTCTCTAAATACTCCATATTTAGGGTATGTGCTAATTTCTCTCTCTTATAAGTAACTTTTTTTGTTTTTCAACGTAGTCTCGCTCTGTCACCCATGCAAGTGCAGTGGCATGATCTTGACTCACACAACCTCCACCTCCTGAGTTCAAGCAATTCTCCTGCCTCAGACACCCAAGTAGCTGGGATTACCAGCACCCACCACCATGCCCAATCAACATTTTAGGATATAACTCTTTTATATTTAGTTAATGTCTTTGTGGGACATATTTAAAAACATAAGTACTCAATCAAAATTTATGAACCCTTTTAAGCCTTTTAATATATAGTTCAAAATTTCTTCCTAAAAAGTGTCAAGGAGAACACATCATTTTGATGCAATGAATATTTTAACTTCATGTAGAAGAATACCAACATTTTAGGAAGGAATAATTTCCTTTGAGAATGTAAAGCCCTTATCTTATTCACTGTTTAATCCCTACAGCCTAGTGCATAAATGATACTCAATAAATGTTGTTGAATAAATGAAACAACACTGATGAGTTTTTATTGAGCTTTTTGATCAATTTCTATACAAGGCAATTTTTAAAATTCCAAATTCTCATCATTTTTATTTTACCAATATTCTCTTCATCAAAGTCAATTCTTTGACATTAAGTTGCATGACCAATTTTTGATTAATCAATAAAGATTTTCTTTCTCTATTAATTAAGAATTGCAAATTAAAACCATTGTTGACTACAAATTTTATTCTGTGATTATTTATTTCCATCAAGTCCAATTTCCTGAGGTCAATTATTCAGATTTACATTTTGAAAGATGTTTTTTTTTCCCATCAATTTTAGTCAAAGCAGTGTTACCATGTATAGCTTAACTATGAACAATTTTATTTTATTTTGAGTATTTCTTACCTAAGTTAGTCATTTCTGGTGAATTTTTGTAGTTTTTAATCTTACAAACAATAAGTGACTTTTTGGGCAGTTAATCATACAACACCTATTTTACATATTTTTAGTAACATATAGTATGAATTGAATAACAGTTTTTATTTTATTAAACTGTCACAAAATTGTGACAATTCCTCTCAGATATTGGAAGGTTGTTCTTTTATGAAAGTACCCTATCACTCTCAAAATCTTCTCTCGACTTTGATGAATTCTGAAAGATGCTGTGTGGTAAAGTCAACACATCCTTGGGTAAAAATGGTACAAGTGCAAACATTGGGGTCAAAATGTTCTATTTTGGATTAGAAAAGGCTCAATGCAAGGTGTTAAATTTCAGTTAGGCATGGAAGAATAATTAAGATTTCCTGCCAGAACAAAGGAATACAGATGGTTTTCATGCAGCTACTTTGCTCCATAACTGTGGCTCCACCATTTGACCAGGTGGTAGTCTGATTCCACCCTTCCAGTGCATTTTGACTCATGTTTATACATTTTTCATCCAAATTTTGCCAACACTGACAAATCATCTTCTCATAAAATGTTTCTTGGATGAAATGTATTTTCTGAATCAAATGCTATTAAATCATTTTACTTCTTTTAAATTACATACCACACATTTAAACTTTTTAAAATATTTTTTTCATTTTCATTTTTGTTTTGAAGTTTTATCAGACTATTTTCCTTGTAAATTTTATGATTTTGCATAGCACATTTTTTTCAATTTATGAAGAAAAATGGTTTAATTGACTCAGAGGTCAGCATAGCTGGGGAGGCCTTAGGAAACTTACAATCATGGCGGAAGGCACCTCTTCACAGGACATCAGGAAAGAGAATGAGAGCCAGTGGAAGAAATGCCAGATGCTTATTAAACCATCAGATTTTATGAGACTCACTCATTATCATGAGAATAGCATGAGGGAAACCACCCCCCCCAACACCCCCATGACCGAATTACCTCCACCTAATCCCACCCTTGGACACTTGGGGATTATGGAGATTATAATTCAAGGTGAGATTTGGGTGGGGACACAGAGCCAAACCATACATTTTTAACTGAGCTACTTTTTTGTGCTGGGCACTGTTCCAGAGGCTGGGATATAGAAGTAAATAAGCCAAATACAGATTCCTGCACTCATGGAATTTAATATTGAATCATAAATCAGGGCTTTGTTGTTGTCTACAAATAATTTTAGTGTAATAATCTCTATGTGAGTTTTCCACTTGAGGCCACTATTTCTAACAAGTTCAATGTTTCTGCTCCAATTTTACTGATTTAGTTTTGGTTAAGAAGACTTGATTCTTCTATCAGTTTTTTTTGTTTGTTTGTTTGCTTATTTGTTTCTTTGTAGCTTGCCATGTGTAATTTTAGTTCTGCACAGTTTTATGTTGATTATTTCTAACAAGTCTATTTTTTCCCCTGAGCCAATTTTTGCAGTATCCAGTATGACCAACATGATATGATCCTTTAGATGATTTTCATTTATAACAAGTTTTCCCACTTGCAGATCACAGTCATTGTCAGTTTTATTTTGTGTTGATGATTTCTGACAAGCCAAAATTTTCTCAAGCTACTCAGTCGAAAAGCCCTTTGGGTTAAATTTGCAGTGTCAAAACTTGAGAGTATATGTATTTTTAAATCCCTATCAAAATAGTCTGATTTTTGTGATTCTAGAATTCTTATTTTGAAAGGATGGAATGAGAAAACAAGAAGAGTCATGGATGTTTGCAGTGCACTTATTAGATTTTAATGTGTACATGAATAATGTGAGCTCTTGATCAAATGCAAAGCCTGATTCAGTGAGTCTGGGTAGAGCCTAAGACTTGGCATTTTCAGCAACTTCCCAGGTGATATCGATACTGCCAATCTGCAGGCCGAATAGGAATAAGCTAGAGTATGTGCTTTAGGGTCCAGCAGGCCTGGGTTCTAGCCTCTTGCTGGCTGTCTAATCTTGAGGAAGTTACTTAACTTCTGAATCCGTTTTTTTTTCATTTGTAAAATGAAATGGTAAGAATATTATCTATCTAAGAGAGGTGTTGTCAGGAGCAAATCAGATGAGTTATATAAAATGTTTACTAGGTACTAGGTATAGGACCTGGCACCTAGTAAATTATAAATGGTAACTAACCTTGTTAACTTATGGGTGAAAGTACACAGCAGGTTCAGGGAATGAATGGTAAGGGGTTTGATGTGGCATGGAGTCTGGCTACTGAAAGTGTGGTCTTTGGACCAGCAGCATCTGGGAGCTTGATAGAATTGCAGAATCTCAGACCCCACCTCAGACCTATTAAATAAGGATATGCATGTTAACAAGATCCCCTGGAGATTCCCGGGCACCTTACAGTTGAAGAAGTGCAGGCACCATATTTATTTAAAGACAGGGAGCTAGAGGCAAGTCTGGAAGGGCAAGAAAAAACAGATAGCAAAGGGCCTGACTTACCTACAGGACCCAGGGGAGGGTAGGAAGTGGGATATTTACCACTCCACAACCCTCTAAAAAAAGTTCAAAATCCTTTTGGAGGGTTGTGGAGTGGCAAATATCCACAGTTCCCCCTCTCCCCTGGGTCCCCTCCCTCCCTGTACCTTGTCCCCTTTCTCCCCAACCTCCCGTCGGCCATTGTTAATCAATCAAGGTTCCTTCCAGCTGAGCCTCTGTTCATCCTCATGATCCCTACTGACAACTAACACAGTGCCGCAGGCAAGGCACTATCAATGCATCCAAGTTGACAGAAATGAGAAATTGCCATTACTGAAAGAGACCAAAGGGAGCCATTAAAGAACTTTAAAAGGGAAAAATGAGATACTATGTGTAAGCTGAGATAGTGCCTAGTACCCAGTAAGCACTCAAGAAAGGGAAGTCATTATTTCTGTGTAGCCTATCAACATTGTCAACATGTGTTGTGCCAACATTTTCACCAGACAGTGAGTAAATGAGAAAATGTAAGACATTGAATTAACTTTTTTTGGTATTACAATGCCCATTTTTATGTGAAATGATGGGAAAAGTAGACAAAATTCTTTAAATTTTCGTATGACAAAAGGAGAACTTTAGTAATCCCATGTTCTCTTCTACCCACTTTCTGTGTTGTTAAAGAATGACACCATGAACACCTGCAGATGTTGAGGGTTTATGTAGATGGACCGTGGGCAGCTTGGGTGGCTTTGTGCTGCTGAAAATTCCTGAGCAGAGTGGACCAGCCCATCTAACTGTTCTCCCTCTCCTTACCCCACAATGTCTGCTTTTGTAAGTAAGAGTGAGAATGTTTTCTGCAAATTGTGAAAGTTCTCCCTCTTACCATATCACACCAGGGTTCATTCTGCACTTAGAGGAGCAGTGTTGACAAGGAGTGGGAGCCCATGACAAGACCAGCAGTTGTGGTAAAAAGCCATCATGAAGGAGTAAACTCCAGCTGTCCCCATAAAGTCTGCCCAGGCAGCAGTGTTTAAGAGGGAGAAGGTAGAGTCTCCCTATCAGCAGCCCTCAGATAGAGGTTAAAACGTGTAGGATTTGCAGAGTCCAAGGACCCAGAGTTGAAGAAAGTTGCTTTGCATGAGACGACCCGAGAGAACTTTTGCAATGTGAGCGTTAGACTTTTGGACACAAGTGAACTGCTGGCTCCATTTTCTGGAGGCTGCACTGCACCAGGATACCCTCTGTGCTCAGAGCCAGCACTGACTTTGCAATGCATGTGCTTCTGCTTCCAAGTGCTTGGCTCTCCCTGAGAGCTCACTCAGTAATTCAAAAACCAAACTGTTCTAACAAGCCCAAGAACCAAAGCCCATTGAGGTTTAAAGCTTCTCTTGTTTAAAAACATTTTGTATTTACTGCCTTTTTATTTTTTAGATCAAACACAGAAATCTGTATGCTGTAGTAAACCTCCCACTCCTTTACTGCCTGGTGTTACATATGTAGTTGCACTGCTATCTGATTCTAGAACATTAATATGCAAATAGAAGTAATAATAACGTGATATAGTGAAATACAGCGTTATGAGTAGTTCTTCAACTGGTCTCTTCTTGGCAAAGCAACCCGAGGCGGGAGGGGAACCAGAGTTCAGAGCTGCAACATGTGGGGATGAGACAGGAACCTCATTTAATACCATACTATATGCCATATTTCCAAAGGGGACTTCCCTGAATTCTTTTTGAATATTTAATTTACCCAAGCTAATCATTAATTCACTTTCAAAGTGTGATATCAACAGACTTCCCATAGAAAACATCTCTCAAATAATGAAGGCTTTGGTTCTACTGGATTGCTTTGAAATGGCAGCCCTTGCAAACACAATTAAAAGTCTCCATTGGAGTTTATTATTAATGAATAAGATTTTGTACTTATGCATATGAGGCCTTCTGCTGAGAAAGATTTCAAATTCTGTTCTCAGCAAGGCTTGGGGCAAACATCACCACTTCCCATCATGAGTAGATACACTAGGGCTGATCTATGTGGCCAAGAGAAGCCATGACTGAAAATACTAAGTATTTTATCCTTTTACCAAAGAATCAAAAAGAAAAAGGAAAAACAAATGATGCTGACCACCTCCCAGCTGTTTTACTGTATTAATAATGTTTTTTGTTTTCTGTATTCTGATGCTTTGACATCTGGGGCTTTGCTCACCCTAAACAGACCACCCCTCCCGGGGTTAGCCAGTTCCTAGAGGTAGTAAATGATTCAGCACAGCACACTTTTAAATACAAACCAATCACTCCAGAGGCCCAGCCACCTCCTTTATAGGCCTCTTGCACTCCAGGCTACCACTCACCTTCCCTAATCACCCCAGGGCCAGGTACCAGACCATTAGGGACAGTCCCTATGCCCCAGAGTCTGCTGAAATTGTTCCAATCAGCCAATCCTCAGCCTGCTTACCCTGCCTTGCCTGTTCCTTTCACAAAAACACAATAAAGTCCTCTGTCCCCAGCACTCTCCCACCTCTGCCTCCTGACTGACCCCATCACTGACCTGTGCACCCCCTATGACACGGCATACCCCTTTGCTTGAGATCTGTGAGTAACACACTTTCTTTTCAATAGCAGTCATCTACTGCTGTGCTGGTGTTTCCATACCTCAAATTTTCTATTAACCTTAGAGAACTTTATAATTATTTATATGCTATATAAAGCATAGACTTTAAAGTGCTGGACACCTTGTTTGCTCACCAGGTGAGAGCAGCACATCTCTAGTGGTTTTTTGTTTTTTGTTTTCTGGAGTTTTTTTTGAGACAGAGTTTCGCTCTCTTGCCCAGGCTGGAGTACAATGGCACAATCTCGGCTCACTGCAATCTCTGCCTCCTGGGTTCAAATGATTCTCCTGCCTCAGCCTTCCGAGTAGCTGGGATTACAGGTGTGTGCCACCACGTACAGCTAATTTTGTATTTTCAGTAGAGATGGGGTTTTACCATGTTGGTCAGGCTGGTCTCGAACTCTGACCTTAAGTGATTCATCCACCTCAGCATTCCAAAGTGCTGGGATTACAGGTGTGAGCCACTGCACCCAGGCATCTCTATTCCCCAGTTCTTCCAGTGAGCACCTGTCATCTTCTGTTTCCCCATAGCCTTTTTTCCCCGGCCACGACTGTTTGTGTCAGACTTGCTACTCCCATTAGGCAATACATCGCATTCTGAGAGCTTCAACCTCAACACCTCCCTAGGATCCCTGGCCCCCAATTTGAGAACCAACTCTGAAGCTGCTCACTGCAGTTACTTCTGCCAAATATTTGGATTTATTTCATTTTATCCTTGGGATTACAGAGATGTTGTTACACCTCACCATCTGGAAATTTCTCGGAGGCCTGTGAAAATGACCCTGTTTCTATGGATATTGAGGGTTCTTGGATTGGTAAAGAAAATATTTCTCTCCTTCCTTCCTCAAACAGTTAATTTCTTGGGGGCCTTATTTCCTTGAGAAAGAGACCTCTGCCACCAGTGTGAGAGAGCAGAGAGATCCATTTCCCTCTATTCAAAATCTCATCATGTGCTTGTTCTCCCCTGGGAGGATTTGGTAACAATTCTCTGCACAGAGGACCCACGTTCACATTCGATTTTACTAAGGCCAAGGTAACTGCTTTTAAAAGGTATGCAGGGTCCAAAAGCTCTTCTCTCACTGAACTTGAGATATGCAAGAGATGCTTGGCTTCAGCACCCCTTCTCCACCATGCTCCAAAGAAAAGAAACAAGGAAAGATTTTTTTTCCCCAATGCTAAACTTGTATCACAGGATGTGGGAGTCTAAGGTGACTTCCATGTGTAGGGTTCCTCCCTTTTTCTATGTTTCTCTAGCTTGTGGCCCATCCACTTCCACCCCTATTTTCATGCTGCTGATAAAGACATACCTGAGACTGTTCAATTTACAAAAGGAAGAGGTTTAATTGGACTTACAGTTCCACGTGATTGGGAAGCCTCCAATCATGGTGGAAAGCAAGGAAGAGCAAGTCACATCTTACGTGAATGGTGGCAGGCAAAGAGAGAGACTGGGTGGGGGAAACCCCCTTATAGTACCATCAGATCTCGTGAGATTTATTCACTATCATGAGAACAGCACAGCAAAGCCCTGCCCCCATGACTCAATTACCTCCCACCAGGTCCCTCCCACAACATGTGGGAATTTAAGATGAGATTTGGGAGGGGACACAGCCAAACCATATGAACCCCTAACACGGTTGCCTATTTCTCTATAATATTTCACCTGAAATGGAGGCAGTTTTCAAACCACAATAAACGTAACTCAGTAATATAGGAGAGAAGAAAGAAGAAAACATGGAATTGATCTAGCTGCTCATTGTTGCAGGGCTTTTGACTGAATTTGGGTTTGAGCTGGGAAACTCAGACTCCCCAGTGACAATATACCTAGTTTAGATGCATGGCATCTCTGGGAAATCATTCCCAGCCTCTTCCTCCATGTGCAAACTTAGAACCTGGAACCTACAAAGTGAATCCTTCCAATCACCTTAGTTGATGTTCTTAGTACTCTCCCTTGGCCCCATTTCCTTCTTATCTCAGGGTCTCTAGCCCAAATGACAGTCTCCCAGAGAAATGCACCTGTGTTTCTCTGACAGAAGGCCTTTGCTGCTACTTTATAGGCCAAAAGTACAAGGGAATTATGATCCCCATGAATAACCCTCAACAAAAAATGAATGGGTATTGGTGTGTAAATACCCCAGCTCCTTTGCCCTTGTGTGGAATACTTTCTACCCCAGGGTGTGCTCTATGCTGGCTCCCAGAGATCCACAGCAGGACTAAGCTTTGGAATCCCAGTGGTTACTTGCTTGATGGTGAACTCTTACCGTGGATGCCCTTCCTCCCTGCCTCACTTTCCCACTCTCCTACCAGTGTTTCCTGGGAGCACCTCCATTAATGTCCTTAACTTAGTATCTGCCTCTGGAGGGACACAGACCAAGACATCATTTGTGAAAGAGATCAGTCCTTTTGCTACATATTCTCCTTGTCCAAAATAAGAGGTGAACTTTGATTGAGTCGTTTGTGTAAAAAACAATTCTTGTACATATCACATTTACCAAGGCCTCTGCTCACTGCTTTTGCTTAGAAAGCTAGGCTCAATCCTATTCTTCATTGTCCCACAGAGTAAAGGGAAGTGGGGAATAATGATGAAACGTCAAGACTCCAGAGTCAGAGCACCTGGGACTGGATTCCAGCCCTAACCCTTGCTAGGTGTGCAATGTTGAATAATTCATTCTCCAAGTCTCCAAGTCTTCATTTCCCTCTCTGTAACATGGATAAAAGAATTGTTCCTACCTTAAAGGATTTAAATGAGATAACTTATGCAAAGCACTGAACACATCATGTGGTGCAAAGCGTGTGCTCAATAAGTGGCAGATTCTCTTATTGTCCTTCTAGTTTCAGTTTCTTACTGTCCTTCCCTCTCCTTGGAGAAGCCTTGCCCGACTTAGGAGTAAGCCTCCCTCATATGTTCCCACAAGTTCCCTATTCTTCCTCTATCAAAACCCTCACTGTTCTTTATTCCAATCATGTGTTTGATGCCTGTGAAATGTGATGTTTCATTGTCCCATGAGAGCAGGCACATTTTTGTCTGCCTTGTGCCCTCATATATATAACATACGTATGCATGTGTGTGTGTGTGTGTGTGTGTGTGTGTGTGTGTGTGTTTGTGTATTTGTTTGCATTTGTCTCCTGTGGCTGCTGCAACCAATTACTGTACTGCAAACTGGCTGGTTTAAAATAACAAAAAATTATTTCCTCACTCTTCTGGAGACTAGAAGTCCAAGATCAGTGTTTGCAGGGCCACATACCCTCTGGAGGCTCCAGGAGAGAACCTGTTCTTTGCCTCTTCCAGCTTCTGGTAGCCCGCAAGTCAAGCATCCCTTGACTTGTGGCTGCGTCACTCCAATCTCTGCCTCGTGGTCACACTGTCTTCTTTTCTGTGTCTGTCTTCCCTGCGTGTCTCCTGTAAGAACACTTGTGCTGAATTTAATCAAGGATGATTTCACCTCAAGTTCCCTAACTTAATTACATAAGCAAAGAATCTTTTTCCAATTAAGGTCACATTCAGAGGTTCTGGCAATTAGGACATGGATATATCTTTTGGGTGGCCACCTACACTGGCAGGAGAGTGGGAAAGTGAGGCAGGGAGGAAGGGCAGCCACGGTAAGAGTTCACCATCAAGCAAGCTACCACTGGGAATCTAAAACTTAGTCCTGCTGTGGATCTCTGGGAGCCAGCATAGAGCACACCCTGGGGTAGAAAGTATTCCACTCAAGGGCAAAGGAGCTGGGGTATTTACACACCAATACCCATTCATTTTTTTTGTTGAGGGTTATTCATGGGGATCATAATTCCCTTGTACTTTTGGCCTATAAAGTAGCAGCAAAGGCCTTCTGTCAGAGAAACACAGGTGCATTTCTCTGGGAGACTGTCATTTGGGCTAGAGACCCTGAGATAAGAAGGAAATGGGGCCAAGGGAGAGTACTAAGAACATCAACTAAGGTGATTGGAAGGATTCACTTTGTGGGTTCCAGGTTCTAAGTTTGCACATGGAGGAAGAGGCTGGGAATGATTTCCCAGAGATGCCACGCGTCTAAACTAGGCATATTGTGGTGGCCACCACTCAGCCCATTAATATATACATATCTATAGTATATACACCGAATATATGTTTAATATATCCATACATATATATGAGGCGGTGTGTGTGTGTGTACCCTCAGTGTGTAGCACAGAGTGGTTCACATCATGGATGTGCAATAATTATTGTTGAAGGAGCAAATAGACAAACAGAACAGGGACCCTGCCTTCTAAGAATCACAAAAAAACTAATGTCAAAAGTAGACCAACTGATGGAGAATATCCTACTATTCACAAAATATGTCATTCCCTCACAACGCTCCTCCAACATCAACAAATAACTCAGGAGAGTGCCTTGACTTGGTAAAGCTGTGACTGCTTCTGGAAGTACCACCCTTTTCAGGTAACAGCCTGCCTCCAAAATTTCCCAGGAGAAAACACAATAGGCCTTTTACTTCCTAATTAGCAAGATCCTGTCCAGAATATTTTAGCACTTCAAAGAAGCTTTCATTCACCAGGCTTTCTTTAAAGAAACCCTAGCTCCCCCACTGTTCACAGCTTTTCATTATAAAACCAGGGGCAGTAGGAACCCTCCTGTTTCCTTTTCCTCAACATATAATATTTCTCTCATGCACCTTTGCCAAAAATGGCACTTCAGAAGATCTGAGAGGGGGAAAAACAGCTGATTGTTGCCAAGAAAATCATGGAGAATTTCACCCATCTTGGCCACACACTCTCTCGAGCACAAGCAGGGAACTTGCCTTTCAGTCCTTTACTATCTGATAGAGGCAGATCTGCACAGATACGGGCTGGCTTCTATAGGACACTCCATTATTTGGAATTGTCATTTTGACAGTGACCATACCACTTAAGTCACTGAGTCATCTGAAGGTCACAAGGAGATGTGGTTCTTTCTCCCATGTCTCAGCACAGAGAAAAGGTAGGGGCACCCAAGAAGGTGGTGTCTGAGCTGGAATCACAGCCATAGCTGCCCTGGCCACAGATCACCTCCCACCTGACCTCCAGTCACTGAGGCTCCAAATGGTCACCATTTTCATGTTTTCCCCAATCAGGTTTGGAACTGAACCAGTATCAGCATCGCCTCCCCACCCCCCACCCCTCTGTCATGGGGCCAGCTCCTGCCATTTTCTTCTGTGGGTCTCTGGCACCCTGACCTTGGTGCTCAGGCTTTCAGACGAGGAGCCATCCAACCCTCCTGTGCTGTGGCGTGGTACACAAATGCCGCAGGACAGGGACAGTGCATTTTGCTTTTCATTATGGAGAATGGTTTTTATAATCACAGAAGTTCAGAGTGTAAAATAACAGTGTCAAAAAAGGTAAAAAAAAAAAAAAAGAATACAAAGTAAAATCAGTTATTCTACTATTCAGAAATAACCACAATTACCATTTGCTGACAATATTTTTAAGGCAACATACGCTTTATTTAATACATATTTTCTTTTGGTTTTTCTTTACTCTTGTAAAATTGGGATCACATAAACAATGGATCTTAGTGAACCTTCAAAAGAACCTTCACAAGTTTATTAGGTGATAGTAATCTCTACAGTAAAAGCAGGAGCTTAGATAAGAAAGGTGAGAAGAGCTCAGTCAGATGCAGGATCAGATGGTACAAGAGGCAGGGCAAATAGGGAGAGCCTGGCTTCTGAGCCCAGCAAACCTAGAGGGTCAGAACCTTCCACTTACTGGCTCTACGATCTTGGGCAAGTTCCATAACTCCTCTGACCCACAGCTTCCCATCTCTAGTGCATATAAAATGATTAGCATCATACCTAGCAAAATAGGCAAAAATATGAAGAGTACCCTTCTCCTTCTGAATGATAAATGTAGTGCCTAGAGAGACTTCAATCACTTCCTCAGGGTGAATTTTTATTTCCAAAGAATAAATATCAATTCGCATGATAATTATTGATTGCATTACTCTGCTTGGGCTGCTGTAACAAAATACCAGAGCCTGGGTGGCTGAAACAACAGAAATAGGTTTCTCACAGATCTGGAGGATGAGAAGACCAAGACCAAAGTGCCAGCTGATTCCACTTCTGGGGAGGGCTCTCTCCCTGGCTTGTAGATGGTAGCCTTCTCACTGTATCCTCACACGCAGAGAGAAGGAGGCAGAGACTTCCATAGGATTAGGAGGGCCATTTATGGCTGTGCCCTTTTGACTTTATTTAATTACCTCCTTAGAGGCCCTATCTCCAAATAGAGTCACACCAGAGGTAAGGACCTCAATGTATGAATTGGAAGGGAGGGCAGAGACATGATTCAGTCCATAGCACTGATTAATATAAATAAGGCAACCCTAATTCAATAGTTTTATCCTGTGGAGAAAGGCAGTATGATGCTTTTAACTTATGGTTTAGTTGGACATATCATGATAAAAGAAGAGGGCAGCATGAGTCCTCTCCAGTGCAATGAGAGATGGTCCATGAATCTGCTCCCTCAGGCCAACAGCATTTCTTCAGGACCCCTGTCAGTGACCCAAGGAAAGCGCTCTTTGCCTCTGCAGCCTCCAGGAAGAAGTCTTGAGGTGAAAGCTCACTGATTTAGAGTTCCTTACTTGAGATAAGAATTAATATTAACTCCATCTTAGAAAGTTAAGGCAACTTTCCCCATTGGTTGTTGGAAGGGTTTCCTAGTCTTTCCTGTAGCTGGATGGTGGGTGAGGTTGCTGAGGAAGATAGGAATTTCTTCTAACTCCAGTGGGGAAGGAATGAGGCATCTTGACTCACTCATTCCTTTCCTCCGCTCTTCCACTCTGAGGCATAAACACTGGTCTGACCCTTTCCCCATAGGCTGGCTTCCCCTGAAATTAGAATCTCTGATGGGCTGAATGTATCACACTTGCAGGCTGTGAAGGAAGTTGGTTTTAATTTCTCATCTGCCAGTTCCTCTTCACTTTCTACTTGAAGAATCCACGGTTGTTTCTTCCACCCTGAGAAATGCCTCAGTCTTCAGAAGAGCAGAAGTACCTCAGGTAGTAGGAGACTGTGCCCCAACTTCTCATTTAATCAGTGGTTCATGACTTGCAGATTTTGCAGACTTGGATAATGCATTGTGGGGATTCTCATGGAGTTGTCACCTTTGTAATTTCACCAGTTGCATGCCTTGCTATCATGAAGTAACGGGTGTTTCAAATTAGGAAGAAGACATTCCTAAACTAAATGACAAATGTAAAGGTCTTACAGAAGACCTTTGGTGACTTTAGACTGATGTATATGTCAGTCTAAGGTTATCAAAGGTGTTTTATGATGTAAAATACTACATTGTCTTTATTCTTTTTATTTTGTAATAGATGATTTTTTAAAAAGTCACCAAGACAGCACCAGTCCAGAGATCAGACATTTTGGAATCTTTGACCTTTGATTCTGCTTTTCGTTTTTCCCCATTTCAGAGCTGGCTCTTTTCTGCTCTGCAGTTATTTTCTCACTCTGTCTTCCTCCTGTCTTCTTGTCTGTTTTACTCACAAATCTGTTGACTGACCCTAGAGGATCCATGGGTGGTGGACAATCAATTGTGGACAGAATTGAAGGCATGCCGGGTCTGGGGTGGCGTAACTATTAGTGCTTCTGTGTGAGCCACCCGCAGCCCTGCATCTCCTCTGGTCTGAAGTGATTATGTAGCATAGATCAACTTCACCCACATTTGCAAGTTGCAGCAGATTCTAAGCTCCTTGAGGACAAGAACTGGTCATTCTTCATCTCCATACCCTCTGGGCTTGGCAGAGCGTCTGGCTCAGAGTAGGGCATCAGTAATTTTCTGTTGAATTTATTTATGTGGAAGTCCTTTACCTTGATTATTATTTTTTCCTTCTGATTCCAGAACTTTTGTTCACCTAAAGAGACCTCAGAAAAATTGTATTTGAGACCCAGCCCATCATCATCTCACTTGCACATTGCTATATTTTATTCTCAGAAACATCATCCAAGGGTGACAAGGTTAGGAGTAGGAGGCAGCCAAGTACCATTAAAAGAGCAAACACTGACCAATATTTCCGCCTCTGCCGAGACCTCCTCCTACTCTCTCTTCTGCAGTGGGCTGATTCATTCAACACAAATGCATGTTCATAATAACCTCCATCTGTAGACCAGCTTGGATCACATGAGTGATGGTCATTTTGTAAACCTCAGTGTCTTGGCACTTTACACTTATTTTAAACTATGTACTTAAATAAGCTCTATTTAGAGCTTATTCAGCCAAAGATAAAAGAAATAATTAAAAAGTCAATAAGCAATGCAAAGATACACACTAATGGCCTGAAACCTTTATCTTTTTAGAGGTAGAAAATTTCAGGAAAGAGATAAGATATGGAAGGCTCTGGGATCTGGAGTTCCCCCTAACCAGCACTCACTGACTCACACCCTAAAACAGGATGAACCTCTTCACCTTCTTCAGTCATATCACTGAGCTGATGCACTCCAGGAGGGCTTAGAACAGTTGTTTTAGGAGATATTTGAAAGAAAAATAAAGGATTAACCTCTCCACCTGATTTTTCCTCATCGCTAATGTAGCACTTAAACAGCGATGCTATAGTAATTCAATTCTTACTGACTTAATCAGGAAAGAAACAAAGTTAGAAAGAAATCAGGATGACTCATAGGATCAAGGGGTGCTGAAGGATTAGGTTTGGGCAATGGGAGGAACTAAAGGAGCACTGAGGGCCAGAAGTGAGAGTCCTGTGGATGGGACCCCCATGGACCTGGCACTCCGCGCAAGCAGCAATGAACCTGACTTAATGCTTCCTCCCCATTGTCTTATCTGTTGAAGAGTCAAAGTCCCAGAAGTGGTTTTTGATTGATGGGCCTTAGTCATGAGCCTGGCTCTAAGATCATACTCTTGGCCTTTAGGTCACATGCTTGGCCATTGAACATGACAATGAGCAGTAGGGAGGAAGAATCTGGACACCCAGGCCCAACAATGTGAGGCAAAGTCTGGGAATTGCTCTCATGTCAACCCACACATAAAAGGGCATTTCCACAAAGGAAGACTGGGGTGCTAGCAGGCAGGTTGGGGCTTTGGATATTAAAGCCAAGAAACAAAAAATGTCCACTAGACTCTCCCATGAGAATGGAAGTGTCCCTCTTCACTCAGAAGCTGGCATGGTATCAATATAATTTTTAAAATATATTTTCAAACTTTTCTTCTTTTCAATTTGGGGAATCTTTTCAAAATGCTTTTTCTAATGAAGGAAATTCATTAAGAATATACTAGATTCAGGCATTTACATCCTTTCTAAGACGGAAACTAAGTTTACCTTCCATATTCTTATCAAAAGCATGTCACCAGGCAAATCTCACAATTGTTCTCTCACCACCTCCTCCTTATCCTCTGGTTTCTTATACATGAGAAAGAGAAACTGTACCACATAGTGGTGCTGCAAAGAAAAAAACATTCTGGCTATAAGACAACAAAACGTCTCCCTTGGAGCATAAGAAGGTGAAGAACGAAAGCTTCAAGAAGAGAAAAAGAAAAACAGTTTAAAATTAAAAATTAAAAAAGGTTAGGTATCCAGCTACCACTCATTGGATACCAACTATGTGCCAGGCACAGTATACGTTTATTACATTATTATCCCCCACATCACAGATGAGGGAACAGACAGTTAAAGTAGTCAGTTACTAAAGGAATGACTGAATGAATGAACATGATGTTAAGTGGAGTTGAGGGGTGCTGGTAGCTGATGGCCTAGGCATCATGTGTCTGGCCAGATCTGATCACCATGCCCCCAGCCTAATCTAGAGATTACTGCATGCACCTTGGTTTCCCTGCCCCTGACTCTACTATCTCTTAGGCCTAGTGTCTTTCTCCAAAACCGGGAGTAACTGGCTCTAAATCCAGCCAGTCACCCAGCACCACACCCTAGCCCACCTGAGTATCATCATCTCCTGAGAGGCGGGCCACATCTGACAGGTTTGTCGCCTCTTCCCTGCCAGGAGGCCAGCTGAACATACTTTCGTACTTATATGGCATCCTGTGATCAGCCCTACCACCTCACTAACCACAGTGCAATAAGAAAAAAAAATGTCTCTTAGATCTCAGAGCAATAAGACAACAAAAAAATCTCCCTTGCATTGTGTTGATTTGTAGAGTACAGGGACCACCTCATTTTCTGTTTTGTTCGTTTGTTTGTTTTTTGAGATGGAGTCTCGCTTTGTTGCCCAGGCTGGAGTGCAGTGGCACGGTCTTGGCTCACTGCAACCTCCGCCTCCTGGGTTTAAGTGATTCTCCTGCCTCAGCCTCCTGGGTAGCTGGGATTACAGGCGTGCGCCACCACACTCGGCTATTTTTTGTATTTTTAATAGAGGCAGGGTTTTACCGTGTTGGCCAGGCTGGTCTCCAACTCCTGACCTCAGGTGATCCACCCACCTTGGCCTCCCAGAGTGCTAAG
Organism: Ateles fusciceps; assembly: GCA_036589455.1. Lineage (NCBI taxonomy): Eukaryota > Metazoa > Chordata > Mammalia > Primates > Atelidae > Ateles > Ateles fusciceps. The sequence goes on from JAZHEH010003329.1 coordinate 15,288,401, forward strand.
ATTACAGGCATGAGCCACCATACCCGGCCCATTTTCATAGTTATAAACCCAGAACCTAGACCAATGCCTCACAAATAGTAGGTACCTAATAAATGTTTGCTGACTAAAAGCCAAAACAGAATGGCAATGATGCTCTTTGGACTTTGAGTATTGGACTGCCCTAATATCATGTAAGAGCGACTTCACAGTCAGATGATTCTGCCCTTCCTCAACAGTTGTGTTTTTAATACTCATAAGGCATTATACCCAAGCCGGTCCACAGGATGGCAGAACATGTCTCCGCTTGGTCCTCAGTCAGTGATTTTTATAACGTAGAAGGAACGATGTCAAGAACAATGGCCAAAAGATGCGGCAGTAGCATTCATTGTTAATGGGGTGCTATGATCAGTTTGTTCTCTTAGCACGAGGAATTGGAGTCTAACTGTGCATTGAAACAAAGGACTTTCTGTTTACTTCCTACTTAAACAGAAATTCAGTTAGCTAGAACACCTCATCCCCTAAGAACTCTGGCTAATCAAGGATTTATCATCCTGTCTTGGACAATTTTTCCCTTCTGACATCTGCTTCATTTTTATGGCATTCATAAAGCAGTGTGCTTCTTTTACAGAGGAAGTCTAATTATAATGACTTACATTTGTTCATGGTTAAAAAGCAATTTCTGACAACAGTCTGTAATAAAGCTAGGGCAGGTGTTAATGTCCCTATTTTGTCTGTGATTAGACTGAGACTTACATAATTAAATATGCCTGGGTTCACAAAGCTGATAAAGGGTTCCCACTCATTTATTCAACAAGTATTTGCTGAGTACCTACTATGTGCCAAGTGCTGTGCTAGGCCCTAGGAGGTAACTTTGAGCCAGACGGATAGTCTCTCCTCTCCCAGAGCATTAAGTGTATGGCTGCAGGTCCTGCCATTTCCCTTATCCCTCACTAGGTCCCCACCCCCTGCCAGATGACTCCCTAAAGTCCCTAAGAAAGCTTCCCAACCATGCAAGAAAAATGGAGACCCAATTTCCTCCAGGGCAAAATGGCTGGACATGTCTATATGAATGGCTAAGGCTTCTTAGTGCAGTGGGACAAGGGCTCCAGGCTCCTTCCCCCCACCTCCAAGGAGTGTGAATTTCAGGTCCACAGCCACACTGTGCCCAGTCTATCTTGTCCAGCTATGAAACCCTTGCTTATTCTGACTGACATCAGTGGATCATTGACGATGTAATTAGCAAAGTTGTGAAAATGATGGAAGGAAGGGAAACAACTTTGGTGTTTAAACATGGTGCTTACAATCAACACTGCGTCCTTCTCCATCTACCATGACTAATGTAGAAATACATATGATAGACGGTTATGTTTGGGGAGATAAGATCTAGTTCTTGGTCTATAGAATAACAAAATGTGCTGAAAAGCAGCATGACTGCAGTTCCAGTTTTCTCCTTCATCTACCTCTAGGGAATTCACATAATGAACTAAATACCAAGTCATTCAGATTCTCTCTTTTTCCCTGAGAAGCTACTGAGGCAATAATATTTTATCAATAGTGGATTTAAGAAGGGTTACAGAAGAGTCTCAGAAAACTGATGTTCTAAGGATATAGGTGGTAGATTAGCAGCCTGACCCAACTGCATACCCCTCCTTCCAGCCCTCTACCCAGTGGACCCTTATGGGGTCAGACCTAACACATCTGAGACATCCTATCCCCAGACTTTGGACATAGCTGACCTGCACCGTGTCCCAGACAGGAACAAGCCGGCGGCTGACACCACCTCCCCCACATCCCACCTGGGCAATCACTCAATGCTTTTTTCAGGCCACTCTTGGTCTCCTACCAGTTTCTTTCATCCCCTTAGTTTCTGAATTTCTGATCCCATATTCTGGCTTTTATCCTTATGTGTGACACCTTTTGGTTAGCAACTCTCCAGCTTCCTGATGTGAAGATTTAGACTTCAATTTCCACCCACTCCAACTCTGTTCTCAGGTCTAGGGACTTCTGGAACGGGTGTCTCCTGTCGCCTCTGAAAAAACGCCAGATCTACTCCTAGCCTGGATAAATTCCTCTGAATGGAACATTCCCAACACTCTCCTTTTCTCTTCTCTTCCTACCAGGTCTTCTTCCTATTCTCCCAAAACTAAGCTAACCTGTAATCGTACTAAACTAAACAGATTCTGGTGGAAGTGGACCAGCTTGAGCGACAGTGAAGCTAAATACACTTCCAACCATGGAGTACCACGCAGAGAGCAGCTAACTAACGCCAAGAGAACCACAGAGTGATTTGTCATCTCTACCACTGACTAGAAAGGACGACGCTGCATGTCTCACAGCTGCAGCAGGTGGCACAGAGGAGGGTGGTGGAGGATGAGGTCAGCTGAGCCATCTGTGTGTTCCCTGCACTAAACCAGTGCCAGACACATAAAGACATTCAATCCAAGTACACACCCCAGCACCCCCTCCAACAACCATGCACACGGAGTCAACCCACCCAGCAGGCACTTCCAGCCTGGCTTTTCAAGATGTCCCTCAGCTGCAATGCAATGGGTGGTCTGGAGGGGGTGGGGTAAAGAGGCTCTAGCCCATTTGGAAAAGACAGAGAGAAAATCCCTGAACCAGCAGTGACAGTGGATGGAGAAATCAAAAGCTCCTGCAAAAGCAGATTGGAAAGGGCTTAATGAAGGAAAGGGAGCAGGAAGGGCTGATCAGGGTCCCAGGTTTCTGATTTGGTTAACTGTGTGAATGGTGAAAGATGTAAATATGCTGGAGGCTTGGGACAGTGGGGGATGTTGAATTTGTTTGGGGACCTGTTAGGTCTGAGGCCCCAGGGGACCTCTACTGTAGAAACAACTACAAGGTAAGTTTGGGATTGAAGTGCTTAAAAAATGTTCACATCAACAGAGATCCCTTCCTGAGAGCCAAAGCACAATTTATATATAAGCTGGTAAGATGCTATCAAGATAAAGAAAGCAATATAATGTATATTCTCTGTCAAGGTAACTCTCATGAGAGAACTACTATATAAAGCAGCTCTCATCAAAGCATGAGAAAAAGATAAAATATCATTATTTTGGTATTTTAGCATAATGGTTTACACTAAGAAAATGACATTCCTGTGAACCGTAGTGAGGTCATGTGTGTGTGTTTACCTGTGCCTGTCCATATGTGTCTGACTGACTCCTGTATCTGCAGGGCCAGGACTGGGGGTGGCCAGTGAGGCATTCAGAATAGAAGGGGCCTCCAGAAGCCACAGTAATCAAGATAGATCTTTTTTGCCTTCATCATTTTAATGTGATATCTTCAAAATCATAATCAACACGAAAATCCATAATAAGCAAAACATCAACATTTTAAATAAAGGCAGGCTCAGTTACAGTATCAGGCCATGACCAACTGTATTAAAGCCTGAGGCAAAGGAAAAATCAATAATACTGATCCTGCCTCTGTTTAAAGCTTTGATATTCTGTGCATCGTGGGTTTTTAACATTAATTTTGATTTTTTAAAGATCACATTAAAATATTATTTATTTGATTACTGTGGGTTTTTTTTGGCATCTCCTTAAATTTTGTGCCCACGGCAAGTGTCTTGCTCAACTTACCTTACTCCTGGCCGTGTGTGTGTGTGTGTGTGTGTGTGTGTGTGTAAGTATGAGTGTGTGTATGTGTAAGACAGAAGACAGGAAGACAGAAAGAATGAGAATGAGCACATCAATTCAAGTAGAGATTTACAGTAAAGAGACTACAAAACAGACCCTCAGTATGTGATATCATTCCTTCCCAAGCAATACTTTTCTTTTCTTTTGAGACTGAGTTTCGCTCTTGTTGCCCAATGATCTCAACTCAATGCAACCTCTGTCTCCCAGGTTCAAGCTATTCTCCTGCCTCAGTTTCCCAAGTAGCTGGGAAATTTTTTGTATTTTTGTATTTTAGTAGAGATGGGGTTTCACCATGTTGGCCAGGCTGGTCTCAAACTCCTGATCTCAGGTGAACCTCCCACCTCGGCCTCCCAAAGTGCTAGATTACAGGTGTGAGCCACCACGCCTGGCCAACACTTCTAATTTCATGCTGTCCTTTGTTGCTGTTCAAAATGCATCGATAAGGCTCAAGACCTCATTTTAAATACCAGAAGTCTGACACCATCATCTTCAAGCACACCAACAGTGTACAAGAGTCCAGGGCCTTCCTTCACCCACCCACCAGGCTATTCTCAAACCTGTGTTGCCTGGATCCCAGGGAGAACCTGCACTTCCCTTCCTAGACTGGAGACTCTTTATGACCCTTAATCATCAGAGGTCACACAGGACAGGACTGACTAGAATAAATGACTGGGTACCTCATTTGGCTCCATCAAAATAGAAATGTTTCCCAATGGGATATGCTTTTATTCTGAGCATGAGATATAGGTTTTGCAGCAGCAGGCATCAGGGAATCACTCAGATAATCTGAACAAGAATGTGTAAAAATGAGTTCAAATATAAATAAGGTTCCAGGCCTTCAAGGTTGATGAGAGCCCATAAACAGAAGGTTATGAGGGGAAAGGATGGCTGCTATTGCTGTGGACAGAAATAAAGCAGCAAACTCAGGCATATTTGGCAGAGCAGAAGGTGCTGCGTGTAGAAAAGCAGAAGACTTGAAGTCGGGGGCTTCCCCCGCCCGCCTCACAGGTCAGGCTGAGCTCTCCCGGCTTCAGAATGAGGGCATGTTTGGTTTGTTCCTACTTGGCCGCCCTTGCTCTGCATGACCTTGGAGGCAATCCAGAACGACACCTACGTCTAGACAACCCAATGCAACCCACAGATCAGATCTCAATGACACAGGCCCACACAGCAGAGGCCCTCTGTGCCTCTAAGCTCTGTCCATTCAGAGAAGCATGTAGGAAACCACAACAAAAGCGAGCCTTTTGGCTTGCTAACACCATTTGACACATTTCCCAGAATCTGAAGGTCAATCCAGCTGAAATTTGAGCATCCAAGATTTCGGGTGTTGAGTTTTAAAAGGCTGAATATAAGATGACTCATATGCCAACTGAATCAACTATCAACACTGTGATTTTTCAACTAGATAACCAACATGGCTTCTGAAACCTTCTAAAAGAATGGCTTCTGCTCTGCAACATTTGGGTGCCAAGTACTGTCACCAGGGAGGAGGACAATATAATCTTGGGTTGCCAATTGCTGAATTCACCTCCAGGTTCAGCTTAACACAATTATTTCTCCTTCCAAATGTGAAAATCCTAAATCACTTTTATTTTGCTTTAAATGGTAAAGGTCTTAATGTATTAGCCTTGAATAATCAGTTTTTTAAAGAAAGGTCAGGCCTACATAAAGGAGGCATTACAGCCCCTTTGCCTGTCAGGCAATTACTTGAGAACTAGGTAGAGAATTGCAAAAAGACTCAGATTAAATCTGCTACACACTTGTCTGCCATTGTAAGACTCCCTGGAATAGACAGTTTTGGTTATTTAAATTATCTCTGTAGGGACCCCCATCTCCAAATACAGTCACATTCTGAGGTACTAGGGCCTAAAACTCCAACATATATTTTTAAGGGAGACACAATTCAACCCATAATACCACTGTACCCCCAGGATCTAGCACAGTGGTTGACGCTGAGTAAGGGTTCAATAACTATTTGTGGGATGAATGAATGAGAGGCTCACTCACTGCTTTAGCTCAGGGCCACCCAGAAAGCTTGGCCAATCTAAAAGCCTTTTATAGACCATACTGCTTGACTGGAAGAGTTGGAGAAAAGGCACAGAACTCAGTCACAGGATCAAGGACATCTCGGCATAGTCTCAGTTTCATGCTTCCCTCAGCTCCTCAGTTATCGCTCACAAAGCCAACACCTGTGCTATGCCCTCACCTTCCTGTTGCATAAGCTAGCTAGACTTTCAGCAAAAACATCACAAGACTAACGATCTTTGTTGCATATGAACTCTTTACACATGAAAACCCATTTCCAGGCTGGGCGCAATGGCTCATGCCCGTAAACCCAGCACTTTGGGAGGCTGAGGGGGGGCAGATCACCTGAGGCCAGAAGTTTGAGACCAGCCTGGCCAACACGGCAAAACCTTGTCTCTACTAAAAATACAAAAATTAGCCAGGCCTGGTAACACACACCTGTAGTTCCAGCTACTCAGAAGGCTGAGACACGAAAACCACGTGAACCTGGGAGGAGGAGGTGGCAGGGAGAAGAGATCGTGCCACTGCACTCCACCCTGGGCAACAGAGTGAGACCCTGTCTCAATAAAAAAGAAAATACATTTTTATAACAAACAAAATTATCTGTATTATGTTAGTGTGATTCAATACCCTGTCAGTATTTACGTTGGACCCATAACCCACAGAAAGCACAGGTCTTAAGGATTTTACATTCAACCTAATTGCAGTCAAGCCAATACACATTTTGTTAACTGAGCGACATGTGCAAAGGACTGGGCTTCACACTTTGGAGATTTTTTTTTTTTAATGAAAAGAAGAGGCTCCTACCCTCAAATAGCTTATAATCAAACAGGAAGATTAGTCGTACTCAGAACATTCAGTGACAAAGGAAGATGTACTAAGATATATAATTCCATCTGTAGAGGATTGAATGCTGCATGGTGAGGAGGAGCAGGAGTAAATGGAAGGTGAAGGTGGAGCTGTCTTTCTGCAAACAGGAATAGAAGAGAAGGGTTGATGCTGCTCAGAGAACGGCATGAGCAATGGTAGGGACATGATGAGCCTAGCCCTATTATGTATTACAGAACACACAAAATGAGTCAGAGCTTGGCAGGGGAAATAAACTATGTACAGACAGGGAAGGGGAGGAAAAGGATGACAGAAGACGCAGAGAGATTAGGAAAGGCTTAATAGAGGAGTATCTTAATGAGTATTTGAGATACAGCTTAAGAGAAAGTTAAGCTTTCCAGGAGAGTCTAGGCTAAAAGAACAATCTGATAAAGGATAGAGGTACAAAAGTGCAGAACATGCCTGGGGAACCACAAAGACCCCCTTTTCCTTACTATTTTTAGACAAGTGCATGATAGAGAAAGTAGAGAAGCCCAGTTGTAGAGGCCCTGACTACCATATTGGGGATTTTGAATGAGACGCTCTAAGAAAGTACAGCCATGCAGGTTTTTGAGCAAAGACAGGCAGGTACAGGGCCAGAGGTTTCCAGGGTGCAAAGCATGGATTGGAGAGGTACTTGACGATGGGCTGCGTATCTAAATCTCCCTAGGCCAATTCATCGAGAATGTCACCTCCCCCGTGGACATGGATGTTTGTTTTGCTCACTGATGCATCCTCAGTGTCTTGGCCTGTGTCCAGTGTATGGTAGACATTTAGTTAATTTTTGGATTTTTGGACAGAAGCTTAGAGACAGCTTTCCTACCTGACCATAAGACTATTTACATGTGAGCCCAGTATCTGTCGATATTCCTGAATCTCACCTCATAACAAAGCTGGTTTGTACACAGGGTCAGAGAAGAGAGATGAGTGGAGAATACTGAGGCCGTTCCCAGTGTCTCTGTTCTCCCTCTGTTCATTTGTGGGAGCCATTTCTGCTGAAGCTTGCTAGTTAGGGTTCTCTTACGTAATCGAGAAAGCACCAACATCACTCGACATAGCCCTCACTCAGTTCACACACCTCTAATGAGAGAGGCATTGAAATCAGCCCCCGCTGCCCCGACAGCTTCTGCTCTCTCCCAAGTTCTGTCCCCCCGGAGCTAGACAGAGAAAATCCACTTGTTCCCGCACTGATTAGAATGGTTTTCATATTCCCTTGTAGCCTCTTCTTTCACATGCAAGAGGCCTCAATCCTTCTCACTGCTCCTCTTCCCAGGTGGAGTCCAGACTTCTCTAAATGCTGGCTGGTTCTCTTCAGGTAATCCCCAGAGTGTCTTTTAAAACTGGGGACCCAGAGCTGAGCATGTGCGCCCAGCAATAGTCAGACCTGAGCCCCTTGAGTAGCATAACTCAACGGTGTGCACCACGACTCAGTTCACACAGCCGGAACTGCATCCTAATTCACTGTGGTCTTATGATTACGAAAGTGCTGACTTCATTAGAACACCCAGGGCTTTTCCTTCCCTCATCTGTAAATGGGTTGGGAAGGTAGAAAGGGTACTGACTTAATGCTCCTAGGAGTTTCTTTCCCTTCTGTCATGATATAACTCTCAGCACATGACTGGGTATTAATAAGTGATTGTTCTTCTGACTGTAATCCTACTGTCCCCTTCCCTGCTTACCAGAACATTTCCTATTGTCTAGCAGGCGACTAGCAAAACTCAGGGAACAGGAGATTCTCACTATGAAGACAAAAGTCCCTGGAAGAGTGTGGAAATTGCTTGCTGTGGCAGAGAACTTCTGAGATGGCTTCCAATAATTCCCATTTGCGATATCCATGCCCCTGTGAAATGCCCTCCCCTTGACTGTGGCTGGACCTACATTCGATGTGACTTGACATGCTTCAAAACTTAATAGAACACTGCAAAGGTGACAAGGTGTTATTGCCAAAATTAGGTCATAAAGGACTGTGACTTCCCGTCTGTTTTCTCACTTGTTTCTCTGATGGAATTCAGCTGCCATGATGTGAGCTGCCCTATGGAGAGACGCACATGACAAAGACGGGGGTGGCCTTCATCCAAAAGCCATCAAGAAACAGAGGCCCTCAGTCCAACAGCCTGTGAGAACTGAATCCTGCCAACAGCCATGTGACTAGGCTTGGAAGTGCATCCTGCCCCAGTCAAACCTCAGGAGGACTGCAGCCCCAGCTGGCACTGTGCTTGCAGCCTGTGGGAAATGACCCAGCCAACCTGTGCCTGGATTATCTGCTCTGGCTTATCTGTCCAGGTTATCCTCTACCGTCTGCTAAGGATTTCAGTGTCTTTGTCATTTTTACAAGCCTTAGAATTAAAACCCTTACAGATCAAGACTGCATCAGATTCACTAATTATTCTACCTTGTGTTCAATAGGTAGAATAGATTGAATCTTCAATAGGTTCAATCATAGGACATTGCCCTTGTTCAACTGTTTCTGACCTACACGAATAGCCATTTTATATGGTTCAACCTCACACCTCTCTGATGTTGCTTACTGTTCTGTGTTGTCAGTTTTTTGCGGGCCTGTCTCCTCTTCGAGGCTCTGGCAACTTTAAGGTAGGAAATAGTGATTTGTTTAAGTTCGAATCCCTGGCACCTGGCCTAGCAACTGCCACATCACAGACATCAATAAAAATCTTTAGAATTGAATTGTTGGTATGTTTACATTGTCTCACAAAGCAATTAATTATTCATTAACTCAATAAATATTTCCAAAGAACCTGAGTGTCAGGTCTGGGCTAGGTGCCAGCGTTACAGAGATGAATCAGTCCCTGTCCCTGAAGTGTTCACTGTCTAATGAGAGATAGATAAGTAAACAGAAAATTACAATTCAATATGGAAAGTGCTTAAATAAGACATTAACAGTGATAAAGGTTACCAACTAAGTTCATTATATCTAGGGTAGTTAAGAAAAACTTCCTAAAGGAGATAAATTGAGAGCTAGCAGGAAAGTGACTGATACTGCGGGTTCTGCATTTAGTCATGCAAGTCCCAATATCTTAGGAATATGTATTTAGTTATCTATTTCTGCATAACAAATTACTACAAAATTGTTTATTTAAAACAATACATACTTATTATCTCATAGTTTCTGTGGATCAGAAATTCAGACATGGCTTAGCCAGGTCCTCTGGTTTACAGTTTCTCCTGAAGCTACAGTCAATTTATGAGCTAAGGCTGGGTCTCATCTGAAAGCTCATCTGGGGAAGGATCTACTTCCAAGTTTACTTACAAGGTTGTTAGCAAGATTCAGTTCCTTTGAGCTGCTGGACTGAGGTCCTCCATTTCTGGCTGTTTTTAGATTGGAGTCTGCCCTCAGTTCCTTTCCATGTGGGTATTCCCAACATGACAACTTACTTCACCAAAACCAGCAAGGGATAGAGTCTGCCAACAAGATGAAAGTTAGCAATTTCTTGGACTATAATCATGGAATTGCTATCCCATCATTTGTGCCATATTCTGTTGGTTAAAAACAAGTCACTAAGCCACCCTACTCTCAAGGGGAAGTGATTACACAAGTCCTTGTCTTGGGCTCTGTTTTAGGAAGAACCCAAAGTAGGACAGGCCTCATACAGTTTTTCACCAAATCATGTTTTAAGACCTATCATTGACTTTTGTTGATTGGTGTTACCAAAACAGTCTTATGGGAGTTTCTGCAGTATGGAAATTGCCAAGGAATCTGTTCACCTCATCTCACAAATAGAGTTACACATTAATGCCTCTCAAGCTGGGGGACTAAAAAACTTTGCTTCCCCTAAGGAAATGTTTACTACTCAGGCACAGTAAAAATCATACCCACTGCTGAGGGGCTTTCGCTCTTTGCTTCAGCCGCTAGGAACCTTAATTCAATGTATGGCTCAATTAATGCAATTAGGTAGGCCTTTATGGCCTATAGGTCTGGATTCTATTTTTACCTTTTAGTCTTGATATTGCATTCAAATTTATATTTTCTTCAATCCTGACTTTTAAATTCTGTTTCATCATTTTATCATATGTATTTCTTATAAGAAATCTCAGGTTTCATGGATAAAACAGGGCCTGGTTAAAAAAATGTTACTTTTGTTTATATCCTTTAATAAATTTCTTAGTTCTTCAAACAAAAATGACATTTAGAAATTTTGAAATTATGAGTTAATTATAAATGTAAATTTAAAATTTTATGTTTGCGGTGGAAAACACAATGAGTAAAGTAAAGAAAAATTTCTAGGATCTTACCAGTCAGATATAAACCAACAAACACTGGTAATTACATGCTTCTAATCCTTTTCCTACAGATATTATTTACTAAAACTATTTCGTTAATTTTACTTTCATTCCCTGCTTTTTATTTCCCTTAACATTATATTGGGATACAATCCTTTTTACGACACTCAGTAGACTTCAAAAATTGTTCTTATGTTTGCAGAATATCTATGTGACAATTAACTACTCCCTTCTATTGGACATTTTATTATTTCCATTTTTTCATTTTTAGAGTGATGTTATAAAAATCCTTGTAGATATAATTCTATCTATATCACTGATTACATCCTTAAGATAAATTATTAAAAGAGGTATTACTTTATTACAGTGCACAAATACTTTTACTCAAAAGCCCTTAACAATGTGCACTCATGCTGGCAATGTAGGAAGCAGTATGTTCATTTCCAACCCCTTGCCAATTTCGGGTACTATCTTTTTTAAAAATGTCAACTTGACAATATACTGCTTATGTTTAAAGAGCTAACTAAAGACGGTAGAACTCTCTGCAAGTCACTTTGCTTCTCTTAAAACACCACCTCCCTATAAACTCAATTTCTATTTAAAAGCAAAAATATTTTATTGAATAAATATGTATCGACCACCCACTTGTGTAAACAAGATCCTCAATTCTCCATCCCGTCAGGCAGTATCAGCTCGATGAAATTTCTTGGCTCACGTAGAAAGTAAGACTTTGCCATGTGCCTGGGAGGCTCAAAATTGCAAATACAGCAACAAGAGGAAAATCCACAGTACACGTTTTGGTGCAGTGCCACCATTTGTCAGACACTGTTATAAATAATGTCTTTGAGACTTTCAGAAGTGTGCACTGTGTCTTGGAGGTGGGCATGTGGAAAGTTCCCCTGGAGTGTCGATTTTGAAATGAATTCAACGCCAAGGTCACAGCTCCAGCTAGATTCTCCTTTCAGAACAGTGATTCCATGGGAATTCCCATAGTCCATATACAGCTACTACTCATGGAGGGTGAGAAGGTGAGATGAAAACAAGTCTCTTTCTCTGAGGTCTAGGTCACTTGGAAAATAATGAACTTTAGTGGGTGGTTTTAACATTTTAGAGATCTTTGCTTTAAGGTGACCCACGAAGGGGAAATTTCAGTTGAATTAAGTTGCTACAGAAATAAGAAATATTGCCCAGACTATAGGATAATCAAGCAACTTATCAGGCAAGTATTTATTTGGGAATCCAGAGTACCTTTCAGTGCCTAGTATCCTTGGCTAAGACAGGTAAGAGGTGGTGGGGAAGGGTTGGCCTAAGCGGATCTCATTGCCTCTGTCTTCTCAGAGACCCAGCATGCAAGTCCATTTTTCCCCATTAGTATATGCCAACATTCAGTTTTTCCTACAGCACTAACAACAACAAAGCAGAACCAGGTCAGATTTCTGCCTAAAAACTCATAGGTGATAGCTATTGCCCTTATACAGGCCAGCAAGCACAAGCCGCAAAAGAGCTCTAGCAGGCATGTAATCATTCCCATTTCAACACTCATGAACTCCAGAACCCTCTCTACTGCATCTGTACTCCAGGCCTGGTTCCTCAGTCAGGTTCCCCATACTTCTCACCCCCATCCCCCCACATACACACGCAAACACACAAAGGCAGAGTCATGTGCCTGGCAGTTCCATTTTGCATGCCCTTTTACACAGTGGGAACTTACTGTTTACTTTACCTGAAATTCAGTTCATTTTTCATTCCTATTTCTTCTGTTTTTTAGCATCGTTGTAATGGAAGGACTAAGAAAATTCAACAGATGCTGCACACTATTCCTTTGGTTTGGGGATTATAGCCTTCAAAAATGAAGCAAATTCACATTACTCAATGTCCACCAATGGTATGTATAAATGCTTTATATGTAGCCGAGTGTAATTGCCACATTCCAAGGTAAATTAACCCATTTTAAAAATGTACAGGAAACACTTTTATTTTCTTTAGATTCCCAAGAGAGATTGGGGTGAAATAAATATCTCCACCCTTCTACCAAGTAGAAGAAAATAGAACATTTTGGCACAATGTGGGTTCGGAGAAAGGGCAAAAAATATATACGTAAACAAACATATAGTCATATATTTCCTTATCCAACCTTGTTCCCAAAAAGATTGAACATGGAGGAGAAGCAAACACATCGAGGTTGTGGCAACTCTCACTTCAATTTATTGGAGCTAAAAGGAACAAATCCAAGTCTCCATTTGGGTCTGAGTTCCTAGGACCTCATTTCAACAATTTCCCAATATTTTGAGCAGAAGTTCAAGGCAACTTAAGAAAAAAAGCACACAGGTTAAGATTCTGTGAGTTAAAGCTAATTTTGCTTTTTGCCCTAGGATTCACTACCATGCAAAACAACTTGTCCTCTTATCTCCCCCAGGGTTTCCCCCACTACAGAGCACGTGCTCCATGCTGGGAAGGAAAGCACGCCTACTCTTCAGGGTGTTTTTCATATCACGAAGTTTGGAGGTTAGGGCAGGATCCTCAAACAACCAACAAAATGGAATGAGGCTGTGAGTCAAGAGGAGTCGTGAATCAACAGCAGAAAGCCTGCTCTGAGCCTGGGTTGGTCCCGCCAGTAGGTGTTACTTTAGCCATTAATCCGGGGCGCTCTGTGGATGGAGGAGGGTTGCCTCTTGCCAAGACACACACAACAAAACTCCAAACCAAACTGAAATCTGCCAGTTCTGCAAGTCTCCTCTGAAGGCAGAGTTGGGCCTCTAACAGGATCCAGAGCTCGCCCGCGAGGGCTGACAGCAGCCCCACCCGGCTGGGGCAGCAACTCAGAGCCTCCTGGTCACCACTGCAGGCTGCTTCACTTCATCATTCAAAGTGGCTTTTGGCATTGGAATTACTATGATTTACTGCAATCGCAACAATAACCATCTTCACCCACTGTCTGAGGCATGAGAGTCCATCCAGCACTGTTTATTAGCTTTGGCTTCGCTTGCCATGATTAAGTTCTTTTCAGCATGCTTTCCCTGTCCTCTCAGTCTTGCTTCTCTCCCAAGAAGCTTTACACTCTAGCTGGAGGACTCAAGTTCCCATGTTTGTCTACTTAAAGCATGTGCTTTATGAATTCAAACGGATCAGGGGCAAACAGAAACTTTCCTGGCTGGTTTGCAGTGACCACTCTATTGAGCAAGAGTCTTAGGGTCTGACACCTGCACAAAGCTGTGCCCTCCAGCCCATATTACATGCAAAAAAGTCCTCCTGGCCAGTAGTGGGTGCTGTAATCTTTCACTGTTAAGACAATCAACTTGTGAGTTGCTTGCAAGATGGGCTCTGGGTTTTTAACTCAGATTTATAACTCTGATTACACCTTCTTCCCCTTCTCACTCTCCTTTCCTGGAGTTAAACATGTACAAAATGTGACAGTATCCTCAGAGATCACTTAATCCAGGGTTCAGCTGACTTGTTCTGTAAAAGGCTGTATGTAAATGTTTCATGCTTGGTGGGTTATAAAGTCTCTGTTGCAACTACTCACTCATGTTGTAGCTCTAAAATTGAAACAGACAATATGTAAACAAATGGGGATGGCTGTGTTCTAATAAAACTTTATTTACAAAAATTAGTAGGGACCCCTTATAATCTAATGTCAGATTTTCTTTTTTTTAAGATGAGGAAACAGAATCCCAGAAAGCTCCACTTTGAGCAATGTTACACGTCTAGTAAATGTGAGACGCAGAGGTGGAATCAAGGTTTTCAGACCCGCTGTATTGGGCTACTTATTATCCGTCCTATTTCTTGTAGTGTAAGTTTACTCAAAATGACTGAAAGAACCTCAGTCATCTGTGATTGGTTAATATCAAACACACACTGGATAAAGCACTTTATTACTTTCTGACAGAACGTAGTGCAAAAGCATGACACTATAAATGCTACTAGCATCCTTGGCTCTGGCATGTGGGTTGACTCAGTCATCAACTTTATAGTATCCAGGAGCAGTTCTGTGTCTGATTCTAGTATAGATCTCTTACCTTTCCTGTAATCCGTGAGCTCATATCACAACCTCCACTGTGACCATATTTCATCCCTGGTCTCACAAGTGGACAAAGTGAGATACAGCATCTGGAAGCACAGGGCAAATACAGCTCCCCCGCCATTGGGAAACACTGAAGAAACATGCTTCCCTTGCAAATAGCTTCAAAAATCAATTACTTTGTCCTGTTATTAGGTGAGTACTATTCTTTTGGTATAGATTAAACACTCTTTGGGTGGTACCATGATGAAGCAAAATAAAAATCTATGTTGCCAGATTCTTGTGTGGCTCTGAGCTAGTCAGCGTCTCAGAGACTCAGCTTCCAGACGTGAACAACGGAAATAATAAGATTTTGCCCAAAGGGTCCTTATTCAGAGTGTATATAGGGTGATAATATAATTTGTTATCCAAACCAGGACATTTCTGAAAATGAAAGGGAATTATAATTATGCTAGGCAAAATCTGGAACTGAGTATATGGCCAAAAAGTTATACAATACAGTGTCTGATACATAGATACTTGACACATGTCAGTTTTCTTTTGTCTTTTTCTCAAGAATTCAAGCAATTCTACATTTATATCCTTTTCTTCTGTGTGTCAATATAATGTTGAGCACTGGGACTAGGCAGTGAAGCCCTCCACTCCTCCATCCCTTTTCTGATACTGCAGAAAACTCAAGCTGTGCCTGGTCGCTCTGCTTCGAAAGCCTCAGTGACACCATCAGGGCAGAAGAAGATGGCATTCATTCACTATTCCGTGGTAAGCACAGATGTTAATTCGAAACAACAACATGCCTATTTGGGAAGGAGAAACGTTGCGCTGTAATGCGACTCTTATGAAAGCATAAGGAATAAACGCCTTTGATGGGGCAGAGGGGAGGGTCAGGTGGGAGTTCTGATCAGCTCAACCCGTGTACACTACATGAACTCACTTAGAAATAATAAAGCCTCTATGCCTTCTCAGTCTTGTATTTGTCTTAAACTCAGGCCCACCAAATTGTGCCAAATTATGTGTTGTTCAACATGGACTGCCCTGAGAACACTGAGCTCCTTTTGCAAGTTAACTGTGCCGTATTTATAAGATTTCAGCATTATAGCTAGGAGTTATCGACAGAGAAAGGGAAATAAACAGATAATTTTTTAAGAGTCGAAACGACAGCCATTTTTCCCCCTCAAGCTTGAATCAAGGTTACGTTTGTTTGAGTCCCTGGGTGACGGTTACACACGTGTACACACAGGCAGACTCACCTTATACAGTACTCTGTGTATGAGAACACGTAAAAAAGAGAATTAAGATCCACAGCATGGGCTGCATTTTTGAAATTCACATCTATTTTAAGATAGGACATTTTGGATGAACTTCACTTTTAACCCATAGAGTTATTCTTTTTTCTTTTTGAAAATATAATTTATTCATCTCTATTTTAAACTAGTTATTTGACTTGGGCCAAGAAAATTATAATAATAAATTTATTTTGAAAGGTTACATTTCCAGTATTTTTAAACGTTACTTCTTCTCCTCCCCCACTCCCCATCATCCTGTCCCCTCAGTAATCAAATAGTAAGGCATACTTGGGCATTAAGAGTTTGAAGTAAGCCAGGTGTGGTGGCTCATACCTGTAATCCCAGCACTTTGGGAGACTGAGGTGGGTGGATCACGAGGTCAGGAGATCAAGACCATTCTGGCTAACACAGTGAAACCCTGTCTCTACTAAAAATACAAAAAATTAGCCGAGTATGGTGGTACGCGCCTGTAGCCCCCGCTACTCAGGAGGTGGAGGTGGGAGAAGTGCTTGAATCCAGGAGACAGAGGTTGCAGTGAGCCAAGATCGCGCCCCTGCACTCCAGCCTGGGAGACAGAGTGACTCTGTCTCAAAAAAAAAAAGAAAAAAAAGTTTGAGGTGTAAGTTTAAATCCCAGCTCTCCTACTTCCTACAATGTGACATTGGTCAAGTTATTTGACTCCTGCAAGCCTCAGTTTCCTCAGCTGAAAATGGGAACTCTCACTTCACAGAGCTTCTGTAAAAGTTAAAAACATGTAAAGTGTTTAGCTGTTTTTCAGGCAAAGAGAAAGGGGACCAAAAATCCTAACCTCACCCCTGGATCACTGCAGAGGTCACCTGCCTGGTCTCCATGCCACCTGCCTCATCTACCCACCAGTGTATCCTATGAACTCTGATCAAACTGGCATCCTTTCTAAACTGGCATTCTCATTCATCTCTCCTCTAAAAGCTTTAGAGGCTCCCTATTCCTGCAGGGTAAAATTAAGTGATTCATAATGTGTATGTTACAACCATCTTTTTATTTCTTGGAACTCTTCAGTTATGCTCACTTGCTAAATATGTAAAAGAGGTTTCTGAGTAAAAACTCCCAAAATGGGATGATTCAAGGTTTGCCTGCCTGATCTCACTTTCCAGTGTAACTCTGAACCCCTTGCATGAACTACGAATTGCTTCCCCTACCTCTCTGGCATGACCCTCCTTCAAGGGCCATCTTAATCTCCCCCTCCTTTATAGAGCCCTGTCTACCTTCTCCACCATAACAGATTCATCCCTGCACTGAATCCACTCGACAGACTGATGCTGTATGCCACCTGGCACTCAGTTACGAACTATCTTGTAACATCTCTACAGTCAATATAGTAGTAATATCTTCTCTCAACTAGAATGTGGACTTTTGGGGGAGCAAAGAATACTTTTAAATTTTTTCTGGATTTCTGCCACTTCCACATAGTAGATGCTCCATAAAAAGCTTGTTGAATGAGTGAAGAGGAATTAAAATGTAAAATATGAGGTCAATATTTTACAGTGTAAAAATGATAAAGACTAAAGGTTCTAATTTATAATGACTGTGACAGGCTTTTCCACTCTAGAAATGTATAAAATAATATGACTCATAAAAATGACAGTGTGAGAGATGACTGACATTTCTTTGGACCACTTCTTATGGATGAATATTTTAGAGAATTTGACCAAATCAGGAATAAATGCCATTTAAAATGATTATTTTTAACTATCACTTAAACTCATCTCAGGATCAAAACCCCCTGACATCTTCCCTTGAGTAAATTTCCAGGGAACAACATTTATTAAATTATTATCCAACCTACACATTTACACAGGCCAACTCATCAAATATAATACACTGGAGATGCAAACAGATCTTTTTTTTATTAATATACCTTGAAGCCAGCCCTTAAACCAATATTTTTTACAAAGGCAAGATGATTTGCTGTGTTCATGAAGAAATTTGATAATGTCTCAACTTCGTCCAAATGTCTGCGACATATGCTGCCCATCAGACCCAAAGAAATGTATAAATGCATCTGTTTTTACTCAGAGCCATCTTTTACATCTTTATGAAGTGAGCAAAACTGAAAAGTCCTGAGGAATAAAAAGATGGTTGTAACATACACACTTCTAATCACTTAATCCTCCCTCCAGTGCGCAGGCTGTCAGGGCCAGGATGATAATGCCGATGCTAATACATGCTGTCTGCGGGAGCTGTCACAGCCACCGCGTCCCGGAGCTCTGTTTGTCAATACCAGAGGGATTACAGAGAGACAAAGTACATAACTGAGAAGAGTGTGTGTCCAACATGGATCCAGTTTCCTTGTTTGTCAGCGAGTGCTGATGGATCCAAGAAGACGTTGCTGACACCAGCTGAGTTCTCCGCAGGCAGATGCAGTGCAATTTCTGTTCCAAAGCAAAGTAATAGGCAGAAGAGGCCAGAAAGAACAATTCAGTGACCCAATCTCCAAAACAGCTGAGTTCACTTAACTCATACTTAGCCAGAGAAGTTCCAACCCGGCTGAAATCCCACAGGAGAAAGCGTTAGATGTTAAAACACCTGGGTGCTTGGAAACCAAAACTCAAAGACCACCTCAAAGACTGTTGGAGCCAGGACAATCACATCACTTGTCCAGGGTTCCCGTGGCTCTGCAGGAAGAAGGGCAATTGGAAGTGCAATCAACTGCTCAGCGATGTGGTCAGGCTGAGAAAGCAAGAGAAGCGAACGTCCCCTGGTAAGATTCCTATAACTCTTGGTGATTGTTTGCAAGGTGAGGAAGCAAAACCAGCTGTTCTGAAGCCCTGCACTGCCTGAAGGTTACGCAACCCTCTTTCTGCTTTGGCTGAGGAAGGCCGGCGTAGGTGTGGCACCAAGCCCAGCTCATCTTTAAAGACCACTGTCTGAAACACAAGTTCTGCTGTGCCACGTCTTCCCGAAAATCTCAATTCCAATCCAGCTGGCATTTGAGGAGAGAATGGATTGGGTCAAGTAGCCAGTCTTCATTAGTGTGAAGGCTAATAGCATCTAGAAAGAATAACAGGAGACTGACCCTTCAAAGGGAAGCAGAGAAAAAAAAAAATCCTGGCTCTCCTACCGACCAGTGATGAGACCCTAGGTGCTTCACCTGAGCCTCACTTGAAAGTGGGGATCATCAAATCCACCATCCCAGTCTTGTGCCAACACTAAAGGGGATGATTTATGTCAAAAGTATCTGGCATTGTTCCTAGAACTTTGCAGCCACTCAAAAATATGTTATTAGCATCCCTTTATTGAACACAGAGAAGTCCCAGAACATGAAATGGTTAGGGATGGTTTCAAACGCATTAAGGCCTGAGTGGCCTCTCCTGGACTCTGCCACTTCCTTGGAGTGTAAGAAGGAAGCAGTCAGTCCCATGGAAAGAAATATTCCATCAATATTTTCACTGTGTACTCTGATAAAGAGGAGGGTTTTTCACATCTTCCTTAAAGACATAGCATAGCTTCAGCTGGACATAGGAAGCCTTAACCACAGTCCATAGTGACTCGCCAGATAATTGAAAAAACAAAGGTCAAACTTTGGTGTTTCTCAGTCTAGCATGGCAAATGCCCAGTGCAGATTTTCAAGACATTTTTTTCCCTTACATATGAGAAAAATAGGTGCTGAGAAGGGTGAGCTTGATGTAAATCCAGCTTAGAGCAAGGACAGAGCTACTGGGGGAAATCTTGCTGAAGCATTAACAAAACTAGGATTTACCTTTCCCCAAAGTTTGCTTTCCATCACACTGTTCCATATTCAATGTGATGGGAAATAGCACATGTTAATTTTCTTATTAAACACGTTGCGTGTGTTCCATACCTCCGAGGACCAGTCCAGGTGGGGGAGGTGAGGAAAGAAGGCACCCAGGGTCGGACCTCATCAGGGAATAGCAGGCCACATAGTTGGACTTCCAAGCCCTCTCGTGCCCTAGCAGTACTGATGATCTATGAAGACACTGCCCCATGCATCCAATTAGGTTAAAGAACACAGTGTCATGGAAAGAGTGATGGTGGGAAGGCAGCACCTACGAATTAGAGAGGAGAAGCAGATGACTTTGATCCTACGCTAGGATCAGCAGGAAAATATGTGTGGGATACAGATTCTGAGCCGATGGTGAGCTATTCTTGTCACTGTATATCATCAGACACCCAACCCCCTCACCAGTAGAGTATTCATCCCTAATACTCACCCCAGGCTTACACAGCTCAGAGTCACCCTGGCCTCCCTGATATTCCCTGTAACTACACGTAGCTCCAACCTCAGGGCCTTTGCACATACTGTATCCTCTGCTCGGAACGCCCTTTCCCTTGTTCTGCATGGCTTGTTCTGCACTTCATTCTGGTCTCTACATATTTGTGCAGCTACTGGAGAGAACTTTCCCACCCACCACATCTCAAAAAGCACCATCAGATTCAGCCTCTCCACCTCACTATCACTGTCACTCCTTCTCCCTTCTCCCTGCTTCACATTCCTTTGCAGCACTTGCCACCCCTGAAATGCTATACTCGTTTATACTTTGTTTTCTGCCTGCCTCACTGGTATGTAAGTTCCATGAGAGCAGAAACCTTGCTTGTTTTGTTTTTGCTGTATCCCCCAGTTAGTGCATTTGTAGTTGGTACTTAGTAGTATCAAGTACCACTAAGACAAAATAGTACCAAGTACTAAGACTAAGTAGCACCAAGTACTATGAAGACTAACTAGTGTTCCGTAAGTATCTGCTAAATGAATAAAAGAACACTATTCCCCATAAAACATTATGCTGGACCTTAAGGAGCCTTATAAACTATCTAGTTTCACCCTATTATTTTAAGGAGATTAAGTCTACTAAAGTGAAATAACTTGCCCCAGAGCTTACAACTAGTAAATCTAACATAAGAAGGCAAGAGTGGAGAAAAAATAATTCTAACCAAAAAAGGAAAGAGAAAGAGAATATACACACTTCCACTGGCTAAAGAAGAGATTCTGTAGTCCAAACATGTTTTAGATACAGCCAAACTAATATTCAGTATCTATAAAGCACTTTGCAAAATCACATCTTTGCAAGCAGAAAAACCAAACTTAGGAATGACACCTGAGAGGTTCCATTCTCCCTTAATCATTGTGGTGCAGTGGGAATATTCCAACTGCGGAGGTTTATCTAAAGAGCAATTATTGTTTTGGTTCAAATCTCTCACCTGCAGGCGGAACTTCACTCATCCTAGACAGATAAAGGAAAAGGAGAAAAAAAAAACAGGTATTCGTTGAACTAGGCACTAACTAGGGGCTTTCAAGTATCTCAGTTAATTTTCATAACACCCCTGTAGCCACTTTACAGATGAGAAAACTAAGTCTCAATGAGGTTAAGTGAATGGCTCCAAATCCCACAGCTAATCAGTGGCAAAGCCAGAAGCTCACTTTGGTAAGCCAACTCCAAAGCTCAGGTTTTTTCACTGCCTTAGGCTGTTCTCTTTCATTTTCAAAAGAAATTCAGTGAAGAAAAATTCCCCATGCTTGTTTTGATCTAGGATTTTTCTACCCACTGATGGGTGAGGTGGGATGGGTGTATAGACAGCAGGGTGTCTTGTTTAGGTTTCTCAGGTTTACATAAGAATAGGACTCCACCACTCATCACACTGCTAAAGCATTCAGATTTGACAACAGAGCACCTGCATTGGCTCTGAGGGGGAAAGCCATCAGTTTCCCCAAAGCCACCCCTACATAAACATGTAATCCAACTCAAAACAGTATGCTTGCTATGTAAATGTGGCTTTGAAACACCTATCCTAGCACGAGGTTGACCAACTGTGTTAGTCCTTTCTTGCACTGCTATAAAGAATTACCCGAGACTGGGTAATTTATAAAGAAAAGAGGTTTAATTGGCTCATGGTTCTGCAGGCTCTACAGGAAGCAGGGCTGTGGAGGGTGGGGGAGCTCAGGAAACTTACAATCATGGCAAAAGGTGAAAAGGAAGTGGGTACATCTTCCATGGTTGGAGAAGGAGGAAGAGAGAGAAGGGAAAGGTGCTATGCACTTTTAAACAACCAGATCTCGTGAGAACTCACTCACTATCAAGAGAACAGCAAGGGGGAAGTCTGCCCCCATGATTCAATCACCTCCCACCAAGCTCCTCTTCCAACATTGGGGATTACAATTTGACATGAGATTTGGGTGGGGACACAAATCCAAACCATATCACCAACTGTCCCAGTTTGCCTGGGACTAAGATGGGTAGGGTCACAGGGTGTTAGGATGCAGAATTTTTAGCCTCAAAACTGGGAAAGTTCTGGACAAACTAGAAAACATTGGTCACCCACCTAGCACCCCCATTTGCCATAAAGCTTCCTGTCTTAAGCCCACCTTCACAAAGAAATTATGAGGCCACATTTGTCCTTATACAGCTCAACCTCTCTTTTTTTTCAACTTTTGTTTCAAGTTCTATTGATTAAAATGTCATTTGTAGAAGATAAAATAAGTGCATTTCATCTATTTCTGATTTTAGATTTTAATCCTGGATTCATTGAAGCTCCAAAAATATGTACCAATCAACCATAATCTTTTCGTCCTTTTTAGAATTCCTTTAAAAGGACTGCACTTTGGAATTTGCCTTTATATAATATGAAGACACCAAAAGAGTACTACTGAATTAAATGGGGAAGGAGGGATGATGAAGACAATAGTCACTACATAATTATTGTCCTTTTCAATCTTCTAAAGAAATTTATTTCAGATCTAAGTGCCTGGGATATTTCCTTGTCCCTTGAGAAACTATATTTTCTATAGCTTTTTTCTGTATGAAAATTGGTTCTGTATACCTGATCTTGTTTCCATTTTTACTTAGACTAGATGGAAGCTCAGAGACAAATTTGTTGGCCAATATTAAAAACTGTGGCCGGGCACGGTGGCTAACGCCTATAATCGCAGCATTTTGGGAGGCCGAGGTGGGCAGATCACGAGGTCAGGAGTTCAAGACCATCCTGGCCGACATGGTGAAACCCCATCTTTACTAAAAAAAAACACACAAAAATTAGCTGGGCGTGGTGGTGGGTGCCTATAATCCCAGCTACTTGGGAAGCTGTGGCAGGAGAATCGCTTGAACCCAGGAGGCGGAGGTTGCAGTGAGCTGAGATTGTGCCACTGCACTCCAGTCTGAGTGACAGAGCAAGCCTCTGTCTCAAAAAAAAAAAAAAAACAAAAAAAAAACTGTATCAGACTCTTTTGTCTGTATATGTATATTTCAACTTTCTACATGTTACTAAACTTAGTTTTTATATAATGTAATGAGGTGATAGTGAGAATATGATCATATGTACATTTCATTATAAGTTTTCATTTCTCCTTATAACAACCCAGTGAAGTGAGTGAGTGTGTTATTTGGGGGGATTTAAAATACCTGTTGAAATACAACAGACAAAAGAAAATGTTTAGTTCATCATTGGAATGGAAATTTAAGACAAGCAACTCAACAAACACCAATGATTGGTCAAAAGTTTTCTGATTTATTCTGACTTTGACAACACCTTCTATTCGTTTCCGAGGAAAAATGGAGAATGTCCAGCTGAAAGGTTCATAGATGCAATCCCCAATTCACTCTTGGCAAGGCCTCAGGTGAGGTGGAAAAACAGATAACATACAAAGCTATTTGGCCTAAGGCTGAGTATTTGCCCCCTGTTATTAATGAGGGGCATATACCCAGCCTTAGGCCAGATAGCTTTATATTCTCAAGTTATTTCAGAGGCAGCCTGGTGTGGGGCAGGTAATGGGTCTGGAGCAGAATCTCAGTCCCAATATTTGTACCTGTGTGACCTTGTGGCCCTGGACATGTCACCTGAACCATCTGAGTCTTCATTTTCTCACTGGTAAAGCAGGAATAATAACATCCACCTTACAGAGTTAGGATGATGACTAATTGAAATCATGCAAATGAAAGCATGTCCCCATCCTTACCCCGACCAACCAGCACTGTGCCTGGCATGCAGTGAAACCTTAAAAAGAAAAAGTCTCAGCTGTTACTACAGAAAAGTTAATCCTCAGACTGACAGGGTTCACACTGTCCCTGCCAGTGACTGAAGATTTTATCACAAACCTCTGGCAATGCTGCCTCATATAACTTTGGCCACTTTTGCTCATTTGTTAAAGGATCCTACACAGGCCCAAAGCAGAGGCCCCACACGAAAGTGGTTATTATAGTGGGTCACTGGGGTTCTTTTTCCCCTAGGCAACAATGAAACTGCATTAACAAGCATTCACCAGGGCAAAACACAGGCCATGAACATTAGAACTTTGCAAAAATAACAAACTCTTAAAGAGATAAACTGCTACACAGGCCTGCCATTGGGGGATCCTTGCTTTTTGCACATGCTAAGCTGGCCAGAGCCAACAACACATTATAGCAGAAGTGTGCTAAGCAACACTATGTGTTCATCCTTGGGGTACCCTGAGATCCAGCCTTTTAGAAGTTGCAGACACCCGCTCAGATCGTGTTAGCTAGTGACAATCTGCCTTGTGCTCTCTCTCTCCGCTCCTGCTCACCTCCTTCTGATCTCTACTTAGCATCCTACCCTGACTGACACTCTGTGAGCTTCCCCACCCACACATCCTCTCCAAATTCGGGTTTTGGAATGGGCAGAATAAACAGAGATGATTACAAATTAAGCTCCATTCTTTGGATCACGGACTCAAACCACCAGAAGCAGAAAGGCCAACAAGAACGACCAACAGGGTCAAGACTCCTGAGTCTCAGGCTGGAAGTGTCAAATGCTTCCGAAATGCTCCATGGGTTGGGAAATCAAAAATTAAAGAGATAGTGGCAGTGGGAGGAATGGCAGAGAGGCCCAAAATAATTTAATACTAGGGCATGATTTGAATCCATGGAGTATTGAGCACAAATTCTCAGAACTAACTTTTAGAAGTTATCTCATCCAACCCTTATCTGATGTATGAATCAATTTATAATTCACTAACAGAGAAACGAACCCACCCGAGGCAGCCCATATTCTTTAGGGGATAACTATAATGTACAAACTTGTCTTCATTTGTCATGCAATATCTATATAATTTCTCTCTTATTTTGAAGCTGTTTATATGTTTAATGGGCATTTGCGCTGATGTCAGGCATTGGGCAGAAACTGGGGGTGCACTGGAAAACTGGGGGAACAAAACACATTTCTTGCCCTCATGGAGTTTATTGTGTAGTTTGGGAGACAGACATTAATCAAACATGTCTGATAGGTATGGGCTAAGTACTCTGAGGAAAGAGAAATGATAGTTCTATGACATGGGCCCACCTAGGCTACAGGGTAGGTGGCAGGGAAGTGGTTTGCTGGAAATGCTCCTCTGAAGAAGTCATAACAAGCTGAAAGCTGAAGGATGAATAGGAGTTCACTCTTGGATGGTGGAAGGGGCAAAGGATGTTCCAGACAGAACAAGTATTCAAGGCAAGAGGTATCACAATGCATGCAAGGAACCGAAAGAAACCCAGCGTGGCTCCAACCTAAGGTGAGTGGGCAAGAGCCATGCAAAGGATTTCATCCTTATTCTAAAAGTAGTGGGAACAACTGAAGTGTGTGTGTGTGTGTGTGTGTGTGTGTGTGTGTGTGTGTGTGTGTGTTGGACCCTACCTTCCGATTCTATTCTCCTCAACCCTTTCCCAAACCCTTGGCTGCCTACTCCTGGAGAGCCCTGGATGATGCAGCCTCAGAAGCTGCCGCCTCACCCTAGCCCCACCTTCTGCATGCACATAGGCGCCCGCTGTGGGCTCCAGCATGGCCCTGGGTGCCCAGACCCAATCTTGCTGCCCCATGGAACCTGTGTCTCTTCCTGACACTGGCGTTTCATCCTATCAGCTGTCTGAGTGAGTGGGATCTGACATCCACAGGGAATGCATCCATAGGAAATGGGAAAGACTCAACAAATAGGTTCTCCCACTCTGTTCTTCCTTCCTTGAGTGGAATATCAGAGGCTTGGTGGTTCCTTATGGCCTGTCTGGTAATATCCTATTGACCAAGCCAGCAACCGTGTCTCTTTGTAGAGCTGTATCTAGCATCATAATCACACTATCACTTCATATTTTTTCCTTTGTCCCATAACTTAATTCTCTTCTACCTGGCTCTTTGTCCCCAGACCTCCAACAAAGCATTATCACTTGAGCTTTGCCCTTATGTTCTGAAGAAACTGTATGTATAAGACATATGTAGTTGTGTGTGTGTGTGTGTATATATCTGTGGCCGTGTATATGTATGTGTGTGCACTGAGAGTGTTTAGTAAGGGCGGAAGGGTGTGGGATCATGATAATAAAGTCACATTTGTGTTTGGAAAAGGTCACCATGCACATGGTGAATGCAATGGCTGCTATGGGCAGTGGTGGTCGTCCAGGTGAGAGGGAATTACAACTTGGCCTTTCTGTTGCCCCTTTTAGCACTTTAGGTGTCTTAAGACAACCATCACTCCTTCTGGAGGCTTCTCTTCTT
Organism: Ateles fusciceps; assembly: GCA_036589455.1. NCBI lineage: Eukaryota > Metazoa > Chordata > Mammalia > Primates > Atelidae > Ateles > Ateles fusciceps. The sequence goes on from JAZHEH010003329.1 coordinate 15,314,935, forward strand.
TGGGTTAAATAGTTACGCTCCTTTACTTTACAACTGCTATGAGTTTTCTCAGCATCTTGTTTGCTCTCATCTGGACGTAGTTTAGCTTGTCAATATTCCTCTAAAAATGTGTTGCCTGGAACTAAATGTAATATTCCAGGTGTCCTTTGATCAGCTAGAGTAGAAAAACAATTGCCGTATTCTTTTTCCCAGACAGAGCACTTCCACTGACATGGCCTGGTACTGAGCCACCTTTTCCATCGCAGCTGAGCTTTGAGTCTTCGATTAGGTCTGTGGTCGGGGAGCACCTTGCTCATGCTCTGCTTGAATGCTAGTTACTATTATTTTTGTTGTTGTTTTAACTGACACATTGAGCCATGCATTCCTCCCAATTAACTCCATCCTATTGTTTTTGACCCATTGCCCCAGCCTGTTGCAAATTTGAAAGGAGATACAGCGTAGTGGTTAAGAGCATGGACTCTTCAGAAATAAGGCAGTCCTGGCTTGAATCCTGGCTCCTTCTCTTACTAGACTGTGATATGGGGATATTGTTTAATTTCTCCAAGCCTAAATTTGCTCATTGAGGAAATGGATGTAAAAAGAATACTGCTCTACCATTTGGTTTCTATTGAATAATAGCAAACGTTCTCTCAAAATTTCAACAGCTTAAAGCTAACACAAGGGATTGCTGCACAAAGCGTTAAGGTTTAAGCAGCACACATTTATTTTTACACTCATGGGTCTGCCGATTGGGGTGGGATTCTGGTGGTCTAGGCTGAACTCGGGCTTCCAGGTGCATTCAGGTCTGCTCTACTTGGATCCATGCTGGTGCCAAGGCTACAGGGCTACAGACTACCCAGGGCTTGCCCTTCTTATAGAGATCATGGTCATTAAAGAAGCCAGGTCAAATGCCCAGAACTCACATAACCTTCTCCTGCAAAGTCAGCTGACAGTCCTTTGCTTTCTAATTTCCCCCCTCACTGCCTTTAATGGGGCTATTGTGAAGAATACTTCAGTCGTGTCCGTGAAGTGCTTAGCACAGGGTCTGGCTCAAAGCAACCATGGAGCAAATGTCAGCTTGTCCACTGTTATTCCCAAACCAGTCATCCAACATGCTCACTATCTTTCACAGACTTGAGTCATTCATAGTCACATCTGTCCTCTTTAACAAGACAAATTCTTTGCAATTGGCATGATTCATCACAGCCTAATGCAGAAAGGGGCTACATCTCTAATTCTGCAGGGAGTTTAGGGAAACAAGTGGTGGGTAATGAGAAACAACTACAGGACAGGTGTGGTGGCTCACGCCTATAATCCCAGCAATTTGGGAGGCTGAGGCAGGTGGATCATGAGGTCAGAAGTTCAAGACCAGCCTAGCCAAGATGGTGAAATCTTGTCTCTACTAAAAGTACAAAAATTAGCCGGGCACTGTGGCAGGTGCCTGTAATACCAGCTACTTGGGAGGCGGAGGCAGAAGAGTTGCTTGAACCCTGGCAGTGGAGGTTGTAGTGATGTGAGATGGCGCCACTGCACTCCAGCCTGGGTGACAGAGTGAGACTCTGTCTAAAAAAAAAAGAAAAAGAACAACAACGACATAACCCTAAATCGGCAAAGCCTAAATTAGGTAATTATGCCTCACTTAGGCTTCTATGGTATTGGAGACCATTTCTTATAGGAGTGGGATGCGTGTATAGGGAAAGGAGTGCACTTCTGAGAAGTTTAAGAAAAATTCAAGAAAATTTTGCCATTAATAGATTTTTTTAAAAAAAAAAGCTTGCCAAACATCACCTAGATAACCTTTTTCCAACTGGAACAAAGGAGAAGACTGGAAAACAGGCAAGGAAGAAAGGAGATTTATCTCTAGACTAAAGTGAGCTTTCTCTCACCAGCTTATTTTTGAGGGATTTTCTGAATGTAAGCTCTCCTGGATGGCTCCACAGAAATGTTTGCAACAGGAGAGCTCTTTTCAACACAACCTTACACTCTTGTATTTTTATGTAAAAAGCAATGCATAAACATATGAAAAAGTACTTTCTGTCATTAGTCATCAAGAAATTGTAAATTAAGACCCCAATGAGATACTGCTATGCACCTACCAGATTGGCTAAAATAAGAAAAGGCTGACAATACCAAATAAAGGCAAGGATGGAAGCAACTGGAATTTTCAAACACATCCCTGTGGGGGTGTAAATTTGCGGAGCCACTTTAGAAAACTGTTCAAAGTAACTCTTAAATCTAACCATACAAATACTCTATAACTTAATAATTCTACTTTTTAGTATACATCTCACTAAAACACCTACATGTGTGTACCAAATAACATGTGCAAGAATTTCCAAAAGAGCATTATTCACAATAACTTCAAACTTAGGTTTTTTTTCTATTTAGGAAAAGCCTACATATCCAGCAACAGTAGAATGGTGTTGGATACTATGCTCAGTACCTTGGTGATGGGAATCATTTATACCCAAATGATACCCATTCATGTGTGATACCCATTCAGTATCACACAATATACTCAGTTAACAAACCTGCACCTGTACCCTCTGAATCCAAAGTAAAAGCTGAAAAAGAAAAGCAACAAGACAAAAAAAAAAAGTAGAATGGATGAATAAAGTATGTGATATACCATATACACTATGTATAAATAAAATTAAGAAATCACTGCTATATGCTAAAACATAGGCAAATTTCAAAAATACAATATTGAGCCAAATAAATTAGATGTAAAAGGCTGACTTGTAAATGATTCTATTTATATAAAGTTTAAAAACAGGTAAGACAATCTTTTGTGTTAGGAGAGATAGTAACAGCCTGTGGGGATGAGAGATGGATAGAGATTGTCAGGAGGCATAAGGACATTCTATTTCTTGACCTAGGTGGTAACTGCCTAACTATAGTGCACTGAATTGTGTCTACCCAGAACCCGGGAATGTGGGTTTATTTAGAAGAAAATTCTTTGCAAATGTAATTGAGATGAGGTCATACTGGATTAGGATAAGCCCTAAATCCAATGATGAATGTCCTAATAAGAGACAGAAAAGAAAAAGGCACAGGGAGACACAGAAAGGAGAAGTTCATGTGAAAACTCAACCGAAAACAGAAGCAGAGATTGAAGTTATGCTTCTGCAAGCCAAGAAACACTAGAGGCTGGAAGAGGCAAGAAAGGATTTTTCTCTTAGGCCTTCAGAAGAAGGATGGCCCAGGCAAGACACAGCAATTTTGGACTTCCAGTGTCCAGAATGTGAGATAATAAATTTCTGTTGTTTTAAGCCACTCCCTGTTTGAGATAACTTGTTACAGTAGCTACAGGAAACCAATACAGGTTTTGGTCCTGGAAAACAGAGTACTGCTGTAACAAAAACATTAAAAAAAGTGAATGTGGCCTTGGAATTGGCTAAAAGGCAGAGGCTAGAAGAATTTTGAGATGCCTGATAAAAAAGATATAGGCTAACCTGCAGAGATGATTGACAGAGATATCGACTTTAAAGGTAATCCTGGTGAGGAGTTAGAAAGAAGAGAAGGGCAGGCAAGAGAATGTTTCTATCATCTTACAGAACACATATATCATCAAAAATAGAATCTTAAAAGAAATACAAATGGTAAAGGTACTTCTGATGATGTCTCAGAAGTAAATGTCGAATACATTTTTGAAAACTGGGGGAAAAGCTATGCCTGTTATAAAGTCGGAAAACTTTGGCTGAATTTAGTTCTAACACTGAGTGAAAGGAAGAATGTGTAAGCCATGAACTTAAATATTTAGCTGAAGAGATTTCCAAGCACAGTGTGAAAGGTGCAGCCTGGCTTTTCCTTGCTGCTGCTTGTAGTAAAATGCTAGAGGAAAGAGATAAACTGAGGAAAAAACTGCTAATCAACAAATAACTAGCACTTGGTAATTTAAGAGGTTCTTAGCCTTCCAGATTGTAAAATATGCTAAAAGTAGGAAACTAATACAGTGATTTTGCTTACTTTGTGGTTATACATCAAGCTGGCACTTACAAGTTATATAATTTTCTACATGTATGCTATACTTAAAATTTTTTTACAGCAATAAAGCTCATGGTTGAAAACTAGAAAATAGATACGCAAAAACAAGAAAATAAAAAATTATCCATATTTGCAATATTCAGAGACAACCCTTGTTAAAAATTTATTATAATATGCATCTAGATTTTCTTGCATCTTTTAATATTTCTACATGTATTTTCACCATAATGGGATCTTGTGCATTGTGATTTATAGGCTACTTTTTTCTGTTAACAATGTATTTGTTAACAGATAGCTTTCTAAGAAGTATATTCCAATAAGAGTATTCTTAAAGTTTAGAAGACAGTAGGTGCTTTACAGGTTTATACAAGTTTCACGGTAACACATTTTATTCTTTTTATTTTATTTGAATGTTCCTCTTAAAAGTTGTCAAGAAGTACAGAATAAAAGAAAGTATTACTTAGCAGTAATTTGTTTAAATTTGCATTTATTTGATTAGAAGCAAGGTTAAACATGTTTTTATATTTTGTTGACCATTTATATTTCTTCTCTATGAATTGCCTATTTTTAGCCTTTGCCCCTTTCTTTCAATTGTAGTGTTTATTTTTTTCTTATAGGCTCATAGTGATTCTTTACATATTGAAGATATTAATTTCTTGTTTGTTTTATATGTTACAAATACTTTTCTCAGTTTTGCCATTTGCCTTTAAATTCTGTTTATGATACCTTTGATGCATAATTTCATGTTTATGTAGTTACATACTCAAATGTGTTTTTTATAGTTTTTGCCTTCTGTTTATGGCTACAAAGACCTCCCACATACCCAGATTATGTAAATGGTTAACTAAGCTTTCTTCCAATGCTTTTTTGGCATAATTTTATCTTTTCAATTTTTTATCTTCCCATGATTTATTGGTGTGATATAAAAGATTAACTTGACTTTTTAAAAATAAAAATTATGTTGGCTTCATTTAGTAACTAAACCATCACTTCACATCAAAAAATACTTTTCACTACTAAAAAGAGACATATCCTTGCATTTGGGGTTGTCCTATTCATTGTTCTATCTATTCTGATAAAATTTCTGCATATTTATTTGAATGTAACTTTACATTATGGTTTAATATTTAGTGTGTATTTTCCCTTCAATTTCTCCCTTTTTAATATTTTTTGTATTCATGTGTATCTATTCCTTCATATACATTTTAGAAGTTACAAAAATAAATCCATTTGCACCTCAACTGTAACTCCATTAAATGTGTAGATTAATTTTGAGAACTGCCATCTTTATGGTAAGTATAGGGTATTCAGACAGAGAAATGGAGAAACAGTAAGAAACACAACTGTGTGACTAAAGAGTAGTATTCCTGTAGGATTCTGTAAAAGCAGAGACACAGATAACCCTGGATCACTAGGTTGTAGCCAAACTACATTTAGATTATCTTGGAAGCAGTCCAAAGAACTTCTGAGGAAAATTAATCTCGCAAACATTCGTGTCCTAATGTGACTGGAGAGGTACAGGAGGCCAGAAACTGATGGGGGCTCCTGGAATAATTTGGAGGCAAAAGAAATAAAAGATTACAGAAGTCAGGACCTGGTGCCTCTTCAGGCATGGTGGACAAGAGAAGGAGGTTTTTAGGATGTTGTGGCATCAGGATCAACAGACAGGAAGAAACTGCTGCCAGCAACAGAGACAGGGGAAGTCAGGAAATAACTCCCAAGAGAGACAACCGGCTCAGGCTTAAACAGGCTAAGATGAAGAGATGGCATGACTTCCAAGGGGAAATTTTCAGAAGGAGGTTGTAGGTTTGGAGCTTTCCGAGGAGTAGGAGTACAACAAACATAGAACTTGGCACACAGAGGACCCTCAATAACTGTTTGTGGCATTAGACTAAATGTAGGTTCAACAAGCCTCAGAGCTGAAACTATGTTGCAAAAGAACAAAGATTCAAGAAGTATGCCTTAAACCTTGTTGAATACTACTTTTACAGGACAGAAAGAAAACTAGTTAGAGAAAGAAACAAAAAAATAAAGGCATGACTTGAATTTTTATACAGTTGACAAGAAAGAACATGAATTTAAATAGTGTTGTCACAGGGAGGGAAAGGCTAATCATTGGAACATGTATAGTGCCCACCTGAGTTTGTAGCGAACCCATGGCCTTGTAGTTTATCAATGTTGTAACAGGCTGTGTGCACAGAATTAGTTACGCAGAATGTGGTGAGAAATTTAAGGGATTTCAAGGGTAATTTTGGTCCTACATCATTTTAACCCCCCAGCAATGACTTCTAGACTCTAATCCTTTCATGAGGTATGACTTCACTCTAACTTGGTCTTTTCACATGCTTTTTATCATGTCATATTATTACACTCAAGTTGCTGCAAGCCTCTTATCTGAGCCAAAGCCAATAAATTCTCTAGGTAGAAATCTAGGTGAAAACTTCCAGGTAGAAATCTCATATGGATGACATAGTTACAAAGGATGCTACTGGACTCACACTCAGACCTGTGACCCCCAGTCCTTAGCATCACTACTAAAGGGAGACTAGTAAAGTGGCTAAAATAATGGACTCTGGAGTCAAACTCTCTGTGTTCAGATTTTATCTCTACCACCTTCCATCTGTGTGACTTGGGCAAGACACTTAATCTCATGAACTTTAGCGATCCCAACAGCAAAATTGGGCTAAGCATAGTACCTCTCCCATGGGATTGTACTTAAGTAATTGCTAAATGAGTTTGATATATGTGAAGAGTTTAGAACTGTGCCTGGCCACTTGTAAATTCTTATTAATATTAGCTGTTAGGTTGGTGCAAAAGTAATTGCAGTTTTTGCTATTTAAAGTAATGGCAAAAAAACTGCAATTCCTTTTGTATCAACCTATATTAATTAGTACTCATCACTTTTCCAGTTAACCAAGTAGTTAAATAATGTATCCAAATAGACACAGCTAGTGACTGGCTGAACCTAGATTCATAAATATCTTGATGAGCTCAATATTTTTTCTACTACTTTATACTTGTTCAATCATGTGTATACTCAAAGTAATGAGCTATGTCCAATTTGGGCAACAATATAGTTTGACAAAAAGAAATATGTGCTTAATTCAATTTAATTTACTTTCATTTTGGGGGGGTTGGTAGGGGCATGTTTGATATGTTTACATGCACACAAATATATATGTATATTATGTATGACACATGCCACTGATCATACCACTAATGATTGTTCTAGAACCCTTTGGAAGCGTGAAAAGTCACTGAAACCAGACCAGTGGTGACACAGGCCCTCTTGCTTTAAGGAAACCTGTCACCACACACTTCTGAGTTTGAAAAATGAAACCAGTAATGAGGATCATTTACTGGGGGCCTGTGGGTGGTAAGCTATACTATGATAAGCTCTTTGTAGATATTATCTCTAAAATAAGTCTCAGCATTTCTATTATATAGATGAGAAAACAGGGCGTAGAGAGGTTACATAACTTTTCTGAGGAATGGAATAAGTACCCAAACCCAGGTCTGCCTAACACCAAAGCCCTTGTTCTCCCCCACTTCAACCATGCAGCTGCAATCAAAATTAACAGGAATTAAAGAAGAATTAAGATGGTTGGATGTATACACGATGAAAGCCACTGTTGTGAACTTTTAACAGGTGGAGGGTCACCAGTTCAACATTAGTTAGGAGAAGGCTTTAACAATGATTATGTTTTTACCTTATTTTTCATGTTATTCCAAAACAAGAGAACAAAGGGTCGGTTCAAGTTCATGGCAAGTAAATTTAGAAAAAGAAAAAGAAAATTGTTTTGCCCCTAGCATGGCACCCCTCTATAGAATTTCATATCATGAAACACTGCAGAGTCAAATGTCCAGGCTGCAGTTTTTAAAGGCATTTTGGTTAATTTAATGATCAACAATAATGCTAGCTGTTGACTGGGCTAAGATTAGAGTAACCAAATCCCATGCCTCAGGGCTTCAGCTGACTTCCACAGAGGCCAGAGAGGAGAGCTTTCTTCTCTCTCCTGCTTTCACCATCTGCCACATAACCCTCTGGATGGAGGTCCTGCATGTCTTTCCACTGTCACGTAAGGCTCTAGGTCTCCAGCATGACCAGCATGTCACTGACAGCTCACCTGACCAAATTAGCAAATCTCAGTCCCCACAGAAAAAGCTAATCCAGTCACTGAAGGGTTACCCAGTCCAATCCCCCGCCACAAAGTGAAAACAGAGCAGGGTCTTTGTTTATTGATTTGCTTAGGACCCTCTAACTGGCAAAGGAAGAAAAAAATAACCCGGCACAAAATAAATGTTCGATTTTTTTATGTAAACAAGATCAAGACCAACTTGGCTGTACAAAGCAATTCTTTGCACGTAAAGCAAAAAATAGCTCCCCTGAGGAGGAAGGAACCCAAGCCCCGCTCCACGCCCCCTCCTCTCCACCCTTCCCCCAGCCATTTTCAGTAACCACTGCTTTTCTGCCAATGAATATCTTATTCAGGGTCCCTGTGCGGGAGTCACTGCAGGCAATGAGCTCACCCCCACCCCCACCTTTCTATCCAAAATGTTTTCTGATCAAGATAAAGGATATGGAGTCTAGGCTGAAAGTCAGTATTATTGCCAATTATCTCCATAAAAAAGAAAAACATCTGTCCAAAAATATCAGTCTCTTGTTTCTTTCTGTGGGGCTCTGACTAGTCCCAAACTGCTTTTATGTGGGTTTAGAAGTGGACTAAGGGGAGACTTTTTTTAAAAAAATCCAAATTCTTTTTGACAAATACCCAGATAGTGGATGGCAATTTGAATGCAAGTTCTTTACACAAGGGTCTCAAAAACACAGTTCACCTTTTGGGACCAAGGGCATTAATCCTAAATTCTCGTTCAATCCTTATTTATGCCAAACTCTTAGTGACTTCAGTGAAACAGCTGCCAATTTCGGTCACATGACTCATCCTTATTAGCCAGGATATCTATGGACAGGAACATTTTAAGGAAAACAAGAACCTAAACGAACCTTCACCCAAAACTCAATGCCAACACAAACGAAAATGCTCACATTTTAGATCTGATTTCCTGTGGAAAATGAGGCTACTTTCACTTCCATATAGGTTTCATTTTCTTAGTGCATTCAAAGTGAAGCCTGAATAAATCTCTCTGGAAAACCTCATACCCTTAGAGTCCAGTGACGCTGAGCGAACTGGACATTGGGTATTTGGGGGACAGGGTATGTATGATACCCTTCTAAAACTCTGTGCATGGAAGCATTTGGCCTGATTGATGTTCCCACATTTATTGGGGTACTCAGGGAATGCAAGGAAAGTAGAGAAAGGGATTCTTACACTTTACTCACTGATGCTTCTCTGACTGAGAACCTAAATCCCGGCAGGTAGGCCCTGACAATATAAGAATGCCGACTGATTAATCATGCAGATGTAAGAATGTTCTTCCTGGATTTACTCAATGAGCTCGTGAACTATCCTCCACGAGAACACTGGGAGCACCCATAAGAACTAAGTGGAACCCATGGTGGTATCGGCACTGTCTTTCCTTCCTGATTGCTCATGGTTTCAACCCTTGATAAGGAACACTCCAGGAACTGTATGACCTTGACATACAGGGTGGGAAGGGACAGAGGCCCACCCTCTCCTAACTAACCCTCCCTTTCCTCAACCATCCTGGTGCTTAGTAAAGAGGCAGGTGTGAGGAACAGAGGAGTTAAGTCTCATAGGTTCACATGCAAATTCCTGGTACCCCAGCCTTTAGTAAACTCATGGCACCTCGACTCTTCTATCTAGTGATGAGATTCACCTAATAAAATGAGTGATACAAGATAATCAACAGAGATATGTGTTGTTTACCTACTTGTTCACATAGGATATATTTATAGTCGGCCTGCAAAGGACTTGAGGTGGAATGACTGTTCATTCTCAAAGGCTCATTAAAACTTTTCCAGAAGGTTATTATCTTGATTCAAACTAGAGGTTGCAAAAAACACAGGACAAAATCAGGAAAGCAATCACCAACAATATGCCAACAAGCTCCACCAGCTACACGTCCCAGGGCGGAAAACGCTCCGGTGGTTAACAGTATTCTGTTTTGGCATTTCTGTCCTAGAACAAACTGTATCTACCACAGACCAGTGCTCCTTTTCATTCACTGTGATGTCTGACTTAACCACAGGCAGCAAAATATCTGCAAGGCCAAGTACATTCAAGTTTTACCAAAGGAAAATGAGCTATGGTACACTGGGCATGGGAGAAGAGAATTACGATCAAGGGACATATGATGTCTACCAATTTCCTACCAAAAAGCTACAAGTCTCTAAAATAATTCTTCAGATAGAGGCCAATTCAAAGATAGGCTATTTTTAGAGCAGTTTTAGATTTATAGAAAAACTGAGCAGAATGCACAGAAAGTTTGTATATACCTCTTTTCCCCCCATAGATGCACAGCCTTCCAAACCATCAACATCCCACACCAAAATGACAGGTACACCTGTTAAAAATGGTGAACCTACATTGACACACCATCGTCCAAAGTCCATAGTTTATATTAGAGTTCACTCTTACTGCTGTATATGTTATGGGTTTTGAAAAACGTGTAACGACATATATCCATCATTGTAGTACCAGACAGAAAGTTTCATTGTTGTAAAAATCTTCTGTACACTAGCTATTTGTTACTTCTTCCCCTGACCCCTGGCAACTACTGATCTTTTCATTGTCTCCATAGTTTTGCCTTTTTCAAAATGTCATTCAGTTGGAACCATAGGGCCTTTCAGATTAGCTTCTCTCACTTAGTAATATGCATTTAAATTTCCCCATATATTTTCCTGGCTTGATAGTGCATTTTAAAGCTGAATAATATTCCATTGTTTAGATGTATTACAGTTTGGTTATCCATTCATCTACTGCATTAGTCCATTTTCACACTGCTATAAAGAAATACCCAAGACTGGGTAATTTATAAAGGAAAGACGTTAAATTGACTCACAGTTTCACATGGCTGGGAGGTCTCAGGAAATTAAAATCATGACAGAAGGGGAAGCACACATGTCCTTCTTCACAAGGCAGCAAGAGAGAGAAGAGTGAGTAGCAAAGAGGGAAAAGCCCCTTATAAAACCAGCATATCTAGTGAGAACTCACTAACTCTCATGAGAACAGCATGGGGGGAAACCACCCCCATGATCCATATCACCTCCCACGAGGTCTCTCCCTAGACATGTGGGGATTATGGGGACTGTAGTTCAAGATGAGATTTAGGTGGGGACACAAAGCCTAACCATATCACCTACTGAAGGATATCTTGGTTGTTTCCAAGTTTAGCAATTGTGAATAAAGCTGCTATAGACAACCATGTGCAAGTTTTGTGTCAACATAAGTTTTTAATTCTTTTGGGTGAACACGAAAGATCATATGGTAAGAGTATGTTCAGTTTTGTAAGAAACTGCCAAATTTTTATCACAGTGGCTGCACCATTTTGCATTCCCACAAGCAACGAATGAGAGTTCCTGTTGCTCCACATCCTTGGCAGCATTTGGTGTTTCAAGCGTTTGGTATTTTTGCCATCCTTACAGGTGTACAGTGGTATCTCATTGTTGTCTGCAGACTTTTAAAGCACTCATTACATTTCTTATTACAAAGCCACCCACTAATGCAAATTCAGTTACCCAGAGAAAGTTGATATTAATGAGATAGACATCCCCTAAGCCCAGGAACAGCACTAGATATTCCTTATTCCTATTTTACAGACAAGGAAACAGAAGTTCAAAGATGTTGGTTAATTTTCCAGGTCACACAGGTCAGGAGGTGAGGCCCGGATTTGTACTTATGTCTATCTTTCTCCAAAGTCCATGCTCCTTCCACCATATTAATCAAAGCAGAAGGGAAGTGAGTTCACTTATGAATGCCCATGTGGGGCAGGCCAGTTCTTATGAGTTTATAACCCTGAATACATTCTCTTATTTAATCCTCATAGTAAAGCGGACTGTGACATTATTGTCCCTATCCACGATGAATGAGAACAATGGAGCTCAGAAAGGTTAGATTCTTCCTGGGCTAGGAATTGACCATTTGGTTATTAATCATGAGGGAGGACAGAAGATGGGGGCTTGGTGGAAGGGACCGGGGTGCTGAAATGGTGAAACGAAGACCCTCGGGAGGTCCATGGAAGAGATGACTTACAAATTAGTCTGGGAGAATTTTGACATGTTGACAATCTCTGTGACCACATCAGCCAATGCCGGCCCTGACGGGACCTAACACAATTTGCTGATGGACTGGACATGGAGAGGTGATGAGCAGAAAAGAGAGGAATAATATATAACATAGGCATTGGCTTGGGCAACTGGGCAGATAGTGATGCCATTTCTTGAGACAAGAAAGACTGCAGGAGATGTGCTTTGAGGGATAAAATCAGAGTTCCAAAGCTATGCTGTTAGTTAACGGTAGAGTACTGCTTATGATCAGAATTCAGCACTAAGTCAGAGAGAAAAGTTTGCAAAGAAGAATAAGGCATTATTCCTGGCCACATAGCTTTAATGCAGCAGTCAGGCCCCTAACAAGCCATAATACAAAGCAGAACAAGAGAGGTGGCTAGAGAGAAGAACTTGAAGGCTGTTCTAAATCCCTTAGTTTTCTATGTATTCATTGGCCAATTAAGCAACCACACAAATCAATGCTTCACTATAAACCTGAAAATTGAAATCCCAACTTCGAATCCTGGCCTAAGATACTGTAGAAGAAAGAATACAGTAAGAGCCCCAAGAGAGGACAGCCTTCCATACTTGAGCATCTTGTGTGCTTGACATAGCCTCAAATTGCAGGAGACTCATTTATTTGTCTTTAGCCATCTGCTTCATGAGCTTTTCTTAGTTTATGTGGTAGGAAGGGAGGGAATGTGGTCTAGTGTTTTGCATCGTAGGTTTCTGGCTTTGCAGCAAACTCAATGAGTGACCTCGGGTAAAATGTGGAATGTCACTAGAATATGAATCTACAGTTATCTGGCTTGGTTCAGGTGTACTAAAATGAATAAGAATATACTATACTGTACCACTTCGCAAAATTTCAACAACTCCAAACAGCACTGTAGAGAGTTGTACGGAAACTGGAAGTCCCATATGAGAGAGAATCTTGCCCTCATTTATAAATGGCCTGAAACCTCCCCAAGGTATGTTCTGAAGAATCGCTGAGACAAAGGTCATGCACTCAGTCCTGAAATAAACCCAGAACTTTTTTCTCCAAGTACAGAGGTAGCAGTGGTAGGGAAAGAGGGTTTTTTTTTTTTTTTTGCCAATTACTGGCTGCCTGCATAGAAAAGATGGTCTTTCCAGAGAATTTGATTATTGATTTAATCAGGAGCAGGGAATAGCCTTGGAGATACTTAGCAGAAAACACTTTTTAATGATGACAGCTGTGACTCTACTACATGGCCAGTGCAGTAAAAGATGCTCTGTCTACTAATTTGCCTTATAACCCCACAGGCAGAGTAAGACTGTACTCAGACTTTAGATATGAAGAGACTGGGGTTAAGGAACTTGCCAGAGGTCTTACAGCAAGTAGAAGAGCCAAGATGGGAGCATGAGTGCCAAGCTGCTCAGCCCCCACATCCAGCCACGTTTTCTACCGCCCCACACTGCAGAATTCAGATCATGTTTCTCCTCAAGGATCAAGTTCACTTGCCCTCCAAGGACCTCCTCTGTGAAGAGAAGGCTGCTTTAGGTGATCTCTGAGGACCCTGTGAACTCTAGCACTACCAGAGCTTAATGTGATTTTTAAGCCAAGATGGGGATGGTTTCATAACACAGCATAGAAGGAGAAATCTGCCTTTATAGCTTCTCCTTCCATGTAACTCTGAATTTACTGCCTTGATTTTCCCATTTCAAAAAATGGATCTGTACCAACACCACCACTTACCTCTTTTGAAATACATACCATGTTGCTGACAGGTACATTTATAATACATTTTAAAATAAAGATGAATAATAATGCCATGAGAAAAAGCAGGAGGTAAATGATGTTGCCAAATTTAATAAGGGTTTCACTCTTCTCCCTCCACCCCCAACAGAGTTTCACTCTTGTCTCCCAGGCTGGAGTGCAATGGCGCAATCTCAGTTCACTGCAACCTCCGCCTCCCAGTTGCAAGCAATCCTCCTGCCTCAGCCTCCTGAGTAGCTGGGATTACAGGCATGCACCACCACACCCAGTAAATTTTTGTATTTTTAGCAGAGATGGGGTTTCACCATGTTGGCTAGCCTGGTCTCGAACTCCTGACCTCAGATGATCCACCCGCCTCAGCCTCCCAAAAAGTGCTGGGATTATAGGTGTGAGCCACCACGCCCAGCCGGGGTTTCACTTTTCTTTCAAAGCATTATTTTTAAAAGGTTGGTCACTATGTACTAAGCAGAGAAACTTCATCTGAGTCAAGGGATGAGAAATGGGTTCTCACAAAGGCAACACACAGTTGGCTAAAGGGCAGCTTCATGTCTCGTAGCCTCACAAGCTGTGACTTCCCACCTTTGAAGTATGGAAGCTAAAGTCTCACTAGATTCCCGTAGGCAGAGTGGTGCCAGAAGTATTGATAGTGACAATTTAAATTCTGTGTAGACTGACCATTTTATCTGTGCCAGGCAGCATGAAAAGCTTTAGGAAGATGGCTAAGATATAATTCTTGCCCTAAGAGCTCATGGTTTTGTATGGTGATCTTTGACTCTGTTTCCATGGCAACACACTTGACTAATGACTTTCACATCCCTGGCACAGTAGGATAAAGTGCTCAGTTACACCTAATTCACATTCTGGAGCTGTATCTCCACCACCTTCTTTCTCGCTCCCTCTCACTCTCTCTCTTGCCTTTGTTTTCTTGCTCTCTTTCTCACTTATCTAATGTTGAAATATGAAAAAACAAAGCCAGCATATCTCACAGTAAGACTGATCTAGCAATGATCTTAGCTTTCCTTAACTCGTAACAAAGAAGGAATGTGTTTGAAAATGTTTGTACTGTATTACCAGTAACCAGTGACCTGCAACCACCTCCCATTGTCTTGACACGCCAGGGTGTGGAGCATCACAGTAGGCTGAGAATCACTGGTCTTGTGGGAACTGAGCCCTAAGTTCAGGCTGCTGCCTCCTGCTGGGCAGGCTGTTCACCGCACGACTCCAGAGGGCGCCACTCACACAGTCTATGATGGGAAGGAAACCACGCCCCCCCCGCCCCCGCCCACAGAGTTGTGTAATCAGGCGGTCTTACCCAAGCTGGATTTGGGACCCAGCTTAAAAACCTCCTACACACCCACTTTGACCAGACTAAGCTTCCATATCACAACATTCCGTCTGACCAAACTACATGGACTCTTTTCTGCAAGGGAGTTTCTAACCTGACTTCTGACTTTGTAGGGAAGACGAGAAAATCAGGAAGGTTGGTTTCTCTCGGATCAGCTTTTAAGAAGACTTCATTTCTCATGAATCTGGGATCTTTCTTATAGAGGAAAATCCAGCTCTAGAGAGAGGAGAACTAATGGTGACAAGCAGGTCTCCACCTGCTTGCTTTCTGTTGTCAAAGGAAAACAGGTCCCCCAAAACCTAAGACCGATCACAGGGAAACGACCCTATGACAGTGCGTGCATTTGCAGATGTGGGGAGCCATGGGAACCCTGAAGTGGGGGTAGTGCCAGAGGCCCATTCCAGGAACAGAAAGTAGTTCCATCCCTGCTCTTGTGACAGTGGGTGATGTGGACAATAGCTGGCTCCAATAGGCTGAGAGGGATATGGCATATCTTGACTTTGTCAGGGGCTCTCCTATCCATGAAGCCTCCTTTCCTAATCATGTATTAGAGGGTTTATCATTGGGGTACATGGGCTGTCCTGTGAGAATCCCTCCCATTCTCCCCATCAATAAGCCCAGATGTTTTGGGCCACCTCTTTGACATAGCTTCGGTTGAGTTTCCATGCAGAAAAAGGCTACTCCCTGACTGAGAAAACTTCCCAGCTGTCACGGCTGCTTCCATGTTCCCGACAAGCTGCTCCAAAGTTATTTAAAGATGGAAGCAGCAGAAAGATGGATTAGCTCTGTCAACGGGGAGTCCTGAAGTCCTGCCACTCACTGAGCAAAGAAGTGTGTGCCTGCCATGGGCGGCTGATAAGGGAAGTGGACACAGGATAAACTTCAGCCCAGCCAGCTGACAAAGCTCAAATGAAGTCTGCAAAAATCCAGCAACTCCTGGGCCTCTGGTCTTTCAAAGCAAAGACTGTGGGCTTTGTTCGATTACCAGGTTGTTACCATCAGCAGAAAGCTTGCAATTCTGAGCTGCTGCTGCCTTCTGCAGAGACAACAGGACTAAAACGTGTATCTTATAAGACAGTTTCCTTGTAAGGAACCAGAAGCACAAGTTGCCACAAGAAATGATCAATCACCTCCTATGCCCCACCTCTCTGCCCCTCACCCCTAAACCATAAACCCCTCCACTCCTATTCATTTTAAGGATCAGAGCGGGGTTTTTACATCATGAACTTGCTAATGCATATCTCAGAACTGGGTAACTGCTGATGTTTACTGGAGAGTTCAGTGTGTGCTTAATAAGAACAGTAAGAGGTTTACGTGCATTACCTCATTGAACCTTCACAATGCTCTACTGTAACAACACAGCATTTTGCAGATGAGGAAGCTGAGATACAGGGAGGTGAGGTGCCTTGCCTAAGGTCACACAGCAGACAGGTGGTAGCTCTGGGAAGTGCTACCAGGCTGCTTCCCTTCTGTTACGTGCACTGCTTCTCTTGCCTTTTCTTACAGAAAAAGGTCATATTTGCACCTTGCAAAAGCTGTAGAATGTCTTGACTGCATCACAGGTTTGGAGAAGCACAAGTTGCATGTGCTTCTATGCAATAAAATAATAACCAGACACTAACAATTACCATGATTCCTTTAAGAAATTCCTGTGTCTGTGCTTGTCCCTTTTGAAACGATTATCCAGTTTGCTTGTTCCTATCATATCTTGGTTAATCGAGGCATACTTTACTTTCTTCTGGCTCTTTGAAGCTCTCTCCAGCTAGATAAGCCTCAGGGTTCTCTCTCCTTGCCATTAGTCACAATTTCCTAATGTTGAGTTTCTGCCAGGAAGACAGAGGAAGCAGCTCCCAATGCAAATGATTAGCTTGTGTGTGGGACTTTGGCAGGGTGTTGGTCACTTACAAAGGCAGCACACAGTTGGCTCAAGGGCAGCTCCATGTCATTTTCCATCACACTGAAAAAAAGTCTGTAAAAGTTGCTTCAAAACAGCTAGTTCCTTAACTTCTGTGGAGATAACTGGGAAGACATCTGAAGCCAGTCTACTGGGTCTCCACAGCCTTCCGGCCCATCCAGGGGCTTGCCAGATCGAGGCAATGCACATAGCTGCTTCCTAAAACTAATGGAGGGTCCATTAGGACCAGCTGACCAACCATACCAGGATTTGCAAATGAAGCATGTTAATCTTGTGCAGTTTCTTTAGCAAACATTCGCCTCCTTGCAATGCAAGGTCCAGAACCACAATACAAAACTGCACGGAAAACTGAATGAAAACCGTGATTGAAGACAGCAGTTTTGAATTATTTAAGTATGTCTCTCAAGTGACCATTATTTTTAACAGACATAGAAACACTATATTTTTATTAATGGCTTTCTCCTTATCTCTCT
Organism: Ateles fusciceps; assembly: GCA_036589455.1. Taxonomy (NCBI): domain Eukaryota; kingdom Metazoa; phylum Chordata; class Mammalia; order Primates; family Atelidae; genus Ateles; species Ateles fusciceps. The sequence goes on from JAZHEH010003329.1 coordinate 15,332,560, forward strand.
TATAATAAATACCTTATTTCTATATGCATTCATTCAACAAGCATGTCACTGAACCCTTGCCATGCACTTGCAAGACGATATGGACAGATGCTAAGATAATACACTGAGCCCATTGAGAAGACCACTCTCCCATGGGAGTGACACACAATGTATCAGGAAAGACTGGCTAGCGTGTGCCACAGTAACAAACAATACCACCATCTCCTTGGCCAAAATTAGCAAAGATTCTTGGTCATGTTACACATGCATTGTGAGTCGGGAGAAGACAAGGCTAATGGAGTAGGGGCCATCTTTAACATTGCTAGTCACCGTGCTAGAAGAAAAAAGATCTCTCAAGCATCTTGTACAGGCAATTAAATATGCCATCCCAGAAATGACCCTCATCTCTTCTGCTCTCAATTTGTTGCCCAGTACTGGTTGTTGGCCCCACCCAACCACAAGAAGCCCAGAAAGAGCAATTCTACCTTACAATTAGATTGAGAAGATGCATCGACATTTGAAGAAGAGCCCTAATGAATACTACACACAGGTTAGTCAGTAATCGTGATATAATGTGAAAAGTGCTCTAACAGAAAAATGGAAAAAAGAGAGAGTGATAAACTAACAAACTTCATGGAGTCATTACAAAAGGTTCCCATAGGTGGTGGCTTTGAGTTTCCTCTTGGAGGATAAAAAAGGTGTTTTTCTGAAAATGCATATGGGCATTCTAAGAGAAAGAGTGTTGCAAAGGCAGAGAACATGCAAACACCTTTCATCTGAAGGCAGTGGAGGGACACCCAGGGTGGCCAAAGCACCGAATGTGAGAGGAGCAGAGAAAAGAGAGGCCTGTTGTGAAAGGCATTTGTCTTCTCAGGGACTTCCAGGTCATCCTATAGACAACAGAGAGACAATAGGGATTGTCCTACAGGGGACAGTCACACAGAGGGGCACCGGGAATGTTTATTTGTTTTTCAGGAAGATAACACAGAGGACACATGGACGAGGAGCTAGAAGAGAGAGGAAGGTAAGTGAGAAGCCCTGGCTGTCTTGGAGGCTGGAGCCAGGCACTGCCAGGGGGTCTGAGGTGTCAGCGGCCTATCTGAGGAAGAACTGATAAAACTCTAATGTGGAAGCTGGTGACAAGGAAAACCTTCAAGACCACTGCGAGGCCGCTAGCTTAAGAAATGAGATAAATGCTGAACACCATGCCCCAGGCAGGGATTCTGCTGGAGGATGCAGAGGTTTGAGGCAGGAAGATGATGAACTTAGGTTTGTACAGGTTGAATTTGAGGTGCCCCCCGGAGATTCAGGTGGAGCTGTCCCTGGGAATGCAAGACCAAGGAGTCTAAGCTCCCAAGGCAATATAATTTGGGGACTGATGTAACCTGGGATTAATGCATGTAGTTGGCAGTTGAGCCCTAATCATTATGACAGTACCTCTCAGAGACAACCGAAGGGACAGATGAAAACACACAGAGACATTCTGAAGTGTAACTTGGTCACCGCCTTTATAAAACTATGTATAAGAAGCTCAGACCAAATAATTCGGGAATATCTCATTCATTCAAATGCCCTGAGAAAAATTACTTCTAAAATTTCCATTAACATCTACCCCCATCAGAGCCAAAATTTACTTCATCTACTTCTTCTAAATTATCAACGTTTCCACAGGCAACACTGTGGAAATGCTGATAATTAGAAGAAGCAGATGTATAAATTTCAGTCAGAACTGATTTGTTGTTTAACCTGAGGAAAGAATTTTGAAACTGAACTTCTAATGACAATTACAAGTAATAAATGCTATTTTTAAGGGACTAATCAAGTTTTCAGGGTTTCAGCAAATTTGGGTGGCCATCCATAGGAATTTTCATTAAGCTAGAGTTTGTTCTTTTAATTTATAATTAAATTGCCCTCAGTCAGCAATCAAGGTTTCCATGTTACTATGTAATGTATAGGGTAGCAAGCATAAGAGGCTCCCACCAGCTCCAAAAAAGATCATTCAGAAGGCTGGAGGGAGAAATCTGAACTCTCATTGTCAGCGATCCAAGAGATAAACAGAGCATTATAAGTCGTTCTGAGGCAACAGGATCAGGGTTTTTAAATAAATCATATTAATATGTGAATAAGACAAGCATTATTCTCTTCTCTCAACATTTAATAGGGCTTTTGTTTTTGCCAAGTAGGAAGGTGACTCTTGGGCTGTGCAGCTGGGGAATACGTCACAGGCTTTCTGGTCTTGCCTCTCACATGCACCTACTTTCTAAGTTGCTAACACTGACTCCTGGGGTCAGTCCACTTCTGCCAGGCAAACACAGACAGTTTCTGGTTGCAAGATATCCCCCAAGGCAGGAAAAACCAAAACAAAACACAATTTCTTCTCGGATGCAGACCATCCAGGAATTGGTAATAATCCACTGACATTTCTAGGAAGTAAGAGCAAAGAGCAAACAGGTTAGATTCTGAGAGGCTGTTTCTAAGTTAGATGGTTTTTTTCCCCTAAGCCTGAGGCACTGTGGTTCAAATTTATATTCTCCAGATGCAACGTGAGTCTGTCTTTTTGCATTTTAAAAGCTAGACATGCTTTTCTTTGCTAATCTATGTTCTGAAAAGCAGTGGCTTTCATTTTTGGCACCTGACCCACATTAAGAATGACATACATATTTCATTGATGTAGAAGTTTCTGCAACAATATTTGATTTTGCAGCATGAGACATGGCCTGATATGCTCTAGTTTGTTCTATTTCATTTAAAAATGTCTGCTGGGTCTTAAATGATTCATGACCCCCTAATTGATTTTGCCCCACAGTTTGATAAATACTGTGATCTAGTATCTCTTCCCAAAACATACATTTAAACCTACATTGAGCCGGGGGCGGTGGCTCACGCCTATAATTCCAGCACTTTGGGAGACCGAAGTGGGTGCATCACCTGAGATCAGGAGTTCAAGACCAGCCTGATCAACATGGCGAAACCCCATCTCTACTAAAAATACAAAAAATTAGCCAGACATGGTGGTGGGTGCCTGTAATCCCAGCTACTGGGGGGCTGAGGCAGGAGGATCACTTGAACCTGGGAGGTGGAGGTTGCAGTGAGCTGAGAACATGCCACTGCACTCCAGCCTGGGCAGCAGAGTGAGACTCTGTCTCAAAAAAACAAAAAACCCTACATTGGAAAAGCAAGTAACAGTGGTAACGCTTCATCCTTTTGATGTGCACCGTACTATTTACTCTGGGTCATCAATTCAGAACCAACCATTTCCTCCCTCCCCCCTGATGCTGAGTCAATTCTTATGTGCCTCAACTCCATGGAGCCATCTGTTGCTTTTAACCAAATTTTATCACCAGCATGTTTGCCATATTTGGCCTTTGCACCCTTTGGTGACTTTAGGCTACAAGGCACTTGACTTTGCTGATTCTAGTCCAGCACTATCTAATAGAACTCTTAATAAGAATAATACCTGATAGTTTTTCAATCCTCACCCTTCTCCCTCCCTCCAACTGCAAGTAGGCCCTGGCGTCGTTGTTCTCTTCTTTTGTCCATATGTACTCAATGTCTAGCTCCTGCTTATGTTCCTACATTAGCTTACTTAGGATAATGGCCTCCAGCTCCATTCGTGTTGCTGCAAAGGATATGCTCTCATTCTTCTTTATGGCTACATAGAGTTCTATGGTGTGTATGCACCACATTTTATTTATCCAGTCTCCTACTGAATGGCATTTAAGTTGATTCCATGTCTTTGCTATTATGAATAGTGCTACAACAAATATAATTTTTCATGATGATGGAAATGTTTGATATCTGTACTACCTAATATGGTGGCCACTAATTACAAGTAGATAATGAGCACTTGAAATGTGACTAGTGGGACCAAGGAATTGAATTTTTAATTTTACTTAATTTCCATTACTTAAACTTAAATAACTACATATTTTTAGTATTCTTACATTGAACAGTGCTGCCTCTAAACAAATCCTTAAAATATGTTCTCATTTCTCCCGTATATACTTCAACACTTATTACTTGTGGTTAATTGCACTTGCATCACATTGACACGGCACTCTTCACACTTGGTTTTGTTCATCCTTTAAAATCATGTCTAGCAGCAAAGATTCAACCTATGTATACAACACTCTCCATTTTCCTGCTCTTTTCATTTTTTAAATGAGTTTTTTTTTGTTTTATTTTCATCATGATTTCATCTTCCCAGACCTTTCAATATCCTCTCTGTTTCTACTTTTTTTTGATGATCTGACGCTTTTCTTAATTTAAAAACAGCTAAAAATGAATCATACATGCAGTAAGCATGCTGCAGACTACTTGTCAACAAGAGATGGTTGAGACTGAAGTAACCATCCCAAATGCTGTTTGCTGGTGGTCAGTAAAGTGGACTTATTAATACTTTAGCTCTGAACTGTAGCTTGTTTGCATCTTATAAACTGGAAATGTGTATATTTTATATCTGAAATTAGAGAATACATAATACAGGAACTTCTCTACTTTAACACAGTAATATACTGAGGAATTAATAAGTTAAGGAATAAGAAAGATTTTTAAGAAAGATATCTTCCCCCTCTAGAGAGCTTTAAATTGGCAGAGATAGAGAAAACACAGGTTTTTCTCTATCTTTCTCTAACTTCACTGTGAGGCAGACTCACTATGAGATAAAACTGTCAGAGAGGTATACTATTAGCCAAGAGAGTTTTACAGAAGGAAGAGCTCTGAGTTGTTAATGTGAGTATAGAGGGCTTCATAGAAGAGGCTAGGTCTAATAGATTAGCACGTATAAATATTTAAGGACTGGGAAGAGCATTACAGGCTGGAAACTATAGTTAAGGGAGATTTACAGAACATGAATGTGTGGCATGTTCAAATAAAGCTAAGTTTCTAGGGTCTCAATGTCCCTTGTGTCTAATCAGGCCTGAATTTTAGGAAGATGTATTCCTCAACAAATATTTACTTCAGATGGTAAGATCAACAAAATGGTTTAGAGCAGGGAGATCAGCTTCTGGACTGATAAAATAATCCAGGTGAGCGATAACAATGGTCTAAAAGAGAAGATGGCAAATTATGGCTCTAAATCAGACTGGAAGAGTGTTTTTATAAATAAAGGTTTATTGGAACATAGACATGCCTATGCACTTCGCTATTGCCTATAGCTGCTTTCAAGCTATACGGATGGAGTTGAATAGATGCAACAAAGGGAATATGAGTCACAAAGTCTAAAATATTTACTATCTGGCCCTTTCAAGAAAAAGTTTGTTGGCTGAGTATAGTATAGTGCGTTCACACCAGTAATCCCAACTCTTTGGGAGCCCAAGGCAGGAGGATGGCTTGAGGCCAGGAATTTGAGATCAGACTGGGCAACAGAGCAAAACACTGTCTCTAAAAAGAAATGTTTTTAATTAAAAATTTTTAAAAAGAAAAAGAATGTTTGCTGACTTCTGGTCTCAACTGGAGCAATGGGAGTAGGAAGGGAGTAACAAGGAAACAGTGGCAGTGAAACCCACATGATTCAGAGGCAGATGTCATCATAGGATTGATTTATAGGGAAGGTTGATGTCAAGATGTCTCTAGGGTCTCTAGCCTGGAAAACAATTTTGTTAACTGAAATGGGATAAGGAGAAGACAGACTAGGAAAACAAGTGAAAGGTTACATGTTAGACGTGTTGTGTTAGGCCCCTGTGGTACACCAATATGAAGATAAATGTGCCAAACACTACAGCCAACGAGAGAGGGCACAACTGGAGATGCAGGCTTGGGGCTGTATGTCCAGAGTTGAGAGGCGATAAGAGAGGAGAAGAGAGAACTGCAACAGGCAAGAAAGGACGAAACATCTACATAAGCAGCTGACAGAGAAAAGGGAACCAATGAAGAATTCAACAGCCAGGAAGAAGAGTACGGCATCATGGAAGTAAGAGGAAGCAGTAAACATAAAGGACAGAGGATGGCCAGCAGTGAAGAAAGCTGTCCTGAGAATGAGGAAGACTGAGAAGAGTTGACTCAACACATCAGAGCATCATTGCTGGTGTGTAGGGACAGAATCCAAGGCATGAACACAAGGAGAGCAAGTTGTGACAGTAAATAAAAATGAATCCTTTGAGATCTTTTGCTATCAAAGAAAGATAAGGCCAGCCGGTAGCTGGATGGGGAAGCAGGTCTAAGGGGGCTTTCTTGAGGAGAAGGGGAGCTTTGCTGAAGCTAATTTCACATAACTGTCAGTAGACTCTGGCATGAGGACATTTTCCAGACTCTGCCTGGTTTACAAATTGTTCAGATGCCTTTGTTCTTTTAGCGCATACATCAGTGTGATCATCTGAAAGGTTGATGCTTCCAGAGCCCAGGGACAAACCAACTGAAATCCTCCTTCTAACTCAGTTAGAAAACTTCTTAAGCTTTCTAAAAGGGACCAAGGTCTTTTTAAGATAAAAGTTTGTAAAAGAGCTTAATATCCTTTGAGTTCCAAAGGTGGAAAAAGCACCGATAAAATCAAAACACTGGAGAAGAGCTTAGTATCTAGAGCCTGTGGCCTCCCCAAGGAGCAAGTCCCCTCTTCCAAAGCCCAGGAGGCTTCCCTCCAGACTCAACTTTATGGTGTCCGGGTTCTAGCCCTCAAGAACATGCCTCTTCCTCCCTGCTGCCTTTGACTCCTCAATTTAACATTCAATTGCAGATGATGCTACCTTAGAGGTACAGGAATAAAAATTTAAAACTTCCAGGTTTGGAGCCACGTCCTAGATTTAAACAGTGGTTTAAACCAATAGTTGAGATCTATTTTGCTCCAGGGGAACATTTGGCACTGTCTGGAGACATTTTTGGTTGTCAAAAAATGTGTGTGGAAGTGCTGCGAAACATCCTACAATACACAGGACAACCATTCCACAACAAAGAATTATCCAGCCTAAAATGGCAATAGTTCCATCTAATCTGCCCTGAGCCACCTATCCTATTAGGAAAGGTGTCATACATTACAGTAAAATATTAAAGATTGATATTGTATTAATGTGGTTTGGGGGCTGCAGGGTGAAGGAGACAATCTTTATAGTTGCAGGAGCTTTTGGTCTCCTACCTGAAATGTATTTCCTATTTCTTCTTTCCTAACAAACCCTCTTTTTAGTTCAGGAAATTTCCCATTGCCTGCCACGAAGGGTAACTAATGCACAGCACTGTGAATTTAGGGGTAGACATATAAACGAGTTGTATCAGCAAAACAAAAAGATTGAAGGAGTGGTGCTAATAAATGTTTAACAAAAGGTTGCCCAGGAAAAAATTATATCCATATATTTATATACACATATACATACATTTATTATAAATTTTTACTGACATAATGGATGTGTAGAACCCAATATACAAAAAAAAAGAAAACATGCAATGCTCTTTATTGTACCACACTGCCAATTGATTTTTCACAGAACACTTTTATTGACTTCTGCCATTCATGCATCTACAGTCAACCTATTGCTGCAGCTGACAAATTAGTATAATATTGATAAAATTTGGGCTGCTTTTGTTTATGTGTGAAGACATATGTCAGAACTCCACTCATTTGTCAATGATGTGAGTGACTTTCCTGAATCAAGTAATACTAGGAGAGTATTTCCTCTAATTTTTGGGCCATTCACAATGTGACAGTTTAGAACCAAATCTTTGAAAGTTTAACCTGCATTATTTACATTTCTCCATCACTTTCTTAAGTTCAGATGATAAAATAAAATCAAAATCAGATTTATAGTGGTTGCCTATTTCCAAGGTAGAAATACTACTACCATCGTGGCTGATTTCAGCCCACCAATGTGATATCACTGAATGTGGAGCTGGGAGAGACATATAGTAGCATATCATTATATACTGTCACCATCCTAAAAATATGATAGACTTAAATCATGTCAAAGGCATAATAGGAAAATAATTAGCAAGTGATGCATATTGAGTATTTATCTTTATTTTTAATGTAACTTATTTCATTAAGCTATATAATTTAATGTTTAATAACAGCTGTGTTTAACAATCAGCTTGCAAAATTCCTGAAAATTTAACAGTCAGATCTCATCAGTCCGTACAAGCCAATTTCAGTACACCCGTGATTAAGATAGAGTTTTCTCTTCTCTCCTTCAGGGTGTGAATATAGCCCAGTACTGGCTGGCAGCTATTATAACCAAGAGAGGATCCTGCCTTTGGCTAAGGCCAGCGGAAAGGAAGGCAAAATGGAAAGAGAGAAAGAGCCTGAATGAATCCTTGAGCCATCACTCAGTCTCAATCAAACTGCCTGGAACCCACTGCATCCCTGATCTTCTGCTCGGACAAAAATAACTCAAGTTTCCATTGTTCCAACCAGCTCGTGTCATGGTTTTTGATGTTTATAACTAAGACCAATTCAATCAATACACTATTTTAAATTTTTATTATTTTTTAAGGAAACAATAGCTTAATGGTAAAAAAAAAAAAAATCATCACTAATTGTAGGCTTTTGAAGTTAGGAACAGTATTTTTAGACAGAATCTTTCAAAACTCAGGAGAGAGACTCCGCTTATTTCATCTGTAAGATGAGAATACCCCCTTTATTCTTTTTCCTGCTATCACACTTAGGCCAGGCTTTCCTTCAAAACGTAACTCACCCAGCTCCTTGTTTTTGAAGCCTTCTTTTAATTCTTCTCCCACATTCTGCAAAACCAAGTCGATTCTCTCCCTCAATGCCCTCGTGTGTATACATTCCATATTGGTTTTGCATCTTTTCATGTCTATAAGAATCTCAACTTCCCAAAGGCAAGGTTGCTGTCATTTTCTTCTGTATCTACAGTGCCCATCACATGAAAAGTACTCAGTAAAGGTGTTAAGGATGGAATTGTGTCCCCCACCCCAAAATTCATGTGTTGAAGCCCTCACCCTCAATGTGACTGTATTTGGAGATAGGGCCTTTAAAGAGGTAATTAAGGTAAAATGAAGTCATAATAGTGGGGCCTAATCCCATATGACTGATGTTTTTATAGGAAGAAGAGACACCAGGGATGTGCACACACAGAGGAGGGTCCATGGGAGGACAGGGCAAGAGGGCAGCTGTTCTCGAGCCAAAGAGAGAGGCCTCAGAAGAAACCCAACCTGCTGACACCCTGATCTTGAACTTTGAGCTCCCAGAACTGTAAGAAAGTAAATTCCTGTTATTTAAGCCACCCAGCCTGCGGTATTTTCTTATGGCAACCCAAGCAGACTAATCCTACAAGAGTGCTGAATGAATGAATGTCCTTTAAGAAAGAGAGTTCATGCATATATGTTAATCTGCTGCTATTAAGCACTTATCACTATCCCAAGAGTATGATTTTATGAAAACTCTGACAAATTAGTTTAATTTTTGTTAAGGAAGAAAACATCAAAACAGCATATCTCTCTGCCGTGGTAAACAAAGAGATTTTCTCCATAAGTCTTTCCGTATCCCTAATTTATGATTTTTTTTTTTTGGTTTGTTTTAAAGAGAGAATGACGAACCCAGTGGAGACCTGGGAATTATACCCAAAAAGGAAATAGGACCAAAGAAAGGAGTTGCTTTTATCTCCCATGAAAGCAAGGCTGTTTTTGTTGATACATATGGAAAAAATCAGGGCCAATTATACATTGTGATTTGGCACCGAGGTTGCAGCCTCACCACAGGCCTTTTCTTTCTTTCCACAGATATACCATTACAGCACACTGAAGTCCTGAGCCCTCTACCCCCCCCACAAGGCCTTCCTCGGAGACAGGGACCCATCCAGAGGTGTCTCTGTCACCGTCAGGATGCACTGCACGTGAACAAAGGGTTTCCTTCGTGTTGACCTTAAGAAGACTTCAACTTGATCAAGGAAGAACTGACCACGGCTTGTGGTAGAGACAGTCACACGCCGCCTCCCACAAATAGGTGTGGGCCTGATCATCTTAGCACCCTCTCTAGCCTTCAGGATGCTCTCAAAACCAGGGCCATCCTGGTATTTCACTAGCTGCTTCTTTCCTTTTTTGATATTTTAGAGACAGGGTCTTGCTATGCTGCCCAGGTTGGACTTGTATTCCTGGGCTCAAGCCATTCTTCTGCCCCAGGCCTCCCAAGTAGCTGGGGCTACAGGCCTGTGCCACCTCACCCATCCTCGCTGCTTATTTCAATGAGCTACAGGTTGATGATGACCAATCTCCTGGTTGAAGTTAGGGATATTCAGATTTTTAAAAGTGGAGACTATCAGGGTGTTAGAAGACCTAGTTCTGAACCTGCTCTCTGCTAACTTACCATATGGCTTTAGGCAAGTTGCTACCACATTAAGTACCTCAGTCTTATCTGTGAAATCAAGGGACTGGACTAAGTAGTCTCCAAGACCCCCTCCAGCTGAAACCATCTCCTGTACTGTCTACTATCATAGCAAATAACCACACAGGGCTGTTAAAATTTAATGAAATAAAATTAAGAATATAGTTCCTCAATCTCACTCATCATATCTCAAGGGCTTTTACACACGTGTATGGCCACTGGCTGCCATGCTGAACAGTGTATTTCTCCTGCTCTCATTTTATAGATGATGATGGTTTCATAACAAAGTCTGCCAGTTGAAGAGCACTTTCATGCGTATAGTGCATTTCAATACACTCTTACATTTAACCACCCAAAATAGGCAAGAGAGATATTCTAACATCCAGTTTATCAGATGAGGACACTAAATCAAAGAGTAAATGAATTGCTATAGGGTAATACTGCTAATGACTAAATGTAGTTTCCAAACCCAGGACTCTCTAACGCACAGTGCAAAGTCACGAGGATAAGCCATGTGCCCCCTGGCCAAAACTATTCAACCCATGGTAGCACCAGAACTGAGATCCAGTGATTAAGGGTTGATCTGGAGACCCTGCGCCTTGGTTTAGACCTTAGCTCAGCACATCCTAGCTATGTGACCATGGGCAAGTTATTTCACCTCTCTGGGCTTCTTTCTATTCCTCTGTCAAATGGGAATGACGACAGGATCCATTGCTTATGAGAACTGCACAAGCAGATGCAAATAAAATGCTTCGCATGGGAAGTGAGGCACATAACAATGGCTCACTTAGCTTTGTCACTGTCTTTATTTTACTCCAGGCCCTTGCATGTCCTCACTGCCCCAAACAGACCGACAGCCTCTGCAGCCTTACTCCCAGCTTGTCTAAGGAAAGAGGCTACTCTTAGACATGGACAACAGCTTGCTTTTTGAAACCTACTATTTGGCCTCATAGCCTCCTGGGGCTGTGAGCACTCTGGATTAATTACAAGTTGTACAGGAAGGGCGCTTTCCGAGAGATCAAATTAACCTACCTGGGCAGTGTGCCATGAGCAAATGGCTTTTCCCCCATAATTTTTTGAAACTCTTCAGTGCCAGGAACCCACCGTGCACTTGCCCTGAAGGAAGACCTGACCCACAGTAGGTGCCACCAGTGCATGTGGGGGAGAGGGGTGAGGAGGTATAGGGGCCACCCCAAGATCCTCCAGTGCAGAGCTCTGCCCTGGAGCAGGGTACAGCAGACTGCAAAGCTGGCTCTACCCAGACTAAATTTTATCTTCTGCAAAAGGCAAAGCAGACACATGTATCCCCCCGGTGATGGTTTTTCCTTCCCTGTCCTGCCACAGTGGAGTGTTTGAAAGAACAATATTTTCACTGATGTTGCAGCAGGAGTGGGGGCCGGCCTACAAAGTGGAAACTGGGCTCCACCAGAGCAGGAGAAAGGGTCTGGGCCCAGCACCGACTCCAGACGTGTTTTCCTCAGCCCTCCTATCGTCTCAGGGTCCTGCCCTAGGGACTGAGGAAGCCAGGAAGGATTATCTGGCCCTACCTCACTTCTTCGGGGGCCAGGAATGGAACTTTCATCAGAACCTAGGTCACTCTTGATGCAGGAAAATGAATAGCTATTGGATGCAGCTATTGGGCATCCATGGCATGCAAGACGCAGCATGAACCATAACAGTGGCTTCTATCTGCTGGTTTCCACATAACACAACCAAGGCCACAGGCACACCCACGTAGACGAGGCACTCAGTCACTCACATCTGCTTATGTATTTGTTCATTCATTCAACAATGACTTACTGAGCACTTGGTCTCAGGGATGATTTTGCACTATGACTCCTTTAGCAAGAAATTCAATAACCAGTGGGGAACACAGAAGGACAAAAATAAAATTAGATCATAGGATATTAAGTGCTAAAACTGAGACACAAAGGGTGAAGGGGTACACAGAGATCCAGGGTCCTCTTCCAAGGGGAGATGCATAGGATCTGGGTCTCAGTAGGCAAATGAGAATTTGGAGAGTTGGGCTGGGGTCGGGGGTATTATGGGAGCAATCTTGTGCAGCCTTGTAGACCACTGTAGAGACTTTTACTCCGAGAGATGTAGAGCGCCCTTGGTGGGTGGCAGAGGTGTGATATGATCTGAATGTGCATTTTCATGGGATCACTCTAGCTGTTCTGGTGATAACAGATTGGGATTGGGAGGGAGAGAATGGAAGCAAGGAGACCAGTTAGGGGATTACTGCAAAATTCAAGTGAAAGTTGATGGGGGCTTGCTGACTCAAGCCCCCAGCCCCCCAGCAGAGCCTGCTATATAGTAGATGTACAATCAGTGTTAAATTATACCAGCCATTCATGATGTTTTATAACCACCTGGCCAGAGCAAACCTCCCTCCTTCCGCAGCTGTCAGATTCTCTATCTTCCCATTTCTTGTGCTCATTTTGCTCTGAGTCTTCAAATAACCACCAGGCCTGCCGAGTTTCTCTTCATAGTACCCTCTCTGGATCTAAGTGCTTTGCAGAGTGCCTGCCCCATCTCTGGGGTGGTAGAAAATCAATTAAGGGGCTCCTGTTGGAGAATCATACCAGTTCAAGCCCAGCTCAATCATGAAAGTACGCTAAAAATTCCCAGAGACCCAGCGATTGCTCTTACGGTTCAGTACCAGAGATAGGGAAAGACAGATATCACAATGCCACGTGAGTACAATAGACACCATTCTTCCCGGAGTTCCTAGGAGAGACCTTGGCTGTCTTACAGAGGACCCTCTTTTGTTTCATCTCTCTCCCTTCCAGGGTGAGCAGTGTCCTTAAAGGAAGCATTTAGAGGAAAATGTCTCCACAAGACTGATCCCTTGCTCTGAAAGCATAATAACGCTCAAGAATGACAACAATGTAAATCTCCAGGATCATTAGGCGGAATCTCAATGAATTAAAGTGGCTCACATCAGGGTAAGATTAGGTCAGCTGCATTGAAGGCAGCCAGAGTGCTGGGGTTTGCTGACTTCCAAGTCTTTCAAAAGCAAATATTATCAGAGCCCCCAAGGTCTCAGTCTCAGCAGCGTGGATAGTCAACCCCTGATAAGATCATCCTTGTCTGGCAAGGACCAAATCACTGCACTATTCAGTCTCGAGACCCCTTCATTACCCATCCCACAAAGACAAATTACCCTGGAAATGCTGAAAGGAGTGAGCCTCTAAAAAGGCTCCATCTGCCCCACTGAGTAAGGGCCACTTCTGCTCACAACAAAGGTGGAGGTGAAGGACTATACAGAAAGTCCAAGCGTTTGCCTCAAGAGAAAAACAGCATTGAAATCATCGAGCAAGCCCAGGAAGGTCTGAATGCCCCAAGAGGTGAAAATCCTAAAAGCAAAATAAAGCCATTATGTCCCAAGCCAAGGGAAAGCCTGAGAGATTCTGGTGCCTGAAACAAGTAACAGGAAAACTATGTCAGATGTGTGGTCATGGCAAAAATCATGAACAAAAACACAATTATAAGACTCCACAGAAGCAGGAGGAGCAATTGCTTGAGTACAAATCTTGATAACTATTGAATACAATGTTCACCACGAAGAGGCAGGCAGCTTATAACAGAGTTTATTTTAGAATGTCAGGAGTGACTTAGCCTGAGAAGCTATGGTGGGTTTACATTTGTTGTTGTTGTTTATTTGAAATAAAGTAAAATTTATATTGGAGAAATCAGGAGTCGATTCCTTCTGAGAGTAGAGTGTACTTCAGTCTCAATGACCATGAGAACGGAGCTTGGAACGGGTCTGGATTAAATCCAGCAGCAAGTCCCCCCAGTTGTGTCTGAACAGCACATTGCATTTCCTGTTCCGCTCTTACTATTCATGAATAAGTCATTTGGTTTGTCTGATGTGTGCCTCACGATTTTATCCCTTATTTGTGCAATCTCTCCTAATGGGGTGAAGCAACACCTGGCAGGTGAAGGCTCAGTTCTTAATGCTCTGGAATCCAGCTGCCTGGGTACAAATCCTACCTCCACCACTTAAGAGCTGGATTAGCTCAGGAAAGTTACTTAATACCTCTGTGTACTCTTTCCTTCTCAGCAACAAAGAAATAACCATAAAGTAGTCAAGAAAATTAAATTAGCTGATCCATGTAAACTGCTTAGCTATCATTAAATATTTGCAGAATTGAACTAAGAAAAGACTAGAGATGAGCAGAAGGCAAGGAGGGCACAAGGGTCTGTGTCACGCATAAAACATAAGGCTACAGCCGGGCGCAGTGGCTCAAGCCTGCAATCCCAGCACTTTGGGAGGCTGAGGCAGGCAGATCACGAGGTCAGGTGTTTGAGACCAGCCTGATCAACATGGTGAAACCCTGTCTCTACTAAAAACAAACAAAATAGCCAGCGATGCTGGTGCGCACCTGCAACCCCAGCTACTCAGGAGGCTGAGGCAGGAGAATTGCTTGAACCAGGGAGGCGGAGGTTGCAGCAAGCTGAGATTGTGCCACTACACTCCAGCCTGGGCAACAGAGCAAGACTCCATCTCAAAAAAAGTAAATAAAATAAGCCTTCAACCCTAGTCCCAGGATAATGGAGAGAGGACCTAAGCAATGCATTTTCAGCTGGGCAAACATATTTTCATATTTTAAAAATGAAGAGAAAATAGTGAATGAGGGAGGGATGAGGAGGGCCAGTTATCACAGTTGCCAAAATAGAATCGCATGATCCAAAGTGGCCTTAGGAGAACACAGAAAGATCTAGAAAAGGCTTGATGGCAGCCTCTGAGTGTGGCTGTTCCCTACTATATGCCAAGGAATCCTCTTGGTCCATTGTAGAGAGTTTACAATTGAGGATACGGAGACCATGGAGGCCTTCTCAGGAAACAAGAGGCCCAGAAGAGAAAGGGATGGCTAGCGATTCCCATTTAATACATTACTATGTTGTGAGATTCTCAAATCATAGCAGCCCAATAACATAAGCATCCCCATTTTACAGATGAGGACAGTGAGTCTCCAGGAGGGGCCAAAAGTCATACTACCAGCTGAATGGAAAAGCTGAGATTACAACCCAAGTTTGTCTCACTTCCAACCAAAGCATCCAAGCACCCATGGCCACCAGCAACACACGTCTGGTAGGAAGTATCAGTTAACTCACTATGCCCCTCAACAAGCCCATCTTTCATTAATGACAGATGGGAGTGACAGTGAAGGGACCTTTATTCTTTCCCTGACTGAATCTTCCCTCCCCCACATAAAGCACAGTTATCCTCGAGCACATTTCTTGGAGGCAATTTGAGGTTTCAGTGTCCCCTCATGTCACACTGCCAAGCAAGAAACGAAAGCCAGAGTGAACAATGCATCTCGTTTTTCACCTAATGAGCACCAACACACTTAGGGATGTGAAGGGTGAGGTCTGACTTGTCAGCTGCTGGCGAACACAGACCCATCAGTGTAAATCCCCTCCTGGGTCGGGGAGCCGGGGCATTTCCCAGTCGGAGGGTGTTGTTCTTGGCTGAATAATTGACAAAACATTGCAGTGGTCCCTCTTCTTTTATGTCTATGGTTCTGGAAGAGTCTGGCACTGCCGTGCACAAGGCTGACCTCTCTCCCAGCCCAGGAGTTTCTTGGGATTCTTTGCACCTACGAAGCCTGCTCTGGGGGAGTGAAGCGACAGGGCCACCCCTTCTTTTGCCGGGAATAGAAGCTGCCTTCTATCAACTGTCCACCGCTGTGGATTCTCCCTTCGCTCCAGTTACAAAAATGGAAACAGATGAATTCAATCAAACATAAGCCCCCGAATTATGGCTTCCTTTATACCTTGTGGTAAAGGAGTTTAGACATAATTGGCACATGATTTTCTCCAGCGGTTTTCAAGTTGTTCCCAAACGTAAAAAGGAACCTTTCAGTTTGGGAACGAGATGGTTTTGTTTCAAACCCATCCATCATGCCTTCCGAAGGCAAAGAGGGTGGGTCTGGGTGAGTGGAACCAGGAAAGTGGTGGGCGGGTCGCGGCCTCCACAGCTCTAATTGGGCAGATACAGGCAGGCCGCGGGTCAGTGAGAAGAGAGGCACAGAACCCCCTTTTGGCGGCTGTGGGGGCTCTGGGGAGTGAGGCTGTCAGAGTTGGGGTGGAGAACCACTGATTATTCCATTTCACCAGCGACACACACTTGGAGAGGGATATCAATTAACCTGCTATTAATCCCCCCCATTTAATTGAGCACTGCGGTCTGTTATTGGACCATAAAATATAGAGGTAAGTCCTGTCCTTTTGCAGATCAAGGTCAACAGACACCCAAAACTCCACCTTTTACAGACTCTGCAGATCAAAAACACCCTCCACCAACAAACACCAATTTCCATAATCGGCTGGCCCCAAAAAACAACATAGTCACCATTCAGCTATGTTTACACAAATCTGTAATGAAAGTCAACATAGAAAACAAGGAAAGACCGCTTTACACTTGGCTTTAAAAAAGCTGGGTTTGGAGCCTGAGAGGTTTTCCTAAATTACTATGAACAAAGTCAACAGGTTAATATGTTTTCAAGGCTTCATCCAAATGGGGCACCTAGATAATGATCCTATTACATTAAGGTAAACAAAAGAGCAGTTGTGCACACCCTAGGATTAGAAGACATCTTAAAAGCTCTTTCATATTTATTTTCCACAGTTTAGCAAGCCCAAAAGGGAAATGCTCAACTTCATTAGAGAGGATTGCTTACATGTTGTAGAAACAACAGGTCATTCCAGGTTCTCAGGGCACTAAAGAGTCATTTAGGAATTTTATTGAGGCCATCATAGGCCCAAATGTGGCTCAGCCGGCAAGCTCTCCTAGGAAATAATGGATACAAATTTGAGATGATAGAACCATCAGGCAAGGAGAGAGAATTTCTGCCACAACTTGTTATTTATTTCTGGTTGGGGGCAAAGGGGCCTTCGTTTTCAAGAAAGTCTGGGCTGATTATGAACCATAGTCTGCCAAGCTCAGGAAACCCAAATGTGACTCCTCTGAATGCTGCTTTGAGTTTTGCTCCTATCCCATTTCCCTCTCAGACAAGTAGGAGCTGCGAGCTCTGGATCCACAGAGGAGAGTCATGTGGCAGGAGCAAGACTGGGTGGGTGCAGCAACCCTGGCCAACACAGAGAGAAATTCTGAATGCAGATGACCCTCACACACGTGCCTTAAGGCAGAGGCTAGCTCCAATTCTGCAGATGAGAGCATCAAAACCTGCAAAGCTAGTCCAAGGCAGCACAGCCAGGACATGGCTAAAGTGGAAACTGGGACCAGGTCTTACATCATACTCAGCGGCCTTTCTGCATCCCAGTTGAGTTGTTGACTATTTAGCATGTAGGTCCAACTTCAGACCTCCTCTGAGGCTGCCCAAGCAACTTTCTCCAGGTCTCAGCAGGAAGCAAATGATCAAGACTCTAAGAACATTTGCAAAGGTGCTTCATATTTGGAATTATCTCAGACCTTTTGATACAAAAGATCAACATGGACAGGCATGCCCCTCATTTCGAGTCTAGCTCTAGCTGAAGTAATTGTTCTCTCTCTTCTCCAGTCCTCAAATCCACTGAATCCCCATCATGATTTGTTCTTAGAGATATGAAGCAAATCTGTTTCTTCCCTCCATCGCTATTTGTACTGCCTTACTGCAGGTGACAGCTTCTCTCACCTGGCCTGCTTCAGAACTGGCCTCCTTGTGCCTGGGATTGTGCCCAGAGATGGGCTGTGTCTTTTTCAGAGTGAACTTGTCAAAACCCAGATCTGGCCCCAACATGTGTTTCTTTCAAACCTCACCATGTCATCCATTATACTACAGGATAAATCTCATTTCTTAAATGGCATACAAGGTTTTTCCGTGGCTGACCTGACTTCCATCCATCTCAGCAGCCTGAGCTCTCACCACTCCCCACCCCTTGCCTTCTGTTCCAGCTGCTGCTAGAACTGCTTCTGCTTCCTTAGATAGACCATGCTGCCTCACTTTCCAAACCTTGTCTCATGCCATCCCCCGTAACACAAAGTGCCTGCTTTTTCTCCTGCAAGTAACTTAATACTGCCCCATTTCTAACGCCCAGACATCCTCTACTCCTCTCTCCTCCTGCCCCTCCTTCCCCCTCTCCCATACAGTCGCTCATTGCTCAGTGGTCCCACTGCATCCTAGCATGCATCCCTCTGCCACCACTGATGTCATATGGTAGCATCACTGTCCATATGTGCACCTGCCTCCCACACCAACTTGGGACAGAAGACTGAGAGTAGGCATGCTGTCCACACACAAATGGCCAGACGAGTACTCACACTCACAGTGAAAAGACAAGCAACACAGTGGATTTGCATGCTTACCTGCTTTGGATACACATTCAGGTTTGCTCACTCTCTCTCTTCCCAAAGCAAAATGGCCACACAACCATACCAAAGTGGCAAAGAAAAAAGAAAGAAACCTTCCTTCTGGGTTCAATTCAGGCACATCTACTGAGGACGTTTCAGGCGGATGTGGAAGAACATCAGGCTGGCATTAGAGGGGTTTTGTGAGGCACCTACTATTATTATCTCCCTTTGGAAATAAAGGGATTTGCAGGTCAAATAGATTTAGGAAATACTGCAGTGTTATATTGAAAGCTCTGAGAAGTCCTGCAGTAAATTAAAAGTATGTATCTATATATTTTATAGACAGGGTCTTGTTACATAACACCAGGCTGGTCTCGAACTCCTGTCCTCAAAGGATCCTCCCACCTCAGCCTCCTGAGTATGTCTTTAATCTAACATTTTTGGCATGCATTTGATCACAGTCCCTCCTTCCCTCTGTCCCTTTTCTACACATCATCCAGAGGACTTCATATTAAGCACACATGGGGAAATGCTGGTTTAATGGAAATATGTGTAAGCCACAGAATCAAGCAGACCCCGCTTTGAATATCTGCTTTGCCATTTTCTAGCAATGAAGATAATTCATTTAAATTATGTGAACCTAAGTTCCCTTGCCTCTGCAAAACATGGACAGTAATATCAACCTGATACGTCATCATGAAAATTAAAAGAGATACCTTAAGTAAAACACTTGGCACTTATTAAGTATTTAATCATTGCTAGTTTTGCTTGCTTTCCCCAGTATCACCCTAGATTTACCCTAGAGTCATGTCTACATGGCTTTAACACTTCTGCAAAGAAGCAAATGCCAGCAGCATGGCAACTTGCTTTCTAGGGCACCAAACATTACACTTACTGAAATTTTTGACTAAATTGACCTGAAACAATACCTACTACAGGCAAACCATCAAACCCTCCTTTTCAAACTGGCTGATCACTATTTCCAAATAAGGACTCCTTTTGTGCCATGGATATCAGAAAACCATGACACAAACATGAAAGTGTCATGTCCTGGCGCCCGAGAGACGCGCAGTAGGAAATTAGCCCCCAACGCAGAGGACTGGGGCCACCAGGGTACCATTCAGAACACACAGCAGACACAACCTTCGTTTTGTTTCTCTTCCTTTGAATAAAAATGTGTCTGATGCTTCACCTACAATGAAAATATTCTACAAGTTGTAAAAAACAAAAGTATTAACACACTTCATAGGCAGGCATAACCATGAGATAATTGTGCTTCTCAGTTCGTTGATATCATCCGACCCCCAAACCCGAGGTTATAATGTGCGCCTTGTTGTGTGGTAGTTCCCCAAAATATTATTCATGGGAGATTTATAATAACAAAGCATTATCATAATAAATAGTGGTCACAAGAGTCTTCTATCAAGGAGAAGCCTGCAAACCTTGCTCACATTCCCTACCCTTGATTCAAGATTAAATTTCACTTTTTAAATCACGGATTCTAAATCCTAAGAACTCTAAACCTTGAAATTGATACCCTTTTTTGAAAGAAAAATTAGATCGGAACTGTCAGAAGGAGTGATCAAAATGACATGAAGCAAATCAGATGACGTGTGTGTAAGAGGTTTTCTTTAGTTCAGCTGTCAGGAAAACGGTGAAGTGTCTTATCTCTCCCAAAGCCTCAAAGCCAGTGTCCCAGGCCAAGCAAGCCAAAATTGTTTTAAGAAAAAATAAAGGTACAAAAGGCTTCTTAGGAAATTCAAATTTAAAGTGTTACTTAAGCTCACAGCTTGGACCTGTCAGAAATGGGAAATCCAGGATGGTGGTAGGCAAATGAAAGAAGAAATTATTTATACTAAAGATCAAATCCTGTTAAAAAGAACTCTGAAGAGACCAGGGTTGTTTAATTATTCTACCCTATTACTCTATCAAATATTCCTTGAAGTAACTGGGTCAGGATTTAGACCTTAGGAATTTAATTACTATACATAATTTTGTTGGAAGAGCATTTTGTTAGAATGCTTTGATGGAAAAGAGGGCCTACTTTTTAAAAATCCCTTTATAATGAAATACAGTATTGGCAACTTCTCTTGAGGGGTTACTCAGATCACTTAAAATGGGTAGTGCAGTGGAGGTAAATCTGTAGTTAACCAACGTGGGAGTTATTGATTATTAGACCTGCTGTGTTCTGAAAGTGAATTGGAAACGCATTTGCCTTAAACCTTAAAAAAATATTCAGAAAGGGTCTGTATGTGCATGCCTGTCATTGTAGGACAATGTCATAATCACAGTAGAGAGAAATACTGGTCCCAGTCCTTCACTGCTCCCTGCTCTGGCCTCACTGTGGCTGAGTGCACCTCCCTGCCTCCATCGGTAGGGTTTTAATCAGAGAAACAGAATCATGGTGAGAGGCATATTGTATTTCTTACAGAGATCAGACCTTATATAATCTTAAGAGTGGGGTAAGCAGCCCATTTCAGGATGTTGTCCTTGCCTCTGGTGCTAGACCTGAGGGCTGGCAGACAAGAAGGGAAGCTGGATGTGAAAGGGGGAAGAGCAGTGGTAAACCAGAGGTCACAGGATGAGCTAGATGCCACATGGGAGTCTCACTGCCTCCAAGCCTCCAACACTCACACAGAACGGCAGAAAAGCTGGTGCATTTCACCATGGAGTGGCCCATGAACACTGCCCATGATCTGAAGAAGCTGAAGGAGACCTGGTGGGAGCTAAAGGAGGTTGTGAGCTGGCTACTGCCCCCACACCAACAAGGCGAGCCAGCAGGTCCTCACCAGTGATCGCAACTGCATAGACATGACCATGGCCTCACTTCCACCTTCCAGCACTTTTGCAAATTTCTCTTTCAGCCAACCCTACTTCACATCCACAAAGAGCAGGGCATTCTTGGAAGCACAGTTTCAGCTTAGCTAAAGCCAACACACTGCCCCATGGCTTTGAGTTCAGCCATGTGACTTACAGAGGTGACCATGTACCAGTTCTATGTCCAGATCTTAAGAGACTTTAAGTTCCACCTGACCAATTGTACCATCTTGCATAGAACTTAACTGAGAAACACAGCAAGCCCATTGTAACCTCAGCGGCCACAGCTTAAAGTGGAAGACCCCAACCAAACCCAGAGAACTGGAGCCAAGCTGCAGATGTGTGCTCAACAATAAATGATTGTGGAAGGCACTGAGTTTTGGGAAGTACCTGAGACAGACTTACCTTGACTTTGACAATTAAGAACCCTCTAACTACTGATCCTGCACATGATCCCCAATTCCTACAAGGGTACCAGGCCCCTACTGCCACCAGCATAGAGCCATGAAGTGATGCAGACTGAAACTCTGAAGCAAGAATCTAGTCTATTCTCTTAATTTTGGGAATCCCCTTTTTAAAAACAGTTGGGGTGTACATGCACAAATTCAACATTAATCCCAACTACAGCCACAATAATACAAAACCTTGAGAAAGATAGTTAAAGAAATAAAATCCTGCATGAAGACAAACATAAAATCTGATTAAGGGACTTGAATAAATGGAAAGGCATGCAGTGTTCCTATGTGAGAAGACACTATTGACAAGAGGCCAGTTCTCAAAATTAAATTACGAATGTAACGTAACTCCACTTAAAATCCCAGTGGGATTTTGGGGTGGAGAAAGCTTGGTAACTTCATGAGGAAAATGAAATGTGTGAGAAAGGCCAAGAAATACCTTTCAGAGGTAAGGTCTTTCGAATCTTCGAATCTGTTTCTGATGGTGAAGGTCCTTCTGGCCCCAGAACCCCATGAATCATTGCCTCAAAGACCTCCACTTCTTTACCAAGGAAGCCTGCATAAAGAAACTCAATAAAAGTTGATGATATAAACACACAGTACACACACACACACACACACACACACACACACACAAATAAAAATCTTTTTTTTTTTTTTTTTACATTTGTTTGCATTTCTCTTTTAGGCACATCTTTCCATTCTTTGAGCTACTTCAAAAGTCTGGGAGTTTGGGCTTGTCCCTGGGCAAGAGAGAATAGAAAGAGGCAACCAGTGGCTCCCAAATGCACCCTTGTTGTGCAGAAGCTGTGTCAGCTGCTTGGTTGTGATTTTGACCTAACACAGAGCTGCCCAGACCAGGAGTGAACAAGTGATGCCAGAAGTTTCAAGCCTTGCGATGAACAGCGCTGATGTTATTTAGGTTTAGTCTTTAAGAAAAAGGCTCCGCTGGCACTCAGAAGCCTCTGTTTTCAACCACAAAAGCCCTGAGTGTCAAGGAAATCATGTACCAGCCACTAACACTCAGCTGCGGATTTTCCTGACTGCTTGGCTATTTTTATACATGTGGTATTGGCTACAGTCTTCGGAATCAAAGGTTTTACCGCCATACAATTTCGTGAGAAAGTTCAAGCATTGAGTTGACATTAGTTAACAGATCATCCCTAGCTCCCTCGATGGGGTAAGGCCAAGGGGTACCCAGAGGGCAATGGGTCGGTGGGGGGGGATTCTGCTCCCAAGAGGCTGCAGCTGAGGGTGGGGGCTGCAGATGGAGTTAGATAGGCAGATTATCCACAGGGCTGGAGGTGGTTAAGGCAATTTAGCCAGGAGAAGGGAGAAGGCTCAATAGAAAAGCACCCTGGGTTGAAATCCCTCCTCTACAGATCCTGTCACTCTAAGCAAACCATTAGGCCTCTCAGAGACCCTACTTCCTGCCTGTAGAAGGAGGGTGATGGCAGCTGCTGATGGATCTTGTTAAGGATTCATACTAAGAAGTTATGTAAAACCCTTACCACTGTGCCTGGCACACAGTAGCGCTCCATAGATACTTGTATGTAAATGAATGCTAAAAGCAGTCTTAGAAGTGCTGGACTAGAGATGCATTCAGTTCAGTAGGCAGCAGGGGGTAGGATGGGGCTATTAATTTAGCCTGGGGGAGTTGGCTTAGGCTTCTCATAGGAAGTCATGTTTGAGCTGGAACTTCAAGAATGAATAGGGGCTGGGCACAGTGGCTCGTGCCTATAATGCCAGCATTTTGAGAGGCCAAGGCAGGAAGATCACTTGAGTCCAGGAGGGTGAGGCTGCAATGAGCTATGATTGCACCACTGCACTCCAGCCTGGGTGATAGAGCAAGACCCTGCCTCAAAAACAAAAACAAAAAATAAACAAATGAATAAAGCAATGGGATTTCAGCAGCTAATGATGAGGGGAGGCTCTCCCAGATAAAGAAAGAGCATGTGCAAAACAGTGGAGGTAGGAGGAGGTGTGGAGGGAGGCAAGGGGAGGGTGGTGAGGCACCAGGGCAGCTGGGCCCAGGTTGGGGGCACCCTGTGTGCCACAGGGAGGGAGGATCAGTGGGCAACCACAGAGGGTTGTGGAGTAGGGGTGATCCCCCACTCAGATAACATCACCTTCTTATGCCACCTTTCCTTTCTCAACCTGAAACCTTCAAAATTTACAGAAAAGCACAGGGTGGCCAAGAAGCAGGCTTCCCAGAATCCCCCTCAGCCACTAGTCTGTGGGACGTGATCTTTCCACCGTAGCCTGGCTGGGCCATGCCCGGTTGCCAGACTGTTTCATCAAGGACTCTCATCATCCATTTTCCCAGAGCCTCTTCAGCTATCATAAGAAAATATTTTTCCACTGGGAATCTACTAAATGTCATGTCTAATTTAATCCTAAATACATTTCCATAGAAAAAGGAGTCAAATGGGTAAACCTCTTCTACGTTCCTGACTTCTTGTTTCTCTAGGCCTTCACCCGCATCTCCGTTCTGTCTCTCTCTACTTTTTCTCCTGGGGAAGTAGAAGTGGAAGGAGAGTAGAGAAGGACGACTCTGTCACTTACTAATTCATTTTCCATCCTCAGCCCTGGATTTCATTCTCTCTGAGTGAGACAGAACAGATGGAATTGTGCCAAAGGGAGACTAACTTATTTATCCCGAAAGCGTGAATTACCTCCAATTATCAGAATCCCAGTTACAACCAAGTAACCCTCTCTGCCTCTCCTCAATCATTTTGGTTTTCTCAGCTGTTCATTTAAGTTTTAATGGGGTAGCAAGAGGTTAGAAAGTCAGGGAGAAACTGAGCTTTGCTGTAGATCTAAGCCCCCTCCTCCTTCCCCGCCAAGCTGAGTTCTTTCCTACTCTTCCTCGTGGGGGGGGACCTGAAATGATTCTGATTAGCAGCAGATGGTGGGAAGACCCCTGGTGGGACAGGAGACCTGGGCTTAGCATCAGCTTGCTGCTGATGAGACCAAAGTCTCATATGGTGGCAGCAAGACTCTTCCATGTGGCACCAAGACTCAGCTTCTGCGTCTGCAGGACAAGGGATTCAAAGGATTATCACCAAGATATCTTCCCACCCTGACTGCTATAATTTCAAGATTCCAACCAAATTTACCTTTTGCTTTTGAATCATATCTGATTTGATTTAAAATTATTTACTGAAACCTCCTGTGATGTGTGCATTAGGACAACGCCACTCAGAGTGTGGCCACGGCCCCAGGCCTGTCTGCCCACTGCTCCTCATCTGTGTTAGGATAACTAGGAAAGTTGAAAGTAAGCATTTAGACACTCTATGGCTATTTGACATGGCCAAAACCTCTAAACAAATGACTAGTGGCCTCGTTTGCTTGAGCTTGCGTGGTGAGTTGTTTGTGGCATCAACTGTGTTGTCCGCAATTGGACCTTATGTAAAATGGAAATAAAAAAGAAACAAATACTCCAGCCAGGTGATCAAGTCATGCTGATAGTTCGTGCCCTTAATACGATGTACTAAAAATGTCACTTTACCTCTGTGGTGTTCCTGCTAATAACCCTTAATCCCGGTTTTTGTTTTTCTTTAAATCATAGAGACAGGGTCTTACTCTGTTTCCCAGGCTGGAGTACAGTGACACAGTCACAGCTCACTGCAACCTCAAGCTCCTGGGCTCAAGCAATCCTCCTGCTTCAGTCTCCTAAGTAGCTAGGAATACAGGTGCACACCACCAAGCCTGGCTAATTTTTTAAATTTAATTTTCTTGAGATAGGGCCTACCTATGTTGCACAAGCTTTTCTTGAACTCCTGGCCTCAAGCAACCCTCCCGCCTTAACCTCCCAGAGCACTGGATTTACAGGTGTGAGTCATTATGCCTGCACCCAGCCAATTCCATTCTTATGAAAAAAAAAAATCACACAAACTCCAACAATGGAGCATTCTACAAAATACTTGACCAGTACTCTTCAAAACCATCCAGGTCATCAAAAATGAGGCAAGTCTGAGAAACAGTCACAGCCAAGAGGAGCTACAGATACATGATGAGAAAATGCAATGTGGTGTCCTGGCAGGAATCTTGGAACAGACAAAGGACATTCGGTAAAAACCTAAGGAAATAGAAATGACTACAGACTTTGTTTTTTATTAAAAAGAAAAGAAACAAACTAGTTCTTGCTACAGATAATTTAAGAATTGCTCCAACATAGATTAATTTATTAAATCTTCATAAAAGCCCTGAGATGTATGCAAATAAGTGGT
The DNA here is from genome assembly GCA_036589455.1 of Ateles fusciceps. Taxonomy (NCBI): domain Eukaryota; kingdom Metazoa; phylum Chordata; class Mammalia; order Primates; family Atelidae; genus Ateles; species Ateles fusciceps. The sequence goes on from JAZHEH010003329.1 coordinate 15,358,606, forward strand.
CTGTTTCCCATTTTATAGATTTTTATGAATGAAGTAACCCAGACCAATGCTATTTAGTGAGCTATAAAAGAAAAAAGTCTGAGCTCTCTTCTCACGCTTTGGCTTTTCCAAGTAGATGGACATTTATCCAAGTTTATGTTCTTTTTCTAATTATAAAGCAACCCATGCTTGGTGTAAAAAAACTTTAAAACTATATACAAGAATAAAGAAACATTATTTTTTTTAATCATTCATAATTTCCAAAGTCAGAGCAGGCAATTGCTAACTTTTAAATTTCCTTTGTGTGTGTTTGTTTCCCGGGCACTTACCACTCCTAAGTGTAAAAGGGAAGGAGTGGGTACTAGAACCTAAAGAGGGAGAGAGAGAGAGAGAGAGATCACTCATGTGTGCTGTGTGGAGAGGGCCATCCCACAGGAGATCAGGAGATGGCCCTAGGGTGCAGGGGATGCAGCCCGCCTGCTGGAAAAGAGGGAGGGAGAGAATAAGCAGGAGCTTACAGGATAGCAGAACAGTGGGAAGCTTCATGTAGACCAGAGTAGCCATGTTCTGCAGACAAATAAGAAGGCACCCTTGAAATGAAGGGACTGAAAATGCAAGAGAGGGAGGGCTAGATGGTGACACAGGGCACTAAGGAAGTAAGAGGGATGGCATCAGGGATGGCGTCAGAGCTATGGGAAGAACCCAGCGATGGAACAAAGAAGGGACTAGATTTCTCTAAATCAAAATGAAACAAGAGAAAGGGTTAAAATATAGTGATTTCTTAGGTACAAAGGACATAGCTCAAGTCATATGACCATCTTTTTTTATTTTTTTGTAAAGTAGGATTTGAGGTCACCTACGACTGAGAAGGGGGCAAGAATACAATCAGAGTTCTGGGAAGGTATAGTAAGTTTTAAACATCTGCTGCAGGGATTTAGCCAGAGAACTCATAAGAAATTAATAAAAGCAGTTTCTAGCACAACCGAGGTGAGAAGTGTGTCACATCTTAGCTGTGTCAGTAGAACAATGGCTACACGTGAACAAACTATGACCTCAGCACTGGTGCACCTTTGACCTTAAGACAGCAAAATCTTCGAGGAAGCCCAGCAGTCACCAATGAGTTCTCCCAAGCCTGGCACCATCTGCTTCATCTGCAAAGGCCTGAATTTAACAGTGTGACGCAGCCTGAGCTGTACTTGTAAGCATTATTAGCCATAGAAGAGATGCGCCTGATACATAAGCTTGCGTGGGGGTGGTATTGCAGTGAGGAACCTGAGGTCATGAAAGAAAGCAGAACCTGTTACAAAAAAGCAAAAGAAAGCCACAGCAAAAGCTGAATACAGTAAAGAGCAGAATAGAGCAGGCCAGGAGGTAATATGGATGGATCCCCAGGAGCCAGAAGGAGGGATCCTTCTGACAGTTCTGGTAGGCACCTCTGGTTGTCAAACTGCTATGTTCTCTTTCCTTCTTCCTTAGAAATGAGTCTCACTTTTGTTGGAGACAACACCATGCCCAGCTAGAAGGCAATACTTCCATGCCTCCTTTGCAGATGGAATAGCGTGTAATATAGTTCTAGTGAAGTTATATAAGCTGATGTCATTGGATGAAGTTTTCAGAAAAGCTCCATAAAATGTGGGGGACAGGAGTAGAGGAAGAAGGCGGAGCACAGACTCAGCTGTCTCCAGCTGTTTCATGCTTCATCTGCTCCCTTTACTTGCCTAGAACATGGGGAAGATGCCAGAGGAGAAGTGGGAATAATATTGGTCAGTGATAAACAAAGCCAAGAGAACTCTAAGAACCTGGATCCCAATGTCCCTAAGGACAGTTTCATGATCACAGCTGCATGCTACAGACTGCTCCTTATCTAAGAAAAAGAGAAGCAGTCATTTGTGAGGGGTCTGCTTTGGCGGGCTCTGTTTCTCCCAGCTGAATATAATCCCCAATTCATACCATAAGCAGCATTTCATTTCAATCATTAATTTAGAAATAGTGTGTCAGGTATTTGCTTGTAGCAGAGTTTCACATAGCCATTGTTCCTTGAAAGAACCCAGCCATCATCCTTCAGGGACTTGGAAATCCTTTTGCAGAACTGAGATTTTGTTTTGGGGTGTCTGTGTTTGATGCAGAGCCAGTTGATCTACATACGTGCACAATGTATGATAAGCATGACGCAGCCCAACTGCTTTTATTAGTTTTCCTTGGGCTTTGGTCTAAAAAGGTTTCTTGCTGAGTTGATTTCATCCCCCGATAACTTCCTTTACACTCTACTTCTTAATCGAAAAAGGCCCACATCAGGGGTAAAGAAACAGAGGCCGATCATTTCCCAGCCCTCTCCTGGGACTCCTCAGCTCTTTACTATACCGCTGGGCTGGCTTAGCAAAAGCAATTTGATGTCCAGAATTTCCTGGCAGCCTTCCACGACTCTGTCTGCCTTGTCAGAAAACTCCAATCAGTGAGTCTGTGGCTACACGCAGTCTGATCTCACTGGTGGTGTTGCCACACTTTGTTCTTTCTCTAATGTGCTCTGTGTTCACAATGGTTTTGTTCTTCTTTAGTCATGAAAGCTGACATGATTTTGGAAAGTGAAACATGCTTCCCTAAATCTTTGCTCATACCCCCTCAGGTGAAACTCTCCAAGTCATTAACCTTAAGGTAATTCTCATTGTGGGAGGGCTTTTTGTATTGGATTCCAAGAGCTACCATTCCCATAGCCTAGATTTAAAAATTGGTGTTAGTTGCAATGTAACTGCTTCAAACTAAAGCAAATGGAGAAAGTCAGTACATAAAAGCAATAAAAGTGGAGGTGTTCTGATGAAAGTGGAGGCCTTCAAGGGTGAAGAATATGAGGGAAAGACCGTTGAGAGCCCCTCTAAGTTAACCATACCCTTCCTCCAAAAAGATCTCTATGGAGAATGCTCCAAGGAACCATAGGATTCCCAGGCACACAGACTGAAAACTACTTTGCCAGTAGGCCTAGAGTGGCAAGAAGATGTTTCCATGTCTTGGCTATTGTGAATAGTGCTGCAATCAACATAGGAATGCAGATATCTTTTGAGAAACCGATTTCATTTTCTTTGGATATATACCAAGCAGAGGAATTTCCAGATCATATGGTAGTTCTAGCTTTAATTTTTTGAGGAAACTACTGTTTTCTGTAATGGCTGTATCAATTCACATTTCCACCAACCATGTACAGGGTTCCCTTTTCTCCATATCCTTGTAAACACTTGTTATCTTTTGTTGTTTGGGTTTGTTTTCAGTGGGCTTGAAAGTTTACAGATTTGCCAAACCTAAGTGGATCTGATCATTACCATGGCTCCCTAACATTTTCTAAGTTGCAAAATAATGAACTTGCTATATAGGCAAATGACCAAATCACACAGTGATTCAGAATTTGGGACTGGATTAGGGGACACAACCTCTGTGGTATCATGCTTACTCATAAACAATAGATACTCCCTCACTCCCAATGACAAATTATGTTTCCTTTATGTGTTGAATGTTTTGTTTTGCTTTTCTCCTGTATCCATGTATGGCTCCAAATGAATCATTTTCTCAGATCTCTTTTATTCTAACTCTCCTCAACATACTATAATCATTCACAAACAGACACACCTAACAAGAGAAAAAGCATACAGCCAACAGAAGCTCAGTTTCCTTACCAGCAAAATGGGAAGAATAATATGATATACTTCGGGAGTAACCCTGGGAACCAAGTGAAATAAAGTCAAGTGAAAGCCTAGTACCAAGTACATCCTGAAAATTCGATTTAAGATGTTATTTTCTCCTCTGTCCTTTCACGTGCCTTCCAGGGAAACATGAGAGGCTGTGTGACTCCATTCTTGCACTGCTATAAAGAAATACCTGAGACAGGGTAATTTATAAGGAAAAGAAGTTTAATTGGCTCACAGTTCCACAGATTGCTGAAGTACAGGAAGCATGATACTGGCACCTGCTCAGCTTCTGGGGAGGCTTCAAGAAACTCACAGTCATGGCGGAAAACAAAGGGGAAGCAGGCACATCTTACATGGCCAGAACAGGAGGAAGGGTGGAGGGGGAGGCACTCCACACTGTTAAACAGCCAGATTTCATGATAACTCACTCACTCACTATCTTGACCAAGGGGCATGGTGCTAAATCATTCATGAGAAACTGTCCCCATGATCCAATCACCTCCCACCAGCCGTCACCTCCAACACAGGGGATTACAATTCAACATGAGATTTGGGTGAGGACACAGACCCAAACTATATCAGAGGCCATGAGTAAAAATGCTCTGAATGATTTAGAAATGTCAAAGCAGGCAAGTGCTTAGCACTCTCAGGTTCAAGACAATTGGTAAAGCTCCACACTGGAGCCCTCTGAGCTCAGCCTATTTGGGTCTTTTCATCTGCACACACACCAGCATTCACTAGCTCTTTCTCAATTGTCAGTCCTGAGCAAGGGGACCTTCCACACCTGCAGTGAAGTATCTTTGTTCTGACTCTAACAACACAGACTTCCATTTTATTCTGGACAAGTTGGCTCCTCAGAAAGGGTTTCCTTTAACCAACAGCAGATTTAAATGTCAGAGCAAGGAAAACGTTTCCCATTTCTTCCTCTGATATGGATCCATTTTTGACCAGGACCTCAAGTGGTATCATATTTAACGTGGGACAAAGAAGCCATTTCCACTCAGGCTTCACACTGCCCACCGTAAACTTCTACCACAAAGCTGTTTTTAAATTAATCTAATAGTTAGAAGCTATAATGCACTCATTTTCAATTTTAAAATTCAAATGTATGCATGCACGCGCGCACACACACACACACGCACACACACTTAGGTGAGTACACCAAGATTTTGGTAGCATCTGGTAGAAGAAAACCCACAATTGTTGTCTGCCCTCTAATTCTATCTCACCTTTCAATGCCCCTAGGAATGTTCGCCATCTGGCTCCTACCAAAAAGTGGAGGTAGCAGTGGGAAGAGAATGAATCTATTTTTATTTTCTTGTTTAAGCCAGGCTCAGTGCTAGACACTTAACCCGACTTGAACCCATGAAATAACCCCTAAGCTCAAATTTAATTATTGCCATTTTAAGGTGAAGACAATGAGGCCAAGTATTGCAAAGTTCATGCTTAACTCTTGGCAAGTCAAACTGTGTTTTGCTTACTTTTGTACCCGGGTCACACTTCCTTACACATCATGGGGATTCTTTCCAGAAGGTTCAGCTAAGTGTGGACACAACTATGATGCATAAGATTAGAAACTCAGGCCAAATTTAAGGTGAGTGATCCCAGGCAGAAGAGAGAGGGGTTCCAGAGAAAGGCCTTTGTTGTGTGGTGGGGAGCGCATCTCCTGGGTTTCCTCAATGATGGCTTGTGCGGTTTCAAATTAAAATGGGCTTTAGAGCATTGAAGATCTGGGATAATTGGGTCCCCCACTCTGCCACTTACAAGTTGTGTCTTTTTTATATCTTCTGTGGTCTCTTTGAGCTTTCATTCTGCACTTAAAACAAAAGGAGATAACAATATTTATCTCAGACAGTCAGGAGAATTAGATGAGAGAACATATGTGAAACTTCCCAGCCCAAATCATGGCATGCGACGGATGTGCCATAAATGTTTGTTTCTTCCTCTACTTTCCCCCAACTCCAAAGCATTCACAGACTCTTTATAAGATGGCAGAAGGCTTGTATTAAGTATCACTGTGACCCCTGATGTCCACAATCTCAACATCTTTAAAGCAGTATCTAGAAAATGGTGATTTTTTTTCAAAATTCAGAATTAATGAAACAAGAATCTGATACAGTGGAATTACTGTCTATTTCACGTTTTTTTTCCTCTTGTAATTGAAACCATTTTCAAGTTTTATTTAGTACAAAATTAATTTCACATTTTCATCAAGGAACTCATGTGGATCCCAGGATGATTCAGATTTTCCGATATAGAAATTCATAGCATTCATGACCGAGTGTTTTCTAAGACAAAAGAGTTTATGCCACAGGAGACCATTTCAGTCTTGTTATATGAGCAAAATAAAAAAACTTTTTACATGGCACTTCCAAATTCGGGCCTAACATGAACTTTTTAAGGAGAGCTTGATTTAAAAAAAAAAAAATCCACGTGAGTTACTCACCCCCAACTTTCTAGTTCCCCAAGTAAAAAAAGCAACTTGATTAACTTTAGGAATAAACCAGTTTCCTCTTGAACTGATTTCAGAAGTCACACTGAGCTCACTTACCAAGATGAAGTGCATACAGAGTCAGCTTGTGTGGGTAAGGCTCTGGCCACAAGAAATCAGGAAAGTTGTCACCTCGAGCTTCACAAGTCACAGGCTATTGGGGTGATCCCATGGCATTTTCATAGACACACGAGCAACACCACCTGGTCAGAGCTAGAACCCCTCTAGCCTGTATTCTCTCCCAGGCAAAGAAAAACAGAAGATGTGCTTTGAGACATATGACCTAAGCATTTGAGGGGAGCAGTCACTGCTATTAGTCTCCAGAACCTCACTCAGAGTCAGAAAAGCCAGCCAAACTGGGGCAGGTGAGCAGGAGGCAGTGGCCAAGGAAAGGTAAATGGGTGCTTTCCAGAACACACCTGTGTCTACACTGCATGAGTGCATTCCCACCAGAACTGACCCTGACATTATTTGCTAGAATCAAACCACACTCTTCCCTGGCCCTGGCCCTGCCTCAGGAGCCCCTCTTAGCAATCTCCATGATGTAGTCGGCAGCTTCCCAACCCCATCCCCCGCCATTCCCTAACACTTGGGAAAGCTCACATTTGTCCATGGTTCAACACTCTTAGTTTGTCTTCCCTCTTTCTTTTTTAGTTGAAGTAAAAGTTAGAAAACATAAAACTTGCCATTTTACCATTTTAAAGTGTACCATTCAGGGCCTTTTAGTACATTCACAAAGTTGTGCAGCCATCACCACAATCTAATGGCAGAACATTTTCATCACCCTAAAAAGCAATCCTACCCATTAAGTAGTCCCTCCACATTCTCTGCTGCCCCCGGCCCCCAGAAGCCACTAATCCACTTCTGTCTATGGATCGGCCAATCCTGGACAAGTGGTTTCCCTTAAGGAGTACTTTTGTCCTTGGCCAATACCATGAGAAAGAGTGGCCAAAAGATGACTCAAGCCATTTTAAGATATCAATGTCTCTTCAGCAAAATGTTAAATTGTCCTCATGGTAGAGTTACTATATTTTGTTCTATTATCTTATCCCCTAAAATCTATCTGTGGCATTGCAATAAGCCTGGACTCTTAATCAATGAGAACATGCATACATGGATGACTGCATGTGTCTAAGTATGCACCTGCATATGTATGCATATGTTACTGTACCCAGATGTTCTGTTTTCACAGAAGGGCCACACCCCATGATCTCTGCACTGAAAGGCCTTGCTACTGTCAAAGGAGAGGAAGTGCACAACGCAAGTTTCCAGGGAGAAAGAAGGGCTCTTGATGACAGCCTGGCAGAGTGGGAAAGGCAGCGCCACTTGATTTTGGCCAGGTCAGCCTTGCCCTGGGTCTCATGGAATTTGTTCCCTTCTGGATCTAATATCTGTGCCTACGGAAGTGCATGAAGGGGGTTGTCATCTGTCGATCTGTCCAAGGCCTCCTGGCAACATTTGGGGGAGCACACTGCAGTTTTGTAGAATTATGTTCAAAGGTCAGCTCTACTTGCTAAGATTCTTAAGGTGTCTGTTTCATTTAGATCAAGTTTTGTGTTTGTACGTTTGTGTTTTTTAAGGGAGAATGGAATCTACTGAGAGAACAATCTCATGTAAATTACAAACACGTGCAGGGGTTCAGTAGGTCAGCTCTGTAGAGATGTGTTATTATATCTCGTATGTAGGAACTGTATTCACAGACAAGGCCAACGTATGAATTTCGTGATTCTCTGGTGCCCCAGGTTAGCTGGTCCCTCAGATCCTGGTACATACAGTTGTTCAGATACAAAAATTATTTTCCACTCCTTCAGATAGAGGTAAGGAAGAAAAACATCATATTACAATTTAAGGATCTAGAGCTTAGTTGAATTCATGAGCTAGAGCACTCATGAAATGTGGCATCATATTTAATACCAAAAAGCCAAAGAGACACAGGTCTGTGTGGACCACACTGCTTTGAAGCAGCCTTGGCCTATTTTGCTTTGCAAAACGGCCCATGTAGAGCCAATTTCGTATCTAAATATGAGAGAGATTTAGAGACAAGATTAATTTACTAGGACTTTCTGCATTGAAAATTAAATACACAAAAATATATTTGATGGCTGTTTATAATGACCACTTCCTCTATCTCTACCTTCCAAAAATTGCTAAGTCAGTAATGCCAATATAATGGAAGAGGGAAGCAAAAATAAGACGGAAAAGAAAACATACTTATTGATAATCTTGTCCTCTCTATTAGATTGTAATCTATTTCATCTTATTTTAAGTTCTAACAACCACCACCACATGAGGCCGATGTTATTATACCCATTTTACAGGTGGGAAAACTTAGATTCAGAGAGATTTAGTAACTCATCTGAGGGCACATAACAGAGCTGGAATTTGAAGCAGGTTGGTCTGACTTTAAGAATCATAAACATCTGTTATGATGTCAGACTAGAAGCTGTCAAATACATGGGAAGAGCCCTAGGGAAGAGGCAGAGAGTTCTGTTCCTATTGCAAGCTTTGCCACTCGCTTGCTAATGTCGTGGGAGAGCCAAGTATTACCTGGGCTTCTCTTTCCCATTGGTGCAATGAGAATAACACTGCCTGTCTTCTTGCCTCTCAGGAACATCATGAACATCAAATAAGAGAATAGGTTGGGTACAGTGCCTTATGCCTGTAATCCTAGCACTTTGGGAGGTCAAGGTGGGCAGATTGCCTGAAGTTAGGAGTTCGAGACCAGACTGGCCAATATGGTGAAACCCCATCTCTACTAAAAATACAAAAATTAGCTGGGCGTGGTGGTAGGCACCTGTAATCCCAGCTACTTGGGAGACTGAGGCAGGAGAATCGCTTGAATGCCAGCGGGGGTGGAGGTTGCAGTGAGCCAAGATGGCGCCACTGCACTTCAGAAAATAAATGCCAGAGGGTGGGAAGAGACTTTGAAATACAAAAGTAAATTATTTGCATAATATGATTTAGTTATCTACAGATATCCCCAAAGTGGAATGCACAAGATAATTCACTGAAGTATAAGAAGAAATTATTCAAACTTCTATTTATATTTCATTTTACCTTAAAACAAAGAGAAATACATAGACATATTGATAAGGATAGATGTACACGAATTCACAGATATTAGGAGTGGATTCCCTAAATTTTTTCTCTGATTGGGTGCATGATTAGAAAAATTTGAAGAGCACAAATTTATACAGTAGACAATATAAATCCAGAATATTGTGGTATTGTTATGGGTATATCAGTAGTGGTGGCTCTAGACACATAATGAAACTACCAAGTGAATGACTCAGAGCTGTGCTAATAAATTATCAGATAGTTATCTTTACTGCTTAAGTGTCACAGCATAATAGAAAGACTATACACGTCATTTTTTTTATTTTTTTATTTTAATGGGCTTCAATTGCAGAGTTGAATCATTCCTTATTTTCAGTTTATAATACATTGTCGTCATTGGTCCAGATAGGTTGAATTTCTATTTCATTCATTCATTACTCATTCATTTATTCATTCAGTTACAATGCTATCAATGTCCATGGACCCACTGCTCTACTCAAGAACTTGAACTGTATTTACCTATATGTTCCTCTACTGTCCTACCTGCTGCCTCCCCCACACAGCAGTAATCAGTATCCAGAAGTTTATGGTTATCACTCCTTTGCTTTAAACAGCAGTTTGATTACATATATATGTATGCCTAAACTATACAGTTTTGTGGGGTTTTTCTGAACTGTAGAAGAAGAGCGAAATATTCTAAGAGGTCATGTGGGACTTGTTTTCATTTAATATCACATTGAATGACATTCATATTGTTGTGGGTAGCTGTAGGTCACTCTACTTCACAGCCGTGTAATATTCTATCATATAATTTTACCATAAGCTCTCCATCCATTTTCCTGAGGATAGATATTTGGCTTATTTCAAGTTCTTTATTAAGAACAATACTATCTTCAGCCTCCTTATATGTGTGTCTCCTAGTACTCCTTTATAGGAATTTCCTTTGGAAATATACCAACAAGTAGAAATTTGGGGTTATAAGGGCATGTGAAAATTATATGTAACAGAATAAAACCATAATTTTTCAAAGTAGTTACACTAATTGGTCACTTTCTTAGCCAATTTATTCAGTTTTCTCATACATAAAGCCTGGCTAAAATGACTAACTTACAGGGAGTTATGAAGATTAAAGACATTTAACAGGAAAGTATCCAGCAACCTTTCTAGAAAACAGAAAATTATCAATAAATTAGCACTTAAATCTTTCTCCTAGTTTCCTTAAGACTATGCTTTGTACAGATACCTTGCCCTGCCTATTAAATCAGGGGGGAAGACTGGGGGAGTTCCAGGCCCCTGCAACTCTGACCCATTGTAAATTAGTGCAACAAATGCTGGAGCAGTAGCCCCTCACTGCTAACCTCACAGCGGGGATGCGCTTTTCTGTCACCTTAGCATTTATTTCCTAATCCTTGAAGTATATTCCTTAAAATTTCTGCAAAACTAATGACAGCCAGCAGGTCCTTCATGCTAGATACTTGTTAAAATTATGATGGAGAGGGAAGAAAATCAATGATTAAATGGTACTTAGAATAAAATTCAAACTCTCTACCAAGGTCACGCGAGATCCATCCCGCTGATCTTTCCCAACTCATCTCTAGTGCCTCGCTTCTTTGCTCTCCAGGTTCCGCCCTAGTGGTTCACCTTTTGCAACCATTCATCTGCTCAGTTCCTGGAACATTCCAAGCCATTTCCTGCCTCAGGGCTGCTGCACATGCAATTCCTGCTTCTTAGAGTGCTTTACCTCCAACTCTTTTCATAGCTGGCTCTTTCTCATGCTTTAGGTCTCTGCTTAAAGTCATCTGCCCAGAAAGGCATTCCCTGTCCTACCCTATGTGAAGTCATTTCACATTTTTACCCCAAATATTCTCCATCTCAGCCTTTACTCCCTTTATGACATTTGGCTACATTTATCATGTTTATATATATTTGCTTACTTTTATTTTTTGTCTCCCTTCCTTACTAAACTGTTGAATCTACAAGGACACAGACTGCTTTAATCATTCTCATATTCCCCAGCATCTAGCACAATGCCAAATGTTTGTTGAATGAATGGATATATTAGCGACCACTAGGCACCGAGTTTTGTGTAAGTCACTCCACGCAATAACTATTTTCATTCTCTCAACAACCCTCTGACATGGCTATCATTAACTTCACTTAGAAGATAAGAAAACAGGCTTGTAGAGGTTAAGTAACATCTCCAAAGCCCCACTTCTAGAAAATAGTAGAGCTGAGATTTAAACACAGATCTGACTTGAAAGGCCATGCTCGTTCCGCTGAATCATGAAGACCAAAGGAAAGGGAATTGAAGGAATCCAACTGATTCCTTCAATTGGATCGGTTGGATTCCTTCAATTAGATGGTCTTTCCAAACTGCCAACCTAGAGTTTCCCTGGGAATTTCTCATTTTCTATGCTAAATCTTGGAGCTGTTCATTTTGTAGCATTGCATAGCACACTGATGGAAAAGGCCACCTGACTTGTTTATCTGTTAAATAAACATTACGAATAGCGATTTGGCCAAACTCATGCTATTGCTCCCTCATCTATCACACTATGGTATTACTTATCAATGGAAAAGCGTGTTCCCAAATGTCACAGCAGGACTTTAAAAGCTAAGTAGAAGGGCCCGGCGCGGTGGCTCACGCCTGTAATCCCAGCACTTTGGGAGGCCGAGGCGGGTGGATCGCAAGGTCAAGAGGTCGAGACCATCCTGGCCAACATAGTGAAACCCCGTCTCTACTAAGAATACAAAAATTAGCTGGGCGTTTGGCACGTGCCTGTAGTCCCAGCTACTCGGGGGGCTGAGGCGGAAGAATCGCTTGAACCCAGGAGGCGGAGGTTGCAGTGAGCCGAGACTGCGCCACTGTGCTCCAGCCTGGCAACACAGCAAGACTCCATTTCAAAAATAAATAAATAAATAAAATAAAAGCTAAGTAGAACCATAAATGATTCTCCTAAAAGCAACAAAGCTGACCTCTTCCTTAACACTCAGATATTTAATCTGTAAATTAGTTAGCTTGCAGTATTTCTTTTTCCCAAAGCCAATTGTAAAGCAGCCATTTTCATTTCCTTTTGTATTTCTCCAAGTGATAAGAAAGCAGGACTCTTCAGAAACATGAGCCACTTTTATATTTTCTTTTCTTTTCTTTTCTTTTTTGAGATGAAGTCTCACTCTTGTCACCCAGGCTGGAGTGCAATGGCGTGATCTCAGGTCACTGCAACCTCCACCTCCAAGGTTCAAGTGATTCTCTTGCCTCAGCCTCCTGAGTAGCTAGGATTACAGGCACCCGCCACCATGCCCAGTTAATTTTTGTATTTTTAGTAAAAACGGGGTTTTACCATGTTGGCCAGGCTGGTCTCGAACTCCTGACCTCAGGTGATCTCCTGCCTCGGCCTTCCAAAGTGCTGGGATTACAGGTGTGTTCACCAGGCCCGGCCCCACTTTTATATTTTCGATACATGTGCTAAAAGAATAGATTTCTTTGGCCCACTAGATGAACTGTGCTCTCACTCAAGAAACACAAACACCAAAGGAAAATTGCTGGAATATAAGTAATTTCCAGTTCTCAAGTAATAGTGACACAGTTGCTTTTCTGTGGTCTATTATTTTGGAAAAGACCAGCGAGAGCCATATGCTTCTCTGTCAACCACAAGCATTGTTGCTCTCAACATTCAACTAAACACTGTGTATCCCAGGAGCTCTCCCCTGACTAGTCTTGATTTATGCTGCTCAATCCCAGCACTGGCATATGACACTCACACCACATTATTAACTTCAGGTGTAAGTATTTCCTTATGTTTCTGTTAGTTGTTCCAAAAACTTGCCACAGGAATAAGTGCCTGACCTCCTCATGTTTAGATGGCAAGCGTTTCAAGGGCAGGGACAATTTCTTCTAATTCTTTGGTGCCCCATACAAGCCTATGAACACATGCGTTCATCCTTCTCTCCCTCCATCCATTCAGCAGACCTCGTGGGGCAACTTTAAGGACTCCAGATACTGTGCTGGATGCTCCTGAGGAAACAAAACTGAAAGATACACACACAACTTACACTCGATCAAACTGAAAACCTGCTGATTCAACAGGCACAGGAAAAAGTGCAGTACAATCTTGACAGTGATTGTCTTAAAGGGACAGAGTTCTATTTCTCTTACTGATGTTTCTGTATTTTCATTAAGACTATGTGTTCATTTTATATTAGGGAAAAGCTATTTTAAACACAACCTAATCACTAAGTTCAAAGACCAAAGTCGAATTTACAGAACAAAGAGGTAGATAGGAATATAGTAAACCAGCACTCAGATAGAACTCAGCAGTTTAGGTTTCAGGGGGAGACTTTGCCCCTGACAAACTGTGTGATCTTTTCAAGGTTTGGTGTCCTTATCTATAAATCAAAGATGAAAATATCTCCTTCACAGAGTTGTTCTAAGGATTCTATGAGATAATGCCACCAAAAATGCTTTACCAGCATTGAAGAAAGAAAGGTATCATTACTGATGTTCTCGATTGGGTCTGATTTCAAATGACAAGCTCTGGAACTCAGGCCGATTGCAGGTACCACTAAGCATATTATGAAATTACAGAGGTCAAGGCCAATTATCCCAGAAGTGGTTTAAATGCTTGATTCTTCCCACTCCACGGATGTCACACTTTGCTCAAGATGAATGAATACTAAAAATGTCTTGCCAATTCAAGTGCCCTTTCTACTTGCAATTAAAACTCAGGCATTGCAGACCACAGAGAGACTGGGTGGACAAATCCCTTGAGCTCATGTTTCTTTCACAGTCTTCTGGGCTAGGATGAAATCACAAATACCTGTTCGGATTTTATTTTCATAAGTCAGGGAAACTATAGGGAGCACGTTGATTTGTTTTTTCCTACTCATAAAAGAGAAAAAGCAGTGGCATTCCATTTTTATCTACTATGATAAGAAGAGATGGTAAACTTTGGTTGAGAGAACAAATTGCTTCACTCCCCCTGATCGAGTCTCAATGTCCTAATGTCCCGTATGTCCTTCTTCTAAAATTTCTTCAATCATTTTGGGGTTTACTGTGCCCCTACAGCTCTAAGGGGAATATTCAATCCACAAGTCACTTGCCTAACGATGGAAGCAAACTTCTTAACAGCATGTACTGATGCATTATTTCCTCTTGTTCTAAATCTCTCTGCACCAAGCAAAAAAAGGAAGACATGTTCTTTCAAAATTACTTGACAAGAGATCAAGACCATCCTGGCCAACATGGTGAAACCCCGTCTCTACTAAAAATACAAAAATTAGCTGGGCATGGTGGTGTGCACCCGTAGTCTCAGCTTCTCGGGAGGCTGAGGCAGAAGAATTGCTTGAACCCGGGAGGCAGAGGTTGCAGTGAGCCGAGATCACGCCACTGCACTCCAGCCTGGCAACAAAGCGAGACTTTATGTCAAAAAAAAAAAAAAAAAAAAATTACTTGAGGAAGGTAGGCTAAAGTCAAAAATGGCCTAGTAGCTCCCCAGTAAATCACAAGTCATAAGGCATTTTCACCTCCTCTGAACCTTAAACCTTCAAGTTCATTCTATCTCTCTCTCTCTCTCTCTCTCTCTCTCTCTCTCACTCACTCGCTCGCTCTCTCGTTAAATGGAAAGATAACAGCTGCTGGGGTCTGATAACCTTGGGCTAAAATCCTGGCTTCTCCATTTTCAAGGTTGATGGGCTTAGGAAAGTTATTTAGCTTCTTGAAATCCCACTTTCTTAATGTGAGTAGGAATATCTAATTTGCAAGACTGTGATGAGGATTAAATGAGATGATTGTAAAGCATTGAACACAATGCCTGGCACATAATCAGTCTCCATAAATACTAGTTTCCAGATTCCCCTCCTTGGCCTTTTTTCCTAGTTTGAGCACAGCATATGTCCTCATTGTACATTCATCACAAATTCCTGGACCTTTGGCACATCAGATGTTCCAAATATTCAGAGGTAATAAATTGGAGGGAACCCCCAGGGCTGTGGGAAGCTTGGTTTCCCAGCCCCTTATGCAGACCACCTACTGCCGCCTGCATCAACCACCCTGCGAGGAGAGCAGCTGCCAGACAAAGGGACAGGGACAGGCCTCCATCTGTACCTCCTCCCGTTTGCCTCCAGCACAGAGGGCAGCCACCCTCCCCCAGGAGACGCCTGGGAGTGGTTTCAGTGTTTCAGATGACAGATCAGCTGGTGCTCTCTGACCCAGATTAGACTAGACCCAGAACCAGTCCACCCGCCTGTGTCACCAGCAAAGGATTTTAATTCACTCCCAGGAGACTGTAAGGAACACTTGGAGCAGTAACACATGTAATCGGCTGCGCTCTGCAGTAAGCCTGCGTAAGGCTGGCGGTTTCACATGTTCCACTAATATTTTACCAGCCTGTCAGCCTTAGCCTGTCCATGGGAGCCAGGCTGCAAATTCAGCACTCTTAATTTCCCCAGACAGTGTGGGGGAGGAGAGGCAAAAAGGAGGCAGGAGAAGACTCAGAAGGGAAAAGAAAGAACCCACTTGGGACCTAACTCAGTGGTTCTCAGTGTGGCCCTGGTCCAGCAGCAGCAGCAGCAGCCCTCAGGAGCTTGCTAGAAAAGCAAATTCACAGGCCCCACCAGGGCCCCATCAGAAATTCTATGGTGGAGGCTGGCAATCTGCTTCCACAAGCTCTTCTGCAAATCTGACGCAAATTATCACTTGAGAACCACCGAGCAAGCTAAATAATGTTTAGGTAAACTAGAAGTCTAAATTTGATGAGAAAAACAAGGACCCAGGGTTTGTTATGATAAAGGAGAAAATCTCTAGTTTGGGATGAGGAGGCCTTAATAGCATTTCCAACTCCAATGATTGCTAACCACGTGATCTTGAGAAAGTGACTTATCTTTTCTGAGCCTCAGTTTCCTATGTGTTAAAGGGGGTGATCAGACCTCCCCTGCAGAGGTGGGGAATGAGATACACGCTCTATAGATGATCTCACATTTATAAGCCTGTTGCTTGCTCCACTACACCACATAGCTTCCCCTGTATACCATCAGGGCAGGGTTTTCAACCTGTGACAACTAAAGATATCTCCAGACATTGTCAAATGTCCCCTGCAAGGCCAAATTGCCACTGGCTGAGAACCTCCACATTGGCACTGGGATGCTGTATATGTAAAAAGAGCATCACATCCAGTGATTCATACGCCAGTTTGTCCATCAACTAAATATCTGATCTCAGATACATCTAGTTACCTGTCTGAGCCTCAGTTTCCTCATGTGAAGAGCTGTGATTATAACATCTACTTCACAGGGATGGGGTAATACTTAAGAGTTATCATATAGAAGATGCTCAATGAATTTGTAATCCACAGTGAAAATCTGATGTTTCTGTACTTTTGATTTGGTTGCTAAGAGGTAGACAGATGGCTAAGATGGACTTTCAATAACCTCTCTTAAATTACAAGGTAAGGGACAGCTAGAGTTGTGAAATAAAAGGAAAGCAGGCAGAGGCCACAGAGAAGTGCTGGGTTTTCACCCTGCTGAGCTTCGGATGATAAAGCATCCCTCTTCCGGCAAAAGACAGTAACAGGCAACTCTTTAGACAGATCCTATGATAGCCCATTTCCACAGGCCCCCATTCTGAAGCTGGAAGCCAAGACAATATTGGAGTATCTCTATGTCATTCACTTAAGCGAGGCAGATGGGAGGCAGGGAAGAAAAGGGAGTGGTAAGAGCTTGGGCTTCTCACAGATCTGAGTTCAGATCCTTGCTCTGCACACATTGCTTCTGTGAGCTTGACCAAATAATTCAAGCTTTCTGAGTCTCAATTTTCTTATCGGTAAAATGGGTAGACAAATAGTAGCTACTTCTTAGGGCCTCAGGGAAAAGTTACATGATATCACATGTGTGTAACACTTAGCATAGTGCTAAAAAATTATCACCTTGCTGTACTACGGTCTTTGTATGTCGCTATATTTGGCTGGATCACAACAGATGTGCATGATGAAAATGAAGACATTTTATCTTAATAAGAATCACAAAAATGATACATTTCAGTGCAAAGAGAAACTGGTTCCACATTTCGCTCTCCATCCTTCAGTCCTTTAGGCTCATTATGAATTTAGGGGTTGTCCAAACAGAAAGTCTCTTTCACCAAGCCCTAAGAGATTAACCATAATACAGCTTTAAAGGAACACTTTAATACCGCCCAGGGTATGTGTGTGTGTGTGTGTGTGTGTGTGTGTGTGTGTGTGTACAGGAGTGAACAAGAGAAAAAGATTCTTCTTGAACTCAGTAACAGTTGGTTAGAATATATCACCTCTAGAATAGAAAGGGAGTCCCTCTTCATGTTATCAGTTACTGACCACTTATAACAAAGTAGCTCAGAGCATTACCTGCACTACTCACTTCATCTGCACAGCCACCATTGTAAAGATGATATAGGTACCACTATAATCCCCATTTTAAATGTAAAGAAACAGGCTTGTAGGGCTAATTACATCCATACCACCTTAGGCAGACAGAACTGATCTAATTCAGTTCTTAGAGAGATTTTACAACCGATCTTTGTCATCTATTCAACTAGCTAATATTTTCCACAGTCAGAAGAATTATCTTCCTCTGCTTTAAGCTCCAAGTTGCTCTGAGACCTGATTTGGGGGAGTCAGAGGAACTGGACTAAAGCCAGGGTCGTGGGCTGGATTTGTCATCTTCTCCAAACATCTTTACATCCAGGCCAGACACAGCTCTGGTGAAGGAAAGCCACAGAGCTGCAGGTGTGTTCCTACATTCTGTATCAAGATGGGGCTCCCACATGGATTATGCCTGGATGGCAGATGGCAGACACCTAGCTACATTCCAGCCACATTCAGTACCATTCTTATGGAGCCAAGAGCCTACCTTCCTTTTTGAAGGCCACCAAACGTCACAGATTCACACACTCTTCACTTTGTGGGTCACAGTTAATCATAAATATAATGCCTCTGAAATCTGTGAATTTATGTTAGATTTGCATCAGTTGAGCCATCTACCTCTAGATCACTTGGGTGATACATCAGATATAGTTACACTTTGCTCTCTTCCTGAATTCTCTAGAAACAGTTTGGGGCACATGATTAGGAAGATGTTTACTCAAAGGTAGAGTTCAGGGAGGAAAATGTGACTAGGTGACTGCTGGGATTGGCTCATTATGCAAGGACTGGCTTAGAATTCCTTTTATCATAAAACTTTCACATCTTCTAAGTTTAGTCCAATAAGAAAAGTCTTCCCGTGTCAGTGGAAGAAGCCAAACAATAGCGTGCTTTGCCTTTGGACTCACGAATTTTTATTGCTAAGGGTTTGGGTGCCATTGGTCCTTGAGCTATAGTGCTCACTAGGCAGTAGGAAATGATGTACAAGAATTGAAGGACATGGACTATATTAATTCCTAATCTAGTAAACTTCAGCTCATGCTAGAACCAAACTTGTCTCCAAGGCTTTGAGCAACATTTGGTCTTACCATCTCTCCCTCTCTCAGGCACATCTGGACTGCTCATTTCCAGGATAACTGGAAATGAAACAAAAGCTAACATCTTACAGCCAGAAAACCTGTTTATATTTAATTGATGGTCTTAAAAATTGTGTCTGGGAGGAAGTGTGGTCTAATTGTTAAAACTGTGAGGGATAATGTCATGAGTCTAGTCTCTTTAACTATTACCAACTAATCATTTGACCTTCGGTGATTTAATTTAAACTAAAATGACCTAGTTTCTTGGCGAAGGATAGGAACCTAGAATTAAAGATGTTATTCAGGTGTAAGTGTTATTCTGGATTAAATTCTGTGAAATGGAGAATTAAATCCTGGGCAAGGAATCTGAATTTATAAGCAAACTTAACCAAGAAAGAGACCAGTAGGTATTTCTTTTCCCTCACCATCCTGATATTTACAAAATTTCCACCCAGGCACCCAGGAATGAATGATTTGGTTCTCAAAATGGGTTTAAAGACACGTTTACTTTGGGAGGCCGAGATGGGTGGATCACGAGGTCAAGAGATCGAGACCATCCTGGTCAACATGGTGAAACCCCATCTCTACTAAAAATACAAAAATTAGCTGGACATGGTGGTGCATGCCTGTAGTCCCAGCTACTCGGGAGGTTAAGGCAGAATTGCTTGAACCCAGGAGGCAGAGGTTGTGGTGAGCCGAGATCGCGCCACTGCACTCCAGCCTGGGTAACAAGAGCGAAACTCCATCTCAAAAAAAAAGAAGAAAAAAAAAAAGACACGTCTGTAAGGCAATAATGAGTATTGGTGAAAAATTTCCATTACTTGAAAAAAACCAATAGGGTCTATAGGTGTATCCTTGATAAGATTACACAGGCATGCTATCTAAAACACTAAATGTCTTTAATTTTTAGCTGGAGAAACATAACTTATCTGATAACACATATTCTGAGCAGAAGCTCTGATAGTCAGCCTTTGATTAATGAAAACCCAAAAATGAATTTTTATTACTAATTGAGGTTTGCTAGATCAAGGCATTTAAAATATGGGGTCTATGAGGAAAGAATAATAATAATAAAAGGAACCTGTGGGAGATATTTGCTTGTTGGACCATTGGCTGGTTATTTTGCTTTGAGAAGGGTTGGAGAAGTGAAGGAAAGAAATCAAATGAGTGTGAAAAGAAAAATGGAGTACAAATTTTAGTTAGATGGAAAGAATTAGTTCTACAGATCTATTGTACAATATTATGACTATAGTTAATAACAATGTATTGTATTGCATTCTTGTAAATTTGCCTAGAGAGTAGATTTTAGATGTTCTCATCACAAAAAAAATAAAAAGTGTGTGAGGTACTACATATGTTAATTAGCTCAATTTAGTCATTCCACAGTGTATACATATTTCAAAGTAACATGTTGTACCACAACAAATAGATACAGTTTTAATTTTTCAATTAAAATAAATGTTAAAAAAAAAAGTAAACAAGTAAAACAGGAAAAAGAAAACAGAGTAGTCAACAAGCAATCAAGAAGCCTTTATAAACTGAGTAATAGATTATAGCGCCACCTCATGGTTGGAGGAGTTTCTGTTTTGATCATTTATTTTAGGTTTCCTTCTCCTATTGTTGCTGCAACAAAGATAGAAAATAATTACTCTCTAAATAGGATGCTTTAAGGGCAGGATACCCTAGGTATTGCCAGGGTGTCTTCAAGTGTATTTTACTTCCAAGAATATAAGCCCCTGAAATGCTGATGGACCACAACTTGATAGTTTCCAGAGTGGCAATTAGAAGGCTTTTTAAAATAGAATTTTCTTCCTAACAGGTTATGAATAATATATTGCTACCAACATATAACCATTGTGGGTATACGTTGTTACCCAACACACAGGCACAATTCTGCTTGAAGATGGACTATGCCTCCTAGTAACCTGAGGAGAGGCCAGCAGACTCTCAGTCAGTCTGCTCCCTGCCTGCCTCCCTAGCCACACACGTAGCCAACACCATTCATCAACTGGAGAATCTGACCCAATGACAATCTTTCTCCACACAGCATTCCAGCACTACTACTAATCCAGCAAATTTGACATAAAATCCTATTTGCCTACCCAGCCTTAAGTCAGAGACGTCACATCAATTTGAGATCTCACTCTTGGGAGGCAGTGCGGCACAGGAGAAAGACTGTGGGTTCACAGTCACCATAACCTAGTTTCAACTCTCAGCTCCATAACTCACCTAGCTATGTGTGCTTGAGCAAGTCACCTCATCTCTCTGGGTCTTGGTTTCCTCCTTCTCAAATACTGACTATATCACCCAAAAGGATTACTGTGAGGATTAAGTATGATAATATTTCCAAGTCAGGCAGCATAGTATCTTGAACCGAGTATGTGTTTAACAAATGCTAATTCCCTCTCCTGCCAGTATTAATCATAAAAGGAGTTATGCATCTTACTTAGAACTCCAAATTCTATCTTTGGTAGCCCCTAACAATCTCCCCCAGTTTTGGTTGTTCAGCTCTTGTGTGAATAGCAGTCTCCCTTTATCTGTGAAGAGTACATCCCAAGACCTCCCAGCAGATGCCTGAAACCTAAAGATACTGTTTTCACCTATACACATATACCTATGATGAAGTTTAATTTATAAATTAGGCACAGAAAAAAATTAACAATAGTGAAATTGGACAACTATAACATAATGTATATTAATATGGTCTCTCTCTCTCTCTCTGTCTCTCAATGTATCTTAGCATACTGTACTCACCTATTTTTGGACCACAGTTGAGATAACAGAAACCTGGGAAAGTTAAACTGTGGATAATGAGAGCCGACTATAATTAATTCCAAAGATAAGTAAAGCTTGAGAAGAGGAATAGGTTAACTCTATTGTGAATTTCAGGGCAAGTTAAAGAACAAAATACAGCCTGAGAATTGCCAAACACTTGGTCTGAGCAGTCAATTCTTATCTGTGTATAAGTATTGACCCTATACATCCAACAAGTATTAACAATCCCATTATGCTCAATGTGGTCACCAATCAGACGGTTAAACCTGTGAAACCATGAACACAAGCCACCAACGCAAAGTGAAAAAATGCAGTTAGGAGGCACAACTGAGCACATTCACCATTCCTCAGGCCATTTCTGGCCCAAACTCTGGTTCCAGGTTCTATGACAATGGAATCATTTGCTCAGCAACCTGGCTTTACCATGCGATCTTCCTCTGCTTCCTTCCTCTGAAATAAATAGAACTTGTCCCATGCTCACTGTGGCTGATCCCCAGTGCAGAAGGCAGCTTCACTGAATTTGTGAGTATAGACGAGAAAGCCAAAGAATCAACAAAGAGAGAAAGCTGCTACCTTGATCTATTTCTGAACAGCAACCCTGCTGTTTTTCATGGGCAGACAGGAGCTGTGAATGTAATTGTGACCAATGCTGAGATTAAACCCATGAATGATTTGGCTTGAGCTTTTAAGAGTGATCAAAATTGTGGAGCATAGCCTTGTTTACGGGTTTATAGATCTGCCTGGGGCATCCGACGCCCTTGACTATGATTTATTATTACAGGACAGAGATTATCTCAGACTGGGCTGGAAATGGATCTTGGCTGAGTTATTTAACTCACCGGATGCAATATGTGAGAGTTGATGGCCTTGTTTCTCAATTTGTCAGTTGTAAAGGGAGTCCCCAAGGCTCAATTTCAGACCCAGTATTGTTTACATAGCCCAGCAATAATACATCACATGTGGCAAAATATTACAAATTCATTTTTATGCCGATGATATGGCTCATGCATAATGGCAGCTAATGTGATGCTCTTTTTATTTGAAATTGCAGCTACATCTCTAAAGGCACAAAGGGCCTTTTGTGTTTTGAACCATAAAGAAGAGAAAGTATATGACAGTTTTTAGACGGACTAATGAACGGTTTGATCAGGCTCGGCTGCCATCTGTAAAAGAATCTCATTATAGCAGTTACGGTCATTATAATACCATACTATCTGAAGGTATCTGTCAGGATTTTTCAGACTAGTATTATTATTATTGTTGTTTGGGAAGCCATGGAAAATGGCTTTCCATTTTGCTATTTGTATTTAGATGATGGGAAAGGAATAATTTGAAGAACGATTTCCATCTGGAACTTTATTCAAATGGCCTGCACTAGTCATATAGAGATGACACTCTGGCACATACACCAAGTACCAAAGGGTACACTGTGTTTAAAATCTGGAGGTTGCTTTCAACATTCTCCATATAAATAAATTCACTATGAATCACAACAAATTGCCTACACACTGCTTCTGAAGAATCTTTAGCAGGAAAAACACCAGCACATTTTAAGAATACAGAAATGCCCCTATGAGGCAGAATTGCATTTCATTTCTGGACTTAGAAAGTAAGAATGAAAATCATGAGCATCTTTCTCAAGAAAGAACAGTGCCTTTCAAATAAGATTTCATGCTCTATGACAGTAACAAATCAAAAAAATAAACACATAAAACAGCAACTTCCTCAGGAATTCGGTGTGTTTTAAAAGAACATTTACAAAAAGGGGAAGGAAAAAGACAGACTCACTTCATACTTTTTTCAGATATTTTCTAGCCCTACAAAGCCCTGCCTTTTCCCACACGGAAAGATAGCCAGTGGCTGCATGGCCACGGGTAATTTGGATTTAATTGTGTTTGCTTAAGCCATACATTCCACTCCCAAACCATAAAAACGAATCCTAGAAATCACAAGGATTTGAAAACTCTGGAGTCTGTGTCCTGTTTGCTTTTTCAAAAGAAGATTCCCAGGAAAGCTTTATTGCAACCTGTGTGTTTACCTTTGGGATCTTCCTAAAACACAGTACCTCCTTTAGAAGGATGCATGGAAGATCAAAAGACGCAACTGCAGTACCTCCAAGTAGCGCTCTCAGCTCTCAGAGCCCATTATCAGAGGAGGGTCTCAGAGAAAGAGGACTGGGTTTCCAGGGCCTTTACTCTCATTTGCAGACATTTGCTTTTTTGACAAATATTTACTGAGTGCCTACTATGTGCTGAGGAGAAAATGCATTCTGGCAAGGGTACAGGCTTAGAATCTGATAGGCCTGAGCTCAATGAATGGCTTTGCAACTTTCTAACCGGGACAGCATTGGGCAGATTAGTTACCCCTGTATGCCTGGCACATAGTGGAAAGTCAGTGGAGATTTATCAAAGAAATAAATGACTAGGTTTTTGTTTCTTCATCTATAAAACTGGCTATCAGAGCCTGCCTCATGGGGTTGTTGAAGCTGTGATGAGAAAATGGATAGACAGTGCTTTATTGCTGTTGCTGTTTTCCATTAGTATTCAGTGGTCCCCGACCTTCAGTCTCCTGGAGAAGGCAGACAAGCAAATCAACAATTATTCTGCAATGTGGCTGAAAAATAAACTAAACGGGGGGTGGGGAGAGCGTGCAGTGCTGAGACTCAGAAAAGGCTTCTCAGGGAAATGATTCTCGAGCTAAGGTTTATCAGGTAGGTAAAACCCAGCCACGGAAAAGAAGGGAGGAATGGCATTCCAAGCAAAGGGATTGGAACCCAGGAGGCAAAGAGATTGGAACCCAGGAGGCAAGAGGCAGGAGGGAGTGCTGTGCCCTGACAGGTGGCTTGGTATGGCTCAACTCCCAGGCACACAGGGGGCAAAGAATAGGCTAAAGAAGTAGGCTCTATTCAGTCATTTTTCTGGGTATCAACCTTAGGTTCTTAATCCAAACCAAATCCCAGTGATGAGGGCACAGGTAAGAAAGAAACTTGGTCAGGTGCAGTGACTCACACCTGTAATTCCAGCACTTTGGGACGCCAAGGCAGGCAGATCACTTGAGGTCAGGAGTTCAAGACCAGCCTGACCAACATGGTGAAACCCTGTCTCTACTAAAAAAAAGAAAAAAAGAAAAGAAAAAAAATTAGCCTGGCATGGTGGCACACACCTGTAATCCCAGCTACTCAGGAGGCTGAGGTGGAAGAATTGCTTGAACCCAGGAGGTGAAGGTTGTAGTGAGCCGAGATCACGCCACTACACTCCAGTCTGGGCAACAGAGTGAAACTCCATAAAGAAAGAGAGTGCTTTTTTCTGCCCATGGACGCCGCCGAAGAAGCATCATTAAAGTCTGTCTTCTCCCTGCAATCATGTCTAAGTCAGAGTCTCCTAAAGAGCCGGAATAGCTGAGGAAGCTCTTCACTGGAGGGTTGAGCTTTGAAACAACCGATGAGAGCCTCAGGAGCCATTTTGAGCAATGGGGAATGTTCACAGACTGTGAGGTAATGAGAGATCCACACACCAAGTGCTCTAGGGGCTTTGGGTTCCTCATGTATGCATCTGTGGAGGAGGTGGATGCAGTCATGAGTGCAAGGCCACACAAAGTGAATGGAAGAGTTGTGGAACCAAAGAGAGCTGTCTCAAGAGAAGATTCTCAAAGACCAGGTGCCCACTTAACTGTGAAAAAAATACTCATTGGTGGCATTAAAGAAGACACTGAAGAACATCACCTAAGAGATTATTTTGAACAGTATGGAAAAATTGAAGTGATTGAAATCATGACTGACAGAGGCAGTGGCAAGAAAAGGGGCTTTGCCTTTGAAACCTTTGACGACCACAACTCCGTGGATAAGACTGTCATTCAGAAATACCATACTGTGAATGGCCACAACTGTGAAGTTAGGAAAACCCTGTCAAAGCAAGAGATGGCTAGTGCTTCAGCCAAAGAGGTCGAAGTGGTTCTGGAAACTTTGGTGGTGGTTGTGGAGGTAGTTTCGGTGGGAATGACAACTGTGGTCGTGGAGGAAACTTCAGTGGTCGTGGTGGCTTTGGTGGCAGCCGTGGTGGTGGTGGATATGGTGGCAGTGGGGCTGGCTATAATGGATTTGGTAATGATGGAGGCAATTTTGGAGGTGGTGGAAGCTACAGTGATTTTGGCAGTTACAACAATCAGTCTTCAAATTTTGGACCCATGAAGGGAGGAAACTTTGGAGGCAGAAGCTGTGGCCCCTATGGTGGTGGCGGCCAGTACTTTGCCAAACCACGAAACCAAGGTGGCTATGGCGGTTCCAGTAGCAGCAGTGGCTATGGCAGTGGTAGATTTTAATTAGGAAACAAGGCTTAGCAGGAGAGGAGAGCCAGAGAAGTGACAGGAAAGCTACAGGTTACAACAGGTTTGTGAACTCAGCCAAGCATGGTGGTGGCAGGGCTAGCTGCTACAAAGAAGACATGATTTAGACAAATACTCATGTGTATGGGCAAAAAACTCGAGGACTGTATTTGTGACTAATTGTATAACAGGTTATTTTAGTTTCTGTTCTGTGGAAAGTGTAAAGCATTCCAACAAAGGGTTTTAATGTAGATTTTTTTTCTTTTCTTTTTTTTTTTTTGGCACCCATGCTGTTGATTGCTAAATGTAATAGTCTGATCGTGATGCTGAATAAATGTCTTTTTTTTTTAATGTGCTGTGTAAAGTTAGTTACTCTGAAGCCATCTTGGTAAATTTCCCCAACAGTGTGAAGTTAGAATTCCTTCAGGGTGATGCCAGGTTCTATATGGAATTTATATACAACCTGCTTGGGTGGAGAAGCCATTGTCTTCAGAAACCTTGGTGTAGTTGAACTAATAGTTACTGTTGTGACCTGAAGTTCACGATGAAAAGGGATTACCCAAGCAAAATCATGGAATTATTGGTTATAAAGATGATTGTTGGCACATCCTATGCAATATATCTAAATTGAATAATGGTACCAGATAAAATGGGAATGAAGCTTGTGTATCATCCATTATCATGTGTAATCAATAAATGATTTAATTCTCTTAAAAAAAAGAGAGAAAGAGAGGAGAGAAGGCGAGGAAGAAGGAAAGAAAGAGAGACAGAGAGAGAGAAAGGAAGGAAGGACGGAAGGAAGGGAGGGAGGAAGGAAAGTTGCAAGCAGGAAAGTGTCTATTGCAACCATGGCTGCGGAGTGGTAGGGAGGTTTCAGGATTCAGTCTTCACAGAAGGCACCAGAAAATCTGCAGGAGTCACCAGGAAACCTGTTATTGTCCTAAAGCTCCCAACTCTAAAGGAAATTTGAAATCTTAGAGTTTTAATATTTTCATCCTTGTTTTTTGTTCTGAATTACTGAACTTAATTGCTAATCCCATCTACAGTCACACATCGCTTAATGATGCAGATACATTCAGAGAAATGTGTCCTTAAGTGATTTCGTTGTTACGAGCATCACAGAGTGCCTTACACAAACTTAGATGGTAGAGTCTCCTACACACCAAAGTTATGTGTTATGGCCTATTGCTCCTAGACTACAGGCCTGTACAGCATCATCGTGTACTGAACACTGTAGGCAACTGTAACACGACAGTGAGTATTTGTGAATCTATGATACCTAAACACAGAAAAGATACAGTAAAAACACTGTATAATAGTCTTATGGGACCACCATCGTCTGTGTGGTCCTGTGGTTTAATGAAACATCGTTATATGGTGCATGACTGTAATCATGCTTACATGCTTTACATTTTCAGCTTTTCATCTATGAGCCTTTTATCTTAATATTTTACCTCCATGTTTGTGCTTTTAACCTTTTATCTTATTAACTTCAAGCCTTTTATCTTTTATTTTAAATATCACTCATTTTATCTCATATACCTTATCTTACAAACATTTTAAATTTTATTTTCAACTAATACTTTGTTTTCCCTCACTTTTTTTCCTGGCCTTTCTGGCAGTGTTTTAATATTCACTTGTAACTTTCCAGCTTCTTTTTAAAAGAATTTCTTCTATCTTTCATTTTCCTTTTCATCCTCCTTTTCTTTGCCTTCCTTTTCTTATATTTGACCTTATTTAGGTTTGTTTTCTCTTAATGTCGGGGGGAAGACAAATGCTGATAGAGAAAGGAACATGGTGAGAAGCTAACCCACAGACAGATGCAGCCGGGTCAATGTCCTTCCTCCCCTTGGGTGACTCTGCGGACCCCCTGCCCCAGCCCAGCTCTGATTGTCCTTGCAACCTCCCCTAAAATGCAACCCAAGCACCCTCCCCCTGCTTGCCATCCCACCCTTACCAGCTCCACCAATGACTTCCCCAGTCTTTTAAAGAATGGATTGAGAAAGAGAGAGAGAGAGAGAGAGAGAGAGAGAGAGAGAGAGAGAGAGGAAACTTGCCTGCAGAGAATAATGTGTTAAACCCTCCCCCAGCTGCAGTTCTGTGACATAGTAAAAAAAAAAAAAAAAAAGATATTGCAATGGTTTTTCTTTCTGACATCATATTTACCAGACCATACAGGAATTTTTTGCATGTTTAGAATCTGTCTCTTTGTGTGTGTGTGTGTGTGTGTGTGTGAGTGTCTGTTACCAGGGACTGTTGTGCCCCTACTAGGAGGTTTTAAACATTGTCAGAACCTATACATGTTCTCCCAGAACATTAGATATCAAACAATAAGCAGGGCCTGTGCATTTCCAGGATATGTGCTCAGGTCTCTCCTAGTAGTTGCCGGGGAGAGAAGTAGGAAAGGCTGAGCTTCTCCACTTTTTTATTGTTTTCCAAAAGAGAATAGAATGTTATTCTGAGGAGAATGGAATTTCTGAGATCACTTAATCATTTCTTAAGGTCTAGGCTGCTTTGTACACCTAAGAGTAATTTAGGGAACTGTTAATAATGCAGATTTCATCTACTCAACATCAGCCTTGGCAAAGAACTTAAGGCTAAATCCCCAAAAGCAACTGTAAGAAAAACAAAAAAACAGGTGGGACCTAATTACACTAAAGAGTTCTGCACAGCAAAAGAAAATAGGAACAAAGTAAACAGACAAACTACACAATGAGATAAAATATTTGCAAACTATGCATCCAATAAAGGACTAATATCCAGACTGTGTGAAGAACTTCAATCAGCAAGCAAAAAACGAATGACCCCATTAAAAGATGGGCAAGGCTGGGTGCGATGGCTCACACCTGTAATTCCAGCACTTTGGGAGGCCGAGATAGGTGGATCACTTGAGGGCAGGAGTTTGAGACCAGCCTGGACAACATGGTGAAACTCCATCTCTACAAAAATACAAAAATTAGCCAGGCACGGTTGTGCGCACCTGTAATCACTTGAACCTGGGAGATGGAGGCTGCAGTGAGCTGAGATCGCACCACTGTACTCTAGCTTGGGCTACAGAGCAAGACTGAACTCAAAAAAAAAAAAAAAATGGGCAAAGGACAGGAACAGATACTTCTCAAAAGAAGACATACAAGTAGCCAATAAACATATTAAAAAATGCTTATCATAACAGAAATGCAAATCAAAACCACAATGAGATTCTATCCCACCCCAGTCAGAATGGCTATTATCAAAGAGTCAAAAAATAAAATTAGTCCAGCTACTGTGGAAAGCAGTTTGGAGTTTTCTCAAAGAGCTTAAACCAGAACTACCATTTGACTCATTAATCCCATTACTGGGTATATACCCAAAGGAAAATTAATTTTTTCTACCAAAAAGACACATACACTCGTATGTTCATCACAGCACTATTCACAATAGTGAAGTCATGGAATCCATTTAGGTGCCCATCAAAGATGGATTGGATGAAGGAAATATAGTACATATACACCATGGAATACTACACAGCCATAAAATGGGAATGAATGAAATCATGTCCTTTGCAGCAACGTGAAAGCAGCTGGAGATTATTATCCTAAGCAAATTAATACAGGAACAGAAAACCAAATACTGCATGTTTTCACTTATAAGTGGGAGCAAAGCATGAGGACACAAGGACATAAAGATGGGAACAATAGAAAGTGGAGACTATTAGAAGGGAGAGGGAGGAAGGGGAGTGTTGGCTGGAAAACGTCCTGTTAGGTACGAGGCTCACTACCTGGGGGGATGGAAGCATTCGTACCCCCAAACCTCAGCATCATGCAGTATGCCCATGTAATAAACCTGCACATGTACCCCTGAATCTAAAATAAAAGTTGACATTTTTAATGCAGATTCTTCAGACACTCCCCAGAAATTGTGATTCAATAGAATGGGTTCCAGGAATCTAAACATTTTTTTGCCAGATGTCCCCAGGAGATTCTGATATAGGTGGTCCATGGGCTACACTTTGAGAAGCATTGCCTAAGACCATATAGACAGAATCTTTTTATAGATTCTGCCTTCAGAACTCTCCCTTTGCAGCATCCTGCTGAGGGGGGTGTCTCCTTCCCAAAGATGGCTTTTGTCTCACGACTGTAACACTCAAGTGTGTCTCCTACCCAGAAAGATGCTTCTGGTCCTTTTCTAAAAAAACTTTCAGACTTCTCTCACGCTTTCCAGTATTCCTCTCCAGAATTATCCTGGAAACTCTCCTTAGGTGCCCAACTCACGAATAAACCCCACCCTGGCAAGGGAACAGTCCTGTTCCACCTTTGACAGGATGAATCTAGTTTGTCAAAGCTAGAGTGAGCTGTTCCACTAGGCAACACGACTGCAGTGGCTGCTAGGTGCAGCGACGCCATGGGATGCATTTCTGCAGCTGCTCTGGATCCCCCCAGTGAGGCTTTCATCAGTTGGATTCCTGTCTTGGAGCTCAGCCAGTTCCAGGATGAGGGCCTGGGATGCTGGCCTCTTGAATAGGTTTTGATGCTGGGTTTGTTTGCTAATCTGTTGTTACTGTATTTTTTGTTTGTTTTTTTGTTTGTTTGTTTTTTAAGACTAGAGGATGTGTTTGAATCCTGAAAGGGATGTAATAAAGGGAAGAAGCTAAGATGAAGGAGGAGAGGGCCTTCCTACCTGAAGGAGGTCCCAAGAAGGCAGCAGAGCAGGATCTAAGCACACTTCCTCCAGTATGGTTAGGAGCAAGAAGCAGAGGATGAGCATGGGGGCAAGTGGGAGCCTGGGTTCAGCAGCAGGCTCCATCTGGCAGCTCCACTATGAGGCTGAAACTGAAGGAGGGTTCCAGTGGAACTGACATTTAGAGACCATACAGGAGGAATGGAAGCACCATGGCAAGGTGGGGAGAGTGAGCTCTCGGGGAAAATGAGGGTAAATTTGCTGCACTCCATTGGGATCCCAGTTAGCATTGTTATTCCAGAATTTACGATGTTAAAAATTGACACAGTTGTGCAGATTTCCTCTGGCAATTTTCAGATGCCAGGAGAAGGTAGAGGATGGGTTGACCCGGGGTTGGAGTCTTGCTAATTCCATTTTGGAGAGACAGAAATGCATAGGAATTGAATATGTAAAAGATTTTATTTTATGAAATCTGAACTGAACAATAAGGAAAATAAAGACAAGAGGCAGGTGATGGATGACGAGAAAACATACGTACAGGGGAGCTGGTCAAAGGTCCCAATTAATTCTAAGAGCAATTGAAGCTGTAAGGGGTATTGAACAGAAGGCCGGAGAGGACAAGAGGCCAAGTTCGAGGGTGGGATGTTTGTTTTCTATGGAGAAGTTCCTGGAACTGACAAGGATCAGAATGTGACCATGAGAGAAAGCTGCTAAGTTGGATGGAAGGGGAAAAAGATGACATAGTCCCAAAACAGAGAGGATGGTGTTTGTTGCTTGAAAGTGATTCCTATAGGAAGCAGGTATAATAACCTAAATGGAAAATTCCACCCCAAACTATTACAGAGGCAATGGCATTGCATCAATGCGAGACATGCTTCTGAGGAGAGTGTGGTTCACGTCCCTTGCCCAGGGAAGATGGCATACTACAGAGAATTTGCTCCTCTGCTCTCTATTATCATTTTGAAGAGACTCTGAATGGTATAAAAATGATTAGCCCCTAACCTCACTTTAAAAATGGAGTTTTATCATAGCTTAGCCTAGTCTGCCTTAAACGTGCTCAGAGCACTTACATTAGCCTACAGTCAGGCAAAATCATCTCATACAAAGCACTTTTTAAAGTGTTGAATATCTCATGTAATTTATGAAATACAGTACTGAAAGTGAAAAACAGGATGGTTGTGTAAGTACTCAAAATACTGTTTTTACCGACCTCACACCCCATCATAAAGTCAAAAATCATAAGTTGAACCATCATAAATTGAGGCCTGTCTTTATACAATTTTTGTCAATTAAAAATAAAGAAAAAAATAAAAATTGTTTTTATTTCTTAGTGTCAAAAATTAAGAAAATAAACACAAGGAAAAGGAAACAAAAAATGAAAAACTGTGTATCATATATTACTCAAAATATCACTTTATAAAGAAAACCACTATGTACATTTTAATATATATAATTCTAGGATGCCTGTGTGTATATTTATGTGCATTTAAAAAAATGATATTGCATAGTAATATGCTTGTCTCATCTATTTAGTTATAAATGCAGTTCCATGTCAGTAAAAAGTCATCCAACATGGTTTATTTTTACATTGTTTTTTCCAACATGATTTTTAGTGCCTATCCTACTTCATAGATGAACTACAATTTCTTTAATCCCGTTTTCTCATTTTTAGACATTGGAAACAATGCAGTGATGAATATCTTTGTAACTACATCTTTGGACACACCTCTGATTATTTCCTTCAGTGAATTTTCTAGAAAGAGTCTTCCTCAAGGCCCTACAGGTTTTAATGTGTTTTTATATAGCCAAACTGCTATGCAAGAAGGTTGTATCAATTTAGTAATATCGGAAGTGCCAGTTTCTACACACCCTCACAGGTATGAGGCATTACTCCTCTTTGGAATTAGTCTCTGTAATCTTTGCCAATCTGATAGCTGGGAAGTAGTGTTGCATTTTTATTTACATTTTATGGATTCCCCCGGAATGTTGAACATCATCTCACGTAGATGCCTTCCTGGCCCCACCTTCACCCCTTCCCAAACTACTTTTCCTAGCCTGAACTTTGGAGTTTTGCCCTGTATGTACACTGAACACTCTGAAAAAGAGGCCCACAATGTGTGTGTTTATATTCTCTATAAGAATGTTGTGGAGTATGTGGATCAACATGAAAGACGTCTTTTTCTAGGACCTCTTTTAGTGAGACGAATAGGCTGCTTCTGAATATCCAGTTTATTTTTATCTGATTGATGCCGTGGAATGTGCAATTCACTCAAGTCTATCCCACATGCCTCCTTGGGTACCAACCCTACCCCCTCTCCTGTCTCCCTGTGGTCTTTCCAATCTTTATTTTTCCTTTGTCATATTTTCTGCAACTATTTCTAATCTGATTGTATCTTGCTTCTTGGGAATTTATGCAACACGTAGTAAAAACAGACAAAATATAGTAATGGATGGGTTGACTGTGAATCATTATGGTGGGTACCACTCCACACCTTGGCAGTCACAATACTGAGATAATGTGGAGCTTCCCCCGAGTTTTTTGCATTACAGCACATGCAAAAAATGATGATGTTGGTATGACTCATTCAGGAAAATTGAGGAGATTCCAGAGCCAGAGGAGACTGTTGAGGGGTTCTATTCCCCACCACATCCCAATCCCCAAGGTGTGGGAAGAAGACCATTGGTAGCATACATAGAAGCCCTGGACCAGTGGAACAAAAATACTTTACTAAAGTAAAGCTAATAAAAGTAAATTCTTTCCTGACTTGTGCCTGCTTCAAAAGAAATGCTTTTTTTCCCCCTCAGGTAAATGTATATTATTTAGATATACTCTAAAGGAAATGAGAATGATTCCCTAGTATGGAAGTTACCTACAGACAGCTGCTACCCTTACGTGCTTCTGGAATTTGTGTTCATCTGTGTACTTTTCCTTCTTTTATTCCCCATGCTTCTTTTTTTTTTTTTTTTTTTTTTTTTGGAGTCTTGCACTGTCACCCGGTCTGGAGTGCAGTGGCATGATCTTGGCTCACTAAAACCTCCACTTCCTGAGCAATTCTCCTGCCTCAGCCTCCTGAGTAGCTGGGATTACAGGCGCCCACCACCACACCCAGCTTTTTTTTTTTTTTTTAGTAGAGAAGGGATTTCACTATGTTGCCAGGCTGCTTTCAAACTCCTGACCTCATGATCCGCCTGCCTCGGCCTCCCAAAGTGCTGGGATTATAGGTGTGAGCCACTGCACCCAGCCCCCATGCTTCTTAAAAAGCATCCAATCCCTTCCCAGAGCCTGAAGTTGGCACCTTCTATTCATCAAGACTCTGGAGTCTTTGGCTGTGCCTCTCCTAGGGTGGCTCCTGTTTCCCACGCAGACTAGGATTCAGACACCTCAACTCAGTGTCTTCTCTCATGGTGGCGAAGAGGACTCAGATGTTCTTCATGCATGTTTCAGTTTTCTGGACACACGGCTAAGCTGCCTTTCCTGGTACGCCTGTATCTAGGTGGGGCACAGCAGAGGGTCTCACCATAGCATGTGAGTAGGGCTCGCTATGTCACTGGTGGGCCCAGGGAGCTCAGTGTGTGTGACTTCTTTACTCTCTCTCTTCCCCCATCCACCAGCTGGACCACAGCAAGGTGACCTCGAATTCCCATTTTGGAGATGGCAAAGCCGCACAGTGGGAGAAGAATGAAACCCCGAATGACTGAACAGGGGGAGAGCTCCCCACTAACTGCACTGAACGGTAACATGGTAGAGAGATCAATCTATGTAGCTTAAGATCATCAGCATTCAGGGAGTTGTCTATTACAGCAGTTAGCATATGCTAATTATGTACTCATGTTTTCTTCTGTTTCTAAATAAAGGAAAGCAGCCCCTTCTACCTTTTTCATTTTAAGATTGTGATTACCAATCACAGGCGTAGGGTTTTTTTCTAAAAAAAAAAGGGGGGGGGGGGGGCAAGGGAAGTTTTGGAATTATTAAATTCTTAAAACAGTGTTTCCCAGAGGGTACTTGGTGGAACACTAATTCCCCCAGGAGTACATAGCAAAATTCAGAAAAGGATAATCTATGGCTTAATAATATCGGGAAACGGGCTTCTTTGCTACAGGCCTTCTCAGGGCCTTTGATAGACAGTTGTACATTGTCTCTCTCCACAAGGGGGCTCTGTTGAGCAGATTTGTCTCAACCCAAAAGACTAAAGAGCAAATTGGAGCAGAGCAAGAACTGGCTCCTTTCAGAGTGAGATTTGTACCTCTGAGTACCTTTAGAAGCAGAAATTCCATTCCACTGGGACCCTGCCCTAGCCTATACTGATTCCCCTAAAGCAGATCTTTTAATGACCCCTCCCCCCGCAGGAGAGGACCCAATCTGCCTGTTCCATCATCCACCTCATTGTGCTGCATCAAACTCACTCAGGTTGTGGTGGTACCACGGCCCCCGGTGAAAGCAACAGGCCCCTCCCCACCTCAGGGCCCCTAACGTGGAACCATCATGGCCTCTTCCCAGGAAGGCAAAGGAAAGACAGTCTTCAATTGCCCAACAGCTACTGCAGCTGAACAGTTGATGTGGTATAGCCAAAGAGAAGGTGGATAAGAGTCACACCGTGAGTGGCATAAAGGGAAAGACTGAGGAAGGACACCAAGGCCTCAGTGGAACGGAGGATACCAAGCCAGTGAGACAAGATTGGAGTGTGTACTTGGTGACAGTCTAGAGGGGGCAAGAGGTGTTGTTGCCCAAATTCCATATGAGCACATTAGCAGTCAACTGCCTGCAAGCCTCCCCGGCAAATAGAGTGCAGCCTTGCATCAATCTCAGGGGAAGGCTGTCCGAACTTGCTCTGAAACACATCCAGCTGAATGCTGTAACCCTGTAGTCTTCAAGCCTCAACACTAACTCTAAACTGTATCACCTGCCCCTTCCTGGAACCTGAGATTCCCTTTCCTGGCATGATTGCAGCACACAGAGCTCAACAAACAAGTTGCTTGTAAGATACTTTTAAGACAAACTAAATGTGGATTTTAGGTTTTTATCTCACCTGGAAGATGGTTAGCACCAACATCAGGAGAAGTCTCTGTCAGCTTAAACCAGAGGAGCCAATGTTGTCCCAAGAAAGGAAGCAGAATAGGGCCTGGCCTCAGTGGTGCTCACCACTGACTCTCCCATCTGTGGCACACTAACAGAGCAAAAACACCAGCTGGTGTTTTAGAAATCGTCCAGCACACAGGACCCTAGACTGCTCCTTGAGGACTTAAGAACTCAAGTCATTGTCTACCTAGATTTGGCAGGAAAAACAGAATGTCCAGGCTGAAACTGTACCCTTCGTCTCTCTAGATACCAAAGCCCACGCATTCATGCTCCTTAAAATCAAACCACCCCTCAGTACCAGCACCAGCCATGAGTCCAGCCTCTTCCAGGGAGAAGCAGTGCCTGGGACAGATGCTGGGCCTCCACCACTGTCGCTCTCCCCACAGCTCTACCTCCTTTATTTGTTTTTCTCACAGTACTGGACATACCAGAGCACAATAGATACCTGTCAAATGAGTGAAAACGGTGTGACATACATGGAATAATGCCTTGATGAACTCTAGCTCCAACTGAAGTGCTGCCAGTCTCTTTTGCTCCCCTTTATGTCTTCCTTGGATCTCCTAATTGTTCTCCAGCATCATCCTCTCTGAATGTGTTACAGACGCAGTTCCCAGGCCTGCCATTGGACATTTGGAGAAGAGACAGAGGGGAGAGCCCAGGAATCTGCATTCTGAAACCCCTACCCAGGAGACACTCTGCACAGAGTGTGAAGAATGCTGCCCTAGGTTCCTATTCCCAGCAGCCTTCCTTCCATCCAGAGTGAACTGCAGACCTGCCCATGCCCACGCACTTCCTGCTTCCCTGAGGACACCGAGGACGCCCATTGGCACGCCAGCCTCTCTCCTCTCTACCATTGCCAAACCAGCGAGCCCTGGCCTCTGAGAAAAGGGGCACACCCTTCCCAGTCTTGCCCGTAAACCCACCTCTAGTGCCCCCCCCCCCCCCCCCAGGCCATCGCCATTGCCCCGCATGTGCTGTCAGATGAGATTCTGCTGCAGCCCCTCTGCATGTGAGATCACTCAATGTCCCCATTCTTTAAAAACAAAAAATTCAGGTCTGTCCTCCCTTCACCAACAAACCCTTTAAACCTCCTGCCTACCCTGGGGCTCCTTGTTCTCCACCTCCTGCTTACTCTCCAGTCCTCACCACCTGCCCACACCCCTCTGCCGGGCCACCTGCAGCCTCCATCATGAAAACGATGCCGTGTTACACCCAAGGGTGCTTTACAGCTCATGAAAACACTTTCACACAAGTTTTGTCATTTGAACTTCACAACTCTGTGAAAAAAGCATGTAATATCTCAGTCCCAAACTTCAGGCTAGATGATCGTACCACGTTCCCAATGTTTGCCATATCCTTTTGCCCCTGAGTTATTTACTAAGTATTTTTCTTAAATAGATTCATCTATTTTAACAAATTTGTTCTGAAAGAAAAATGCATATTGTTCTTAGTAATAGGGAATCAGTATCATTGGTCTTAAATAAGAGGCATCAGTATAAAGAAATTCAGTGAAAACAAAACAATGTTATTACATTTTAAAGTCAGAGACTCTGGTCTGCGGCTGAAGGTGAACCCCTGAGCCACTGGAGAAAGTCAGCTCTCTGGTTTCTCCCACCCAGAGGAGGAAGGTTCACCCTACCTACTTGGCTTCCTCCTGGCCCTTTCAAGTCCATAGAGGCCTGTCTCATTCACGAGGATCAATAGCAACCCTTCCCCTGTCCCCAAAAGCCAGACTTTTCCCAGGACCTAATCCCAGACACTGTTCTCCAACTGCTGTCCAATCCATGAGGAGGAAGCTCCTCCCCAGTACCTTCATAAGGATCTCAGCAGAGCCTCGCACTCAGGTGCCCACAGATTTCTGTGACAGCCCATGGGAGAGGCAAGGAATGGGGTAATGGGAGGACATAATGGGGGGCACGCTCCAGTGACCACGTTTCCAGCATTTTCTTTGTAATTCTAGCCAGAAATGACTTCCTGACAAAGCTTAGAGCCCATGGTCCATTCACATCTTGTCTTAAATAAGGATGCTGCAGCCACTGTGAAAAACAGTAATGGAGGACCCTCAAAAAATTAAGCATAAAATTACCATTTGATCCACCGATTTCACTTCTGGGCGTGTACACAAAGAAATCAAAAGCAGGGCATGGAAGAGACATTTGTATGCCCATGTTCACAGCAGCATTATTCACAAAATCTACAGGCAGAAATAACCCAGGTGTCCTGGATAGTTGAATGAATAAGCAAAATGTGGTCAATCCGTACAACAGAATATTATTCAGCCTTAAAATGATAGGAAATTCTGACATATGCTGTAACATAGATTAACGTTGAAGATATTATGTGAAGAGAAAGAGGCCAGATATAAAAGGACAAGTGTTATACAATTCTATTTCTATGTGACACCTAGAGTAGTCAAAGTAATGGAGACAGAAAGTATTAATAGAATGGTGGTTGTCTGGGGCTGGGGGAATGGGGGATGGAGAATGATTACTTAATGGATATAGCGTTTCGTTTTGGGTTCATTAAAAAGTTCTGGAGACAGGCCAGGCGCAGTGGTTTATGCCTGTAATCCCAGCACTTTGAGAGACTGAGTGAAAGGATTGCTTGAGCCAGGAGTTCAAAGTTGCAGTGAGCTATGGTCACACTACTGCACTCCAGCCCGAGTAAGAGAGCGAGAACCTGTCTCAAAAAATAAAAAATAAAAAAATGTTCTGGAGACAGTGGTGATAATTGTACAACAATATGAATGTACTTAATGCTACTCAACTGTACACTTAAAAATGGTTAAAGTGGTGATTGTTATATCTATTTTACCACAATGAGATCAGCAGCTAATTATTACAAAGGCATTACAGTCATACTAACATCAAATTGAAACTTTGTTTCACCAAATTCGGACTGAAATGGAACTGAAAGGCAGATCACTTTCTTACTGTGTGATTCAGTATTATTTGGAAGGTCACATTCCAGTATCTTCAAAACCATCATCTGATTTTGGTATGTTTACCAAGTTTGGGGAAAACACTCTAATATCTTACATACTTATTACACAGATGAAGACAGTAATAATGAATCCCAGACATAACAGATGTAATAAGTGAATTCCCCAAGGTCACACGTAGTAAGTGGCTTGACAGAGGCTATTCTGATTCCTGACTTGATGTCAATCCCATTAACCCAGAGCATTCCTTCCCTTTACTCCTCCTCTTCTTCTCCTTTGGCATCCAAGACTGAACTCCTTTTGTTCTTCTCCTTCCTGTTTTTCTTTCTGTATTTTTTTGTGGGTTTTCTTAAATTAATAGACTTCATTTTTCAGAGCAGTTTTAGGTTTACAGAAAAATTGAGCAGAAAGTGCAGTTTCCACATAACTCCCCCCACTGCCCGCTAACATCCCCATTATTAATATCTTGTGTTAGCATGGTGCATTTGTTATAACAGATGAGCTAATACTGATACGATATTATTATAGCCCACAGTTTACATTATGGTGTACTCTTTGTCTTGTCCATTCTATCAGTTTTGACAAATGTATAATGACAGGCATCTACCACTACAGAATCGTATAGTTCCACTGCCCTAAAAATCCCATTTGTTTCTCTTAATTCACCCAAGTTTAGAGATTTCCCAGAGTCTAGCCCTCTCCTCTTTCTCTCTTTGCTTTACTGGGGCAGGAAATGCCCCTTGGGGGATCTCTTCCTCCCCACGTTTTCAGGGATCACTTCCATCTTGACACCTCTCCGAGCGACCTCCCTGCTGGCCTGCTGCCCAGCACCACTGGGATGTGAAAGAAACCCCACTGTGCTGTGTGTCTCCGCCCTCCACCACTGACCACCTATTTCTCTTAATGACAAGCCATCTTCCTAGTCACCTCATCACCCTGGATTCAACTTTGGCTCTTCTCTTCTTATCCTTTGAGGCAGAGACCTTAAAAGGGGGCAGGGAGCAGTGACAGGTTGAAGTCATGTTTGCAATGATCGTAGACTCTCTGGCTGCGGGAATCTATCTTCAAGTCCTCTGACCCATGCAAGGCGAATGGCAAAAATAATGACCTGGCGAGCCAGCAGCCACTTTCACAGAAGAAGTGCTTCTTTGTAGTCATCCCAGGAAAGACCCCTCCCTTTATTTTCACATCAAACAGGTCTTTCCTCCCCCACCCCCCTCTGCTGCCTTTGATGTCTCTCTTCTCTGACCCAGGTCTTGGCACTGGTGGGAAAGAAAGTCAGGATGAGACCAGATTTGCTGATCACCAATAGAATGACTGAGCTGATTCCCTGATGGCAAAGTTCAAAGAATTTATTAAAGGTTCCTTTTAAATATAAACTTATCAATTTAATAAAAATGTACTGTACAAAGCTAAGTCTGACCCAAATGTTTGCCCTCAAGTATTTCAGTGAAGAGTTGAGGAGAAACCTGTGTAAATAAGGAATGAAAATTCAATGTGATGTACTGTGTAATTATAGAAGTCAGAAGATGACAAAGGAATGTATTGGGGCTAGGATTGTGTCCAGGTGCATGTAGCAAGAAACAGTGACACAACCAAATAGGAGTCATTTTTCCCAAATAACAGAAAGTGCAGAGCTAGGTAATCAGTCCAGGGAGGTAGCACCAGAAGCTCCATTATACCATCAGGTCTCAAACTCCCTTCATCATTCCCCGCCACCATCCCTCATTTGTGACTTTCATCTTTACGCCTACAAGATGACTGCTTGCACATCCAGACATCCAACGTGGGTTGTGGGCATGAAAAATAGCTAATGGTGAAGGTCAAAAGGCATGTACCAAGTGAGACTGTCTCTTTTAACCAGGAAATTAAGAGCTATTCAGGAAGCTCCACCCAGTAGACATCCACATACACCTCATCGGCTAGAATGATGTCATGGGGCCATCAGGCACAAGTAAGCTGGGAATTCAATTTTATAAAGTGGGCACATTGCTGCATGGAACAAAATTGGAGATCAGTGAAAAAGGAAGATCTGGGACAAGCCAGCCACCATGTGGTGAGGAACTGAGGCATCTTGTCAGCAGCCAGCACTAACACACCAGCTGTGTGCTAGAGCCATTTTAGAAGCAGCTCCTCCAGCCCCGTCAAGCCTTCAGATAATTGCAGTCCCAGCTGTAACCCAATGCAATCTCATGAGACCCTCAGCCACAACCACCCAACTAAGCCCCTCCTGGATTTCTGTGTTAGTCTGTTTGCACTGCTATTACAACAGAAATTTATTTCTCATGGTTCTAGAAGCTGGGAAGTCCAAGATCAAAGTGCCAGCAGATTCAGTGTCTGTTGAGGCCCTTCTTCCTGGTTCACAGACAGCCATCTTTTTTGCTGCATTTTCACATTACAGAAGGGGCAAGAGGGTCTCTTTTATAAGGGCACTAATCTCATTCATGATGGCTCCACCCTCATGACCTAATCACCTCTGAAAGGCTCCACCTCCTAATACTATCACATTGGAGGTTAGAATTTCAACATATGAATTTTGGGGGAGACACAAATATTCACACCATAGCAATTCATAACTCTCAGAAATGGTATGAGATTATAAGTGATTACTGCTGTTTCAATGAAGTTTGGGGCTAATTTGTTAAGTAGCAATGGATAACTCATGACTAATGCAGAAAATGAGAAAGAAGAGATGGGGGAAATGTGGACTGGGCAACTAGCCATGCCTACCACAAAGAGAGAATAGTTAGAACTTGCTTTCAGAGTTGGATAAATCTTTGCAAAAGAAATAATATCTTAACAAGGCGTACAAGAATAAAACAGCTTGCCAGGCTGAGAAGGAAAGCATATGGGGAAATCCTTTAGATAAGGAGAATCCATGCCTAGTTCACTGAGCTCACAGACAGTATGGATATTGGGTTTACAGGAAGCTCTGCTACTTCCAGCCTGTTCATTGGTGGCTGCAGCTTGGTGGGAGTTGAGGTGGTATGGGGGAGAGAAGAGTGAAAGAAGCAGGAGATGTATATGAGAACTGAATCATAAGGAGCCTTGAAATTCTCATTTTAAATCTTGGTTTTGACTGTGGTTTTGATGAAGAGCCTGAAGGCTCTGAAGAGGAGACTGTCATGATCAGATTCTATTTGAAAAAGATCGCATTGGCAGTAGTGGTTTTATGCTCTCTAGGGTAGGGAGCACAAAACTTCCTAGGCCATTTAGAGGAAAATTCTGTTGATGAAATTAGATGAACAAAACTTGGCAACCACATGGCATTTAGGTACTTCAAGTTTTTGCGAAGATCATGGGCCCTTTCATGACGCTTAAAAGCAGCAGAAAATTGTGCATCCTTGTGTCCAAAATACGAGTAATGTACAATAGGCAGAGAATACCTGCCTGACTCTGGACTTAGAGCTCAGCCTAAATCACACCCTGCTACACACCCTGATGCACAGCACTGAGATGCCACTTCACACTCATCAGAATGGCTGAAATCCAAAACACTGACAACAATGCTGGCAAAGAGGTGGGCCAACAGGAATGCTTCTTCACTGCTGGTGGGAATGCAAACTGATCTTGCCACTTTGGATGACAGTTTCACAGTTTCTGCTACTGAGGCAATGCCTCACCATTGGAGACCCTCTGTACCTTGGAGCCCTCTCCAGCAAAATGAGGATAATGATGGAGTCCACCACATAGCCATGAGTGATCTTCAAAAATCACCTATGAAAAGATCCCAGCAAAATGACTGGCAGGTGATGGGATCTATCTAGTACTCTTCAGTTGATGGTCTCATTACCTGCAAAACTATTTAGTCAGCAAGATGGTACTGGACTGAGTCACCCACTTCACAAGTGAGGAAACCCTAACAAAGATGATTTATGATTTATGGCAGATCTAGGATTTGAGTCTGGAGGTCTTGATTGTCAATCCAATGTTGTTCCCCTTAGCAATGACATGTGACCAGACAATTACACTATTGGTAGTGAAAATAAAAGTTAAGAAATTCTGATGAAAGATAAAATAAACAATCAAAATAAGGGCACAGGATTATTCCCACAAAATGTATCTTCAGCCTTCTCTCCCCTGCTCTCATCCACAACTCCACCTGTATTAGCCCATTTTCACGCTGCTGATAAAGACATACCCAAGACTGGGTAATTTATAAAGAAAAGGAGGTTTAATGGACTCACAGTTCCACCTGGCTGGGGAGCCTCACATTCATGGCAGAAGGGGGAAAGGCATGTGTTCCATGGCAGCAGGCAAGAGAGAAGTGCTGAGCAAAAGGGGGGAAAGCCCCTTATAAAATCATCTTGTGAGAACTCACCCGCTATCACAAGAACAGCATGAGGGTAATGGACCCCATGATTCAATTACCTGCCACTGGTCCCTCCCACAACATGTGGGGCTTATGGGAATAAGTCAAGATGAGATTTGGGTGGGGACACAGCCAAACCATATTTCCACCCATCTTACTGCCACTCTGTCTTACTCTTATTCGTAATGTGCCATAAGGTGCTGTGGAAGAGGATCATGCTGTTCTGTGAATTACCTCACTTGACCCTCATGGGTGTTCAGTATGTGGCAATTAGCACTTGGTTTTGTCACATTTGTTACAGGTGCATTATTTTAGTTCAGAAGAAATTGAGGTTCTAGCATGACTGGTTATTGGGTATGCAAAGTAAAACAAGCAAGATCTCAGCCCTGGAGGAGTCCAGCATTTAGTGGGGGAAAACAGGCCTTGAACGAACACCTACTGTGCCAGATGATAAACCCTACCCTAGAGAGATAAACAACCTGCCCTGATGGGCACAAAGAAATATTTCAGTGTCATTCTGAGTGTCAGTGAGGAGGATGGATGGACCCCAAAGATAGAATAAGGGCACCCTTGAGTTAGGTTTTGAAGGATGAGTAGAAGCTCACCAGAAAGAAAGTTTGAGCCAAAGGGGAGTAGCATGAGTGATGTCCAGACACTGAACTGTTGAGGAATTTAAAGAATGTGGGCAATGCCAGAGGGGACGGTGCATTGGCCGGGAGTGGCAAGAGATGAGGCTGGAAAGATGGGCTGAGGCCTTGATGCCTCTTGAGAGAGGGAGGCGAGGCTTCATTTCAAAGACAGTGAGGAGCACCTGGGAGGTTTGTG
The DNA here is from genome assembly GCA_036589455.1 of Ateles fusciceps. NCBI lineage: Eukaryota > Metazoa > Chordata > Mammalia > Primates > Atelidae > Ateles > Ateles fusciceps. Next base: position 15,402,176 of record JAZHEH010003329.1, read on the forward strand.
AGCAACGAATTCAACTCTTAGGCTTTTGGAAGAGGCACCTATCATGGGCTCCTCCTTCTGACTCCATGTCTTGTCTTACAGTATCGAGGCTGTTCACCCCACAGAATCCCACAGCGAATGCAGACCATCCATTTTACTAGGGACTAAGTCTGTCCCTTTTGTGAGCCCACTGGAGTCACAAATGAGGCATAATGAGAGTAAGATACATGACCAAGAGACACTTATCCAGGCCAAATCCATTTGTTCATGAGGGTAATTTATCAAGAAAGCAAACCCACTGCCAAGTTGGGGAAGCAGGAGGCTCCTGGAGCTGATGCGTGCTTGCTGGTAGAGCATTAACGTCATTGAGCTCCACACGCAAGGAGCCATCGTAGCTCCCTGGCCACGCCAGTGCCTCCCCCACCATCCACAGGACTGTTTGGGAGGAGACCTCACCCCTTAGACCACAGCACCACATGAGCGGCACCAACCAAGCAGTAAGGCCTCAGAGTCCATGGAAGTTGTTGTCAGCCCTCCGGGCTCCACTGTGATTTACAGCCCTCATGGTGACCTCATGTAGGGGCCAACTGGGGTGCTCCATGAAGACACTGGGCGCCACTAGGACTGAAGAAGTTATTTATCACCTGCAGCTTCCAGGATTGCAGGAGGAGGGAAGCATAGAAAATGACCAGCCACCCATGGTTCAAGGAACACCCTGCCCAAATATTATTCTCCACCAGGCATTTACTGCCCTTCTCAGCAGCCCTCTGGATTCCGGCTCTGGGCCAGTGCCATGCTCTGTGGGAGGAAGCCCCTGCCATCCCCCACTATCCTGTCCAGCCCTCTCAGGTGACATCAAACTCAGCCAAGGAGCCTACCAATCTAACTGGCGAGGGACCGCCTCACTGCCCGTGAGACACATAAGTATCTCGGGGCCAGGACCTTGTGTTGTTTTGTAACATAAGTACTTTCCACCCAGGGTGCATAAGTCAAGGAGGGTTTGACTGTGGAGTCCAGATCGCCGCTATCGCAGTGTTATTGTAGCCTCCCATACTTCCTTCTGATTACTCCACTCAACATAATCTACAGCGGTCGGCGATAAACCTGCTGGCACTCAATTTATAGGCAAACAATTCCTGTCTCTTGTCAGACACTTATCTTTTCTAGCAGTCAAAGAAAAACTATATATAGTGTCTCTCTGGCGTCTAATTCTCTTTTTTTTTTTTTTTAACTCAAGGGAGACATCAAGGTTTTATGTTGGGTGAAAGAGAGCAGAGTTTAGCTTCTTCCTGGAACATAACAAATGGCTGTGTACCAGGGTGGAGCAGGCTGGCAGCAAAGGACTGGCTTAGAAAGAGGAGGCAAGGGACGGGGGAGGAGCAAGGCTGGAGATGAGGCCCTGATGCAGCCTGCAGGTGATTAGCCCAACGCACAAACCAAATGGGAGAAAAGCAGGATCGGTGTTGGGAAAGAAAATGGCAACAAGACGTATGACCAAGACTGGTCCTCTAGAAAACCCTCACCTTTTCTTTCCAGAACTCGGTGTCATAGTAATGCCATAGGAAGTCTGCACAGTGCTTTATTTATGAAGCATTTTCAAACCATTTGATTACATTCCCATGGCAATCCCATAAGGCAGGTTAAGATAAGAACTACTCCCATTTTTAGATGAGAAAATAGACATGCTAAATGTGCTTGCCAAAGGTCATAGCACTGGTAAGCAATAATGAGAAGGACAAAAACCCCTGGCTTTCTGACACTGCATCCACTGCTTTTCCCATTCACTCCATTGCAGGGTTTATTCACCTTAGGCTAACTCAGTTGCACCTGCATGTGCATGCACACGTGCACACACACACACACACACACACACACACACACCCCCTAACACTACCAGTACCCAAATAGAAGGAAACATAGAGGAGTGGCCAAAACTTTTTTCCACAGCAATATTTATAATACTCTCTGTCCTCTACAGAGATGCAATTGATTACTGCTCAGAAATTATTCTTAGCACTTCAGAAGAAAAGCCAAAATTAATTAGCCATCAGCAAAAGAAAGCTTCACTTAATTGGCTATTTTCTATCCTCCACTTTTGGATAAAAAAAACAAACCCAAAAAACAAGTTGATAAAAAGGATGTTTTTAGACAGGGTTCTCTCTCTGCAGCCCAGTCTGAAATGCAGTGACATGATCATGGCTGACTACATTCTCTACCTCCCAGGCTGAAGCAATCCTCCTGCCTCAACTTCCCAAGTAGCTGGGACTACAGCCACCATGTCTTGCTAATTTTTGTATGTATAGGTATAGGAGATATAGGTATAGGTATAGGTATATATGTTGCCTGGGCTGGTCTTGAACTCCTGGGCTCGAGCAATCCTCCTGCCTCAGCCTCCCAAAGAGATGGGATTAGAGGCAAGAGCCACTGCACCTGGTTAATATTTTATTAAGGTTTATGACCCAAGATTACTCAGCTCAATGTCCAAAGCTATACCTCTAGTCCTCTACTGCATGAGCAAAAAGCGTGCATCCCATTTGTTCTGCTTTCTAAAACAGAAAGATATATGCAGTTAAGGTAAAATTGCATCAAGAATTAAAACCCAAAAGGGGGTTTGGGTTACCATAAAATTAAAAGAGCAGTGCTCCCCCATTTCCTGAGTGTTCCAGGTAACCAAGGCTTATCTCTACAGGACTTTAGGAGGCTTTTAAAATACTTAGTAGAACAAAGTACAATAATCGCTTACTAAAGAAAAGCACCTATCAGCTTTCAATAAATTTTTAGGGCATAGCCCCATTCTTTATCCCGATTCCAAATCAAATTCCTCTACAAGAAGTACTGTGACCACTGAATGTTGCTTTCCCCACCTCTGGTTCTGGCCATGCTTGTTTCTGACAAGACTTTGTCAACAGCAGCACTTCTTAATGTGGACAGCTCTGGGCAGCCATGTGTGATGTAGATCCAGGAAGGTGGGGTTTCAGACAAACTGGAGACAAATCCCAGACTTATGAGGGGGTTAGCTAGTGTCCGGCAGATACAGGGCAGAGCCACCTGAGGCTCAGGGGGGTGTAAGGAAGCTGTTTTGATCCAAAACAAGAAGAGAAGACTGGAGCCCAGACAAAAAGGCCTTGGTCCTCATAGGAGAAAAGAACTGAGGTGTGACACTGGCCCTTGGAGCAGAGGCCACAGGCCCTGCTCTGCCCTTGAGGAGCTGCCAGTGGACTATCAAAGTGATAAATACCATCCACAAGAACGAAGAACTATGTGGACCAAGGAGAGGTGGTGAGTGGGTGTGATCACGTAGTCCAGGCAAGGTTTTATGCTTGAGAGGAGACTTGAAGGATTTTTCTAGATGGAGAAGGGTCAGGGACACTAAGTTGAAGGAACAGCTTGAGCAAAATTAAGGAGGTTGCAGTGGGTGAAATGGTGACTCCCCAAAATACATGCCCACATTCTAAGCCCTGAAACCTGTGAATGTGCCCTTACTTGGATAAGGGATCTTTGCAATCTGGGTGGGCCCTAAGTCCAATGACACATAGAGAAAGATGCCACACAGAGGAGAGACAAACAGAGGAAAGGAGAAGGCCATGTGCAGAAGGCGGTAGGGATTGGAGTGATACGGCCACAGCTGGGGCACACCTGGAGTCAGCAGAGCACAAAGGAGGCTTGGAAGGACCTTCCCTGGAGCCTCTGAAGGAAGTGTGGCCCTGCTAACACCTTGATTTTGAATTTTCGGCCTCCAGAACTGTGAGGGAATAAATGTATGCTATTTTAGCCACTCAAGTGTCTCATCATTTGGTGCAGCAGCCACAAGAAACTAATAGACAGCTATGATAGAAACCCTAGTCCTGGGCCTGTTTGCCCCCAGAGCCATTCCTCATCCATTTCCTGCTCTGCTGATTATGGCAGGGGCTGACCCCTGCAAGCTGTGTTTCCCCAGCTGCCCCAGTTCTCAGTGGGGCTCAGCCAAGGAGACACTGATAAGAGCCTGAGGGTGGGGAGGAAGGGAGGAGCCAGGGAATTTCCTCCCTCCTCTCTCAGCCTTAAGTGGCATCTCCAGTCAGTGTCCATCTCCTCCATGGCTCCAGCTCCCACCACATAGGATCATTGGGATTCCCAGGTCCCCTGAGTAATCCCAGCTTCTCACTCTAACTAAAAGTCACGGGTGCTTCTGGGATAATGACTCCAGGGTGACTAGAGCACAGGGTGCATGCAGGGAGGGAAGGCAACAATTTTGCCAGACTAGGCGGGCAGGAGCAATTGTTTCTGGATGAAACTGTGCCACCTCAGATCATCAGACATTAGATTCTCATAAGGTGCATATACCCTAGATCCCTCACATATTCAGTTCACAATAGGATTCACACTTCTATGAGAATCTAACGACATGGCTTGAGCTGATTTGGGAGGAGAGGGACCTCAGACAGTAACACTCGCTCATCCACTGCTCACTTCCTGCTGGTCCTAAGAGGCCACAGACCACAGACTGGTACTGATACATGGCCCGGGGGTTGGGGACCCCTGGGCTACTCCACAAACACTGAGTAACATTGGCACAAACAGCGGGGGATTGGGGGTTCCTCTCAGACAGCAAACATCAGCAGAAGCTGCAAGTTGTCATCCCTGACTTGGCATCCACCAGCACCCAGCTTGGTCATCATGAAGGTGCCAGACATTTCTTGGCAGGGGATTGTATTAGTTTCCTGGGATGATCATGACAAGGTAACAGACCGTGTGACTTCAACAAAAGAAATATATTTTCTCACCCTTCTAGAGGCTGCAAGTCTGAGATCAGGGTGTCAACTTCCTCCAAGGTAGGGTTGGTTCCTTCTGAGGCCCCTGTCCCTGGCTAGCAGGTGAGCGTATTCTCCCTGTCTTCATATGATCTTTCCCTTTGTGTGTGTCTGGGCCCAAATTTCCTCTCTTTATAAGAACATCAGTTCTATAGGATTAAGGCCCAGCCTAACCTCCTTTTACCTTAATTACATGTTAAATACCCTCTCTGAGAATACAGTCACGTTCCGAGGTACTGAGGGCTAGGGTTTCACATGTGGATTTGGGGGAACAAAGTGCAGCCCCTAGCTGGGACTTAGGTGTCAGTAGCAGACTGAGAGAGAATGGAAGACATAGCATGCCCAGTAGGAACTGTGCACACCAGCAGAAGAGGCCAGTGCAGGGGGAAGGAAGGAAATGGAAGATGCCTTGGAAGAGCTGACCTGACCACTTGGGCAACTGGACTCGCTTCTGAGAGCATGTGAAAAACCTCAGGGACTTCCAGAAAGCTCTAGCTGAGATGCTGGTGGCTGGGAAGGAAGAGAGTCAGTGAATGAAAGGTTTGCATTATTAATGCAACTCTGTTTATACCCACAGGTTGATGAAATCATTTAGGGAGAAATCTAGATTTTGGAAGGAATTAAGTTCTTCCTACGGCCCGGCCCTCCACACCACAGCACAGACATGCACAGGTGGTGTCTGGTCTCCTTTGCATGGCATCCCTGCAGAGGTGAAAACAAGAAACCAAGCCTCGCAGAGAGTTACTGCAAGTGAAGGGAGATTCAGACAGAGGCTGCGGGAGCCAGCCCAGCTACGTTTGTGTGTTGGCCACATGCAGCCTATGAGGCTGTTCCAGGACCCTAAGCCTATGTCCAAGGGAGCCATAGACACGTGCTTTTGCTGATGAGCCACAATTTATTAATAGGAGACTCTGTGGGGTGCACTGCAATAAATTGTGATTCGTGAAATTTATAAACTGAGATAGCACTAACGAGAGGTCCTGTGAATTGTAATTCTCTCGACCTGACAAATGAACTGCTTTGAGCAGCAACAGCTTCAGCCAAGTAAGAGAAATAAATCAGCTGGTGGAACCGTGGTAAGAAAGCAAACAGTTTTATTGGTCTGCAGATCTTGAGAAATGTTGATTAAGTCAGATCTGGAATCCCCCCCATAGTCGTTTTACAAGCTGCTTTATCCCAGAGACCCCCCAGGCCTCTCCATATTACCACAAACTCCCAGGAAAAACGAGAAGTGAGTTACGCTGTGTTCAGGGTTGGAAACAAAAATATATCTTTTTTATGGTCCTGGGAAAAGGTGAGTCTGACCATTCATTCAAGGAAGCTTCTGTATTCCCCAAGTCTATATTAGAGGAAAACTTTGTGGAAGGCTTTCCACAACTGATAACCTCTCAGTCTCCAGAGAGCAAACAGAAAATACCTTGAGTTGTAGAACCAATTATGTGAGAATAAATTTAGAATAAATGGGACTGATCAGAGATTAGTGTTTGGACCAACAAACTATGGGTTGACTTGGCAAAGTTAAAAGTAGAAACAAGAATGCAGTGGGCAATGTTGAAACTGTAGACACTAGAACTAACTGCTTTAAATTGTATTTAAGTCCTGAGAGAACCCATTTGCTATCAAATAACTAATTACACTCCAGTCTGTTCACTGAAGCAAGCCCCAAAAGACTCCATTCCAGAAAGCAATTTGGTTTCAGCCAATGGTTACATTTATTTTTAAATGTAGCCTTCAAATTCAGAATGTCATATTCCAGACTTGTCTTCCCTCAACTGATACAAATTACCAGGCAGGAATCATTTAATTCAGAAGTTTATTTGGAAGACCCCAGCAGGAGAGAGGTAGCAACTTCAGAGAAGGGAAGGGTAGGAAAATATTGGTTAGCCATCTATGTGCCAGGCAGCGTGTTCAGGGCCTCACAACCTTCGAGAAACTATTACCAGCTCATTTTAGACAGGAGACTGAAACTCGGAGATGTTCATGAATTTGCTGTGGCCACACAGCATTGATTGGAAAAGGCAGGGATGCACTGACAACTAAATTCATGCCCTTTCCACGGTGTCATGTCACCTTTCAAAATTGAGGACCCTAGAATCTTCCAGTTGATCCCTCTCCCCACGTCCCCCAGCCTCTTGCTGCCCAAAGACGCAGCTCTAACCGGATCACAGAGTCAAGTCACTGCCTCCCTTATTCTTGACCATCTCTGTGGAAGGAACCCCCACCTCCTCCCTGGGGCAAGATGCATGGGAAACTGAGTCTGTGCCACCCAGGGGGCAAGGCTGCTGTGGTTGGACAGAGAGGCCAGGCGTTCCAGACAAACCCCCCTCCACTCTACCACAAGGAGAGCCTGCGGGGTGGGGTGAGGAGTTGCTGGTGAGTTTCCAGTTTCAGGAGCTGGTTGCCCTAAGATGGAAAAAGGCAGGTCACAGCGGTGCTCCAGTGCAGATTTGAACAATTTGTTGCAGACACAGGACACTTCCGAAACGTCTTTCCCAGCAGTTCTGGCTCTGCCCTGAGCAAGAGCATGTTTGTGTGGCTGCAGGGTACCGGCAGCAGCCCTCCCTGCTCTCCCCGGCTCCCTGTGGCAACAGGAGCGAGAACTTCGGAGGGTCAGGCATGGAAACCACAGCAATGAAATCTGACTTCAAAAACACAGATGCCGCGATGTCCACTTGCAGAACACACAACATCTGGGCTGATCACCAACAAGATTCCTGCCACCTGAGGTGGAGGCAGGGCGGAAGTGTGCACATCTACATCTCCGTCCTTGCCGCTTGTGGGGAAGACCGCTCTCCCTTGCCTCGGGCTTCACTCTCACTGCTCACACCTGCATTGCTGCAGGGCTGTGGAGTGGGTGTCTCTAACCACTCAGGGGCTCATTCCCAAACACTCCTCCCACCACATTACCCCCAGCTCTGAAAAATTGTTCTTGCTTCCTCTTAGCCGAGAGCAGTGCTTGAAGGAGGACAGAAATTTCCTGGGGGTCCTGTTAAAATGCAGGTTGTGATTCGGTAGGCCTGGGGTGGAGCCAGGCTTCCGCCTGTCTAGTAAGCTTTCAAGTCCAAGGATGCCATTGGTTTCAGGACCACACTTTGAAGAGCAAAGGCCAGTAGCATGTCCCAGATTCCTAAAGCTGGTGTTGAAAAATCTGGGCCCCCTCCCCCTAGGCTACCTTTCTTGCCTCCTTGGTCTCCTCCCCGCCCCTGCTATGCTCCAGGCAGAGTCACCTACCAGCCCACAGCCACATCCACACCCCAGCTCGCCCACCGTGGGGGTTCTGTGCCCACCATTTCCCTCAGCAGCAAAGCTAGCACCCAGCTCTGCTGTTCAAATCTTACCTCCTGCAAGTCCTAGTCTTCCCATAAAGACTATGGTCTTCCTTGCAGGAAGAGCTGCATTCCAGAGCCCTGGCATATAAAGGGAACAATGTCTGCTTTCTCAGGAATTGTTTGGGAGAGACAGATTGGGCCGCCTCCCTTGAGTGAAGCAAGCCCTGAAAGCTGCCTTGGCTGGGACCACAGCTCTCCAATGGGAAGCCCTGCTGCATGATGGCCCTTTCTGAAGGGCATTCACTAGAGTCTGATATGCTCAACAATTTGGAGACCCGGGTTTCTAATGTAGTAAATACTTGTGTCTGAGAGAATATGGCTGATACAGATAAAATTTCATTTTCCTGCTTCACCTTGGTGAGGCCAAATACCAGCTAATGAAAAGTGGACTATGTACTTTTTTCTTTTTGGAGACAAGAGTGTCACTGTGTCACCCAGGCTGGAGTGCAGTGGTGCAATCTCAGCGCAACCTCCACCTCCCGGGTTCAAGCAATTCTCGTGCCTCAACTTCCCAATCTAGCTGGGATTATGGGTGCACCACCACACCTGGCTAATTTTTGTATTTTTAGTAGAGACATGTCTCTACATGTTGACCCGGTTGATCTTAAAAACTTGGCCTCAAGTGATCTGCCCGCCTAGATCTCCCAAACTGTGGGGATTACAGGCATGAGCCATCGCACCTGGCCTGTACTTTCTATAAAAATATTTTATACCATCCAATATTTAACTGGGAAATGACTGCAGAACTCTTAGCCATCCTTTGTTTTAAATATTCAGAAACATCTATCTGACACAGCCCCCTAAGAAAGGCTATCTGGGGCACAATTTAGTTTTCCTGTTTTACTCTTGACGGTGAAACTCCAGCTAACATTTTCTGGTTGTGGAACCTCTTCTGATTCTGCCATCTCACTGGCTGTGGAAATGATTGCAAATTGGAATGAAATTTTTCATCTTATCTGCCCCTCTGTTATTTTGTGAAGGAGGGTGTGGTGTTATCAGTTTGCAGTGGGGTTTTAGGGGTGGTGTCAGCCTTGCGGAGAGTTTGGTGGGTTTTCATTTCCCTGGCTTTGCTGTCTGCTGTTTTGAGGGAAATGGGTAACCGGATCTTAGAATCCCTGGATGTGAAGAGATAACATTGACTATAGGCAATTCTGTTTACTGATAAAAATAATATATAGTTTTCAAATAGTCCCATAATGAGTCACTTCTAAATAGTCAGAACATTTCCTGCTATTATTCTTTGAGACTGAATTGATGATCTTATAAAATTACTCCCCTTACCAAAGTAGTCCTGTTGAATGCATGTCAAATTTGCAACATAGTCTTAAATCTGCAGTAACCTGGTCTTTTGGGACCCACCAGTTATGAATCAAAGTCCAGAGCATATTCTCTCATGAGAAATGTATTCTACTTGCTTCTTGCTGTTCAAGTTAACGAGAAAAAGAAATGTATTTTACATCTAGCTTCCCTTCCTGAAAATAGCAAATAATAGCGTTAAGAGCAAGAGTCAGACAAAATCTACTAGCAAGAGTCCAGAATGCCAGGGCACTGGCTCTTCAGCCATCCTCCTCTTTGGCAAAAAACAAACATCACAAATCACTGATGGATGAAGCCAAAGTCTAATCTAAGCCCCAAGTGAGGCTGTGGGCTCCTGAAGCAAAAGTCAAGAGACCTGGATGCTACGTCTTGCTGCTCTGCCCCTCAACAGCTTGGTTACTAGGGGCAAGTCTTTTAATCAGTGTGAGCCTCAGCTTCCTTATCTGGAAAATGAGGTTAAGGACTGCCCCACTTACCTTGCAGGATGGCTGTGACAGTCAAGCCAGATTGTCCCTGGGCAAGCACCTTCTAAATTTACACAAAGAGGTGAGTACCGTGTGATTGGCAGGCAGTATCTGCTGCTGGTTCTGGGGCTCAACAAAGCAGTTCTGTCTCCTGCTGCGCTCCCAGACTTCCCTCCCTACCTGGGCTACCTTTTAAAGATAGAACTGAGTTATAGGGGGCAGGGATAGAAGTGGAAGAAGAAAAGAAACAGGTATTTTAGAGGGATTAGAACCCTGTCTGTTTCACATGTGATTCGTTAAATCTCTCTCCTGCATGTCCTCACTGAGTCCCCAAACAAATTCTCCAATCCCATCTTGTCACTCATCTCAGTAATAGAATTAGTTAATCCTAGTTAAACTAGATAACTTATCTTTCCCCCACCCCCAAGGAACAGAGGCCATCATTGTGTCTCCACAGGCTCTCTCAAGGGAGATTACCCTTTATCTTCTCCACAAGGTGGAGAAGGAGACAGTTCTGATAGAAAAGGGAGCCTTCAAAGGATTCTAGTGCCTCCCCCGGGACCGGAAGGGAAGGGAGGCCTGTGATCCCAAGTGTGGAGGTTCTCCTTCTTTGGCAACCCTCGGGAGGCAGCAGGGTCTCAGGGAGAAATCATAGCCATGGCAAAGCTCTGCCAAAGAATGGTGGAGCCACCATTCTCCCGGGAGCATGAGGACTTAGCAAACGAGCACATCAGTGGTCCCCATGTGGACCAAAGACCTGAGGACCATATTCGAATGATCTGGGCGAAAGTCCATAGGAACTGAGAGGAAGGGGTGTTTCAGGAAGGTCTGCAATGGAATTTCCTACCACCCTGGCAGGATGGCTACAGTAGCATATCAAATTTAGCTTAAAGAAATAAAAGAAATGTGAAATTTCTTATGCCCTATTGTTAGTGTAGAATTCACATGCCTGCTATCTTTCTGAGACATTCTGGCAGATAACCCTGCTTTCTTTGGAAACTCCAGAGTTCGGGAGAAACAGTTCGAAAGATCAGCACAAGCTCTTTCTGAAGTTACCTTCTGCTCCCTCCCCCAGTGAGAATTTACCCAGGGAAATACCAAGCCAGCAGCTACTTCCTCCATAATCTGAAACCCGAGCCATAGATGCCCTACCCTCAGCTCACCCACAAGCACTTCTCAGCAAACCTGGAGGAGAAAATAATGTCTTATCTTCTTAGATGCAAAAAGGAACACACAACAAACACATCAAGAAATAAATACAAAAGTTTATGACTAGCAAACATTGTCTACAGTCACCAGGCAAGAACTAATGTTGAACCGCTCTCCCAACCAATGCTCCCAATTTTGGAAATAGAAATGTTATTCTCCTTATTTTACCCTAGAAAATTGAGGCTCAGAGGTATTAACTAACTTGCTAAAGATATCAAGCTATTAAGTGGCACAGCTAGGATTAGAATCTAAATCAGCTTCTATTCTACTGCGTCGCATAATCCCAGTTATCTGGTATTCTCTAGCAGCATGCTTCTGTTTTTTAGTTCATAACGTGTGTGTGGTGTGGTGTGGTGTGTGTGTGTGTGTGTGTGTGTGTGTAGAGAGGGGAGAGAGAGAGAGAGAGAGAGAGAGAGAGAGAGAGAGAGAGAGAGAGACTGAAGAGAATAGGAAACACAGACTTTAAAATGTAACCATTGCCATATTTGTTGAACTCTGGAAGGGGAAACTGTGAGTTCCAGTAGGTGTCTGTTGAGTTTCGGCTGAAATGTGCCCACCGACTGATTTAATGTGATAATCAGGGGTAGGGGCCCTGGTGACAGGCTATGATATATTGGCTGTTGTTCTGCACTTTGATGTCCCCTGGAATTTGTCAAAACTTCACTTCAGCACTCCAAAAAGTGCCCTGACGTCATCCGTCCCACTCTGTCTGCAGGAGCAAATGGCAGGGGAGTGGCTCTCCCTGGAGTTCAGGTCAACAGCAGGTCGGAGAGTGGCAGACCTTTCCTGAGGACAGCTGGCGGCAGCCGCTCCCCAGGCTTACCACCTCACAGCCAGGGGATTCCTGTCTCTGAGGGATAAAAATCTTTGCTGTCTCTGAGAGAAGGGGGACAGCAGATCCCTCCTATCCCAGCTCAGTCATGGGCTTGTGGAAAAAGGAATCTTCTTCCACACCCTTAGTCATAGGGATTGAGCTGCAGGCGAGGAAGGTGGCTAGGGCTGGCGGAATGAGGGGTACATGCCGGCTGAGCACGCAGACTCCAGGACACTCCTGGCCAGCAGCCCAGGTCAGGAGCCAGCCTCTGCCATCCCCCGAGGCAGCTATGGCCACACTGAGGCAGCAGCAGGCAGAAGGGCGTGCTGATGCACAGCTCCAGGGGCCAGATGAGTCACCCCCAGAGCTTGGCCAGCTGGAGAGCAGGGCCTGTTTCCCGAGGCTGGTCTGGACGGCACAAAAATCCGGGGAATACTGCTGGCTCCCAGCACTGGGGGATCTGTAGTGGCTTCTGGGAGCCGCTGATCTCTGAAGAGTCACCCTGTCATGGAAGCGAGGAATGTCAATGTTTGGGGCAACGGGGCTAAGGGGGAGAGTGGTTTGCCTAGAAAACCCCATCGTGCTTTTGGGTTGCCTCATGCTGGCCTCTTGATAGGACTAGACCTGTCAAGTGGGATCTCAGTGGGTCCATTGTACTGTGACATTGGAATCATTATCCTGATCTTCCTAGCACAGCATGACACCACCTCTGTTGAGAAGCCAGCCCCCAAGAGAATCCAAGAAAAGCCATATGCCTTAGTTTATTCAGGCTGCTGTAACAACATACCATAACCTGGGTGGCTTATAAACAACAGAAACTTATTTCTCACAGTTCTGGAAGCTGAGAAGTTCAAGGCCAAAGCACTGGCTGATTCCATGTCTGGTAAGGGCCCCTTTTCTGATTCAGAGAAGGCACCTCTCTACTTTGTCCTCCCACAGTAGAATGGGCAAGATCACTCTCTTTATAAAGCCCAGTCATGAGGGTTTCTTCCTCATGACCTGATCATCTCCCAAAGACTGTACCTCCTAATACCATCAGTTTGAGGGTTAGAGTTTCAACACAAGCATTTTGTAGGAACATAAACATTTGGTCTATTGCATGGCATGACTCTTCATTTTATTTTTAGCTGTCTAGACCTTAGTTTCCAGATCCATAACATGAGATTTGTAATATCCTAGCTTAGAGAGTTGTTTTAAGAACTAAGTGATCATGTACATTAAAATGTTTAAGCATAGTGCCTAGTACATAGTAAGTACTCAGTAAATATTCATTGGTTTCCTTCTTCCTTGCCCTCTCTTTCCCTCCGAATCCCCAAATAAGAATAAACACCATTTTGCAATAACTAAAACTTAGGAGTGTAGCTAGCGAGGGTGGCAGTCACTACAACTTGTGGAGGTAAAGAGACTTAAACTAAGGAGCTAGGACAGTGCAGACATGGGCCTGCAGGGGAGAAGTCCTCAGCCAGAGAAGCCATCAATTTCCGTTCTAGTTCAGTGGGAAGGAGAAGTTTCATTGGCCCAGAAAGGGCCACTTCTCATTGCAAACCAACAATTTCTGACAAGGAAGTGGTCTTAAGGGTCACTTGGGATTAACTACTGGGAAATAATTTCAGAAACGGGCCACAGACATCGAGACAGTTTGGCTCCCTGTGCTGAGAGGGTGACGTCAGCTGTGCAGATAAATTCTGAAGAATCTATCACCCCTCAAGCATTGTTTTACTAGCTTATAAAATGTTCCTGAGATCTTTCCATACTAATGACTTCTGGGGGATGTCCAGGGCATCCTGGAAAATTACAGCAAGAGGGTATCCCCTCCAATTCTTTCTTGCCCAGAGCCTAATTTCTTTTAGACTTAGCCTAATTGCTTTCTATCCCATGAATTCTTATTAAATGGGAAAACTTGATACTGCATATTTACTGTTGAGTGCTCTGCAGAAGAGCATGGAAACATGGCCAAATGCTAGGTTCTGATCAGAAAATATGCCAGACATGTACGAGGACCATAGCATTGAAACGATTACAGTTTGCCTCTCTAGTTCCCACTACATCATTTCTCAAGACCTGCTTATGGGTACCTTTGTATCCATTCTACAAATCAATACACTGAACTATAAAGACAGACCAAATAGAATCTGCTTATGGATATTCAGCAAAACAGCTGCTGAATCAATCCAAAAGGTCATGGCATCTTGGTCCCAGACATCTTCACCATCATTCTTCAGGAAAAACAAAGTGAGATTCAAGAGAGCAAACAAAAGTGGAGACAGATCAGTACAAACAAAGCAGCAGTTTCCTTGATCTAAAAAGCTCCCAATGTCCTTTAGGGGACTCTTTGAGAGACAAGAGAGTTCCATGCAGTGGAAGGAGCCAGTCAAATCCAAGCAAACATTTGCTACCAGCCAAGATTACTTAATAGAGAATGCAATCTACTTTTACAAAGAACATTTGAAAATGCGTAACATCTTCTCACTTGTTGCTGAGAGCACAGCTGTGAATATGGTATTATTATTGCCATTTTCCAGACAAGGAATCAGATGCTTGGAGAAGGTATCTTGCCCAATGTCATACCACTAATAAGCAACAAAGCCAGACCACCCAGCAACCTAGTTGTTCTGAATCCAAGTCTAATGCTCTTTGCCCTACATTTCAGAAGTTCTTAACGTGGACAAGGTAACCAGATCCCACATCATTGAACAACAAAGGAAATATTGATCAAAAGGGATCTGAACATGCCCTAGAAGAACTGACTTGTAAGGGAATATTCACTCGACAACTTCCCAAAGTATTCAAACAAGATGAAAATGGCAGGGGGTTCTAGGTTAGGGAATCACTGAAGGAGCCTATTCTGGGCCAGGAGGGGTTCTAGAATCCTTTCTCGATGAACCCTTAGGGCTCGTGTCTTCCAGATGGAAGTCTTGTGTTCACTCTAGCATGAGTTCAGGGTGTACACAGGGACCTTGAACCCTGAAGCCTTACAGGAAAGCCCTGGGATGTCTCAGGCCTCCTGCCATCCTAGGATCTGGTCCAAGGGGGTACAAACCTGGGCCTCATGTTCTCCCAGGATCATTCACAGAGACCCAGACTCCTGTTCTCTGTCACATCTGCACTCACAGAGCTGGGCCTCAGGAGGTGAAGTGGGGACAAGACAACATCCCCAGGTGTTGACTCTAGCTTAGGTTCAGGGTCAGGAGCCCTTGCCACAGCAAAATGAATTGCCCTGGCCAGCGCAGTCATAAGCACAGATGATCACACCCCAGGCTAAAAAGGCGGAAAACCAGTAGGCAAGGAAACCATTTTGTCATCCAAGGACAATAAAGTTTATGTATTCCCAGATGTGGGTCCTCCCACTTAATCAAAGCAGAGGCCCATTCCCATGAAAAGAGCTTTTCTCCAGCAAAATGGGAAGACAACTTCTTTGGGGCTAAATTTAGACTTCACCCACAGGCGAAGGGCTCCAGTTCTTCAGGGCTGCCAACAGAACAAGCAAATGGTTCAGTGTCCCAGCTGGCTACAGCCAGCTCCAAAGCCAAGCCAGCATGAGTCTGAAATGTTCCAAGCCTAGAGTGTGGGCCGCACAGTTCCTGGGGCCCAGATCTGCTCCAGGCTGGATCACATCTTGGAGGGTATGCAGCTTTGGTCGCCCTGCTGATGTGCCAGCCTGTTGCTTGCCCCACCAAGGAGTAGCAGCCCGATACCCCCCACTCTGAAGAGCAGGCTCAGAGTTACAGAGGATGCAAGGTGCAAGAAAGCCTTTGGCTTTAAAATTTTTCTAAAAGATATCCTGGGAATCATCACTGAGAAGGCCATGCTTTGCAAAAGAACCAAATCAGTATACAGGATGGTATGGTTCCAACTAAGTCAAGATAAATGATCTAGAGTCACATAAAGCTTCAGTAGGAAAGGTAAAGTTTTTTTCCTGGGTCAGGGCCCCTTCCATCTGAAGCTTGCAGTGTCCTTTCCCTACATCAATACTATTTCTAAGTGGCCCCAAAGCCATCATGGCAAAATATTAAGAGGCATTCCCTGTCTTGGGGAGAGGTGAGCATGGTCTCTACTAAAAAAAGAAAAAACAAAAAACAAACAAACAAACAAACAAAAACAAGTTCCATTCATCTCTCTGCTTGGCCAAGCTGGCATTTTCCCAAAGGTACCCTGCACTAAAGATCTGGCTTCCCATCCTTAACTCTCAGGAAGTATATGCCAGCACATCCCAAAGTGGTCACCAATTCACTACTGCCAAACTTAATCACAACGTACACCAGGTGAGACTGAGTGAGACTTGGATGGGGAATGTTAATCAGAATTTACTGTATCCTTCCCGTTCAGCATTCCTATAGATATGATCCAAGATTGGCTTAGAGAGTAAAACAAGATAAAAATTCACTCCAAAACATGCCCCATACTGCACAGACACAGCTCCAGTGGCGTCTCCTTAGAAGCCTCCAGCTGGTAGAGCAAACCACAATTTCCACCGAGCTTCCATGGCCCTGTGCTCTTGGCTGGGCTGCACCACCTATTCCTCTGTAAACATTAATGACTTACATTGGCGTCCCCCAGAGACTGAAGTTACTCCAAGGAAGGGTCCTGATTTTATCTCATTTTGAATCTCTAACTCCAGGGTATAGTAGGCTTTCAATAGACATTAGATGAGTGAGTGAATGACTGATACTGAAATGTGTAAACATTCTTGTTTAAATATCATGATGTTCTCCTTAATAAAAGGAGCTGGTATGAAGCTAAGGTTAACAGAGTTCCATCAAAAAAAAAGAAGTATCAGCCAGGCACAGTGGCTCACGCCTATAATCCTAGTACTTTGGGAGGCCAAGGCGGGCAGGTCACAAGGTCAGGAGTTCGAGACCAGCCTAGCCAATATGGTGAAACCCCGTCTCTACTAAAAATACAAAAAAGTTTGCCAGGTGTGGCGGCACATGCCTGTAATCCCAGCTACTCGGGAGGCTGAGGCAGGAGAATCACTTGAACCCGGGAGGTGGAGGTTGCAGTGAGCAGAGATCATGCCACTGCACTCCAGCCTGGGAGAGCGAGTGAGACTTCATCACAAAAAAATAAAAGAAGAAGAAGTAGTAGTAGTAGTAGTATCATCCCAGGACTGCCCAGCCACTCTTCTCTACTCTATGATGAAACAAACACCATCCTCTTTAAAGTGAGTAAGTAAATGTTAATATTTGATTATTCCTGACTGGCTTTTGTTAGATGGAAAAAACTGGGCTACCTCGTGTATTTCTTTCTTTCTGCTTATCCAGAGGCGGGGGTGCTGCTTCACCTAGTGGGTCCCTTGGCAGCAGGGTTAAGCAGTATATAAAAACCCATCCTGATTCAAGCACCAGAGATAGAAAAACAAAAACCCAGCTGCCCTCACTTTTGGAGTAAGCCCTCAGCCACCTCCCAGCCTGTCTGTCCCTACACCAATGACCTGCTTGCTGATACACACTGTGGGGTGGTCAGGCTGTACCAGATAGACTTCAGAGGTCAGCTTAACAACTCTCTCCACCAGTACTAGGATGAAATACACACAGCGACAGTCTAGCAAAGAGTAATATAGGAATCACCTCAAAGAGTGAGAGAATTCTCAGAGAACCTAATCAAGCACAAGCAATTATCCTCCCTTCTAATGCCTGCATCAAGAATATAAATATTCAAAAGAGAAGCATGCCTGTATCATCATTCCTGAGCCAAGTTTTGCACCGCATCTTACTCAGGCAACCAGGGAGGGAGGACAAGAATGCAAATCCCATTGAAATAATAAGTAAATAAAATAACTTTCTTTCACAGCAGCCAGAACATTTCTAAGAGGTTTGTGCTACAAGGCAATGTACTGAACAAGAATAGTGGGAAGGAATTGCTGAATGGAAGGATGATTAGGGTGGATGAGCATGCTTCCTTTTAAAATAAAGACATATAAATGATAGTAAGTTGCCATGCGTATTTCAACTTGATGTTAAAGACACTGGACTTAGCAGGTAGGAACTGTTGCCCTCTACTGGATGGAACATCATAAGAATACCATGATTTCATATTTGCTGCAGTTGCCTGGATGCTTTTTATCCTTCCAAGGGTACAGATGGTCATGGTGATGGTAATGGTGAAAATGATGATGAGGAGAGGGAGGGAAGGAGGAAAGGAGGAAAGGAGGAGGTGATAACCATGGCAATAAGGATCCCTTAGATTTATACAGCACTTTAGTGTCTTACAAAGTACATTCACACAAACTGAATTACTTGAGCCTCACAATTAGCCTGTAAGAAGGTGATGTTGCAAATGAGATGACTTTGGCAAATAAATTAGATCAGTTCCTACAGATAGCGAGACAGTAAGAGGCAGAGCTGAAGTTCTGACTCAGGATGGTTTCCCTTCATTCTATTTAAAGGTGAGGATGTACAATGGCTCCAAGGTGAAAATGAGCTTAGCAGATGACAAATTTTGGTAGCTAGAATTTTATTCAGAAAGGTGACTTCTAACAGAAAAGGACCAGCCTTGGGTTTCCCAAATATAAGTCTGGAAATCACTGGAGGATGTCAGGAGGGTGACCAGAGATGGTCATTTTTTCAGACACCCCTTTAAGAAACCTCTGAAGTATGTAGGTAGGAAAGACCTCTCCTGGGAATGTGTACATTTTTCTATTAACTAAGATTAAGAGAGCTCATTTCTAAAAGATCTGTATGACTTATTCATTTAAATTTATTCAACCAGTTACATGACTCATGTAGCTTTATGTATAATATCTAAAACCTGAAAACAACCCAAACTTCAACAGGTAAATGGTAACACAAAGTGTGTTGTGTTCATACCATGGAATACTACTCAGCAACAAAAAGTAACAAACTTTTAATACCTGCAACAACTTGGATGGAGCCCAAGGGCATTATGCTAAGTGAAGAAAAGCCCATCTCAGAAGGTTACATGCTGCATGATTCCATTGATATAGCATTTTCAAAATGGCATCACTGTAGAGATGGAGTGCAGGGGGAGAGGTTGCTAGTGCATAGAAAAGAGGAGGAGGGTGTGACTATAAGGGAGAATACAAGGTGTCTTCCCCCAAAGTGACAGAATAGCTCTGGAACATGATGTGGTGGTAATCAAATCAATCTATATATGTGAGAAAACATCATGGAATTAGACACAAAAACACAAAAATGAGTGCATGTGAACACTGGTGAAATATGAGTAAGAGCTGTAATCCAGTTGATAATTTGGAGCCAATCAATGTCCTTGCTTCATGATGTAAGAGGTCATCATTGGGAGAAGCCGGGTGATGGGTCCTCGGGACCTCTGCACTATTGTGACAACTTATTGTGGTCTACAGTAATTTCAAAAGAAAGAGAAGAAAAAGTGGGGCAAGGAGGAGGAGGAGCAGGAGGAGCAGGAGGAGGAGAAGAAGAACAGGAGAATAAGAAAGTAGGAGCAAAAGGAGGAGGAGGAAGAGCAGGAGGAGGAGGAGCAGGAAGAGGAGCAGGAGGAGGAGGAACAAGAGGAGGAGGAGCAGGAGGAGGAGGAGGAACAGGTAGGAGGAGTAGGAGGAGGAGCAGGAGGACAAGGAGGAACAGGGAGAGCAGCAGGAGGGAGAGACAGGAGAGGAGGAGGAAGTAGCAGGAGGACACCAGGAGAAGGAGGACCGGAGACAGGAGGAGCAGGAGGAGGACTGAGGAACAGGAGGGACGAGGAGGAGGATGAGCAGGAGGAGGAAGAAGCAGGAGGAGAGGAGCAGGAGGACTAGGAGCACGAGGGAGGAGGAGCAGGACGACTACACGACAGGAGGAGGAGGAGGTAACAGACACGAGAGGACGATACTAGGACTAGGACATGAGCAGACTAACTAGGAGGAGTAGGAACTACTAGCATGTAGGAGCACCAACACTAGTGATGAATAGCAGGATGATTATGAGTCGAGGAAGACTAGACTAGGACTATGGTACTAGGAGCACTAGCACTAGGACTACTAGGCACTAGTACTACTAGCACTAGGACCACGACTACTTACATAACTACTATAGGAGCTATACTGAGGATCGATGAGACTACACTACGATCACGAGGATGAGCTAGTTACGAGGAGACTAGGACTATGATGATCAGGAGCAGGATGGAGGAGGAGCTAGGAGGAGGAGGAGCAGGAGGAGGAGGAGCAGGAGGAGCAGGAGCAGTAGCAGGAGGAACAGGAGCAGGAGTAGGAGGAACAAGAGGAGGAAGAGCAGGAGGAACAGGAGCAGGAGGAGGAGGAACAGGAGAGGAGAGCAGGAGCAGAGGAGCTTAAGGAAGAGGTAGAAGAACAGGAGGAGGAGGAACAGGAGGAACAGGAGCAGGAGGAGGAGGAACAGGAGGAGGAAGAGCAGGAGGAACAGGAGCAGGAGGGACAGGAACAGGAAGAGGAGGAACAGGAGGAGGAACAGGAGCAGGAGGAGGAGGAACAGGAGGAGGAAGAGCAGGAGGAACAGGAGCAGGAGGAGGAGGAGCAGGAGGAACAGGAGCAGGAGGAGGAAGAACAGGAGCAGGAGGAGGAGGAGCTTAAGGAAGAGGAAGAGGAGCAGGAGGAGGAGGAGCAGGAGCAGGGCCAGACAGCCGGGGCCCCCAGACACAGCAGTCAGGACTCTAGTGTGGTGTCTGTGGATCTCCATGGCAGCTCACATGGCAGCCACTCCCAGTGCTAGGGCTGCAGCAGAAAGAACTTGGGCAGGAGATGGACTCCGTAGCCTTGAGGGCACTAGGAGAGCACCTGGTGGGTGCTGGTGCTGCTGCTGGGTGTGAGGGATGTCGCCTCTGAAAATATGTTTTTTTATTATAAATGAAGGGATTGGATCAGGTGGACCTCAGGACTATTCCATGCCTAATATTCCACATTTCCACAAGTAGCCTAAGCCAATCTAGTCACTGTGATCCAATGTTCACTTGTGCTGCTTGCTCTGTTTCCTGACAGCCAAAGTGAAATCACCTATGTTTTGTGCCAAGTGTTGACACTCATCATAGACAGCTTGTGTTATTGACTATAGTTCTATTTGAATATCTTGTTCCACAACTAAATTATAAATTTCTCTTGAGGCCATAACTGACTAGTATTTGTGATGCTTGGTGTCTCACATAGCAGGTCTAATTGCAGAGTTCATCATAATTGAACAGAGCTCAGAGACTTAAAAAATGTTAAAGTTCCAGTTGAAAATATTGACGTATTTGACCATTTTTTGAAAAGTTAAAAGTTTTGTAGGATAAAAATCACCAACAAGCCAAAAAATTAATGGCAAATTGGGCAACATCTTCGTAACGATAACAGGACATTGTGAATACACAATGCACAAAACAAAAATGACAAATGGCCAGAAGTACATGGACATTCCGTCCCCTCCCTATCAAGGACATGAACATTAAAACAATGAGATTCTAGCTTTTTGTTTTTATTTTGTTTTGTTTTTGCTGATCTATTAGATCAGCAAAATGAAATAGATTATAATATATAATGTCAGCAATGATGTGGGAAATAGACATTCTCATAAACTGCTAATAGGACCATAAATGAAGGTGGTGGACACGGAGTAAAATTTGACGGCAGATAACAACAGTCTTCTGAAATGTGCCCAGTAGTTCATGATGTAGGGCTTTATCTTAAAAATAATAACCAGGGAACAAACATACACAAGAATAGCAATTGAATAACTGCCTGGAAGAGTACAAATTTGGAAATGAGGCCACTGTTCATCAATAGAAGAATGAACTGATACATAGGAGTGTTTTTTATCTAGTGGAATATTATATAATAGTTTAAATGAATAAACTAGATCTACATGGAAAATCTGTAAAATAAACTGTTGATGCCAAAAACCAGATTGGAGAAGAAAATGTATAGTCCAATAGCATTTGTGTAAATCTTAAAACACAGAAAAGTGTTATTTTGTCCACTATGTGTTGTTAATGAATATGCACCAAAGGTATAAAATAGCTGTAAAAGATCCTCATCAACTTCAAAACTGTGCTTAAAGGAGGATGAGAATATTGTTTGTATGATGTTTTGTTGCCTTTAAATAAAAAAAAAAGGTTGAATTAAATGAGAAAATGCATGTATGGCCTTTGGTGTAGTATCTGGCTAAATAAATAGAAATATCAACTATTTACGTAATGTTGCTACCTAAGTATATACCACATATGTACTTATAACTTACTTTTTTAAAAGACAAATCCATAAGTGATGAATTCTTGGGCACATTTAAAAAATTTTTATTTACTTTCAAATGTTAGTCCATCTCTACCCCCTTCACTTACAGTCTGACTGGCAGGTTACGAGTAGAGTCTAAGAGGAAGGCTTTGAACTTTATGGGGAAAATACACAATAAAAGACAATGCTCAATTTTGAGCATGAAAAAAATGGGGACTATGTGTTGAGATCCTTCCTTCCAGAGGAAGGAATTGTGCTAGATGTGTGCCACCCATTGTCTCATTGAGTCCTCACAGCACCCTATGTCATGCTTTTATTGGGCCCATTTCCCTCACTGGGAAACTGAGGCTTAATTACTAGATTATGTAATTTGGACAAAATTATATCTCTATCAATGGAAGATGAAGGATGTAAATATGACCTTGTTTAATGCCAAACTTTAGCTTCTTTGCATTGGATGACACTGAGTTGAAAAGTAAAGAAATAAAGGAAGTTTCTATACAGATGCTAGAAGAGTTTGCAAAGAAAGTCAGGGTGACATGGGCCTGCACCTCACCATATCTTGGACTAGATTTGCCATCGAATTTCCTGCTAGTGTATTCTCAGAAGCTGTCCCAGGGCTGGGGACTGGGTCATCGACCTATTAACAAACATCCCTGCTGACAAATGTGGAAGCTGCCAAGATGGGCTGCAGAGGGAGTAGGAAGCTGACAGCGGATCCCAGAACCCATGGTCTAATCAGCAGGATTTCCAGCAAAGCTCTCAGTCCCCCAAGGGTCACAGGGCTCCCTGGTTCCTAGCTTTGCTGAGGTCAAACAAGAGCGTGAATGATAAGTAGATAAAAACTACCTAGCATGAAAAACAAAGCCCGGGATTTGGGACTTTTCAGGGGACAAGCGATCTGTAAACGGTTTTTATTTTTTCCTTCTGTTAAAGTTTCCAAGGCCCGAAGTATACGGGTTGGAGAAAGCGGGAGACAGTGCTATGGTTATTGTGGATAATATAATTGTTTAGAAACTGCAAGAGAAACAAGAAGTACTAGAGTGTGGCATGTAATGCAGTGGTGAAGATCAACTCCGTAGCCACACACCAACTGAAGCTGAGAGGAACATGTGTCTGTGTAACACCAAAGAGAAACCCTCCCAGGAAAGACAGAAACAGAACATTATGATGTGCCCTTGGAAAAACAGCCCTTGGGGCATGAGCATGTGACTACAGCAAGACCAAGGAAGACTTAAGCTGTATCCTGTATGAGCAGGAATTAGGGAAACTTGGGGCAAAGGGGAGGGGAGGAAAGAAGAAGGAGCCAGTAATTTAGCAAGAGTTTAGAATCTGCAAAGACATTAACACTGCTGATAATTTCTCCAAGGTTGGAACAATCTATAAATGTCCAAGAACATAGGTAACTGCCATAGGCTCAAGAATGTCCCCCTCCTCAAGAATTAAAATAACATTTAAGAGTTCTGAGTTGTAATTCCTGAAACCTGTGAATGTTATCTTATATTTTTATTTTTTAAAACAAAGGACCATGCAGATGTGATTAGGGTAAGGATCTTGAGATGGAGAGATTATCGTGGATGATATGACCACGGAAGAGAAGAAGGCAATGTGATCACAGAGGTAGAGATCAAAGAGCTGTGGTCACCAGCCAAGGAATGCCAGAAGCCACCAGAAGCTGGCAGAGGACAGGAAGAGGCTAGAGCCTCCAGAGTGAGTGTGGCCCCACTGCCACCTTGATTCTGGTCCAGCGATAGTGATATTGGACTTTCTGACCTCCAGAGCTGTGAGAGAATACATTTCTGTTGTTTTAAGCAAACACAATTTGTGGTAATTTCTTATAGCAGATGTAGAAAACTAACAGAACTAAAATTCAGTTGTGAGAAATTTGTTGTGTCGCTCTAATTAATCCCCAGTCATTTAAGCTTTGAGTATAGAAGTAAAAACTTGTAAATATCCTAGAATGTCTATCAACAGCAGTTAAATAAATTATGATAATTTGTTAAGTACTGTGCAAATATTAAAAATGAAATGGTAGAAGTATAGAACTTATTTACTGACATGATCCTATGTTCATAACATACTTACCATTGAGAAAAAACAATAAACACCAATTATATAATACTCTTTTACATTTAAATTTTGACCTGTTTGAAAGTTGTTCTTGTATATGGCATGAGGTGTAGATATATTTATATCTATTCCCACTTGGTTACCCATTTTATAATTTGTTCCAACACCATTTATTGAGTAGTACATCCTTCCTCCCATATACTAAATTATGATATATTGCATATATTAAATTTTGCATATATTAAATTCCCATATATTGTTTTATTTTTGAACTTTTCATTTTGTCCCATTGGTCTGTCTGCTTATTCATGCATCAATGCTGAGCAGTTATAATAAAATGTAATATCTGGGCCAGGAGCAGTGGTTCATGTCTGTAATCCCAGCACTTTGGGAGGCCGAGGCATGTGGATCACGAGGTCAGGAGTTCGAGACCAGCCTGACCAACATAGTGAAACCCTGTCTCTACTAAAAATACAAAAATTAGCTGGCTGTGGTGGCACATGCCTGTAATCCCAGCTACTCAGCGGGCTGAGGCAGGAGAGTTGCCTGAACCTGGGAGGTGGAGGTTGCAGTGAGCCAAGATCGTGCCACTGCACTCCAGCCTGGGCAACAGAGTGAGACTTTGTCTCAAAAAAAAAAAAAAAAAATTTAATATTTGATAAGATACCTCATCCCATTGGCCTATTTATTCTGAATTTTTCCTGCTCTTCTTGCTTTATAGTTATCTCACTATTTTTTTTTAAGACCAGTGGGGCTCTTTTTTGTTACAATCATGTTAAATTTATAACTAGTGAAAATTGACAACTTTATGGTGTTGTCTCCCTAAACAAGAATGGGTAGGTATCACCCTTGTGTGTGTGTGTACATGCTTGGGCTCTCTTCAGAATTTTGAAGTTTCCTTTATATCTTTTTTGTTATCTTTATGAAGCTTATTCCTAAAAAGTTTATCCCTTTTCTTACTATTAAACATGGGAATTTTTCATTATATTTTCTGATTGTTATTTTATATATATAAGCTATTTTTATCTTTATTAATTTGTACTCTAACAGATTGTTGAATTTTCTCATTTTTAACTTTTTCAGGTGACAGTTTGGCTTTTACAGATATGTAATTTATCTTTTACAAATAATCATAGTTACATTTCCCCTCTTTCCCATTTTTGTAGCTATCATTCTTTTCCCCTGTCTGATTCTATCAGTTTGTGTTTCTAGTAAAATGATAAAAACAATGGTGATATCTATATAATATTCCTGAATTTACTGGGAATGCTGTTAACATTAAGCATGGTTATACTGGTTTAGGCCTGAAATATTAGTAGACGTCAATAAAGTATCTGACAGTTATTAATGTATTGTATGAAGAATGGATATGAGATTATGTCAAATGATCTTTCAACATCTATGAAAATAAACAGTATTTCTTTGATGAATATAATAAATTTATTTATAGCTTTCTTAATACTGAACCAACCTTGCATTCCTAGAATATCTACTTAGATATGGTATGTTATTGTTTCAATGAGTTGTTGAATCCTATTTTATAATATTTAATTTAGGATTTTAAAATAAATATTTATAAGAAAGGTAACTGCATTTTGCAATCTTTCTGGGTTTTGGTATCAATGTAATGCACTTTGGTTATAAAAATTCGAAGTTTCCTTCTTCTATGTTCTATGCTTTTTCTGTAACGGGGTTATTTTTTTTTTTTAATATGTGGTAGAATTCCCCTGTGAAGTCATCTGGGCCTCATGCTTATGTGGCAGATTACTCTGACAACTTTCCCTATTTCTTCTGTGGTAGTATCTTGGTTTGGATTTTTTTTCTCTTCTAGGGTCAGTTTTGGAAAGTTATATTTTCCTGGAAAATTGTCCATTTCATCTAAATGTCAAATTTATTTACATACAGTTGAAGCAAAACAGATTTTATGATTTAAAAATTTTCCTCTACTTCTTTTATCTTCCTTATTTGCCATTTTTATAGAAAATATAGGAAAATTATTTTCTTTAACTTCACAGTAGAAAATGAAAGCTTTTGCAACTATGACTTAACAGCCAGAAGCCATAAAAAAGGACAGATGAATTCTACCACATAAAATTTATATATTAAAAAAACTTTGCATAGCAAAAAAACACTATAAGCAATGTCTAAAGTTTGACAACAAATTGGGAAAATTTGCAACTTACACAATAAATCAAGGGCTAATATCCTTACATATACATATTAAAAGAGCTTTTGCAAATAGAGAGAAAAATCCAGTGGAAAAGTTAGCAAAAGAGATGATGATATAGTTCAGAAATAAATTACATATGGCTCAGGAACATATGAACAGATGTTTATCTCACTTATAAGAGAAATTCACATTAAAACAAAACTGAAAGATCATTTTTAAATATATATTGGCAGAAATGATAAAGTGTGATTATGTGTTTTTGTGGAGTGGGCTAGGAGAAACAGGTAGTCTCATACATTGCAAGTGGAAGTAAAATTTCATGCAATACCTAAGGAGGGAAATTTGAGACTCTCCATCAAAAAGGAAAATGCTTTGACCAAGACATTCCACCTGCAGAAACATCAGTTACATTTCTGGGCCAGCTGGGACTGACAGCCAAGCACAGCCTCTGACACCATCTCTGCTTACAGCAAGTCCCACAAACTCTCACCGGATGGGGACAGTTTTCACACAATAGAGGACAGGAGCCCAACACACCCGACAAAATCACACTTGCTGATGTTGGCCAGAACAGTTCTCACAGCTGTTTCTCTTTCCTGGGTTTGACAACGAGGGATCTTGTGCGCTGAACAGACCCAGCTATATGATCTCAGCAACACAACACCTCTAAGTCTTTAAGCAGTGAAAAACCACAAATGAGAAATGTACTCCCACCACTAATTGCTTTAAGATGTGATATGAATTAAAGCTGCCCCTTCCCTCCCCTTTGTAATTCAGGCCACTCTATTAATTTTGCAACCTAAGGGTGATTACTCCCGTTTTCCTACACTTTGTTGACAACCTGCCCCTTCCTATGAAATTGATACCACATTTCTAGAGAAGGCCTTTGCTCAGAGATAACCTCCTTCTTTCTGATACTTTGCTCGTGTACACGTTTTCTTCTCTACCTTTCCATAATTCTGTATCCTGAGTGGCAGCATGAAGCGTGACAAACTTTCTTTATCAAAAATGGTTATGATCCTAATATAACATATTCCATTTCTATCTCATTCCTCATTTACCTTTACAAAGGCAGCATTCAAAGGGTTAACTCCTTTCCCCCAACAGAGTGAAGCCTTTCTTGCTGACCCAGTGTGAGATGGGTTGGACCAAATTCAATTTAGCTGCAGTCAACAGGAAAGTAGGAAGGAAAATAGGATTTAACAAACAAAGCATTAAAAAGGAGTCCACAGCAGGAAATAATTATTTGGGCAATTGTTCACTTTGTTAAAGGACCAGCCCGTATGAATATCCATCAGGATGCAGCGCGGTGTCCGTGGTTTCTCTGCAGCACCCTGTCTGGTCTAATTAGTTACAAAAGCAGTTCCATGGGCTGGAGAAATTTTCAATTGTGTTGTGTTTCAGGGGAACAAACACATATGTCATTGAAGTGGAGTCTGGCACCAGCTTATTTTGGTGAAACCTCGAGTGGTCAGCCAGAATGGAATCAATACGAAAGGAAGCTCTGAATGCCAACAGAAGTGGTTTACAAAAATAATTCACTGACCATTCCATCTGCCTCAGATTAAGCGTGTTAAATGGTTCAGTTCAAGTTAACATTTCTAATATATAGATATACATAAATAAACAAAACCACATATTTTTATCAAATATTTGCATTTGAAAACCTCCACTAACATACACACACCCAGAACTGGGCCTGTGCTCTTTCATCTGACCATATACTTTTCCCCTTAGAACATTTACACTAAAAACATGGAATCTGAAAGAAAACTCAGATTGGCCTATTAGAGAAGAGTAAACCCCCTGTGGAAAGGAAAGTGAAAATAATATTTTCAGAATAAAAATCTTTCAATCTGTAAAAGGAGTTTTATAGCTCAGTCTCGGGAAAGTCAGCCAAAGGTTCAACTGACATGTGAACAGAACGGATTTTGGAGAACCAAGGCTTAGCAGATTCGTTCACTCACTGTCCCGACAATGGGTCGGGAATCAATAGCCTGTTGATATTGTAAAACTATCAATTTGTATAGAAAGTCTACTGTATGCATTTTTAATTGCATAAATTAGAATCTAAGGAAACATGATGTCACAGATAAATAGCAAATAAAAAATGTCAACATATATTAATTACTAAGTTAAATACTTCTCATGTAATCTCTGCAACCACACTGAGGCAGGTATTGTATTACTACCTCGATTTAGCAGATGTGAAAACTTCAGCACAGAGTGCTTGAGTAACTTGCCAAGATCATACAGCCTGGAACTACAAGAGGCCTGAACTGGAATCTGGGCCATCTGACTCCGGATCATGCTCTATTCTACTCCCCAGTGTACACAAAATAGGCAAGAGAGGTGTCAAACAGGAAGCCAGAGCAGTTTCCCACAGCAACTCCCAGGAGCAGACAGAGCAAAATTCATCTACTCATTGGCAGGCCTTTGCCTCCCATTCACCCCCTTCACACAGCAGGCCATGAAACAAAGGGACCCTGCATCCACTCAATCTGTACTGCCATCCTTCGTTCCCCACCTGCCTACCCTGGGGGACTTTTGTCCCTTACCTGTGGAAGGAAGGTGCAATGGGATAGCTTTTCACAGACCAGCAGGGGAAAAATAAAGGCCAGCTGCTTTCCTGGGAACAAATTTCTGGGCTTGGCTAAAGGATGGCTTTGCAGACTGTCAATGTTAAGTTCAAACTCTGCAAATGAGCATGTCCTGCCAGATCAAGTAGCTCTAGTGATTCTGGTTCCCTGTAGGGTCCCACGACCTGTGTCTCCAGGTTATCTGGTAAAGAAGCAGAGGTGGACCAGGAGGACAAAGGTAGAAGGACTCAGGAGCACATCGTATGTGCTTCTACATGCATTTGACCCAGCTCGTCTCAGTGAAGCCTCACGGGATCCTGTGTGGCTGATGAAACTCAGAGTGTGTATGTGGCTTGATGAAAGTCACACAGACAGTGAATGGCAAAGTCAGGATTCAAGGTGAGCTCTGACTCCTAGCCCTTGCTTTGTTGGCTTGGCCTCAAATGCCACTTGGTATGAGTTTTTCAATGGCGCCCTTACTCAAGGCACTGCTGGCAAAATGTCACAAAAATGATAAAATCAGTGAGAGGAATGGCACCCCCAAAGAAGGCAGCCCTGATGCTGGAGGACGGGGCACAGGTCCCTGAGCACGGTCTAGTGAACCTCTGATAAGAGTCCTCCTCCCTGCACAGGCAGAAACACATCCTTGACTTCAGTCTGCTAGCTGTGTGTGAGCTCATGTGGCTCCCATGTCAGGCTGAGCAAGACTGTGGAGCGTTTCCAGCACTCAAGGTAACGGGAAATGTTGAGCAAAGTAGGTGCAAAACCTTGTCTAATATTTCCATTTACCTCCTTTGTCTGAATAAGTGTCATTAATTCAAACCACTTCAAAAATGGGGCGTGAAGATGTGTGAGAGCGGAAGCCCCCAAGCCCCAGGCCTCTCGCACCACATCCTTGCTGACTCTATCTCCTGTGTGGAGTGATCAATTGAACCCCAGCAAATGCGCTGTGAATATTGCAGCTAAACTGACCACTAATGTGCATGTATCTGTGTGCACGGTGAGGGGAGGGGAGCTAGAAGCAGCATCCTAAGCTGGTTCTCCCCATGTATTTCCCAGGCCTGACATCCCCCCTACAATCAAGTTACTCCTCCCTCTCCAGCACCCCACCTCCCCAAAGCGGGACCACAATGGAAAAAAAAGATGCTTCAAGGGGAAAAAAGTATTATTTTCTCTCTAGGAATACCCCCAAATCAACTACTTTACTAACTTCTCACTGCTAATGCTTTTCTTATAGACAGCAGAGTTCTAACTGAAATAACAGCTAGCCTCAATAATACTGTAAATTCTGCAGCCAGAAGGAAAACCCATCCTTTTCCAAATGCAAGAGAAAAGTCTGAAAGCTTAGCCATGCACAACTTTGATATTTTGGTTGATAACATGCCATGGACTCAGAGTATTTTCCATTTCCTCTTCGTCCTTTTCCAGTGATTTCAAGGCCTTTATTAAATCTGTCAAAATCTAAATATAAGTTTTGATGGTAAAAATTAGGTGACTTTTTTTCTAACACATACGGTAGAAAGTATACCCATCCAAATGAGTCTCATCCTCTTCAAAGTAGACTCCTATAGGGGACTTAGACTTATACCAAGGAGGTCTCCCTCCATTCCCCAAAACACACACACACACACACACACACACACACAGAGTGTGTTATCTATGTGTGTAGAAATTCTTTTGCAGTTAATTTCAGCATAGGCACATCATTTTGAATACACTTCATGTTGACATATGTGATTTGTGGGAAATCCCAAGATGTTCAGTGCTATGTCTGATGTGTTTAAAAAATAATCAAGCTGGAGCATAGTATTTGAGGGTCAAAATGAGATTGCACTAGAGCAAAAGTTGATTTTCCAATGTGTCCTCAGAAGTCTTTTATACTCAAGTCCATTATCCAAAACATATGAAAGCAGATTGAGGGCTGAGGAGGAGGAATGTGCCTGCCAGTTTAACCCTCTGATATTTAAACCCTCCTCATCCCTCAGCAATTCCCAAGGCACCTCTGAGATCCTCTGCCCTCCCTCTGCACAGAGCCCGGTATTCAAACATCTAAGCCAATTCTAAAAAAGCTGCAAACTGTAAAGCCCAGGATAAACACGAGTCTGTTCTCCCCAGATCTGCTTTATCAGCCACAGCGTCTAGCATCTGTATATATCTATGGCCATGACTAAAATAATAATTTCAAAACATTCATCTACTGTGGTTGACCCTAGACTTGACCTCCAGCAACTTAATGTCCACAAAGGGGTTCCCTGATCTCTCTAAAAATCACTACTGTAGTAGGCAGAATTCTAAAGCTGTCCCCAAGATTCTTATCCCCTGGTCATCTGATTCAACACAAATCTAGGTACTGCTATGAAGGGACTTTGCAGATGGAATTAAGGTGACTGGTCAGCTGATCTTAAAATAGGGAGATTATCCTGGATTATCCAGTTGGACCCTAGGCAATCACTTAGGTCCTGAGAAGCAGAAGAGGAAGGCAAAGGAGGGAATCAGAAGGAGGTGATGGAAGAGGGAGGCAGAGGATAGATAAGCTAATGGGAGGTCAGAGAGATTTTAAACATGAGAAAGACTCAACCTATACTGCTGGCTTTGAAGAAACAGAAAAGGGCAATGACTCAAATAATGCAGGTGGCCTCTGGAAGCTGACAATGACTCCAGGAATGAAGCGGAGACCCCAGTCCTACAACCACCTGAATGAGTCTGGAAGCACATTTTCCGCAAGTGCCCCCTGCCTCCTTGTGCAGCCCTCCCCCACACCTTGATTTTAGCTTGCTGAGACCAATGTCACACTTCTAACCCACACAACTGCAAGATAATAAATGAGTATTATTTTCAGCTGCTAAATTGGTGGTACCTCACTATGGCAGCAATAAAAACCTAATGCAACTACCCACAATGTTTTTCTGACATCTGAAGTCTTCCAGAGAAACTAGATCATTCTTAGTATTAGAAGATCTTGTTCAGTCCGGTTCATTTGGCAAACATATGGGGCACCCACATGCTGGGTAGAAGTCAGGTGAGAGGAGGTACCACAGGTAAGAATGGAGAAGACATTTCCAGGGGCTAGATGGGCTATAGTCTGATATTTGGAAACAGCCATGGGAAAAATGATGTAAGTCTAGCCTTGGTGCTTAACATTGACTGCTCATTGGATTCACTTGGGGAGTTTTAAAAAATCCCCATTCCAGGTCATACCTCAGACCAATTACATCAACATTTCAGGAAGATAAGCATCAGTGCATTTTAAGCCTTTACACGTGATTCCAATGAAAGTGAACACTGAGAACCACTGGTCTAGGCATGAGGGGAAGAGGAAAATTTGACTAGGTGGGAGAAGATTTCATCTGCTAGTAGAACTTGTAGGAAATACTCAAAAACAAAATTTCCTCTTCAGGTGCTGGCAGGGTGCTGATGGAGTTTATCTTCATTGTTGACATGGATTTCTCAACAGAGAAAGATACAGACATTGTCTGTCTTGAAAACTTTCATATTCTCCAGAATTGGCAGAATGCCTAGCCTGGTGCTTAGTGTTCAAAATGTTTCACTAATGATCTTGTCTTTACAGTACTTCTCAGTTCCACTCAGAGGAGTATGGAGACATTGCAGAGTTTCCTAATATAAAATGGGATATGCGTTTGCAATGCAGACAGGCCCTCTGCTCACCTTTGCAGTGAGCATTGTAAGAGGACATGAAAGATTTAGCTCAGAAATGGGGAGGAGGGTAAAGTAGAAAGCTGTCTATCACAAGGCTTTTTCTTACCCCTAAGCATGGATACCAACAGTGCTGTAACCCTTGTAGAGGATTTCTTTCCAGTAGGTGGCAAGCCTTCTGCCAAGATGGAACTGACAGGTAACAACTTGGGCCAATGACTGGTTTTCCCACATTTGTAAATTTCTAGAACGTGCTTTAGAATTCTCAATTTACTCTGTGCATTCTCAGTACTTGGGCATCAGGGCAGGGGGCAGAGAAGGAGGAGGCTTGTCTTTATGGTGAGGTTTTCCATTGACTATGTCCTGTGGGGATGCATCTGCTGGCTAACATCTGAGCCCTTCCATGCCAGGTGGGTTCGGGGTGACCAACCGCCTTCCAGAATTTTTCCCACATGAACTGCATCCTTGGGTCTCCTCGCTTACTCATGAGTTGGCACAATGAGCTGGCATTCTCCATTGCCTGGAAAGCTTTTCCCACATTTCAAATACCTGAGAATCATTGTCCCTGTGTGAATTCTCCCATAGTGACACCAGTTGAAAACTGTCCCAGGAGATTTTCCCACACTGCATGTTTATGCAAGGTTTCACTCCTAGATGGATTCATTTGGGGTCAGTTCATGGCTGAAGCTTTTCCCCACAGTGGCCCTGTGGATCTCACAGTCTCGTTAACTCACATGCTGATCATACTTTGAGACAATCTGAAAGCATAAGTTATTATTTCAAGTGTCCTTCTACTTTATATGTATGAATCCCATTTTTATTTGGCTGATGGCCTAGGCAAATACCATTAGCATTTTGAGCACAGGTTGGCACAACACACGTTTCCATAAAGCGTTTTTTTGAACACACAAATATTACTTTGTCAAAGGCTTTCAAAGCTGCTATTCCCTGGCCAAGCAACCTAGAGCTAAAGCTTCTCAGCTGTTGCTGCTGCTGCTGCTGTGAACTCCTCCTTTGCAGCCCCAAAGCAATCCCTTGTAATAACCAGTAAGCTTAAAGGGAAATGCAGACATGGGGAAGCAATGTCTAGGGAGGAGAGTCTGAATATAAAAACTGTGCAACTAAAAGGTTTTTACAAGTTAATGCAGCTCTTTCCCACTGAGAAAGACTACCTTTAAAAGCTGTCATTTCCTTTGCATTAACTAAAAATGGACACAGCTGTTGCAAGAAATGGGGAGGGAAGACAATAGCTATTATAATGGTCAGGCAAAGTGTATGTGTGCATAAGCTGCTGAAGAAAGTGTAAAGAGGGGCAAGACTGGTGGAAAGATTGCCACAGGGTTGCTGTCAGTTATTATTTATACATCACCATAAATGCATGGCCGTCAAAGTCAACGGCCATCTGACTTAACTGCTACCTAAATGCTGGCAATGTGAGACCTCAGAAGAATGACTCTTCTATTTAATATTTAACCAGATGCTTCCATTTTTGAAAATATACTTTGCTCCTTATGGAGGAGGGAGGGGAGGCTGACTTGCAGTTTCTGTGATGTATGAGCTAATGCTGAGAGTAACAGAAAACCAGTCTTTGTTCATCAAATATCGTTGTCCATATTTCCACCATGTTGGCAAACAGAGCATTTTTCTACAAATGTGAATTACTTCCTATATTATTGCATTCATTAACATCCTGATGAAATAAGCTAAGGTAACTACAATATCTGCACAATGGAGATAAGAAAGCCAAGGCAGGAAGGTTTTACACAATCAGCTCCAGGTCAGGAAAGATGGAGGAAGGGGTGAACCAGAATCTGACTTTTTTGTTAGGGTTTGAATTTTGTAGCAGAATGGAAAGGTCATATTACCTGGACTGATGAAGTCTTTGGGAAGTACCCAGATTACCAAATGGAAACAGAACTGCCAATTACACTCAACACTCTGAGATGTGCTAAGTGGCAATGCCCATGTTACTTGGAGAAAACTGGAGATTTCCCACCTCTCTTCCTTGAGTTCTCCCTCTCCTTGTCTCAGGTACATCCCTTGCCTGTCAGTCATTTCCCATCTTTGCCCTCCACCTCTGGGCCTCCTCCAAGCCGAGACATCACAGCCATGGCTAACCATCCATAGGACAAAGTATTCATGCATCCCATGGCCTCATCTTGAAACTGACTTAGAAGGCCATTAGTCAATCAATATAGTGACCAACAGACACACAGTAAACAGTCACCAAGAGCCTCTGGGGCTCACCTGCCAGACAGACTTCTCTCTCTGTGCATCATGAAGAATTTACTCTCCTTCATGCCTTTCTATTCTGCTTCCGTCTGTGTGTGGCATGTCTTCTAATGGCTCTGTGCTTCTGCCTATGCTGGGGCAGTGGGGGTGGGGGTGGGAGTCTGATGGAAGTGGCCAGCCCCTTGAAAGGCCCTCTATTATCCCAGAGCTGTTATTGTTACAGTTCAACTGTCAAGCTCTTTCTCCCACGTCTCTCACACATCATTTCCTCTTGGGCCCGTATATCTTAAATGAAAAATGTAAGGACATAAGACAGCCTAAGAACAAGAGAGCAACAGCCCCCAAGAAGGAAGACTCTGTTCTTGTTGTTCTTGGTTTACTTTAATCTCACCTTTGGGCCTCTTTAATACATCCCACCCTCCTGAAGGAAAAATAAGAGAGACAGAGAAGAATTGAACAATGAAGCATTTCTGTGCTCCACTCAACACTTCCCCCGCCCCACCATCCCAGACCCCCTAGGGCCAAGAATGACTCCCATGCTTCATAAAATTTCAGATAATATTGAGGGGAGATGTCAGAGTGACTTCACTGGCCCGTACAGACAGCATCTGTATGGGCTCCTAAGGGAGATGGGATCAGGGCACAGGGCAGCCCCTTGTGCTGGGGATAGTATCAGAGGGTCCCATTATCTGCAGAAGGGATGTGAAATTGGAACAGCTCCAGCTGAGAATGCAGCAAGCCACACCATTTACATGAAATAGACGATGCTGGGCCGGCCACAAAGCAGGTTGGCTTTGATCTTGGTGAACTTTTGAATCATGTGTGACTAAAGACTTCTTTACAAAGAATTATTTCAGCTCTCTGAGTTAATGAAAAGCCAGCCTGCACAATTTATGGAAGCAAGAGACCAAGCATTAGAGGGAGGGGGAAAAAAAAGTCATAAAAAAATCCCCAGGAGCCTTTAATGCGACAGTCCTCATGGTCTGTGTGGATCTCTAACCCCACATTTTTCTGTCAGATTTATTGGGTCTTACTGGGATTCATTCTTCTCAGCACTGAGGTTTGTGGAGATGATCTTAGGGAGAAAAATATTATCTGAGGCAAAATGAACAATATCGATGAGACAAAATCAAGAGAGCAAGCTCCTAATTATCAGGCAGGGATCAACCCTGCCTATGCCACTTTACAAAACTGGTATCACTTAAACACTGCCGTAGTACCAGGAGGATTTCATAGGAGTCCCCAATACCTAGGATCAATTGATTGTAACCAATGTAGAAAAAATCCACAAAATCAACCTGCC
Source organism: Ateles fusciceps (assembly GCA_036589455.1). Taxonomy (NCBI): domain Eukaryota; kingdom Metazoa; phylum Chordata; class Mammalia; order Primates; family Atelidae; genus Ateles; species Ateles fusciceps. The sequence continues at coordinate 15,438,242 of JAZHEH010003329.1, forward strand.
ATTTTTATTGTGTGAAATGGATGTGCTTCCTAACTGACTTCATGGTAGACAATATATTCTCAGGAGAAAAGAAATATGGGAAGCTTGGGAAAAAGTGACTACTTAAAAGCAGAGTGCATGTCTCTTCTAAAATGGACAATGTTTGTGCGTGTTGGTCGGGTATTTACTACAGAGCCATCTTCCAGAGAGTGTATCATAGGATACACAAGAAGAGAGAAACTGGAGTAAAAGGGTTAAGATGTGAGTCATCTCAGATGTGGGAAACCATTTCTCACCCAAGGCTAAGCATAATTCACTTTCATTTATCCTTTTCCAAGGTTTTCTTCCAAGAGGTGATTAAAGACAGCAGTGATCTCTGAGAGTCCTTCATTCTTTATGCTGCAGTGATAATAAATCTAAACCTTTTCACTGGTTATCACTTTCAATAAAAAAACATTCTATCCCTAGGCCATCCTCTACACAGTGAGAGGGGAATGTTGGCTTGGATGATGTGCTATAGGGCGGCAACCTGGTGCAGAGGTTTAAAGCTTGGTCTCAGCATCATATCACCATGGTTTGAATCTTCCTAGCCAGTTATCCCCTTTCTGGCTGGGAACTTTGCACTTAGATTTATTCTCTACGTTTCAGTTTCATCATGAGAATAATGACTGTATCTCTCTCTTTAGGTTGTGATAAGGACCAAATGAGATAACAGATAATAAACTCTTTCTGGTACGTAGTAAATCTTTAGTAAATATTAAATGACTTCCTGAAACTAGATGCTTTAGAAAATAGATATGGGTTAGGTCTTTTAAACTTAATTTTAAGCAGTTTTGGAGTTTAAGGAGGAACATGCTATTTAAAAACAGAACAACTAGAATAAAAATAACATCCATTCACTGTTCCAATAAAGCTTTCAATTGAACAAATTCCCAACGGCTATTAATAAGTTTAGCCTGTACCTAGGTGTGAGCATCATGCCAGATAATTTAATGTACATCATTTAATTTTTTTTTTTTTTTTTGAGACGGAGTCTCGCTCTGTCACCAAGCTGGAGTGCAGTGGCACGATCTCAGCTCATTGCAACCTCCGCCTCCCGGGTTCAAGTGATTCTCCTGCCTCAGCCTCCCAAGTAGCTGGGACTATAGGCACATGCCACCATGCCAAGCTAATTTTTGTATTTTTAGTAGAGATGGGGTTTTACCATGTTGGCCAGGATGGTCTCAATCTCCAGACCTCGTGATCCACCCACCTCAGCCTCCCAAAGTACTGGGATTACAGGTGTGATCCTCCGCGCCCAGCCCACCATTTAATTTTAATTTTCAGAATCAACACATGGAGAAGATTATCATGTTGCAGCTTTGAACAACGTTCAGTGACATTATGTGATTAGTTCACAGTTTCAGATGTAGAAAGTATCAAGGCTTGCACTTGAACTCAGAGTTTCCTATTCCAAGTCCAATACTCAATCTAGACACCATATTTCTTTTCCTTTTTACTTCCTAATAGGTCATATTCAAAATTCAAATTATAGGATGCATAGTCTTTGCTAACAATAGCTTATCACATCATAAAATAAAAAGCAGAATCCTACTATAATCTGTCCCTTAGAAAAATATGTAAACTTTGCTGATGAGGGAAAGTAAATTCTGTGCCTCTTGGGTATCCAGAAACAAGCATGAAATTAAAAAATACTAATCATTAAAGGCTGAACTTTAGAGACAAACTAAAAAATAAGTGAGGGAGTTGAGATAAACATCAGAGAGTGCTACTAAATCTTCGAGAAAACAAAGTCAAGATTTGGGGGGTTTATTTGGGGTTTTTGGTGGTTTGGAAAGGAAATTCACAAAAATACCTTCTCTCCTTAAAAGTAACCCATCAATAACCTGTGAATTCTTTTAACTGCTGGTTAAAAGTAAATATTATTAAAGTACCCTGGGGCTGTTTCTTTCTCTTTTCTTCCCTGTCCAACATTCCACAAAATAAAAGGAAGCTAATCTGCAAGTTTTGACCCTCTTCCAATACAACTTTTTAAAAGTAAAAGCTTCCCATGTTGGGCCATATGCATTCACAGCCCATGTTAAGTATCTCTGGGGAAGAGTCTCAAGGTCCCTCCTGGCAGCATAGTGGAAAGTAAGCAGCTTCCATAGAATGAAGCGATGTTTCCATAGACCCATTCCTTCCACTGAAGCCATGATGCCAGTATATTCGTTTTCTAGGGCTGCTGTAACAAAGTACCACAAACTGGTGGCTTAAACAACAGAAATGTGCTGCCCTGCAGTTCTTGAGGCTGGAAGTCTGAATTCACTGGGTCCGCAGGGTTGATTCCTTCTAAGGACTCTAAGAGAAGGATCTGTTCCAGGTCTCTCTCCGTGGCTTGTAGGTGGCCTTTTCTTCCTGTGTCTCTTCACATTGCCTTCCCGCTATGGGTGTCTCTGTCCAGATTTCATATATATATATATATATATATATATATACACACACACACACACACACACATATATGTATATATGTGTGCATATATATATATATATATATATATATGATTATACATATTTAATCTTGAGACAGGGTCTCACTCTGTTGCCCAGGCTGGTCTTGGACTCTGGCTCAAGTGATCCTTCCAGCTCAGTCTCCCAAGTAGCTGGGACTACAGGTGCATACCACCACACTCAGCTACAATTTCACCTTGCTATAAGGATAGAAGTCATATTGGATCAGGAGCCCATGCAACTCCAGTATGATCTCCATTGATGACAGCTGCAATGACCCAAATAAAGTCACATTTGAGGATAAGGACTCTAACATACAAAGTTGAAGTGTGAAGGGAGACGGCTCTGAAATATTGCCTGGAAAAGGTTGGCTCTAGCCACTGAAAGGATGAGTTGAGTAATAGCCAAATACTATCATGCCCATGAACATACTTTCTGAGATTCTTACACACTTAGGTAGTATTATCTCTATAATCACCTTGCAAATTTTTTCCTCTATGTAAATAAACTCTCAAACCACTGTAGTCATGAATTGCAAGATGGCACCCTAACTCTTAAGATGCCTAACCTGTTTTTAGTAGGTGTCTAACTCTCTGAACTCTCTGAACTAAAAGGAGGAAGACACAGGATTGGGGATGGGGGAACCAGTGAAATAACGTTCAAACACATTTCTGTTTGAGTTGCAATCCCTTGCTTAGTAAGACTGACAAATGTTTCCCACTGGGTACTAAGGTTTAGGGCTTACTCTATCATCTCATTTACATACCATTCAGAGTGTGTCAGTTAGCCTTGGTGTGGCCTTCTCTGGATACTTTTCTGGGAACTCTTCCTCTGCTCCCCACTACCAGAATGAATTGTCTGTCTTCACCTGACCTCCGCAACATTTTGTGTTATTCGCCATGGTTATTGTTGGGCTCCTGATGTGCCTCCTTCAACAGACTGAAATTCTTGATGAAAGACACCATACTTAATCACTATAGCCACGGTACAAAGAATAGTAAACATGTGTTAAAGGAAAGGAGTTCAGTAAGTATTTGCTGAATTAAAGTTGGATAAAAATGGACCATCTTAAGAGTTGGCCGGCCAGGTGCGGTGGCTCATGCCTATCATCCCAACACTTTGAGAGGCTGAGGCAGGAGGATCACTTGAGCCCAAGAGTTTGGGACCACCTTAGAAAATATGGTAAGATCCTGTCTCTACAAAAAAATAAAAAGAGTCTGTGACCACCTAATTGTCCCTTCTGAATAAGAGGCACAGCCATCCCCCATTTCTTCTGAGGAGACCACAGAGGGAAGAAGCAAGAAGGGTCCCGAGCCGCACTGAGACTGCTATCCACCACGCGGACTGGTTCCGGCTGTTTGCACGAGTCCTTTGCTGGGCACACACAAGTGACATATCAAAATGCACAGACCACAGGTGACTCCCTTCTGAAGATGAAATTAGATACTTTGAGCCTTTTTAAGCCAAAAGTATGATTGTTAAATCTTGTCTTCCTTTATTTTGAACTAGCTTTGCTGAATCTCTGGACAAAGCTGATAGTAAAAAAAAAAAAAAAAAAAAAAACTGACACAAGTACAGAAAACCAAACACCGCAGGTTCTCACTCATAGGTGGATGTTGAACAATGAGAACACATGGGCACAGGGAGGGGAACATCACACACTGGGGTCTATTGGGGGGGATGGAGGGCTAGGGGGAGGGACAGCAGTTGGTGGGGGAGGCTGGGGAGGGGATAACATTGGGAGAAATGCCTGATGTAGGTAACGGGTGGATAGAGGCAGTAAACCACCATGGCATGTGTGTACCTCTGCAACAATCCTGCAAGATCTGCACATGTACCCCAGAACTTAAAGTACAATTAAAAAAAAAGAAGTGTGTATCTTTTTCCAGTAGTTTCTCTCCTATGAGAATTTCTCTGTGGCATTTACTGCTATTTTATTTGGGCACATTTATTTGATTTCTCCCACAAGGACTCTATCGGCTGGCATTAGGAAATCTTAGAAATGTGTTTACTACACCAAAGACTCTTGAAATTGAATCCTGAAGATGATCCAAATCTAAAGGCACTGTTATTTTATTAATGCAACTCTGTTTTCTCTAAATTTGCTTTTGTGAAACTAAATTCTTCCAGGAGTTAGGACTGGGTTGGGAGGGAACAAACAAACTTAGGTTAACTCCTTATCAACTATAAATGCTGCCAAGAAGGGAAAAGTTGCCTTTATTGAGTTCCTATCTCTGAGCTGGCTTAGCACATGGCTGAGACTTTGGCAGCCCTGAATACTGCCTTCCAAAGTTTTGTCTTCACGTGTCCTCTTGAGTCACCTTGCATTCAAATTCAAGACCTCAGTGGGAAGAGTTTAGGGAGGTGTCCCAGGATCCCAGGACAATGTGATCTGTCTAAAGAGTTCAACTTAGTCCTAATTTGGTGACATTCTTCAGACTGCAAAAGAAAGAAGAATTCCTTTCTTATTTGATGGGATTTTTTATCAGAAAAACGCCAAGTACTTGAGGGAAAAAAAAAGAATTCCCATCACCTATTATCTGTTTGGTTCTATATGTGCACCTTTCTGGGGCTGTACGATCCAGCCTTCACCTTGGGAAAAGAAAAGGCAGCTATTATTATTGAACGAGCCCATGGCAGTGCGGATGAACCTCCCTCCTGCTCCATGGGAGATGGTGTCAAGAGTAGGTGTACAACCAAAAGATGGAGAACGAAGCCCCTTAGCACCATCACCCCTCCCCACTCTCCCATCAAACTCTAGTGGCCCCTCCTAACCTTTAGTACCACTGTCCTGAGCTCTACGAGCCACTCTTACTGAGCCAGACTCTGTCCAGGGAGGAGATGAGCTATTGTTTTGTTTCTCTTTCTGAAGAAAACAGTTTTTGTTGGAGGGGGATCTGTACAGTGGTGAGAATGCAGTATGAAATGTGCCTCCTCCGTGGGCCATGAGGAAGATGACTCATGTTCCCTTTCCATTTAAATCCAAAGATAGATGAAAAGAATTTCTCTTACAACTCTGAATAGCTGGCATGTGGGATCAAGTTGTGGATGCATTAAGCCAAATGCAATGTAATGGATAAAAATTGTAAAATCTTTCAGTGTCTTTCCTTGCCTTGTAGGATATCTAAACCTCACCCTATCTTTCAGCATCCTAGAGTCCTATCCATCACGACCTCATCCTTCACTCTCACACCACTGCATTCCGCTAAGCTTTGTGCTGTCAAGCTTCCTTCCTCCTAACACCATTCCTGCTCTCCCTGCTTCTGCTGTTAATCACCATAGCTTGCCCTCTCCGTTATTGCTTTGAAGACCTGCTAAATTATGTGTCACAGTCTTGTCATAGCCACCTTCTCAAACTGTTTTATTATTTTTTAAAGAGCCTTGCTCATGCTGAAAGACAGACTTTCATTCCTTCTCTTTCTTTTTTAACATCAGATGTTGGACTCAAAGACCTTACCACAGTTGCTCTCAGTTCACTTGAAACATTAAACCTGAAGCCAGTTGTGTTGAATGGGTTCATAGGTTTCCTCCTCTAACATTTTTCCCTTCCTATAAAGTAACATCAGCCTGAAATTTCTCCCAAATAAGTTCTTTCCTGGAGGGCTTTTCTAACTGGCCTAACTTTTTGAAGCTTGCATGAGTGGCTGCAGATGCACTGGGTATAGTTCAGTTTTGTTGAAAGTGGTGTTATCAGCTCTTCTTGGCCTTCTAGGCCTTCTAGGTGGTGATCAAAAGGGCACTCAGAAACTCTAAAGGTGAGAGGCAGTTTGAAGAACCAGGCTCTGCACGTTCTGCTGTGAACCTGGGCCCACCAGGTTAGTGGAGTTAGGAATCACATGGGTGGGGGGAACTGCCTTCAAAAAATGGGCTGGTGTGGCTGGGCACGGTGGCTCACACCTGTAATCCCAGCACTTTGGGAGGCTGAGGCGGGCAGATCACGAGGTCAGGAGTTTGAGACCAGCCTGGCCAACATGGTGAAACCTCGTCTCTACTAAAAATACAAAAATTAGCTGAGTGTGGTGGGGGGCACTGTAATCCCCAGTTACTCAGGAAGCTGAGGCAGGAGAATCATTTGAATCCAGGAGGCGGAGGTTGCAGTAAACCAAGATTGTGTCATTACACTCCAGCCTGGATGACAGGGCAAAACAACTCCGTCTCAAAAAAAAAAAAAAAAGCGCTGCTGCAAACTTAGCATCTTCTAGTTCAACACATTTTAAAATAACCCAGTTCCTACAGATAATTCATTAATGGTACAAATATCTGAAACTATTCTGGCCCCTTGACAGGACAGGGGACATGTCTAATTCATCTTTGTATCCTTAGCATGTAGAAGAGACTTGATATAGATGCAAAAAGAGTGATTGAATTAATATAAATAACTGCAGTTGCACATTATAAGTCATCTAATCCTTGGTTTGGGGATGAAGGTGATCTTTATCAATTCCCAATTAATTTCAATTACTTCTCAATTAATAAATGGGGATCGTCCATGTATTCGTTTCCTATGGCTGCTATAACAAATTACCACAAACGTAGTGGCTTAAAACAACTCAATTTATTATCTTCCAGTTCTGGAAGTCAGAAGCCCAAAATCTGCTTCAGGGGCAAAAATCAAGGTGTTAGCAGGGCTGTACTTTTTCTAGAGGTTCTAGGGGAGAGCAAGTTTCCTGGACTTTTTCAGCTTCTAGAGGCTACTCACATTCCTGGGCTCATGGCTCCTTCCCCCATCCTCAAAGCATGCCACTGCAACCTCTGCGTCTGTTCTTAAGTCTTCTCTCTCCCACTCGGAGCCCCCTGCCTCCCTCTTAGGATTACACTGGGCCACTTGGATAAGCCAGGATAATTGCCTTATCTCAGGATCATTGGCTTAACCACATCTGCAAAACCTCTCTCATCATATTAAGTCACATATTCATGGGTTCTGGGGATGAGGATGTGATCTTTTTTTGAGGGGGGGACATGATGTAGTCTACCACACTCCATGTAAAACCTAAGTTTGTTCTGTCACACCTCTGCTGAAGATTTTCCAACTCTCTTCTTACTGTACTTCAGGAGAAAGTTAGAGAACACAGTGCCCTTCAAGAACCCACTCTCCCTACTTCTCTGGTAGTTCAAAGTTGCTGTTAAGACCACAGATTCAAAGTCCAGCAGCTCTGAGTTTTTGTAAGCAATGAAATTTTGGGCAAGTTACTTGACCTAACTTTTGTTTTCTCATTTAGAAGTGAGAGAAGTTACCAACTGTCCTACAGAGTTAATAGTGAGGATTAAATGACTTAAGCATGTAAGTATAGCCCAAAACTGAGTCCCTGGTACATAAAAAAGGCAATAAATGGTAGTTAGTTATATAAATACTCTAGCACATTACCATTATTGATTTAGTCAAGTCAGTATCTATTTGTTGGGCAGCTACTATGTGCCAAGCACTGTTCTAGCCAGTTGGGATACACCAGTAAATAAAAGAGACAAAGGTTTCCACTCTCATAGAGTTCACATTCTGATGGGAGATACACACAGAAGAAACAAAGAAATAAATAATAGGGCAAGCTAGACAGTGGTACACATTTTAGAAAAATTTATAGAAGCAAAGTAAAGGAAATTGGGATGCCGGGGGTGGGAGGACATTGGTGCAATTTGAAATGTGGAAGGAGGTCAGTGTATCCCACCGATTAGTGACCCGCGAGCCAGAGACTGAAGTGAGTGAGTGGGTAGCATTCTGGGCAGACGGAAGAGCAAAATCCTTAGGAGGGGATGATGGTGCATTGCAGGAGCAGCAGGAAGGCCTCTGTGGCTCAGTGAGCAAGGGCAAGAATAGGTCAGTCTGAGTGGAAGATGCTACTTAAATCAACTTTTGGGGAAGTGATGAGGGTTCCCAGGGCCTTTTAGGACACAGGAGAGACTCTGGCTTTTACTCTGAATGAAATGGGGAGTCACTGTGGGGTTTGGAACAGATGACTGGCAGGACCTGACTTGGGTTGGCTGCTGTGTTTGGAATCCATTGCAGAGAGGTGAGGCTGAAGGCAGGGAGACAGGTAGGAGGCTGTGGTTACAATACAGAAAGACCAATCATTCCCCAAACCTCAGCATCAAGTAATATAATATATCCGTGTGATATGACTTGGTTGTGTCCCCACCCAAATCTCATCTTGAATTGTAGCTCTCATAACTCCCACGTGTTGTGGGAGGGACCCAGTGGGAGATAACTGAATCAAGGGGGGCAGTTTCCCCCATACTGTTCTGGTGGTAGTGAGTAAGTCTCACAAGATGCCATGATTTTATAACGGGTTTCCCCTTTCTCTTGATCCTCATTTTCTCTTATCTGCTGCCATGTAAGACATGGTTTTACCTTCCTCCCGGATTGTGAGGCCCCCCCCTAGCCACATGAAACTGTGAGTCAGTTAAACCTCTTTTTCTTCATAAATTACCCAGTCTCAGATACGTCTTCATTAGCAGCATGAAAACAGACTAATACGCCATGTAATACACTTGCATATGTAGCCCCTGAATCTAAAATAAGAGTGGAAAAATGTTCAAAGATATGGTAATACCTCACACCAGGGTGGTCACAGCAGAGGAAATGAGAAGGGCTCAGATTCCATACATTTTGAAGATAGATCCAACAGAATTTCTTGGTGGACTGGATGTGAGATGTTAGAGGGAGAAGTGAGAGACACTCTTGCTCTACAATATAGACGAACACTGGAAACATTATACTAAGTCAAAGAAGCCAGACAGAAAAGGCCACACATTACATAATTCCATTTATATGAAATGTCGAGAATAGGCAAATCTATGGCTATGGAAGGTAGGTTAGTGCTTGCCATGGCCAGGGGGATGGACAGAACACAAAATGATTGCTAACGAGGAAAGGGAGTGATGAAAACGTTCTGGAGTTAGACAGTGGTGCTGCTTACACAACATTATGAATGTACTAAAAGCCACTGGACTGTACACTTTAATTAAAATGGTGAATTTAAGGTTCTGTGAATTTCACCTCAATAAAGAAAAGTAACTCATAGTATTCTGATTTGAGCAACTGGCAAAATGGAGTGACCATCAACTGGGGTGGGAAGGCTGTTGAGGGAGCAGAACACACAGGGAAAAACTAACAGTTTAGTTTTGAACAGTTTGAATACATAGGTAAACGTGTGCCATGGTGGTGTGCTACACCTATCAACCCATCACCTAGGTATGAAGCCCAGCATGCAGTAGCTATTTTTCCTAATGCTCTCCTCCCCCTGCCCCAACCCCCAGCAGGCCCCAGTGTGCATTGTTCTCCTCCCTGTGTCCATGTGTTTTCATTGTTCAGCTCCCCACTTAAAAGTGAGAATATGCAGTATTTGTTTTTTTCTATTCCTGTGTTAGTTTGCTGAGGATAATGGCTTCCAGCTCCATCCATGTCCGACATTTTGAATTTGAAGGGTCTATTAGGTACACAAATAGAAATGTTGACAAGATAGTTTTGGATGCAAGTTTTGAGTCTGGAACGGTATTTAGCTAGAATATCTAGATTTGAGAGCTGTTGGCATAGCTCTTAGTCAAATTTCTGTCTTAGTCTGTTTATGCTGCTATAACAAAACACTTGAGACTGGGTAATTTATGAAGAACAGAAATGTATTTCCTCACAGTCTGTTGGCTGGGAAGTTTAAGATCACAGTGTCAGAAGGTCTGGTTGTCTAGTGTAGGCTGCTCTCTGCTTCCTGCAGAGATGGCGCCTTGTGGCTGTGTCCTCCAGAAGGGAGGATCCCTGTGTCCTGACGTGGCAAAAGGTCTCGAGACTGAATGAAATCACTAAGGCATGACTGCAGAAAGGAGAGCCCCAAGGATTGTACTCCTATAAACTCTGAAGTTAAGAACTTAGGGAGAAAAACAGGAACCAGCCAAGAAGATTGAGAAAAGGTATCCAGTGAATAGGAATAAAGCCAAGGAAGATTATTATTATCTTCTATCACTCTCCCAAGCTCACCTTCTTCATGATACATGAAGATCCCAGACAGTGCCATGGTATGCTGTATCTTAAGGTGGCTTCCTATATGCTGTTCTCTCTCCCTAGAATGTGCTTTCTCCTTTCTTTTGTTTTTCTCTTTTTTTAAGACAGTCTTACTCTGTTGCCCAGGCTACAGTGCAATGGTGTGATCTTGGCTCACTGCAACCTTTACCTCCCAGGTTCAAGCGATTCTCCTGCCTCAGCCTCCTGAGTAGCTGGGATTACAGGCGCATGCCACTGTGCCTGGCTAATTTTTGTATTTTTAATGGAGACAGGGTTTCACCGTCTTGGTCAGGCTAGTCTGGAACTCCTGACCTCGTGATCCACTCTCCTCGGCCTCCCAAAGTGCTAGGATTACAGGCATGAGCCACCGTGCCCAGCCATCTCCTTTCTCAGCTGGTTAACTCCTTCTCATCCTTCAAGTAACACCACTCTCAAGAAGCCCACCTTTCCCTTCTATCCTGATTCAGATGCCCCGTCTTTATGCTTCCACAACATCGCCTTATCTCAGGTTCCTTGGCTTAATCACATCTACAAAACTTCTTTTACCACTTTGAGTCACATATTCATGGGTTCTGGGGATGAGGATGTGATCATATGCCAGGGGGCCATGATGTAGTCTACCACACTCCATGTAAAACCTAAGTTTGTTCTGTCACACCTCTGCTGAAGATTTTTCCAACTCTTTTCTTACTGTACTTCAGGAGAAAGTTAGAGAACACAGCACTTTCACAACCCTGGGAATAATTTACCATAGCCCTTATCCTGCTGAACATGTCACCCAGCTTACATGTCAGCCTCCCCCAGGAGACTCAAAGACAAGGGTATGTCATGACAGCATGCTTAGCACTTAGTCCAGGATTCTGCATGTAGAAAATACCTTTACAATATCCACTGAATGAAAAACAAATATAGAGATGCCTTACTTCACTCAGTAGACATGTTCATAAGAAGTTAATGCACATCAAAGTGCTAAGGAATTTGTTATATTCATAATCCTCTGTTAAACATATTGGGTGGGAATGTTACTTAAATCAACTCTGTGGAGGGTTATTTTATAAGGCAAAGAATTCTATTATACCACCAAAAAAATCCACCTTCAAATCATCTGTTATTACAAGCTATGATTTCTGTACAAATATTTGGAATTTATATACCATTCTACTAAAATTAATTTGAAGAGTTGCTTTTATCTTGTGTTTTTATGTATATTTTTAAATATATAATTATATCTAGATGTTTGGGGTAAAAGAAAAATCTAAAAACAACTGCCAGAATATTTGCAAATAAAGTTTTCCATCTTTAAAATGGGGAGCTGGGACTAGCACATGCTATAATGTCTCCTAGGAATGCAAACTGTCAAATGAAGAATAGTTAAAATTATATACAGGTATTTTAATGAGAATCAAAACACTGTGTTTAAGACTTTGCATTCAAAAAAAGAGAAGCCTGCAAAAATTTTTTATCACATGAGGGAAATACTCAACTTTAAGAAATTTTGTAATCTTATTAAAGGAAACATAAACTCTGACCCCTCAGTCGTGCTTAGAAAAAGTAATTCCATATGTTTATTACATTAGGAATGGTAATTATGTCAGAGGCCAAACATGCAGAAAACAGGCAAAGTCCAACGGAAAGCCACCTCATGATCACTTCTTTTCCCTTTGCATTAATTTGTGACAATGAGAGAAGATCCCAGTAAAGGGATCTTCTGGGATCCCATAAGAGTTGGTGACTTATGGGACTAGGAAGAGATCAAAATATTGGATCTGCCTTTTAAAGGAAAAATAAAACTATAGCGGAGAATTGCAACAAAATACTTTTAAGTGTGGCCTGGCATTGCCTTAGTACCTGCTAGCAAGCCTTCCAGATGCCCTGGCTTGCAGGCCCATTCTCCTGTTTCTACTTTGCTACCTTTGACGTCTGAGGAGTGTCTGGCAAGAGAAATACCATTTTACAACTCGGATTTTCATCTAGATTTGCACCGAGCAGAGCTCAGTTACAGGCTGACTCTAGGAGTATTCCACACTTCTTTCCACCTCTTGAGATTTACCAAACATCATTCAATGAGGAATCGGCCAGCTAAGCCCAAAGCGCGTCCTAAGAGTGTTAGGTTACTACCTCGGTGTTTACTGAGTGGGACCTAGTGTAATCTTTCTCAATAGAAAGCTTGTCTTTCTGACAGACCGTAAGAGAGAGGTCTAACAGGAACGAAAGGAGAACACTGCAAATCAGCCTCACCGATCTCCCACCTCCTGAATACCTTGCTCAGGCCTGGGCCACGTGCACCACAACAGCAGCCGGGGATGCCCAATTGTGCCGCCACTAGAGGATCTATTTGTACTTGTCAATCACTGGACTGAACTCGCAGTTTTAAAACTGCTGCAGGCCAACCCATTCACAAATATGGCTTCTCCTGAGCAAAAACATGCAAAGTGATGTCATCTTCTTAGAGCAGCTATTTTTCAGGGCTTGCAAAGAATGCAAGGCTTGGGCCTGTGGTAGGCTGGTGCACCGACTAAGCCTTTGCACCTAAGAACACATCTGAGGACACCTTTTCCTTAATGTTGAGGACGAACTTGCTTAACCCCCTCCGACCCACATCTCTCACTAGATTTCAGGCTCCAAGTCTGTCAGTTAATTTTCCTGTCAAGCGTATTTTTTTTTCCTATACAGCATGTGTATAAACAATGGGCAAAATATACAGCTGTCAGGAAAACATATGTGAAAACATGTCATTAGAAACACTCACTCCTCAGGCGGGAGTATAGCCCTGAAACTTGATAACCTGCCTGGAGCACTTTAGAGCAGCAGTCACACGCTTTTGTGACATGGAAATTTAGCTGTCCTGTCATCCTGGGAGAGCTCCAGATTCAAACCAATCGTCAAGAAAAATTGGGTCTACTTTTAGAGCCTCAGGGTCATTATGCTTATGTCTTCTGCAGCCTCTGCTCTAAAAATCACTCTTTTCTAAAACTGAGTATATATATAACCCCATCTCTACTATAGATATAAAACCCAATCTCTACCATATATATATATACACACACACACACACACACACACACACACACACTATATATATATAAAACCCTATACTATTTATATATACACATGTTTTTATATATATACATATATATAAATAGTATAGGGTTTTATATATATAGTATGCGTGTATATATATAGTAGAGTAGTATATATATATAGTGTGTATATATATTATACTACAGTATAAATAGTATAGACTATATATAGAAGAGATGGGATTATATATTAGAGATGGGGTTTTATATATATATGTAACTGAATTTATATATATATATACAGTCAAGATGAGGTTTTATATATATAGTAGAGATGGGGTTTTTATATATATATAATTGAATACCTGTACCTGCCTGGAGCACTTCAGAGCAGTAGTACATATATATAGTAGAGATGGGGTTTCACCATGTTGCCTAGGCTGGTCTTGAACTCCTGGGCTCAAGAGATCCACCCACCTTAGCCTCCAAAAGGGCTAAGATTCCAGGCATGAGCCACAGCGCCCAGCTCCCCAAACTGAATTTTAATGCATGTTGCCTCATCAACAAGGAGCATAAACCATGTCTTACACAATCATTCCTTCCATCTCCCAGCACGTGAGCTCCATGAGGGCAAGAACTTAACTCAGTGCCTGGCAAAGGTTAGGGCTGTATTTTTAAGTTAATAAATGCATACATCATACTAACTTAAGTCAACCTTAAAATATTTCTCAGGGTTTCAATATTCCAAAAGTTTATTCATGAGAGAGCCACAGAAATACTGCAATCTTTTTACATGAATCTGGCAGTATCATCAAATTGCTAGGACTCCCATGAATTCTTGCCTCTCCTGCTAGAGTTCCCACTCTTTACAAAAGGATCCAGGTTTCGTGTGTCTTTTTTTAAACCCCCTCAGAGCCTAACACTAGCTGCAACCAATTCTGGTATTGGCTAGGAGGCAATATTTCACCTCCAAAATATTATGAATGATGAATAAATTACAAATTCTACCACATTTATTTTAGGTTGGGATAAACTTTATCTCCACACAAGAAACTTGTGGAGAGAAATGAAACAATGAAAACAAGAACAAGCAAAGTAAATAACAGACTTGTTTTTAACTTGTTTAAATTTGTTTTTAACAAATTTATACTTGGCAAATGGGTTGTTGCTTCTCCATTTTACCCCAAAGTAATAAGAGAGAATTTCCCTTAAAAAATGCAATAAAATGTGCTTTTCAGTCATTTCTGTTGCTCTTTTTTTCTGTTAGTCTCAACTGATGAATTCTTTGCTACAAGAAAAAAAGGCTTCAAGGACCATCACTATTAGTTTTTTGATAACCTGCATTTGACAGAGTATTTAAAGTATTTATCGGTACAGGTAAAAATCATAATAGCAATTGCAACTCTTATTTAAACAATCTGAAAAGAATTTTCATGTTCATTTTTGTCCTAGGAAAATAACCATAGAATTTACTATTTCTAAAAGAAAGGGAGCAAATGATTTTCTTTTCTAATTTATCCAGAAATCTTTCTATCAGTATACCACTTAAAATTTAACATTCAGTACAAATTATGTCACTGTAAATACATATATAAAGTCATGATGGTGTATTTAAAAGGAAAAAAAAAGAGAACTTAGATATTCTTAATAGAGTCTAGCTCTTTAAAGGAGACAGCTTGGAAGGAAATCCTTAATTTTTTTGTGCAGTCTACCCTAGCAACCCAGTAACTGGTCACTATTGAATAGTATGTCATACATATGACATAATAATATATCTAACCTATAGCACTTATCATATTTTATGTGATATAGTTCATGTATTTTGTCTATGTCTCCTCCATTTTCCCCACCCAAAGTGGATTGAGCACTCATCAAAAGATAAAGCTAACTGTGTCATATTCACTTTCTTTATTCCAAGCACCTAATATTGCATTAGAATAATAATTATAGATCCTTGATAAATACCTGATGACTAAACAGGTAAGTGAATAAACTAAGGTGATTCAATTAATGCTAAAAAAGATATTTTCTGAAACTTCTTTCTAAACCACCTTCAGAACCACTTTTGCAAGGCATCCAAAAAAATGCTTCTCATAACTTCTTAGTGACACCTCATGGGTAAATTAAAATTATATTTCATGCTTCATTTACAAGACATGATTGGGAGGTTTCCATGGAGGAATTTATCTTTTCCCCTAAAAGGATGAAATTCATTGAGAATATTCAATAGACCATGTTTCAGGATCTAAAGGCAGCCTTGGCACCAGAATGCGCCTTCCCAAGGGACAACCATGAGGTAGGCCATACTAATCTTTATGATTTTTATCATCATTTTATCTCTACACCTCATAGGAAAAAATGTTTACCATTATTCTGAAATTAGCTGAACTCAGCAGTGACCAAGCCATACTATGTTATTCATGGAAAATACAAGTATAGCCAAAAACACTAATGGAGCAATGTGTGTGTATCCATGTCAGCTCACCTCCAACTCTAAGAGAGACTACTGAGAACTTATACGTGATCAATCCATCCCCATTCATGAACAATATAATTTTTAAAATCCATGTTAACCTCAGCAGCAGAGTTTTCATATTAAGGTAGAATTCCCTGTGTGCCTCAAATGAGGGGGTTATGTCTCAATTCCATCACAGCCCTTGGCAGGAATACCTTTTCAGGGAATTAGGAATAGGCAAACCCAGCTCACTGCTAAGAAAAGTCCCCTTTGTGGTACCTGTCTGAGCACATGGATTTTCATAGAACGTGACAGCGGTTTTCATAGAGAATTATACAGAGAGTTCATAGAGAAGAACAGTAGAGTGTAACCTAATAGACCATATTAGCATATATTTTGTGTGTATAATATACACCTGCATATTAGATTATACTCTAATCTAATATACTAATGGCAGAGGTCAAACTGAAACTCATAAGATGGAAAAAAACTGGCTTTCTAATGAAATCCAATATAAAATCAACCAAAGATGACAGAACACAAACCCATCTACACATATGCACATATATCTCTGTACATACACACAGGTGCATGCGTGCAAACACACACACACACACACACACACACACACAACCCATAGGGGCTATACCTGACTCATATGATGGCTATCTATCTCAACATCTTGACTCCTTGAATTTTTTTTTTTTTTTTTTTTTTTTTGAGACGATGTCTCACTCTGTTGCCCAGGCTGGAGTTCAATGGTGTGATCTCAGCTCACTGCAAACTCTGCCTCCCAGAGTGAAGCAATTCTCCTGTCTCAGCCTCCTGAGTAGCTGGGATAAAGGTACCTGCCACCATGCCTGGCTAACTTTTATATTTTTAGTAGAGACAGGGTTTCACCATGTTGGCCAGGCTAGTCTCAAACTCCTGACCTCAAGTGATCTGCCCGCCTCGGCCTCCCAAAGTGCTGGGATTACAGATGTGAGCCACTTCAACCGCCCCCACTTGAATTTTTAAGAAGACCACATTTAGGGGCTGAAGGGAGGATGCAATTAGTATTTCTGCAGTGTCAGAGACCTTGTTAGGCAAGTCATTAACACTAAATCACATTCACCTTCCAGTATAAGCAATGTTGAATCTGGCCTCTGTAATCTTTGCTTATACTGTCCCCATAATGTGGAATATTCTTTTCCTCCCTCTTCATTGAGGTAATGCCTGATCTTCTTTTAAGATCTGGCATTCAAGCCCCAGGCATCACCCTCTGGAGAGCATTCCCTGATGTGCCACCACCCTTCAGTGTGGGGCTAGGTAATCATCACCATACTCTCATAATGCATCTCTCTAGCCCAGGACTCACCATTCTAGACCCTAACAATCTGCTCCTGGGCCTCCCTCCTCTGTTGAACTATCATCAGGAATTTTTGGCCTATTCATCTTTGCATCAACAGGTATTATGCCTGACACTTGAAGGGAGTTCAAGAAATGTTTGTTGATATGGTGTGACTCTCACCTTGAATTGTAATAATCCCCACGTGTCAAGGGCGGGACCTTGACAATTATGAAGATAATTGAATCATGGGGATGATTTTCCCCATCCAAAATGTTTACCATTATTCCAAAATTAGCTGAATTCAGTTAATTTGTTCTTGTGATAGTGAGTGATGGTTTTCTAAGGGGCTTCCCTCTTTGCTCAGCACTTCTCCTTCCTTCTGTCATGTGAAGAAGGATGTATTTGCTTCCCTTTATGCCACGATTGTAAGTTTCCTGAGATCTCCCCAGTCATGCTGAATTGTGAGTCAAACTTCTTTCGTTTATAAATTGCCCAATCTCAGGGATGTCTTTATTAGCAGCATGAGAATGGACTAACGGACTAATACATTTGTTCAATAAATAAATGGATTAATTTCTTAATTTATTTAATATAATCAGTACCTCTGGTATTATTTTTCCTGACTGAAGGGAGAGGAAACTGAAGTTGCAGAATTGTTTAACTTGCCCAAATTCACATAATTCCTAAGGCAGAGTCAGGATTCACATTCTGAAATAATCCTATAGGCAATCATTTTTCTTTTGCACCAGATTAAGAGATTGGAAGCAAAGATGAAGAGAGTTAACTCTTATAAATTATCACAAGTAGCAAGAAGCACTGATCTCAAAGACAAAGGCCCACACAGTGAAAGCCTCTTCGATCAGGAGGCTCTGTTTCCCTCATCATCAATTCTCCTCCCAGAAACACTTGGCACCTTTAGCTAACGTTTGATGTTGATGGTCTAAGGTAACTAAACATAAGAGTCAGTAGTAAGCACGAGTTCAAAATTCCAAGAAAATCAAACCCCATTATTGTAAAGAAGAAAGAAGGCTTTCTGGGTTTCTTTAATATCCAGGTGTTATTTTGTTTAGCCACAGAGTACAATGTTCCATTCCTGAGGTATTCTGATATAAAAGTTAACACGAACATCTTCACGTTTCAAGACAGTAAAGACATTTCTGTCTCCTTATTCTCTCCAAAATTACCCCAAACTGTAAGTAGGATAAGAAACAGAAACACAAACTTGCTACTGAAGCTATCTTCAATAGCATTAGGAGACACCTATAACCTTATGCTATAATATACAAATGCAGAAAGAAGATGGACCAACAGGGTGCAAAAGGGTCAAAATAATGTCTCAATGGCACTATCAATGAGAAGCAAGCTAAGTCACCATGTGAAACTCTGGGAATGTTCAGACACTGGAAACGTCAAGATGGCATGGGTGAGGAGAGAGGGTGAAAACAGGGATTATTGGAAATCTGAGTTAGAGACAGTTATAACTCCAGGTTCCCTCTCTACCTGCTGACAACCCTTCCCCCACTGGAGGTAGGTAGTATGGTCTCTGGAGAAATGGAACTCAAGAGACTCCTGAAACAAAGACACAGACACTCAGGAGGACATCAGACTAAATACTGAACAGCGTTACTCCAAACTCCCTTTCCCACCTCCTTCTGAACATCAGCAACCAAGCTTAAAAGCCTTAGGCAGGAAATTAGAGGATTTTCCTCAGAGGTACAATTCCATTGAAAAGATCTATAGATACCTTTAAGTTACATATGAAAGAACAGTTAGAAACTAGATCCCATTACAGGGAAGCAACACCTATACACAATTTCAATCAACTTTTTAGTAGACTACTTTTTACACATTAAAAGGCAGCCAATAATCACTAGACATTTGAGAAAAAGCTTCCAAGAGAAACAAGAGAGACACAAAATAAATAAAAGGGAATTCAGAGATTCTCTAAGAAGAAAATTTCAAAGAACTCTTGAAACAAGAACAGGTTACTATATAAGGGGAATAAACATGGAATAAAGACTTCTTGAATATTAAAAATAGCTAAATAGTTTTAGTCAGCAAAAAATTAAAATGTCAGGTAAAAACATCTCCCCTAGAGTAGAACAAAAAATTTAAAAAGACACATAACAGATAAGATACAGAATTTATTCTGGAAGTTCAATTTCCACAAAGGAAAATCCCACAAAGAGAGAATAGAGAACATGACAAAAAGAAAATTACAAATAAATAAGATAAATTTCCCAGACTCCAGATTCGAAGGGCTTACATGAGTGCCCAGTGTAATAAACAAAAAAGTACCCACCAAGACATATTTTCATTAATTTTTCATGATACTAGCAAGAAAGAGATCTTAAAATCTTCCAGAAAGGAAAACAGACACATACAAAGGACTGGGAAACACAATGATATCAGACTTTTTAATATCAGTATTAGAAGCAATTTTAGGCCTGAAAATGCATGAAAAGAAATTTTAAGAATCCTGTATCTTGGCAAACCATAAATCAAGTGCAAGAAAGAAATAAAGACAGTTTAAGATATGCAAGTCTCAAGAAAATGTTTTACCCATGGACTTTTTTCCTCAAAATATTACCAGAGGATACATTTCACCAAAATGCGGGGAATAAAGCCAAAAGAGAAGGAGAAATGGGATGGGGAAAACAGATGATGCAACAGTCAGGAGCCAGGCAGAGGGAATTCCCAAAGTGATAGCCAGGCAACAGGCCCAGAGAATGACAGTCCTTTTTGGAATGGAAAATGAAATAATTATTAACTGTAGAAAGAGCAAAAAGTTCTTAAATAACAGGAAAAAGAGTTATGATATATTATTTGGCATAGCTGATATATCACTAAATATGAATTTAATCCCAATTCTGATACTTTTGTCCATAATGGCAGGTTCTGTAGGACACAGTAGTAGCGCTGGTCACCACAAGCCAACAGCAGAATGACTAGGGAGAGAATATGGGGACAGCCATGAAGCTCCCAAGCCTTTGGTTATATTTCCTTTAAAAAGGCTTACTAAATATTATTTGCATAATTTGACAAGTAAATCAATGAGCCTTAGAATTGAATCAACTATACGTGTATTTCCCTTTCTGCCAAAGACAGTTTCATTAAGTGTGCAAACATCAGACATGCAGAATAAAAGATGATTTGTAGAAGCTATTCCTCAACAATCCTAAAGTTTATTTCAATTTGTTATACTTTTTTGACATGCCATCCAATTTCTTTAACTTCTAAAAAAAAAAAATATGAAGAGCTATGTTTTATTAAGGGTGTATTTTGAGCTATTTTACAAATATCTATTTTTATCCTTATTCACCATCTTATAAAGTAGAAATTATGACTATACATACATTCATTTAAAATAATTGGTTGAAATATAAAAGTAGTCAAATGATTAATTATATAAAAATGAGTATTTCCAGATATAAAGGTTTTTGTTTGTATGAGTCATCTTTGCACATATTAAGCTGTTTTGGTACCCTTCATAAGTTTCTATGCATTTTTGCAGGTTTTTTAATTTGAAGAGCAACCCAAAATGTTATGGATATTTCTGGATTTTGGTTCATTTTTCAGATCTTTGATTTTTTTACATATTTGATTTACCTTTAGCCAGTTCTGTCTACTCTGTCTAGCAATATATTTTGTGAGTTTTACATTTTTATCTCCAGCTCTACATGAACTAACTGAAAGTAAAAGGGTCCAAAATTTCTTGTTGTCTAAAATCAGCAATTCACATACTGATGATGTCTGTTTATCCTAGTATGACTTTTCTGATTTTAAATTATAATTTTTTATTTTAATTAATTTTTGTTTAGATAGTTCATCCCTTTCTAAGTACTGTGCTTTCAAAGAAATACAAACATATTTTGCAACAGTCACTCCAATTCTGCCTTATTAGTAACTGTGAAACAAAGGACCTTCACTACATAAATGCATATTAATGAATGTGAGTAAAAGGTACAACAATGTCTACTGGAATTGGCAAATAATGATAAATTGTCTAGGCAAATATTTATCAATTTTTTCTACATTTCATTTTAAAAAATAACATTTTAGTGACCAGCTAACAACAAAAATTGCACGCAAAAATTAAAAATAAGACATTGTGCAATAAATGTTGTGGAAATAATGACTAAAGAGGCAAACAGGCATTACTCACAGCTTTACCACTACTGATTTCTCTTTATAGTTTTTTTGCCTTTATTTTATCTTTTTATTTCTAATATTATTAATTTTCATAAATGGCTAAAATTGCATTAAAATATTTTTAAAATCTCAAAAGCTAACAGAGAAAGTATTAAGGTACATTAAAAGTTGTTAAATTATCCCAGAAGTCACAAAACAAAATTTTTAAACAAACACTTTTAAAAGAAAAAAATGTTTTTAAGGTGCATTAAAACAAACGCTTTTGAAACAAAACATAGATGCTTTTAAGGTGCATTAAAAGTTGCAAATAACAAATGTAACAATTGGAGACAGAAAATACCAATTCAACCAACTGTCATTTTCACAAGTTAATCTTTCAACTTGTGACAATATCCAACTTGAATATTGAAATGAAAATATTCAACTTGATTACTGAAATGACAATTCAACTTGTCATTTTCACAAGTTAATCTGAAAGTAAACAATCTGTCTCTGTTGCTTTTAATGATTGCCATGTTACTTGAGCAAACCAGATGAGGGGTTAACACATAGCTGGCTAGTAAGAGGCAGAACTAGGAGGTACATCCAGGCCTACTGACGCTCACTGGGATCGTTCTCCCTTGCTGAGCTCTGTCTTATGGCCTTCTGTTTTTTTTTTACCTGGTCCTCTGTTTTTTTCCTGCTTGATACCCTTCATACCTGATTCCTAACAGCTTGATGGGTAAAAATAAGAGAGAAAAAAAAAAATCTCATGTCTAGTATTTCATTTTCCCTTAGTAATTGTTAAAATTGATACGAGGGGGAAGTGAAAATCAGTAGTTAAAATAAGACTTTGATATTCTAGAGGAATTTCACATATTTCTGATCCTGAACCATCAAGAGTTGACTGTTCTGGCAAATATGACCGGCGAAAAGTACACTGGGTTCTGACCAACATCTTTCTTTGCAGCAAAGACCAGGCTCAAACAGGGAGTATCTCAGACTCATGTCTTCTTTGTATGTGGTTTCAAACTGGAATAGAGGTTTCTTTGCCAAAAATCTCCAGGCTGCCCCTGTGTTTTTTTGGCCCCCCTCTTGATTTGTCAAATCAGAAAGAAGATTTTTAAAACAGGCAAGGTATTTTAATCTGGAGCAGTTCATTTCTCTAATGTTTTAGCTATCTAAAGGATGTGAAAACAAAACACAGTGTATTTTCAGTATGACAGCACATGCTTGCCAGAGAGATGAAGCCCTTAACTAAAACAGACAAAGCCAGATATAAATATGGAAATTAAAACTGGAATATTTTAACAAAGTAAGTTGGATTTGTGGCTTAATTTCTTTCATTCTTTCTTTTTCTCCTGTCTTAAAAAATCAACTATATAAGTTTGTTTATAATGCTAGTAAGCAAACCTCACTTGGAAATTAATATCTTTTTTAAAAATGATCACTTAGAAACATTTAAAGTGGGGGCCAGGTAAGGAGGAAGTATGAGAGAGTGAATTAATGTCATTCATATTATATATATTATCTCCTTTAATCCTTACCACAATCTTGTAAAAAGGACATTACCCTATCCATTTTATAGATGGGATGGGAAAATGTAGGCTCAGAGAAACAAAGTAATTCACTCAAGGTCACAGAGAGAGTAAATGTCTGAACAAATTTTGATATTTATTCTGTCTATTACAAGCTTCTATCCAGCATGAAGCACTGCCTCCAATGGAGGAAAAGACTCTCAAACACATTATTAAGATTTCTGAAGAACTATTAGGTGGAAGGGAAGTTCATGTTAAAAGCAGTGAATGAAGACTAGAGATCACTAATTTCTCTGTAAAGGCTGTGATCTCTTCAAATGCATCAGTCCTTTTCTGAGCTGACCCCACTAAGAGGGAGGAAACCTAGGAACCAGCACTGCTTCCCCCAACTTGAAATCCATCTCAAGGGTATTGACTGGTTCCTGCATCACCTTCCCATGATCTTTCAAAGTGTTAAAAAAACACAGTCACCTCCCACAAATCACCTCTCCTGTCCAGTGCACAGAAGATGCCTTGTGTGTAGATTTTCTCATAGCTTTGATTTGCCCGATTCTGGCAGCTCACCTCACCCAGTCCTAACTCTCGGGGGGTAAGAAGTTAGTGCACTGGGACTGAGGGGCTGCTAGCTCTAGTTTAGATTCTGCCCTTCGGCTTCTCTTTCCTTGTTCGCTGTGCATTTTGAATCAGGCAGGCATGGGATACAAATCAATTTATGTATCTGTGTCCAAAAATAGGTTCAAAGAAAAAGTCATCTTTTTTAAATCTGTGGGCAATTTGTGGGAGTCATCCTTAAGAAGGTCATACACACACACACACACACACACACACAAAAAACCTTGAAAAGGACATTTATTCTAACAAACAGAGAAAGAAAAAAGGGTAGATAGAAAACCAGGGGACAGGAATGGCGTGGTTTCTCACAAGATAGCACTGGTTTTATTTTTCAAATCGCAAAAGTATGACAAAGAATGGCAGAAACTGCTATTGTGAGCTTAAGAGCTACCTTTTGTCTTCTTGTTCTGTTTTTCAATTTGTGAGAGTATTTATTGTGCTGTTGTTTTTAGCTTGCCAGGGCCTGCAAGGGAGATTTCCCCTCTGTTGGTGACCCTGTCTCTCTCACAGGTGTGTTAGTCTTGGGGAACTCTCATCTAAAACTCAAGGGCATTCCCTGGATTGGTCTTTCAGGTCCTCTTGACCTTGGGGAGTATCTTATTCACTCAGCTCAGTCTGCACTGTTACATTTTAGAGAATAAAGAGTCCCCTGAAAATATTAAAAGTGCACATTTATGTACTGGTCCCTTTTGTAAACTCAACAGATTTAGTTCTGAAAACATAACTCAAAAACAGTTAAGTTCGACAACAAGAAAGTACTGAATATAATATTCCAGGACCAAATAACAACTCTCATTTTTTTCCCCCACAGAACAAGTCTCTTTTTCCCCCCCCCCACATAAATTCTATATTAACATGATTATGCATATGTGTGTGTACAGCATCTATTTTTCCTTACCATTTTTGGTCTTCCAGAAAAACATATATCACTGTTATTTATAAAACTGATCTAGCAATAGTATAGTAATAAAAATTAGTAATTTTTAAATCCACACATTTATCAAAGATACAGAGATTAATACTAAATTTCCTCGAGACACCTGATTTAATGTACTCTCTTCCAATGTACAATCATAGCTCATCAATTGTGGTTCAAACAAGTTTGGAGTCCAAAAAATATGGTCACTGTACATGGGATGCCAACTGAAACTCTCTAAGCAGCTATAAGACCACAGATTGCCCAAGTAGGCAAAATGTTAAGATTATCATGGTATGAACAAAGTGGTCACTCTTTATCCGACAAGAGGTGCTGGAGAAGCCCAGCCCCAGAGACTAAAGACAGGAAGGACAGCAGGGTCTGTCCTTGGCCCTTGAGTTCACCCTGCCTGGAATGGATTTCCATCTTGAAAGTGAGGCATCCAGCTTAGTTCAGGGGCAACAGATACAGAAAGAGACCATGTTCTTGGCTCTGTTAACCTTTCATTGTGGGTTCAAGAGGACCCATTGCCAGGGCACACAGAGGGCACATCTGGAAAGAGCTATTCACAGATAGCTATTGATTCATATAAAGTAAATCTACAGGAAAACAGCCCTCTTCTCATTTGTATATATCATGTAGTCTTTGGTTCACCTGGCCTGGAACTCCCAGCTTACTACAGTCTTGTGAAGAGGACATTATGGACACCCTGGACAACTGCTCCATGTCATTCAGTACCTAACAACTCTCTCTCTCCTTTGATCTAATTAACAACTAACAGAAAGGGGGTCCCAAGCTAACATATGAATCAGTCACGTGACATCAAACAGGGACGCCTCATCTCCTCCCTCACCTTATTTTGCCAGAGTTAATATCTGCAATACATTTCAAAATCTATAAAAAAGATGTTATCAATAAACCAAACATATTTACCATTAATCTAAACTAGGTCAAGCATAGTACTGAGAATGAAGCATACTTCTGAATTCTGGCTCTGAGATCAAACAAGAATTCACAGAGAAAGAGATCCCCAAACCCCTGCTTCCTTTTTGCCACAGCCAGGGTTATAATGAGGTAGCAAGCAGCCATGTAAGGCCCAGGAAGCCACAGATGTTCCTGTATGCCCAGCTCTTCAGGATGGCCACTTGCTGTAGGAAATCCTCAAAGACATTTTTCTAGACTCTGAAGTCTCCTTGGAAATCAAAAGCTGGGTTTTCCAAATTTGGAAGTAGCCAGGAGCAGCAAGTCATGCTCCTGTGTAAGAAAAGAGATTTCTCAGGGAGTTCTGCTGGGGAACAGCGTAAGGACAGTTTTGAGGTCTTTAGAGAATGATGAAGCCAAATAAAGACAAAATTCTATATAGGATTCCAACACTCTAGCTTGGGGGCAGTATCCCTGGTTGTTCTTTTTGCCTCACTTTTCTGCATGGCTCTGACGGGGCACTGCAAGTATCTGGTCCATATTTAAAATCTTGGTATTTTCTTCATCTTAGAATTTTGTGTTAATTTTGATTTTTTAAAATACTGCATTCAGATATTCTTTATCTTGTTTACTGAGTTTTTGACCCCCTCCTTGTACTTTGCACCCAAAACAAGCACCTCACTCACTTCACCCTGCACCTGAAGCCCTCCCTTTAAAGAATGTTTGCTGACCCCTGGCTAGAACACAGAGGAAGCTGACAGAATTGTCCTTCTGGTGAGAAATAAAATCAGTAGCCATTGAAAATAAGCTCAAAGGAATGGCAAAGAAAAATGGAAGCATAGTAGATCTTTTGAGATCAGCATGATATTGTGGTTAAGACACTGTCAGTTGAGTCAAGCAAAAGGGCAAATGAGTCTCTCCCACTCAGTTCTGTAGCCATCAGCTTGATTTTCACCTGGGAAAAGCCACAGGCCTACTGCAATGCATGAATGAGTGCTCAAGGTAGCATGAATAGCCTGCAACAAGCACATCAAGTGTGGTGCTCTCGGGTATAATCACAGTTAGCTATGGCCTCCTCAACCAAGCCCAATGCACTAATCCTCCCAGAGGCCTCACACATCCCATTGGATTTCCATGAACTGCTAAGCCTCTAGAGGCAGGGATATATTTGGCATATAACTGGTACTAAATTATTATGAAAGAAAGAGAGGAAGGGAGGAAGGGAGGGAAGAAGGAAGGAAGGAAAGAAGGAAGAGAGGAAGGGAGGAAGGGAGGGAGGGAGGGAGGGAGGGAGGGAGGGGGAGGAAGGGAGGGAGGAAGGTAGGGAGGAAGGGAGGGAGGGAGGGAGGGAGGGAGGGAGGGAGGGAGGGAGAGGGAGGGAGGGAGGGAGGGAGGGAGGGAGGGAGGGAGGGAGGGAGAGGGGGAAGGATTAAAGACCACAGGCTCTGTAGACAGAAGCCCTGGGCACTAATCCCACGTTGTGTGACCTTCAGGAACTCTCTGAAGTTCAGTTTCCTCATCTGTAAGATGGAGAGGAGAATAATAACTCTTTCACAGTGTTCAGGAGAGGATGAAATGATAAACTCCTCCTGAAAGTGTTTCATAAAGTGTAAGAATGTAGTTTAACAAAAGACTGTATGGGTTTAAGTGCTACTGAGAAAAATGCTGTATGCTCTGGAGGGTATTTTGGGAGGAAGTGAAACTCTTCGGAGCCAAAATGAAAACAGTGAGGGAAAGTCATGAATGATTAAGGGAGGTGTCTGCTACTGTCTATGGAAAACAGAAATCAAAACATAATTCCCCCAAAACAGAGAAATGAAGCTTTCAAGTATTGAAAAAAACCATGGCAAGAAACCATGGTCCTCATTCCTGCATAATGTGAATATGTTTCAGATTATAGGTCTAGTTTACTCAGGGCACAGTCAGAATCCCCCAAAAGCCATCATTTTCTATGTTGAATGTTTTTCCAAATATGTAATATTCAAAATAAATGGTCAGATGCCACACACACCACACACAAAAAAGGAGAGTGCTCGTGTTTTTAATAGCTTGTGAAATGCAGCCATGGGCCGGCTGGTCGGGGTTGAAAGGAAGTAGTCCATAAACAACTCCAGCAAGCGTGACAGAGCATGTTGAGCTCAGTTTCACACAAAGAAAATTCTTCCACTGTTCCAAGTGCCTGGGACCTCTAAGCAAGATCACATCCTACTGGTAGAGACATAAGGCCCTTCAAGGAATCCACAATGATACCTGCAGCCCTCGCCTGAGGACTGAGGTGTGAGATTTAAGATTTATAAGAAATGTGGGATCTATGTACTGCTCAATTATAAAATTAATTAAAAGCTTTACTGATAGTTTTTTGGGTTTTTTGTTGTTGTTGTTGTTGTTTTTGAGACAGAGTCTCACTCTGTCTCCAGGCTGGAGTGCAGTTGCACAATCTTGGTTCACTGTAACCTCCGCCTCCCAGGTTCAAGTGATTCTCCTGCCTCAGCCTCCCAAATAGCTTGTGCCACCATGCCCAGCTAATTTTTTGTATTTTTAGTCGAGATGGGGTTTCACCATGTTGGCCAGGCTGGTTTCGAACTCATGACCTTGTGATCTGCCCACCTCAGCCTCCCAAAGTGCTGGAATTACAGACGTGAACCACCATGCCCAGCCCAACGGTTTTATGATGTCAGAGTTTAAATGGAAGCTTACTGTGTAGGGAAACAATTTCAATTTAATTTATTTTGGACCAATTAAATATTCATAGGAAAAGACATATCTCTTTGGGAGGGTAAGGGGGAGTAACTTAGATTCCTTCTCCTAGTACATAGAATTACCTCTCAAAGTGGTTACAGAATCTAGTCAAATGAGTCGTTAGATTCCCTAATGAGATGTAATTCAATATATTCAAGTAGACAGAACTAAAAGCCAAGATCTGTGTTCCATTCTTAATCCATTCAGTTACTGCTCTATGAGTATGTCTAAGTCCTTTAACATCTCTTCATCTCAGCTACCACGTTGGATAAGTTGGATAAGTTCTCAGTCTCTGGAATGATTCAACCTGCCTTAATACCAGGTGATGGCTCCTCTCTACCCTCGAAGATGCACAACAGCCGCCTTGTCCCTACTATATGACCCCACCCTCTGGTCCAATGAGACCCAAGCTAGGGAAATTAGTCTCTACTCATTTTCTATCAGATCTATGAGAGTCATTTTCTGCCCACCTGGATAGGTAAACAGGCAAGACTGCTCCTCAAGAAAGAACAGACCATTCGACTACAATTGTCCAGGAGAGGCAGAGAGGAGAGGCCAAGAGGACAGAGATTTGTAGGTTCTCAGTGTCCCAGACACAGGATCCTTTTCTGAAGCTCAGCTGCCTGCCAAGTTCTTAGAACTCATGATGTGCCGCCAACATAAAATCGGTAAAATCCCCTAGCTTGAATATAAGCTTGCTTAGGTCAGGTTTTTTATAATTGCAGCCCGAAGAGCCCCAACTAACTTAGTTCTGCAATATAAACCCTAAACTAAATTAGATCATATTTGTGATGTCCAACCCTATGTTCCTTACCACCATGACCTCTCTTTCTCTGTTTGCTGAATAAATTAGATTTAGAGATGGGAAGACTGGACAAAACCATAGGTAATATCTGATCCCATTCCACTTATAGATGCAGAACCAGAGAGGTTAAGTGACTTGCTCAAACTCACCTTGTTTATAGTGGAGATTCCGGGAGCTTTCTATTAGAGCCACAACATTTTAGGCAAAAATCTTACAGGTTTTCTATTTTTCTCTCTACCTCTCTCTTTCTCATTGGGTAACCCTTATTTCGATGTGCTCTGAGAGTGTGCTCTAAGAAACCTAATCTAGAAATTTAAGAGGCTGGAACAGAAATCCTGTGCTACAAGTCCAGATACCACAGGGAGACAGTGCTTGGGGTAGAAATACGGTTTGCATGGCAGACTTTCTGGATTCCAAACCCAGCCCTACTACTCAGGAGCTATGTGAACTTGGCACATTAAACTCATTGAACTACTTTTTTCATCCAAAAATGGGGATGACAACATCTATCTCATAGGGTCGATGCCTGGTACCCCATCACATAATGTTGGCTATTACTTTTATTAAAGGGCAGACCATTCCAGCAGACAGAAAACTGCCACATCCAAGACCTTTCAGCCCCATTGGTTATACCTTATCAACAATACCGTCTGCCATGCCTGAGAGAAGCATCACCCACCCGTGTTGTAAGAAAAGAAAGCAGACACATTAGAGATTATGGGGGAGCTTAAAAAGCCACCTGCGAGGCATTCACAACACACCCAACTGCTCCAAACAGATGTATGCTAGGATAGGTTTTGTTTTGCTTTTGAAATTACTCTCCTGATTTCTACCTCCAGGTGACTGGGACACTCATTTGCAGCCTGGAGTCAAACACTTTCACATAGGTGCTCAGAAATACTCCACTGACTTCATGGCATTGCTATTTTAACTATTTGAGAAATTTATCTTTCATTTTGCCCATCCCTTGGGTCTTCATTTCTAACCTCAAACAAAAGCTCTCAGGCACTCCTTTCCTCCCTGACACCGACAGAGAAAGTAATTTAGCAAAGCGGATATTTACTTAAGTGACTGAGCGTTGATTTAAATGCTAGTGATAAATTTGTCGATCTTGCTCTAAAGACTGTTATTCTTGGTAATGTAATTGTCATGGATCATAACTACAAGACAAAGTACAGCTTCAGCCGTTCTGCTTGTTGCCAGAGGATGGAATGTCAAGTGATGTTTTGACTATGCAGCATTTCCTGGAGAATAGAGAACAATAGACCCTTCTCAAGATGGGATTACACACATATGAAAACATGTCTTGAAATTGGTGGAAACATGGATCTACCAAGGAGTTATCAGACAGTATTTCTTTCATTCCTTTCTTTTGTAGCACTAAACAGCATTTAATTAATGACATTCAATGGCACCTCACTGCCTTCTGAAAAAACTTTGCCTTCCTTTTCTTGTTCTACGAACCCACCACACTTTCTTATCTGTCACTTTGCCCATGCTCTTTCCTCTCCCTTGAATCCCTTTCTTTTCTCATTTACTACATCAAGATCTAGAGGAAAACTCTTTTTTTTTTTTTTTCCGGACAGAGTCTTGCTCTGTTGCCCAGGCTGGAGTGCAGTGGCAAGATCTCTGCCTCCTGGGTTCAAGTGATTCTCCTGCCTCAGCCTCCCGAGTAGCTGGGATTACAGGCACGCACCATCACACCCAATTAATTTTTATATTTTTAGTAGAGATGGGGTTTTGCCATGTTGGCCAGGCTGGTCTTGAACTCTTGAGCTCAGGTGATCCACCCGCCTTGGTCTCTCAAAGTGCTAGGATTACAGGCGTAAGCCACTACACCCAGCCTAATTGAAAATTCTTTATCATTCCTCAAGGGTCAGCTCAACTCTCCTCTCTTGATAGGTTATGCTGAGAGTCCCAGACCCGGTGGAAATCCCTGCTCAGTGTTCATAAAGCTGTGCTCACCATAATGATCCCTCACTGTAAATCATGGATGTACGTGTCTGTTGTCCCAGTAAGCATGAATTTCTTCAAGCAAGGTTAATAATTCCTTCATCTCTGCATATTAGACGCTCAATAGTATTGTTGAATGAATGACTGAACCAGTACATGAATTATGAATGAACGGCCTTTATGCAGAAAAACAAGAGAAATGAAGACAATATCTGGTAACCCAGACAAACTGGGAATTCTCTGACAGTCTAGCCTAGCTGAAAGTACCCACCGGATTTACACAGGTCAAAGTAATTACAGAGTAGAAAAAAGAATTTATCTCTACTTTGGGAAAGCATTTGTTCTGAGGTAACAAATCATATTCTCTGCATTCTCCTTTTCTTGTTTCTTATTCCCAAACGATTTTCAGAAAAATAGGATGTTGCTTGAATCCAAGTTCATTTATCTCTGCTCATTCACCTCCCCAACACAGAAAGCTTGGTCTTTAACTGATCAGCACTAGAGAAAATCACAGTGTACCCATACTCCCCCATCCACAAAAAAAAAAAAATAGATAGATAGATATTACTTCAGATGGGTAATAAGCCAAGGTGCAAAGAGGGAAAATATTAAGCTATCATCCTGAAGATCTTATTTCTATTCCTTATCAGACACAAATGCACCAGAATTATACTGTTCATATGATACATGGGTGTTCACAGGGATTGTTTTGCAATAGCCCACCCTAAAGCTCCCTGTATAAGAAGTTCTGATCACACAGGTTGGTAAAACATGAAGAAACAACATGCTATCAAAGTGAAGACCAATGTGGAAGTATCCACTTTTTAATACTGAACATGGAAATTACCTGGACGGGCAATATGGCAGCAGGGAAAATTAGAGAGTACATGACCAGTTTTCTTAGCAACAGTCCTGCTGAGAACTCCGCAGTTGAGGCTCATGCAAAAGGCATTGTGTCTCCATGGGACACGAGGCTGCCCACAGGTGTTCCTTCTCTGTGTCTGAGTCTCTAGGAACTCTGGTGTAACAGGAATCCCACTGAATCATTCCACACTGACAACCTTTGCTGCTCACGAAATGCCATCTACAAAAAGACTGTGTAAGGTTTTTCTGTAGGCCATTCCACAGGAACTAATCAGATCTGGGAGTTCTGGCCACGTATTTAAATGCAAATTCAAATAACAATACTTAAAGTACATGCCTAGCACTGTGTTAAGCACGGTCCTTACAGAAACTTGAGTCTCATAGTATTATTATCCCCATTTTACAATGAATAAACTGAGACTCAAAGAGACTGGCCAATTTGATCAGTCATGGAGCTAGGATGCAGTTGACCCAGATGGAACCCTGGCTGCCTAAAGTCTAGGCACATTTTCTTATTTGCTACATTTGGACGGCATCCATGGTTTCCACACTCAGTGTATCAGAGCACAGAAAAAGCAGGCACCACCTCTGCATGAAAACTTCTGTTTGTTTGATGACTGTTTCTAAGGAATATCTTTCCCTAGAGAGGAAAAACCACGGTCCTTTAATATTTCCATATTCCGATGATATTTCAGTTCTCACTGTCATGATCATTGGTGTCATCAGAACTAACATTTGCTAAGCCTGTACTACGTACCAGATCCTTTATTATAATTATACACAGAAAGCTTCAGAAACAAATAACGCAATTAAAACATAGGCAAAGGACCTGAATAGACATTTTTCCAAAGAAGACGTATAAATGGTCAATAAGTGCATAAAAAATGCTTAAATCACTAATCATCAGGGAAATGAGAATCAAAACCACAATGAGACATCACCTCACTCCTGTTAGGAATCTACCATCAAAAAGACAAGAAATAACGAGGGCTGGCAAGGATGCAGAAAAAGGGAGCCCTGTACACTGCTGGTGGGTTCTAAATTAGCACAACCACAATAGAAAACAGTATGGAGAGTCTCAAAAAGTTAAAAATAGAACTACTATCATATGATCCAGAAACTTCATTACCAGGTTTTTCAAAGAGATATCTGCACTCCCATGTTCATAGAAGCATTATTTGCAATAACCAAGATATGGAAACAACCTAAGTGTCCATCAGTGGATGATGGATAAGGAAACTGTGCTACATATACACAATGGAATATTATTCAGTCATAAAAATGAAGGAAATCCTGCCATTTGTTACCACATAGGTGAACCTACAGGACATTATGCTAAGTGAAATAAGCCAGACACATAAAGACAAATACAGTATTATCTCACTTATATGTGGAATCTAAAAAACTCAAACTCATAGAAGGAGAGAATAAAATGGTGGTTGCTACAGGCTGGGGATGGGGGAAATGGGGCAATGTTGGTCAAAGTGTACGAACCTTCAGTTATAAGATGAACAAGTTCTGGCATCTAAAGTACATCATGGGTGGTGAAGAATGTGTTAATTTGATAGTGACAATTATTATACAATATACACATATAAAATCATCACATTGTATACCTTGTGTATATTCAATTTTTGTCAATTAAATATTTCAAAATATTTTAATGCCTGAGATGTTCATTATCTAGAAACAAAACGTTCAATGAGATGAGCTCACGTACCCAAGCCCTGGTTTCCAGCAGGCTGCAAAGCCAGGACTCTAACTTGGTCAACTCTATAGCCCAGGCTTTTCTTGCAATTCCTTGCCACACCTCCACACTTAAAGATCTCAACTTCTTCTACTGTAGGTCTTCTAAGTCTTCCTTCAGTCACAGAACCCCATGCTGGACCCTTCACCCTGCCCAGAGCATAATGGAAAGATAATAAGCCCACACACCAATGTCATATGGGCTTTTACAGTTATAATCGAAGGGGAGCAACATGCTCCAGGAGAGTCAATCGCATGCCTTCTGTTTAAAGGGACCAGACAGGAGATGACTCTAGACTAGCAAGTTGAGGGACACCTTGGAAGGTCTGCTGTAATGCTGTAGAAAATTTCCCAAACACTTCCTGATTTTAAGGCACTTGGCTACTGACACTTGTTCGAATTTAGTAAGTACAAACATTTTTTAAATTAAAAAAAAAAATAAAGCACTTGGCAAGCAACTTAGAACTTTCACTTCCTTAGTTTCCAGACAAAACTCTGGAGTCACTGTGGTGGAGCTAAGTGGCGCTGGGTGTAGCTTCACTCCAAGAGGTCCCTTCAGAAGGGCAGTGGGAGAATAAGCAAGTTGAAAGAAAGAGAGTGTCTGGAAGCATGTTTGTATCGCAAGCACAATTTTATTTATTATGCACAACTGTATGCAAAACTATCTCAATTGTATAATTACTTATCAGATTTGTTTTTAGTGGGTGTTTTGGTGCTGGTGATAGGAGCTAGGGAAACCCTTGAAGCCACTGCTTAGCAATGCCCCCCCTTACTCAGAGTATATGAACTTCCTGAGCTTCCATTCCTAACCAAAACAATGGAGATAAAAACATCCACCACAGAGAATTTTGTGAGGACTGAGTGAGTTTGCATATCCAGGGCTAATACACAGTAGATGATCAATTAATGGTGGTTGCTTATTTACACTGAATTGAGTTAAAACTACTTATAGCTCCTCTTTCTCCTTCATAAAGCTGTTACTAAAATGTTTTCTCTAATACATGTGAAAATGTCTGGACCACCAAACCCTGGTTTGGAGGACAGTTGGTACTTAACATTTACTAAATATTATACAACATCAAGGCCCAAGAAGAATTTGAGGTGGCCCACAATAAAAAACACAAGTGTAAGAGATCCATGAAGCCATTAAATAAGAGTAAAAAGGGAAGAGAGAAATGGCTCATAGCCTAGAGTAGCTCTTCTCATGCTGCAGAGGCATCACTTGCCATCTGACTGGAATGCAGGTCCTGCCTCCCCAGGTCCCCGGAGTGGAGCCTGAGATTCTGCCTTTCTCACCAGTTCCCCACAACCCCACCCCCAGGAAGCACATGCTGCTGGTCCAATGGCCACACTTTGTAGAGTGTAGGAAGTTAATGAAAGAGGACAAAACTACTTTATGGCTCAAGTCAATCTTTCTGTACAAATGCCAACATAGGGTCCCATATGGAAATGCATTCTGATGACTTTTGTAATTAGCAGAAAACTCTGCGGATATTAGTGTATGTCAAACAGTCTTCCCTGCTTGAACAAATGTTTTCTACTCCTCTATATATCTCTCCCTTTTCCTCCAGGACCTTCTGGACCTGACACAGCGAGCAAGAATTCTGATGCGCCCAACAATTCTCTACTAAAATGATTTCAAGGAAGAAGCAGCAAGCTGCCCAGATACTGGAAAAGCATGATGTAACTAACCTTTTACATTCAGAGAAAGGGCTGTCCCTAATTCAAGCCATATTTTGCCCAATGAAGTAGACATATTTAAAACTGGAAAACATCCAAAGAAGATATGGAATGTAATATATTTTTGCAGGTTGTGATCTTTGCCTTCTTGTGGCCCCAATTACCTCCCTGTGCCTGGATGGGTTGTCCCTCTTTCTTGTGCTGGATACTTCCCAATGCTAATTCCAACCTGAGCTCTCTAGTGAGGCATCTGTGGGTGAGAAATCCATAAAGCACTTAAAGGCTGTTGAGAGCTTCCTAGGAATCAGGCTATGTGCTAAAAGCTGTAATAGATTATCTCATTTAACCCACTGTGAGGACTTCACAGATGAGGATGTTCATAAAGATGGAGCACAAGTTCACGCATGTATTGGGTATCATCACAGAAATTCAAACTGAAGCCTATTTAGACTAGGATTTCTCTTCCTTAGCAAAAATGTCAATGGACATCTGGACCTGACAATTCTTTGTTATTGGGGGGCACAGGGGCTGTCCTGTGCATTACAGAATATTTAGCAGCATCTCTGGTCTCTATTCACTAGATGTTATTAGCAACCCCTGATCCTAATTATGACAAACAAATATGTCTCCAGACATTGCCAAATGTCCCCTGGGGGGGGATAAATGGCCCCTGGTTGAGACGGTCCTAACCCAAAGCCTCAGCCCCTAATAAACAAGGACAGGCCCTATTGTGGGCTGAACTATGTCTCCCTGAAATTCGCATATTGAAGCCCTAACCCTCAGTGAGTCAGAATAAGAATGTATATAGAGATACGATCTTTAAAGAGGTGAGTTAAAATTAGTTCATTAGGGTGAGTTGTAATCCAATTTGACTGCTGTCTCTATAAGAAGAGGAAATTCAGACACACAATGAGATACCAGGGTTGCATACACGCAGAGGAAAGCCCATGTAAGGACACAGTGAGAAGCTGAGGAAAGAGGCCTCAGAAGAAACCAGCTCTGTTGACACCTTGATATTGAGCTTCTAGCTTCCAGAACTGTGAGAAAAGTTCTGTTGTTGAAGCCACCCAGTCTGTGTTATTTTATTATGATCACCCTAGCAAACAAATACAAGTCCCCAAAAGCCACACTGAGCTTTCTGTGTTTACTTTTCCATTCTGTTTAGAATATATTTTGGAATATATTTCCATTCTGTTTAGAATATACTTTCAGAACCAGTTCCAAGCCTAGCAAAATAAAAGGTCAGTTCATGAGTTCTATGGAGAGATATTCCAAAATATAACCTGGCAATCCTGTGCCTGACCCATGTTTGTCTTGACGATAACCACTGCTAGGAAAATATTCCTGAAATTCTTACCATGCCATAGCAAGTTACTTTAGAACTTTCATGACTGGTTGTTAGTCATACCCTCACACTAACTCCTGCTTGTACCCTTGTCTTTAAGGGTCTTTAATGAGAATATACTTTCTAGAAACTAAACGGAATGGCAATATGATGTAGTACCAAGATAGCAAGGACACTTTTGATGTCCTTCTCCAGTCTAGTTCATGGCAGACATTGTAGAAAGTGAGTCCCAGCTCACTTTCTCACTAAGACAAGAAGGCATCAGAATCCTTCTTAACACTAGCCTCCAGGCAAGACTACAAAATGATCACAAGAGGCAGGAGAGGTGAATCCTTATGCTATCTTAGGTGTAGTACAGTGTTCTGTACCCTGGCCGCACACTGGAATCATTTGAGGAGCTCTAAAAAATACCACGGAAAAGCAAAAATTGACACATGGGATCTAACTAAATTAAAGAGCTTCTGCACAGCAAAAGAAACTATCATCAGAGTGAACAGAATGAGAGAAAATTTTTGCAATACACCCATCTGACAAAGGTCTAATATCCAGAATCTACAACAAAATTAAACCAATATACAAGAAACAACCCCATTAAAAAGTGGGGAAAGGATGTGAACAGACATTTCTCAAAAGAAGACGTTCATGCAGCCAACAAACATGAAAAAAAGCTCAACATCACTGATTGTTAGAGAAATGCACATCAAAACCACAATGAGATGTCATCTCATGGCAATCAGAATGGTGATTATGAAAAAGTCAAAAAACAAAAGATGCTGGCATGATGGAACAGAGGATTCAAGGCTGCCTGCAG
The DNA here is from genome assembly GCA_036589455.1 of Ateles fusciceps. Taxonomy (NCBI): domain Eukaryota; kingdom Metazoa; phylum Chordata; class Mammalia; order Primates; family Atelidae; genus Ateles; species Ateles fusciceps. The sequence continues at coordinate 15,475,566 of JAZHEH010003329.1, forward strand.
GCTCAACCGCACTACCTGTAGGGCAACACACAGGGCTCTCAGTGTCTTGGGGCCTCAGTTTTCTCATTTGCAAAATGGCCATCATAACTCTTGCCTTGCCTATTTTATGGAATTGCTATGTTCAGACAGATAAAGTTGAAAACCATCTAAAATAGTGTGATCAATTTTAAAATCGAACAATATTCTGCTGACATTAGCATCAGTAGTTCACATCCCATCCCTGCACCAATCTACTGTTCAACCCCCAGTTGAGTACTTCGCCTCTGGAGGCTTCACTTCAGACTCACATAAAATGAGGCAGTGTCTAAAGCCACCTTCAGATCAAACATTATGTGTTCCTGGCGGGAAAGTTTAATATGTTGTACGTAATCACGGCTATTTCAGTTGAGATCTGATTTTCTCATTAAACATCATGGGTTTACATTCTTCCTCTTAACATCAAGATGACATCAGGAATCAAATTTAAATTACACTGTGACCTGGAAAATAATTTTGTTACTGGGATCAAGTACCTTAAATGTTCAATATTTTGGCCAGAAGTCGAATTCTTGGAATTCACTTTAAGAAAATAATCAAGATGTGGTCAAAGCGTTATGTACAAGGATGTTCATTCCAGCATTATCTATAAATGTGGGGGACAAGGAGTAAATATAACATCTAACAAGAAAAACGTTTCTATAAATTACAATATAGTCATAGGACAGAGTATCATATAGGCATGAAAAAATACCTATTTCAAAAAATATTTAATGACAGCAAGTATGAGATACGTTAAATAAAACAAGAGATAAAGACAGAAAACTTGATACAACACACATACACATACATCCCAGAAAATGATTAGAAGGAAATACATACACCAAAATGTTAATCAGTGATACTAATTATAATGATTTATAGGATGTTTTTATTTTCTTTATATTTTCTGCACTTTCTGAATTTTCTTCCATATGCATGATTGTTTTTATCAACAGAAGGAGAAAAGCATTATTTTAAAGAGCTACTGTGGATTCAGACATAATAAAGACAATACATTTGGGGAAAATTTGGTGCAGGAAAACATAATGGGCCAACATCTCAGCAAAGAAACCAGCACCATCTCCCAGAAGCAGGGCCTGTGAGAAATCTGTGAGGGGTCAGGACTTCAGGTGAAAAGCAAAGATCAGCTGAGGCCATCTCCTACCTGCAGCAGATCATTATGCAGTTAGAAAAATGGCAAAGTCTCTCAGCTCAGTGCTTAATGGGCTTTTACCACCTCGTCTTCACAACTCACATTGTATCTTTGGAGAACATAGGGAAGAGAGAAAGAATCCAATGTAAAGCACCAAAGAGGCTTAAAACTTTATTACTATAAAACTAATGAAGCTGAAGCTTCAGGACACCTCACTTCCTGGCTCCTTCCAAAGCCCCTAACTCCCTAGCAAGGTGTTTATGTCTGTATGGTTGCTGTTTCCCAATATTTGCAAAATCAAACTATTTTAACTGTAATCAGTGATAACTGCAGTCACTTCCACTTTCACCTCCATCACAGTTCTGCTCACATTGGATGGCACTGGAATGGCTGTGGCCTTCAGGGGACCCCTCCAGTCAGGAGGCCTCAGCCTTGGCACTCTTGGCATCTGGGGCTGGATCCCCATTTCTGTTGGAGCTACCCTATGCCCTGTAGAATATTTCCAGGCTCCCTGGCCTCTACCCGCTCAATTCCAGCAGTACCAACACCATCCAAAATGGTCATGACAACCAAAAATGTCTCTAGACGTTTCCAAAAATATCTGAGGCCATGGTGGGGCAAAATTCCCAGTAGTTGAGAACCGCTGGCCTAGGGGGACATTGAATTGGAAATACATTTGGTTTGGGGTTTATAGTGGAATAGAGTTATGTGGTTTATGGTTACTTCCATGCACAGTTAAGTTCCCAGATATCCTGGTAGGAAGTTTTTCCAGGAAAACTTCCACCGCTCTCTGTGTTGATTCACCTGTGTAAGATGAAGGTGCAAGGCCAGAGGGGTTATGTGTGATGGGAACGAGCCCATTGCACTTGGCACATAAAGTATGTAGGTAGTGGAGGAGAAACAAGGTTTAAAATATATGGAGCCAGAAACTACTCAGCTGAAAGCTCTTCCAATCAGACGTATGAGAGAATTTCATTTCTCACCAATGCTGATCGAAGCAAAAGTTTTAATATGTACCACATGAATTATGAATGTACCAGATAAGGACATCTCATTTATTTTTGGATGGAATCAACAGAAATAATTCTGACATAAAGCAGCAAATTGGTCCAGGCACAATGGCTCAAATCTGTAATCCCAACAATTTGGGAGGCCGAGGCCAGAGGATAGCTTGAGCCCAGGAGTTCAAGACCAGCTTGGGTAACATAGTGAGACCCTGTCTCAACAACAAAATTTAAAAAATTAGCCAGGCATAATGACATGTACCTAGAGTTCCAGCTACTTGGGAGGCTAAGGTAGGATGATTGCTTGAGCCCAAGAGGTCAAGGATGCAGTGAGCTGAGATGGCACCACTGCACTCCAGGCTGGGTGACAGACCAAGACCCTGTCTCTAAGAAGACGGAAAAAAAGCAAACTGTAACCAAAACATTTTCTAAGCATGCAAAATCAGTAATTCCTTAAGAAGGAGAAGTATATATTGGGTAGAAGTCATGAAGAAGTTTGTAGATTTGATATTCCATCTAACAAGAAGAACGGATTCATATGACTACAGAGTTTTACTTTTTTTTTCTTTTTAATTTTTGCTGACATGAAATTACTGCTATGGATGAAGATCATATAAAACTTCCAATGCTCTGACTGGGTGCGGTGGCTCACACCTGTAATACCAGCACTGTGGGAGGCTGAGAGTCCAAGATCAGCTTGGCCAACATGGTGAAACTTCATCCCTACTAAAAATACAAAAATTAGCTGGGTATGGTGGTGCATGCCTGTAATCCCAGCTACTTGGGGAGGCTGACGCGGGAGGATTGCTTGAGTCTAACAAGACATTACTAATAGCAATGTGTGAAGCTCAAAGAAACTTGAAAATTATCAATAGCAAAAAAAGTTAATCTGATCAACCATGCCAGAGGAAAAACAAAATTACCTTCTTATTTACTCCACAGAAAATCTAACACAAATTGTCATGTGAAGAGGTAGTCAGAGTGTGTAGCTCAAAAATATAGGGAAAATGCATTAATGAGGTTGGATATTCAGCAGGTAATTAATACAAATATTATATCATTCTGGATGTTATCATTTTTGTGACAATGGTTGGCTTTTAACATATTTGAACTTTCTGAGAACTATTATATTTTTAATTCGGATTTTTGTTTTATTTCTCTTATGGGATGTCCCCAAATTTCAAAAACTGCAGGCCTCACCACCCTGGGCCTTCCCCTGAGCTCTCACCCCAGCCAGGCCCTGGGTATATGTCCTTTCAGTCACACTCATATCCATGGAATAAAGTGGGTCTATTATTATCCCTTTTGCAGTTAATCTAATGTATTGGCTCATATATCTTTCTCCAAAATGTTAAGGACCCTGACACTTAATTTGGAAGTGCTCAAAAGTCTACATCACAGAAGAAATCTCCATTACCCTTTCTTACCACATTATAGAGTCCATGTGTGTCGGTGACTCTCATATCAGAGGACAGAGATGACATCCCCCTCATTGAGACCTGCAGTGGGTACTGAAACTCTCCAGACAGCACCTAACATGACTGAGCACATAGCCAATCAGCTGTAAACTAGTCAGCTCCATTAAATTGTCTCCTATTTTAAGTGGGAAAGATGTGTTAGATTATACAGTGAATAGGCCAAAATAAATACCCTTAGTTTAGTATCAGTCCACTGCACAAATAGCTAAGGATCAACCAGTAATATGGTATTACTTATGCTATTAGGCCACTTACACTGATAATATGTATTTTTCAGTATTCTGAAAAGAAAGATTTTTAGCCTGAGAGAGACTATCAGCCTGTTCTATTTTCCAGAAAGCCTTGTGAGTGCCAGGCCTATATGCTAGCACCTAGCGCCATACCTGGCACCTACAGTTGCTCAGCAAATATTTGTTGAATGGATGAGACTCTACCACTCTTTCCTGTTCCTGGAAGTGAAGAAGAGAATGAAAAAATATGAGTAGCCATTTTCTTTGTGCAGTGACTCCTGCTTAACAAGGAAAACCCACTGTTCAGAAAACTGAGATCACATTAATAAGTAGACTCTTAAAAAGGAAGCTACAATGGATCCCACTGACGGATGAAGACACACTTCAGTAGCACCAAAAGAGCCCAAGATGGCTCCCACTAGAACTGAAGGGCAACTAAAAGCTAGAAATCCTCACAAGGGGCTATTTATTTATCTTAAAGACTAAATTGAGCTAAATTTTCTCTTATGTCAAACTTGAGGCAATCCAAAGATTTAGCCTTGGGAGGATGCAACTCGATTGTAAATTATTTTCATTTTCCATGCAGTGCCTAAATTGCTACATATTTGACTGTTAGAACGATTAGGCAGAAAAGTGTAACATATATCCTAAAACGTGTGATTTATAAAAGTCGCTTCCATCTCAACACTGATTTTTATTACATAGTGGGACTATTTCCTTCCTTCTCTTTTGAAAATGTACACCTCTAACACTATGTTCCACAGGAAAAAGTTTTCTGCAGCCAACTTTATAGAAACATATATTAAGAAGAATTTTAAAGACCATGCCAAAATCCTTTCTTCACCAATGACTGGTTTTGTATTTGTTAGACCTGAATCAATATACAACATTCCTATAGTCTCTTGCTTTTGCGCTTTTTAAATTTTATTTAGATATTTATTCTCATCTATAAATATATACTTTCTCCCACTCTTTGAAGAATCAAGTGCAAATAAAAGTTTTAAAAGGAGACAGTATGAAATGATCATTTGCAGAATCGAGACCTTGCTATGTTTGATTTCTGTCCTTGGCAATACTGAGGCTCACGGTATATTTTACCTTTTAGCACTTTATATTCCTTGCTGCCTACTTACTAATGGGCAACTAGAGTATTTACTCAGATTAATTAACTGTTACTTAAAATACAATGATTTTTCTATTAAATCATCAAATTACGAGCCCAAATTTGTGGTCTATTTGTATAGGATATATAAGATATTACTTCTTTCAAAAGTATTTTTCAGGATCATATAGGTGATGGCAACCTAGTTTTCCAAGTTTATTCGATTTGAAACTGGACCATTGGGAGGAAAGCGCAAACAATTTCAAATGACTCAAAACAGCACTAGGCTTAAATTATATTTTAATGACTTTCACAACAAACCTCAGTGTCTGTTTTGGCAAAGAATGTCTCATAACTTTATTGAAAAAAAAACCAGCTCGAAATGCCAAAACATTTTTAGCAAAATCTCAGACTGATGGTTTATTGTTTTGTAATTTAAAATAGTAGGGAAAAAAATCCAAAAAAGTAAAATAGCCTGAAATGAAACTGCTAAAATTCAAATTTACATTCTTCTAGCAGAGTTGAAAATCTGTTTGAAGATAGACAATTGAATGACGTCACTACAGTTCCATATCAGTCATCTGCCATGCTGCTTGTCACGAGCAGACATGATGGCTGCTGGGAGTTAAACTGCTTCACGTTGCTCAGAGTGAGGAGACAAGACTGAACTCTGACCTGTGGGTTCTGTATCCCAGAGCCCACTGGAAATGCCAACTAGTATTATAATAAGGCCTGAAGAACAGTAAATCCGAGTGAGGAGAAGGGCTGGGCCCCACCAGCACTGACTGACCCACTAGCCATCAGCATGTGATGTTGGCCCTCGGTGTCAATGGAACTGACACGTCACAGTAGGAACCCCAGTAAGTTCCCTCAGGTTAACTAAAATCGCGGAGAAAATAAAATCTGAGACTGAGCTGGTTGCACTACAGCATTATGGAATGTACCTACCGGTAAAAAGAGCCTTTCCGGGCTGGAAGTGGATAGAGCTTAGAAGCTCTACCAAGCCCTATCTGCTGAGGTCCAGAAAGGGGAACAGCTGGCCACACAGTCTGGAGCAGAGCTGGAATGGGGATTCAGGACTCTCTATGTACAATTCAAGCTTCCACACAGCTTTGCCATATCCTTCCACCCTGAAACAAACCAATTCTACTTCCTAACCCTTAAAGTGATCATAATTTATCCTTTGGATCTGAGCTTTCTCTGAAACTCTGCATGCCTTTAACAGCAGCACTCTGTTAGCACCAAATTCTATTCCTTCTAGGCCATTTTTAGGCCTGCCATGCTTTAAAGTGGGCCCCAAAGGAGGAAGATAATGATGTTAATTGAGTCCTAATTTCTCCCCATAAAAGTTACGGAGTTGCTTAATGAAGCAAATTTATTAGAGTCAATGTGTAGCCGGGTGAGTGTGGGGGCTGTCCCTCAGTTCCCGGATCTTTTGCTGATGAGGCCTTTGAACTCCTGCCCACACAAAGCACATGAATCAGTGTCATTTACCATGTGCATTTAGATAATTGAAATAATAAAGATTAAATGGATACAAAAGATCTACTATTTCATGAATAGCAACCCCTTTTTATCAGCACACCAACTGTGAATCAAGTTAAACCACCTACTTTCCTGCTCCATAAGACAGACCTGATCCTCTTGCCCCCATTTTTCCACCAACCTGCCAGTTTTCATTTCTTCCTCAAAAGTTGCTAACACACACACACACACACACACACACACACACACACACACACACACACGTACATGTGAGCTTCCAATTAAATTTACCATTTTGGATGGAAATAATATGAGATAATAATAATATACAGGAAGAAAACTGAATCCAAATTTTTATATTTTTCTGCTTCACTATAGTTATAAAAATTTAAGAATACAAAAACTGTAAGTTTTAAAAACTAGCTTACTTTAAACTTTGAAATACTATGCTGAAAAAGAATAAGTGTGTTCTTATTTAAAGCCACTTACTTGCCATAAAATCAGGAAAGAATATCACTATTAAAAATTAAATAGTCCTAAAACAAACAGAGTCAGGAAGACGTTGTTGTTATGAGAGGACTTCATTAATTTTGAACACTATTTTCAATGTCCAAACTTGTCCTGAAATCCCAGTGCTGCTCCCTTACTAGAAACTAACACAAATTTAAAAGGGACATAGCACATCTGATTCAAAAGGATTCCTCTATATCAGTTTCCAGTTTCAACATTGGTGTCCTATCTAGAATTGAACTTCAAAATGTGAAACCATTCACAGCTTTAAGTCACAAAGACAGCAGTGAAGGAAAAGAGTACATTCTCTTGACAAAGAATGCCAGAAAAGGCAACTTTTAAGGGAAAGCTCAGTAAAAATAGACATTTGGCTAAGACATGTAGGTGTTACCAATGCACTCTGTCTCTTGTCCTCTGTGCCACAAGATACCCCTTGACAATCTTCTGATCTCTAAGTGTGGGCCTCCAAGCAAACATCTGGGGGCTGTTTGCATCCTTCTCCCCTTGCAAACTCCCTTCATCATCCCAAGCAGCATCAGCATCTTGGACAGTCATTCTCTCTGAAGACAACCTTTGCTCAGAGTGTCAAACAGCACCAGGCACACACAGGACTCTCAAAAAACAGTTGTGTGAGTTAATGAGCCAGCATCCCCCACATCTCGAGGAGCCCTCTTCCACCTGGCCTTAGAAATGCTGGGACTGAGAGCACGATGATCCCAAAGACAGCACTTTGGTGTGCTAAGTACTTTAAAGTAAAGGACATCAGAAAAGTCTCACAAGCAAGGTCCCTCTGACCTTCTCTATCCATCTGTCTCCCATCCCTCTTCCTCCTCTGAAGTGAATCATAGAAACCAGAATTCCTCCTCCCAAAGGTGGAGTCATAAAAACTAGAACCCTCTCCCCAAAAGTAAGCCAGAAAAACTACAAAGGTCACTCTCTTCCTTCTCCCTTCCCCCTGAAAACTCTCATTCCAGAGGGGTCCTGCCCTATCCCCAGGGGGAAGGAATGCTACACAGAAAGGCCTTGCTGGGGTTCCCCACTTGGTCTACTGCCATAAGGTCACAGCTTTTGTCCCATCACAGTTCTACATGGCTATCCATACTTCATTAAGCATAAAAACAGTTTTCCCTGGGGTTTTGAGTCTTCATCTTTAAAGGCTCTCACAACATATAAAACTTTGATTAAATACATTTTGTTATGCTTTCTCTTGTTAATCTGTCTTTTATTATAGTAGTGTCGGCCGTGACCCTTATGATGGGTGGGGAAAGTAATCACACCTATCTATCCCAACACAACTCAACAGGAGAAGTTCATTTCCCCAGAGCCTCTGGGACTTTCTGCTCAAACCATCTAGATACCTCCTTGGCCTGGTTTTCAAACTGGGTACTTCCTCACATAGGAGTGCTCTAAGGAAACTTTTCTACAGGTGCTCAGATAAAATAAAAAACAACAAAGAAGAAGAAATCAGAAAGAAAGTAAATCACAAACTCTCACTTCTTTCTCCCTCCAAATATGTTCAAATAAAACTAAAACTCCAGCAACCTCTGGGAGACTTTTTTATTTCCCTTTTCCCCCACATTCCTTAAATTTGGGTATCGGCACTCTAGGAAGGCATAAATTCCAAATTCCAGCATTTCAGACTATAGTGGTTTTTATTAGAGAAACTTGAGATTTTAGAAGGGTTAAAACAACACTGAAAACCAGGCTCTGGGGATAAGAAGATCCCTCTGCTTTGGGTGTATCAATAATTAACTTCATAAAATTTTGAGAAAATAGTGGTCATTGGCATCTATTTGCCAAATAAAGCATGGACCAGCTCACTGAAAGGAATTCACAATCCAGTTCAATTGCAAAAGCATCTTACTGAGCAAAGTACCAGAAATTCTACTAGGTAATGGGGAATCAGAAATGACTGAGACATGAGGCAACCAAGCAGAGGTGAGAGGGCAGAGCATGTAGCAGGTAGGGAGGGCTAGTGTCTACTCCACAGGTTTCCTCAGTGCCAAGTTGAAAGCCAGCAGGTCTGCCCTGGGACCTGGCAGGGCACACTGATCTCCTGGCAGAGCCCAAGCAGAGTGCCTGAGTCAGGGAGTGGGTGCAAGATCAAAGGGGCATTGTATCAACAAAGAGGAGCCACAGAGCTGAGAAAGACTAGGTGACATGTTTGTCAGCTGCAGACATCAGAAAAATAGACCAATAAAACACAGGGGGAAAGGCTGGAGCTTTGGTACAGCAGGGGCCAAGGTAGGACTAGAATCCATCCATAGATCCAGGCACCATCTTGACTTAGATCCAGGGACTAGTTCATGAGAGCAAGTGCTATGTCCACTCCACCACAGCCAGCCACTTCTAAAGACAAGCAGGGGACAGGGAATGGAAATCAGAGGGGCTCAACAATCATCACCAAAGACAGGTTTACCTAGAGAGACTCTAAATTACTACTGGGGCTAAGATTGAAGGTGGATTATGTACTTAGTTATCTTTTTCTCTCCTACTACTTAGAAGGGTAGAGGCTCCTGCAGAGTAGGAGACAGTTATAGAGGAAAAAAAAACTTTATTTTTCTCTTGCACGTCTTAATTGCAGTGGACAATCCCACTGACAAAAAAAGAATGGCTGTAAGGATATGCCAGCCTTGGAGAATGAACAAAGCAAAGGTATGGAGTTGAGAATATGAGCACCACATGTGGGAATTAACAAGATTTTCGACTTCACTGTAGAAGAGAGTTTAAGAACAAGACCCCCAAAGGTCAGGGCAATATGGAGGTTCATGGTTCCCTGAATATGGAGTCTAAATCTTATTATTTGACTTTAAACTCAAGTTTGATTTGCAAAACAGCAGCATTTTTTTCTGAGTTAAAAATAAATCTGAATTTCAAATTAATGTCATGATTCACCTTCGATGCTCTAGTCTGCAGATCTTTTCTTTTATGGAGAAATGCACTAACAATTTGACTACCGATGGAGAGAGGAGAGATCCTTGGGGTAAAATAAATCTCATGGACAAGAGGAGCTGCATTCATTATATGCATGTTCATGTAAAAAGTGATCAAAATGAGCAAAATAATAAAAAGAGACACAGTAAAACTGTACCACACCAAGGGATCGCATGGTTTTACTTTCCACCGGACTGTAAACTGTCTGAAAGGAAAAAAAAAGGGAAGTCTGGGTTGAATTTCAGCACATCGCATGAGGAATTAATTACCTCCAATTTCAAAACTAGCCTTTCTGGGGTTTGCTTTCAGTTTGAGATATTTATGACTTTGAATCTTTTTTACATCAAATTAGTAGGGTTCTCCCCTTTTATTATCTATGGTACAAAAATAGCCATATCCTTCCCCATCATACAGCACTGAGCTCCTCATGACCTCATTGGGAAAGGCGGCTGTTGTCAGGAGCCTTCACTATCCATCCACCCCCAGCAAGGGTCAGTAAGGGGGCACCTCCTCACCACCTGTACTCCTTCAGCAAAGGAGGGTGGGAGTAGATGCCAGCTCCCCCTCAGCACTGACTGTGTCATCTGTCAGTCAAGGCGACTCTGCAGCAAGCACTTTGCAATGGAGTCACACACTGGTGGCCAGGGCTACTCCTTCCATGTTGATCTACATGTATGTCCTTCAAAAGGAAATAGACTTTATCCTCTGGGACCACAGGCATCTGCAGTGCACAGGCTGTCTCACCAAAAATTTCACTAATTTAAACTGGAATTCTGTCTGGCAGTTGGGAATGACTTTTGTTTGAAATTCAATGGGACAGTGTTCCTGACTCCCAATTTACAGGGGCTTTAGAGTTACTGAAAGGTTGTACACATGAGGAATCATCTGCAGTTCCTTAACCGTGCTGAGCTGTTTCATGTCTTTTTCCTCTACCTGAAATACTCTCATCCACTTAATCTTCACTGAACTCCTACACACTCTTTAAGACCCAGCTCAACCACCACTGCTGAGGCTTCTCTGATCTCCTAGAAGGAGGGGGCAATTTCTTCCTCCTCGGAACAAGCATACACCCCTCCCATTTATGGTATACATCACTGTTCACTGCACTCATGTGTCAGGAAGTTGGTCAGTGCCCATACTTCTACCAGGGACTCTTAAGAGCCTTGATGATAAAAAGTTGATTATTTGCTTGGCAAACAGTAGGTGTTCAATCAAGGCTAACTGAATGTGGCAGATCCTAACAGAAGGACAAAATGACAATGGAACAAGCTATACCAGGAGACAATCAAGTTGTCTCAATGGATGTGCTTTGCAGTGGACTTTTTAAGTACCACAATGGGGTGGTAAATGAGGTGGTGGAATGCCCACATGAAATTCAAGTCAACGATTAACTGATAGGTACTGATGAATGAGAGAATATTAATTGAACAAAATATTTGAGTTGGTAGGATAAATGGAGTCCCCCAAAATTAACTTGTTAACTAGTCGTAGCTGTCACATTAACCTACAGGAGACACAGTCTCTGTGCACATATGAAGGAGGCAGAGAGATTCAGAGTCTGGTTGACTGAGGGTGGTTCTGAGTGAAGCATCAATCCTCAGAGTACCAGCCAGGCCTCAAGGCATGAGAATCAGCAGCAGCAAATCAGAGTCGGGGGGTGGCCTAGGTATCTATATATTAAACACATTCCATGGTGATGCCTATGCATAACAATCTGAAAACCTATGCATAGAGAGTCATCCCCCTGCTACAGATTTTGAGCTTGAACTTGCTTCAAAAGTAAATTTCAATGGAGAAAGTGTGATCTTTTCAATAAATGATGCTGGAGCAATTGCAAATCTACATAGAAATAAAGGTAAATATTGACCCCCATCACAAACCATGTGCATAAATTCAATTCCAAAGGGTTTGTAGATATAAAACACAAAACAATAGCGCTTATGGAAGAAACAGAATAGCTCCACAACTTGGAGTAGGAAAAGATTTCTTAATAGGTCACAAAAGCAGTAAATAATTTTTCCTTCAGGAAAAATATATACATATTAGAATATATTAAAATTAAGAATTTGTGTTATCAAAAGACACCATTAAGAAAGTAAAATCCAAGCCACAGGAAGAATAAGAGTTATCTAAGATACAGACAGCATACCAGACAAAGGACTTATCACAAGAATAAATTTTAAAACTCTCATAAACCAATAAATAAAAGGCAACTTTATAGTAAAATAGACAACAGACTTGAATGGGCACTTCACAAAAGGAAATATATGAATGGCCAATAAACATATGTAAAAATGTCCAGCATCATTAGTTATCAAAAAAGTGAAAATTAAAACCACAGTGAGATGGATCAGGACATGCTATCCCCAAATTATGGCATGTCGGCATTTGAGAAATCAGCAGAAGCAGGAAGGTCTCTCTGACTTTCCCCAGTCATTCTCCCCTGAAGGAGGCCACAAAAGAATCATCCAACCATCCTCTAAATTAAGTTTTAAGAGCCTCATTCCATCAGTCTTCCTTATAAGAAATTTAAACACAGAGGAATCTGAACAAACAGGCCTCACTATGTTCCCCCCCCCCACTTTGTTGACAGTAGATCATACACTCTTTGTTCACCAATCATACTTCTGCATGACTGTCCATAAAAATACATAGCTTTCTTTACTTCTTTGGGACTTTATTTCTAGATGCTTCAGTGTTACATAAAACTTAAACAAATTTGTTATGCTTTTCTCTTGTTGTTCTGTTTTTATTACAGGGGCCTCAGTCATGAATCTTGCAATAGGTGAGGAAGAGATATTACTGCTTCTTCCCTACACATCCAACAGGATGGCTAAAACTTAAAAGACTAGCAATGCCAATATGAGTAGTAGAAAATGAAAAAAATCTCTTTCTCTACCCATCTTGGGTTCTCCAGTGGGGTACTGTAAATTAGACTGGCTAAAGACAGATTAACAACAGAAAAGCAAACAGAAATTTATCCGCATGTGCATGGGGTTTATACATGGGAGTGCCCAGTGATGAGTCCTAAGGTTGGTTAGAACTTGGGTTTATATACCATCTTAGGCCAAAACAAAGGAAAAGAGGTTTGGGCTTCTTGGTGGGGGAGACAAGTTACAGGAAGGTGACTGGGAAAAGTATAGTAAACAAGGGTTGTTTAACAAAGTGTGTTAAGTGGATTTAAGTTGGCGCTTTCTCCATTGATAAGAGTTGTTAAGAGTCCTCCTCTTCTCCGTATGGGAGAGGAAGACATTTCTACAAATGGAATTTTCTTTATAACATAAATTTGCTTTACGATAGGAAAACCTGTGCACTGTCTTAAGAGCTTTTCCTGCATCCTGGTTCTCAATGGCCTTTAGCTCAAAATAATCTATATGCCAAAGAGGCAAATGGGGTCAAGTGGATAATCTGGTGACCCTCAGTAAGGTTATAGAGTAACCGGAGCACTCATACACCACTGATGGGAGCAAAAATTGGTACAACCATTTCTGAAAAGTGTTTGGCAATATCTCTCAACATCAAGCATATGCATATGTACTTTATGATCCAGGAATTCCACTCATATGTACCTATCCAAAATACATACATGTGTTCACCAAAAGACACATAACAAGAATATTACTAATAGTGGTGCTATATGTAAGCCAAAAATTGGAAATAATTAAAATATCTTTCAGTAGGAGAATGGATAATATACTTGAACAATAAAATCCCATAAAACAAAAAGACCTGGAGAATTGCTTCATAGATGTCACTCACACTATGCTGAGAACAAAAAGCCAGGTCCTAAAGAGTATATACAGTGTGATTTGAACTATATGAAGCTTAAAATCAAGTGAAAGTAATCTATGGTGATAAAAGTCAGAACAGTGGTGACCTTAGGGGGTGTAGGGAATGAGAAGGGGTATGAGGGATACTGCAATGTTCTATTTCTGGCTGTGGGTGCTGGTTACATGGGTGTATTCAGTATGTTGAAATTCATCAAGCTGAATACTTACAATGTATGCACTTTTTTGTGTATATGTTTACTTCAGTAAGAAAGGAAATGTGAAAAATAAACTCCTGAAACCAGCCATCATCTGAATAGACACTTTGGCATTAGCATTCCACATCCTAGTACACTCTTCTATCCAACGGCATTGCTAAGCTAGACTTCACCCATAAAGCCACTCTTCTGTATGATTATAATGGATTTCTGCATTTATATGGCGCCTTCCTCCATAGAGATCAAAGGGCTTCTGCATAATAAAAGATAGCATATCAAATGCAGCATATCAACGCAGTTAGCTCTGAGGGACTAAAAGGGGAAAATTGAACTTAGGGACATATAATCGAGGAAACTTACAGAAAATAAGTAAAATAAGTCATAAAAACTGTATGTAAAAACAATCATAAACACCAGCTATCAGAAATTCACTTGTGTGAAATAAAAGGCTCACTTCTCTTGAGGTTGCTTTCTTACCCTTGACGGGACGGACGGAGAGCAGCCGAGGCATTCAATTTAGGACTTAGACTCCTAGGCACCACATGGCAAGATTTCTCTGGAGTCAGCTTGGCACCTTACTGCAGTAAAACAGAACAACTAAATAAACTCTCTGTGCTGCTGTTCAAAGAGCTTTCATATGTGCTTTAAGACATAAACTCACTAGCTCTGACAACTAATTAAATGGGCCTTGTTCATATTTGTGAAATAAATATCCTATTGCTATATTTTTCTGAGGCACACAGAATTATATATATATCACTTTCATGTCTTACGTTGATATTCACCAAATGTGTTTTTTCTCAAGCTTTAATTCTTGAAATTGCCCAGGGAAAGTGCGTACAATGAGGAATTTTTCACTGACCTAAGGTCAGTTTAGAAAACTGTGCGGTGTGACATTCTGGCTTGGCAAAGTGACCCCGGGAGATGTTTCCATTGGCCTAACAAATGATACCCTTAGCTTTGTGGATTGTGAAACAGTGGCTCAGGCATCTCCCTGTAATCTCTACACATGTGGAAGGAGAAAAAGGAAAATAGTTTGCCTCGAATAATTTAAATAGTCCCCGTTCAGCAAATGGGTAACTTCAATAAAGAGAGTCAGATAAAGAAAAACAGGGTTTTAATTTCACATATATTTCCCTTGTGAGGTATGACAATGGTCAATGATGATGGCCAGGAGAAGGAGGAGGAAACTGGCAGTGAACATTTAAATTAAAGCCCTTTAAATAGATAACTTCATTAAATTCTCACAACAATCCTATTAAGTTAGTAGTTTATTATCTCCATTTTACAGATACAACAATGGGGATTTTTTTTTAAAAAAAAGGCTAACTAACTTGCCTGAGATCACACTACATAAGTGATAAAGCCAAGGTGTAATCCCAGATCATGTGACTGCAGAACTTTTGCTCCTTAGCCCGGAAGTGGATGGAATCAGGTGGAAGGGACACTTGGGCATCCCATGGTAAGGTTTTGTGTTGGAAGATGGCCTTTCCATCTCCAAGGGACCTCATTTTTCAGGGACAGCTCTGGCAAGGAGCTACTTTTGTCATCTGTGATAAGCTTTGGAGTTTGTCCTTTTTGAAGATTTCCAACTTGTCCTTGTGTTCAGGCTTTTGGCCTAGCAGCATTTACAAAGGGTTCGCTGGAAGGTAAGTTGACGTTCCTTGAAAACCCTATGGAACAATCCATAGATTTCCTCTATAGGCAGTAGCAATGATTCATTCATAACAAGAGTGTTGCTAACTCGTTCAATAGGAGACTAGTCTTCGGGGGAAAAAAACAACAGCTAGGAGATTTTCATCTGAACAGGAGGTCACTTTAAAATTCAATTTAGTGACACCCTTGTGGGTTTCCCCTGGCACCTAGAATATATGGACTAATAATTGGGAACAGCTGCATGTCTTGACTGGAACCACAATATTTAAATAGCTCCAAGATTACACCCTTGGCCTCTGCTTCTTTATATACTTTGGAAATAAACTACTGTGGATGCCCAAATGTATTCAGACAATGGAAGAAATGATTTATGGAGACTGACCACATCCAGCACTGCAAGCGCCATTCATTTCTCTGGTTCAATCATCACCACCCATGCGATGGAGAACAAACTGACAAGGTCACACGGTTACTTATCCCCAGGAGTCACCCTAAAAAAAATTCCCCTCAGATTGAAGCTCTTTTCATGACCTTCACTCTAAGACACAATTGTTGCATTTTGACTCCAGCAAACACCTTAGTTATCAACTTTATTCAATCTGACAATCCCAGAACATTTTATTTATGGTGGGCCCCAAATGAAGTCCTAAACAGTTAATGAAATTCCTTTAGGATATGGGATTTGTATGTTTTAACTGGACATTTTAAAAGATGCTTCAGTTTTTTTCACATTTGGGCAATGTTATCCAGTTTTATTTTTCTTCTGAATCATTGATTCCACAAAGATTTATTATATGCTTAACCTGAGCCAAGTGCTCATCCCTTAAAATGGTCTGAGTTAAATCTCTTCATGCCAAACACACTTGTAATCGTCCTTTTCCAGTGTAAATACCCAACAATAGAAAAGTGATAAAATACAGCATGACATCTCCACTTGGAAAAAATATTATGGTCCCACCAACAAATATGATAGCATCTACAGGATTATGAAGGAAATTGGGAAAATTAAAATGATATTAAGTTTAAAAGGAACAAATTGAATAGACCCGTGATGACAATGATGTAAAATTCTAACAGAAAAAAAAGGTGGAGAGGAAATAAAACTCAAAAGGAAATATTCCATATTCTGAATCTCTTCATAAATATTCCAGAAAACTACATAGAACAAGAAAATGCACAAGTAAAACCACCAGTAACCCAAGCCTATAGCATAACTATGAGGCAGAGAATACTCCAAACTTCAAATTATGTCCAAACAGGTAAATAAATGACTAAATTCAGAAGAACAAGAGCAGAAAAGAAGAGAGGAAAGCAGGGGGAGTAAGTATAGAAAACACCCCCCCAGAATGTCTCATCCCGAATGGGAAAACACTGAACACAGGTGTGAGATGTGGCGGATTGTAGCAATGGCTACCAAGAATTACAAGCAAGGAGATTGAAAGTCTGCAGGAAGAGAGGTAGGAATCTCTGGAAGCCATAGGAAAAGGATTAACTGGAAAGGGCAGACTTCAGAGATTTGATGTTGAAGAAAAACAAAAAAGAAATAGAAATTAGAGTACTGTAAAAACAAGATAATTACAAAATCAGAAGGCAAACGGCCACTCCCCCAAAGGGGACAATTTTTAATGAAATTGCACTTCACAAACAAACAGAAGAATATCTTGAATTCAGAAAACTCATGTACCACCCGGTCCTCACTTCCTCACCTCTGTCTACATGTGACAGTCATTGCTGGCTGGTCCAGGAAAGAAAACATCTCAAAACGAAGGGTAAACAGCACCATATCCATACAAGTGACTGGAAGATGAAAGCGGATCATAAAAAACCTTTTAGCTGATGAATTTTCTTCCTCCCCAAACAATAACAAAGCATGAGAAAATGTGAACACTCCAGTCTTAATTAAATAACAAGTACTTGGAGATATGGGAGAAAAAACACCCCAACTCAGGAAATGTAACCTATGGCATCACTAGGGGTATTTTGGCCAAAATATTTAATTTGAATAGAATCATTCAGAAACAGCCAGACAAATTTAAATTGAAGACTATTTTACACAAACAGCCTAGACATGAAAAATGTTATTATTAAAAAAGAGAGCAGAAAGACTATTCCAGATTAAAGACTAAATGAAGTAAAGCAATTAAATTATAGTTAATGACTGATCATATCACATGTAGTTTTTTAAAAACTATAAAATTATTGAAATTATTGGGGGAAATATGACTATTGTTATAACTGCATTGCCTTATCAATGATTAATTTTATGAGGGGGAAAATATGATGTTTACAACTTTAGAATGGTTCAGAGAAATAAGAAAATACGGCAAAATGTTAGCAATCAGTCAATCTGGGTAAAGACGATGTGAGTGTTCATTGTACTGTTATTTCAGTTTTCTTAGTTTGAAATTTTTCAAAATTAAAAAAAAATTGAAAAAAATAGTGAACATTATTTAAAGATGTTAGAAAAGGAGGCAGGGGCCAATTACCTGGGGGGAGGGAACAGAGTCATGACCGGAAGGGACATCAGGGACTTCTGGGGCTGGTGATGTCTCCACTGCTCTGGATGCTGGTTACCCAGGGCTGTTGAAACTCAGAGAACGATAAACATACAATTGAATTGAACCAGAATTGCATTAAAACTGTATTTATGGCTGGGCACAGTGGCTCATGCCTGTAACCCCAACACTTTGGGAAGCCGAGGTGGGTGGATCACAAGGCCAGAAGTTCGAAACCAGGCTGACCAACATGAAGAAACCCTGTCTCTACTAAAAATACAAAATTAGCCAGGTGTGGTGGTGCATGCCTGTAATCCCAGCTACTCGGGAGTCTGAGGCAGGAGAATCGCTTGAACCCAGTGGGTAGACGTTGCAGTGAGCCGAGATTGTGCCACTGCACTCCAGCCTGGGCAGCAACAGTGAAACTTCGACTCAAAACAAAAACAAAACAAACAAACAAAAACCTGAATTTATTGTTTAAGGCAAGAGTCATGAGATTAAGGAGATTTTGTTATTTTATTTAGTTTCCTTTTCTGTACATTTTTCAAAATGTTTGTTAAATAACTCACATTTATAATTCAAATGCTATAAAATAAATGTCTTAAAGTTTAAATCTTTTTGTCTTCAGAGATGCAAGAGAGTGTGATGGTCTAAGGTATAACAGGGTGTCTCGGTTCCATTTCCTGTCATTCAGAAAAGGCTTGATCTGGGCACCTCTTGAATGGAAACGTCACTGCTTTTCAATTTATACCATGTGACAGCAAGAGAGGTTTGTATTCTAAATATTTCCCTTTGGAGATAAGTGACCATATTTCATGGTGATTAAACAATGGCTTGTTTAAAAAAAAGTTTAGAATATTTATCCCAAGTGATTATTGCATTTGAGTCTATGCTTTTCTTCAAGCTCTCTTACGTTTTCAGATTGGTATGGAGATGCCATACCCAAGAATCTAGGAACAAAGTAACAACTTGGTTAGCAGCAGCATCAAGACCTGCTGTGTTCCCTTCCTAGCTTGGGCAAAGCTATTTGCAGTACATAGTATAATAAAATCCAAGCAATAAACCTGTCCTTCTTCTTCTGTTCACTCATTTTAGAACTGACCTCATAACATTACCCTGCAGATTTTATTCGTTATCTGCATTTTTATGTATCTGCAGGGTAAAGATGAAAAAGTGAATAAAAATAGTATATCTCTGTAAGCAGGTACATCTGTGTAGAGAAGAATGCAAGTGTTTTTAAGGGAAGAAACATCAGCTTTTTAAAAAGATTCTAACCTACACTCTGACTTAAACTTTTTGATAAGAATAAAAAAGATAGTCCAAGCACTTCTAAAACAGATTAAAGAGCCAAACCTGGGCAGCGTCCTTGCAGCACTGAAATGAGAGATAAATGACACTTTACTAGGTCATTCTCGATATCCTCTACAAAGTTCCCTGGATGTTCTTACTTCTCTGACCACATTTTTTGCAAAATTATAAGCTTACCTATTCTTCAAACCTTCATTAAATTAAAAGCTTTTTAATTATTTGAGGAATGAAACAAAAAAACGATTAAGAGAATAATTCATCTCTTAATGGATGTAATGTAAAACCTTGGCAGTCTCCTTTCATATCAGCATGCCTCTGTGCAGAGCTCAGTGGGTCTGGGGTGGAGCAGAGGGACAACACTGACTCCAAAGAGAAAGAAAGTCTTTTTTTTTTTTTTTTTTTTTTCAGGTGGGAGTTTAGCTCTTGTTGCCCAGTCTGGAGTGCAATGGTGCAATCTCAGCTCACTGCAACCACCACCTCCCAGGTTCTTTTCTAGTGGAGGTCACATCAACACAGACCTTGTTCAACCAAGTCTAGAAGGGCTCCATTCAAAAGCAGCACTGACCCTGGCACAGTCTTAGTCTACTCCTCCACAAGTCGCTCGTTGCCTGTAGATTTCTAATTCTCCAGACCGTGGAGAAAACTTAAAGGAGAATAGTGCTGAGGACATTGGAGAGTAAGCTTCCAAAATCCACCTGATGCAGATACTAGCTGGAACAATTACCGTCGGTCTTCAGCTCTGCCCATCCCAGAGACGCAGCACATTCACAGGCAAAGCCTTCATGTCTGAGGACACACTCATCTTCTAGGGAAAGAAGTAAATTAGACACCAGCCTCCTTGTTTCAGCAAAACACTGTTTCCCTTAAAGGAATACAATGTGGTCTTCCCATAGAAATTGACAGAAATACTCAGCCAGGCACAGGGAGGGGAAAGGAAACGCTCTTGAAAAATCACATGGTCCATTCCTTACCTCTGGTTTAGATTAAACCAAAGTTATCTTTCAATGAGCATTTACAGCCTGAATTTTAAAATGTCCATAGAAAGAAATGGATCTCTCCTTGTCCACAAATTTCTAAAAATGAAAGAAACGTATTTTCTTTTTTCTATGTAAACTTTTTGTCAGTTCTTGATAGCAATGGATAAAATTTCCTATAATATTCCACAGACACACTCAACCTTCATCCACTGGAGCCTGTTATTTAGTCCCAACTCAGATGAGCTTTCTTCACATTGGGCAATCTTCATCCCTTACTGATTCCTCATGTGCCTTGCATTTCATGTAAAGATGTACTCCTAAATGCATCAAGCAGACCTCTCCTGGTCTGCATGCCATATAAAATTAACTCGAAGGATCCTGTCACCTATTTAGGAGTCAGCATGGTGGTCACCCTTAGGGGGTGGTGACTGGAAGAGGTCACACAAGTGTTACTATTGTTCTGTCTCTTGACCTGGGTACTGATTCCATGAGAGTGTTCTCTTTGGGACAATTTATCCATCTCTTTCATTATAATTTCCTACATTCCTCCATATGTGTGTTACTATAGTTAATGAACTGTTAGGAAAATGTTTGCAAGAAAACAACAAAACAAATCATGTCATCTTCTGACTTCACCATAGGTTCCTTATATAGTAGA
The DNA here is from genome assembly GCA_036589455.1 of Ateles fusciceps. Lineage (NCBI taxonomy): Eukaryota > Metazoa > Chordata > Mammalia > Primates > Atelidae > Ateles > Ateles fusciceps. The sequence goes on from JAZHEH010003329.1 coordinate 15,496,559, forward strand.
TGGAAACCTTATCCTCGCCTATCTCTCAGGATTGCTGTGAAAAGAATTCTGATAATGTCAGGGAGGAGCTTTGTAAACTGTGAAGTTGGTGGTGCCATTATGGTGGATAACATCAATCCTGAGCTTCTCAAAGGGCTGTGTTTTGCAGGACTAGCCTTTACCAGTGTAATGTATTTACAGTTGATAGGCAGACAAAGCAGAAGGAAGGAATACATGATTTACACATTGTTAGACCACAGTTGGAACTTCTATTGCCCAACCCTTCTCTCACCCACAGTCCCAAGACAGATTATTTTGCAACTAATTACTTACAGATGTGAAATCATTTAGAGTGTTATGAAAATAGCAGAATGGATCCTGGAATGGGAGGCACTGAGTATGGAGTAGACAACATCACACAATTATTGTTATTCCCAGCCTGAGGCCTTATTTTGTGGCTCTCAGTTCTGTCTCCCTCTGATATACTACTATGGAAGAAGTAAAAACTGTATCTATCTCATTAAAAACACATCTAGATTGTATTTTCTTTCTTAATTATTCACATCCTTAGTACCAGAAACTGAAAATATAACTTTAGCCCTTCCATTATTTTCAAACAGTTTTTAGCTTCAGCCAATTGGAAAGAGGACAAATTCTTCAGGAAAAGCGAGACAGAAGGGGCATTATTTCAAAACAGAAGGAAACAGATGGAAAATAATGAAGCACTTCTGAAGCAATAAATGGAAAGAGGGAAACCCTAGTGGTAGGAGCTAATGGCATGGGATTCTCTCTCTCTCTCTCTCTCTCTCTCTCTCTCTCCTCCCCCTCCTCCTTCTCCACCACCCCACCCCCTTACTCCCTTTGCAAAATATTTAGCTAGTGTTTGAAGCATTAGAACAGAATGGCACTATTATTGCTTTAAGCAATTATTAAACAAGAAGAGACACTTCTGAATTCTGGGGGCAAAGGACAGAGCTTGAATCATACATTCCTCACAAGTGGGAAAGGAACAAAGATATAAGAAAAATGTTTGCTTGAGACACCATGGGAGCAAGCTCTTCCCACAGGAGTAGAATCCCTCAGACAACAAATAACCCATGTGGAAGCCTAATTTAGGGGACTCAGAACTCAGTGAGGGGGAGGAATATGTAGATCATGAATCCCTTAGTTCTGGATTACTGCTTAATTCATGTCTTCAAGTAAATATTTAAAATCAGGCACGTCAGTACTATGAATTTCTCTCTGTTGGTTTAATACATTACAAACAACTTTGCTTATAAATTAATCACTGGGCACCCCAAAACCAGTAAGAAAAACAGTTTACCTACAATGGAAGAAGTTACCCCAGATGCAAGAAGACAAAAAGCAATGACTTCAAAGTTAAAAGGGAAAATTATGTTGTTCTAAACAGCATTTTTATCAGGAAAATAAATTATTTTAAACTAATAATCTACTAATAGGGAAAATATTATTCACTGAAAGTTTATCAAAGAAGAACCTGTTCTGTTCTTGCTTCTAAGAATTATTAGAAGATATCTTCTAGGAAAAAAAATATCCAAACCACAGATCCAAAAGAGGAATGCATGGAATACAAATAAAAGGGATAAATAACAAAATTAGAAAAATTCAAGGTAAACCTAAAACTGTATTGATAATATAATCAGCACTTCAAACATTATTATGCCTAAGTAGAAGTGTAATACAAAAAAATACTTTCAGTATTACCATCAGTTTTTTCTTTCTGCTAAATCATTCCTATCTGCCAAATAAACTAAAAGCTCTGCCGTCAATTTTCCTAAATTTTAAGAAAATCTTGCTGCAAAATAATACGAATTGGTGCAAATTGATTGTTTTTGAAGCAGAGTGACACATTCATGGCTCTCTTCTTAGGGTATGTTGGAAATTTTGCACAATAAAAAAAAAATTACGTATTTTTTCCTGTTGAAAGAGCTACAGACTGAGGGAATGGAAAAGAACCTATGTCGATATTTAAGAGAGATACATTTAAGCCAGGCTAAGTGGTTCAAGTCTGTAATCTCAGCACTTCGGGAGCCTGAGGCGGGTGGATCACTTGAGCTCAGGAGTTCAAGACCAGCCCAGGCAACATGACAAAACCCATGAACTAAAAATACAAAATACAAACCCGTGAATTAAAAATACAAAAATTAACTGGGCAGTGGCATATACCTGTAGTCCCAGCTATGTGGGGGGCTGAAGCAGGAAGATCACTTGAACCCAGGAGGTCAAGACTACAGTGAGTTAATATGGCACCTCTGCATTCCAGTCTGGGCAACAGAGGGAGAGCCTGTCTCTAAATAAACAAACAAACAAACAAACAACAAAATTATCAAGGATGATTAAAAATGAAGAGATGAGTAATAATATACCACAGAAACGTTTTCAAAAAAGAACTAGATTTAATATATTAGTATCACCAAAATATAACTCAAAATGAAAATACTAAATATGACAAAAGGAGATTACATTGACAGAAGGTGGAAACATTTTTGTGAATCTTTATTCACCTAAAGAGTAGCATATAAAGTAAAAATTTTAGAAGGATAAAGCAATATTAACAAATCCAATGTCATCATGGAAAATTTTAACATAATCTCTCACAACTCAACAGATCAGGTTGGGCATATGTAAGATTTCAGAATATTTGCCAAAAAATGGTGATGTAATGGCCCTTAAAGAAAAAAACTCCATAAATTTTGAAAGCAAAAATCACAGAGGGCTCATTTCCTGATCATAATAAAACTAGACAGTAACATTTAAAAGATTGGGGCGGGGAAATCCCCTTCATTTAGAATGTATTTAATACTTCCTTTTAAATAACTTGCACACTGGAGGAAATGAAACCTGAAATCTCACCATACTTTCAATGCAGCATAACCAAAGTTGTGGAATGTTTGCATGCTTGTGTGAAAATATCTCATGTATACCATAAATATATACACCTACTATGTACCCACACAAATTCAAAATAAAAAATTATTTTTTAAAACATTATGAAATGCAGCCAAATTGGTACTCAGAGAAAATTTTATCATCTTAGCTAGATGTATTAGAAAATTTTTTAAAAATAGCCAGGTGCAGTGGCTCATGCCTATAATCCCAGCACTATGGGAGGCCAAGGCAGGCGGATCATGAGGTCAGGAGTTCGAGACCAGCCTGGCCAAGATGGTGAAACGCTGTCTCTACTAAAAAAATACAAAAAATTAGCCGGGTGTGGTGGTGTGCGCCTGTATTCTCAGCTACTCAGGAGGCTGAGGCAGCAGAATCGTGTGAACCTGGGAGGTGGCGGTTGCAGTGAGTGGAAATTGCGCCATCGTACTCCAGCATGGGAGACAGTGCAAGACTCCATACCCACCAGAAAAAAAGAAAGAAAAGAAAAAAATATTGAATACAAAAGAATTCAGCTAAAAGAAGGTAGAAAAAGACAAAATAAACCTAAAGGAAAATAAAATAAGTAAATGTCATCATATTCCATTGTCTCTTTATCTCAGTTTGAACACTTCTTCAAGTGTGTTTGTTTTTTTCTGTGTTTTTGTTTTGTTTTGGTTTGCTTAGGCTATTTGCTGGTGCCTCAATCATTTTTCTAAAAATTTCTTTCCAGAGTTTATAGATCATTTTTTAAATCTTCAAGATGTTGTTCTTATTCCTTCATTCTGTAGTATTTTCTCATCAGCCTAGATTGAAGTTTTAAAACAATGTTTCTATCCTTTACAGGAAGAGTCATCTAAATTCAATATTTGCCAACACCCAGCAATATACTGATTCCCAAAGCTCTGCTGATGTGAGTTTTGGTCGGGCCTATATGTAGGCTAATAGAAATTCCTCCCTGCCCAGTTTCGTGTAAATAGTGGGCACTCATAAGTATGGCTCCATTGTGATGAGGTGGAATTATTTACTTCCTCTGCTGTGAAGACTGAATCAGAGATGGGAAATATTTGATCCACGTAGGGCCACCAGAATCAACTCTGCTCAGGGTAGGTGCAAATGATAATCATGGCTGCACCATTCAGCCCACATTCAGCCTCAGACACAATTTTCTGGACACGGTTTTCCCTGAAGTCTTCATTATCTATCAAAAATTGTCATATAAGATAAAACCTACTCTTCTACCCTATGTTCTACCCAATGGACCATCTGCAAACTCCTGTCTGTGTACGCTCTGCTCAGAAACCTGCCCTTGGCAGGGGCTCCCTCCATGCTGCCCCCCTTGGCTGGCTTCTGAAGCTGCCTTTTCTTCCCAGTACCCCTTCCCTTTGGAAAATTATCCCTTTCCTCCAACCCAATACATATGTATAGCTCAGAGGTAGCAATTACTTTTTTGTGTTTTTAAAATTATCGTAATCTTCACATTCTTTTGGATATCCTCAGTGACCCTCAATTGGGTCATAATCTGAAATTGGAACCCAATAACCAGCATTTCATTTAATTTCTGTCAGGTTTCCAGCACATTGACTTGAACTCTGTCTGGAATGATCTAGAATTAAATTACCATTGTCTTTGCCCTTTAAAAAATAAAATGTCTGTATTATAGCTGCCCACTACCTATACTTTAAGCATGCTAGACTGAAAAGTACATACAGACCAATAGTCTTTCAATGGATTTAATTTCCTAGTTATTTCCTGAATGTCATCCATTAAAATGAATAGTTCAAAGAAAAGCACCTTATACTCTCCTATATTTGGATCCCTAATAGTGACTGTAAGAAATCCATCTCAAGGAGGAAGACCTTGGAGTCAGTCAAAGCACAGAGGATTTTTCCAGGGAGAAACAACAGAAAATGCAAACTGATTAAAGCAAAACAAGGGGAGTTTGTTGGCAGGGCACTGAGTAGCTCATAGACTGGAAGAGCTGAAGCTGCATGGACCAGGCTGGTTCCAGGCCCTTAGGGGAATGAACCCAGGGCCCAGGGCTGGCAGCCTCTCCATGGCACCCCCTTGGCTCAGCACGGCTCTGGGCTCCTCTTTCTCCAGACACCAGGAAAGATCCCTGTGTTCCTTGTATCACAGACCAAAGACAGAAGGACCTTCTCCATTAGCCCATCCCAGTCTTAATCATCCCAGGGAAGGTCTCTGACTGGCTTTACTTGGCTTTTCGGTCCCTCCATCAACTGGAGGTGCTGGCTCAGAGACTAGGGTATTCTGAGGGTCCAGCCCTGGGGTCTGTAGGCAGAGGGTGATGGAGGGGAGTAATGGCAGAGGGGGCATCCAACACCTACAGCTATCACATTCACGCCACATCCCTCACACATATCGAAGCATCTAATCCTGAGCACAGGATTGAACTGGGGAAAAAGGAAGGACACAGGGTTCCAATGGCTTTGAAGACAGCCACTGCAAGTAGGGGAGGCCAAGGACACCAAAGAAGAATTTCAGCTGCCTGTGACAGGCACCCATACCTCTGAACAGGGATGTGTGAGGAGTCCACTGCCCATCTCTAACCCCACACTCGGGACTAAGCCTGTGGTTGGAGAACCTCTTACTGATGTCACCATTTAGCCCACTGTGGGGCTTACTTAGCCTTCTTCAGCCTGATGGCTTTCAAGTTTTTACCAGGTCTTACTCCAGCTTTTATTCACGCCCTGCCCAGTCCACACACACACTGCATGCTTACATATTCTTAGCTTGGGGGCTCTCCAGCAGGGCTTTGTAGTTGTTTTCTTAGCTGTTTCCTACAAATGTGCATTGAATCTGTTTTACTTGACACAGTCTGGGCCTGGACAGAAACTCACACCTGGGGTACATCACTGATGGTAGGGGCATCAGACAGGTTGTCCATGGAAAGGTCCAGAAATGCTCTTGTGTGATTCCTACTATGTGCTGGAAAGGATGCAAAGTATTTTACAGTTTTATTCAGTGTAAACCTCACAACAACCACATGAATAGGCATTATTATCTCTGCTTCACAGAGAGGAAAATGAGGCTCAGAGAGCTTACCACTGTGACCACTGAAGGGCAATTCAGACCGCAGGCTGCCCACTGCAGAGCCCAAGCAAGCTCCATGCACCACCTCCCCCGCCTCACACACTGCAAGGACAGAAACCTTTAGGTTCTGCTGGGTCTTGTCCTCCTCTTTTTTGGCAGGGAACTTTAGCCTAAATTGAGCCTCGTATCCACTAACCTCCCTACCAAGGTTCAGGCACTCCTAGGTGAGGCAGGGACTTGGGAGAGCAGGGGGTCTGCAGGTCTCCACTGTGGATCTCCAAGGGAGAGGGGCCTGCATGAGGAAGGTGTTCCGTGCAGCTTCCTGAGGCGAGGTGGCCAGACTGCTGGGGACCAGGGGGAGGCTGTGCAGGACTTGAGTCAGCTATGGATTCCCAAAACAGTCTTCAGGTCTCAGATCTGAATTGTGAAGAGAGGGGCCATGGCACTAGGTGCAGCACTGTTTTCATTAGTAGGGGAAAGATTCTGGGGGCAGGGTTGGCAGAGAGTGGAGAGGGCTGGATAGGCAACCAGTTCTGATGTCCAAGTGACAAACTCCAACTCACACGGAGGAAAGGTAGGCTGCAGGCAAGAAGTCTCCCTTTTATTGACCTCAAAACCACATAACCCAAGATAATTACAGGAACACAGTTTTTACAAGAGGAAAATAATTTTTCCTCAGAACCTGTAAAGTCTACAGAAAGGAATACTGCAAGTATGCCTTTAATACTTTATAAGGAAACAATTCCAGAGATTGTGGGAAGCCACTGCCTGTAGTAAAAACCATAAAGATCACCGGAGAACTGTATTTTGGCATTTACCTGGTAAAGAGTGCCTCTATATCTCTGTATCAAGGGTTTTCAACCCTCAAAAAAGAAAAAAGTTAACTTTACCAACCTCACCACACAAAGCCATTGTTCATGGTATTCATGCATTCCCAACCTTCAAAACCTGTCAGCTGAGTAATATGATTTTCTCCAAGAAATAGTTCCAACACCTAGCCCTTCTTTCCAAACATCTGACAGTTTTCTCAGAAGAAAATCTGATCAAATGCTTTTAAAAACTTTTTAAAGTCTTTTCTGAAAATATTTTCCAAAACAAAACAAAAGCAAACCATACAGAACTATTTTCTAGTAAAGCTGGTGACTACATTTCCGCTTTGCCTCATCAGAAGGCAATTCAATCAAATCTGAAGTCAGAAGTGAAGAGAAAGGAATGTTGTATGAGGACAATGCTTCCGGCTCGCAAGTGGCTCTTTCCAGAATTAAGTATTTGGGGCAAGTGGCTTCCCTTAAGCAGACTGTCTTAATTCACAGGCCTTGTTTGGTTTGGTTAATCCTAGTTTGGGCCACCTGATTGGGTCACACCAAGCTTTAAAAAGGGTTAGAGTGCCAACCACGCACACAGCTGAAAGGTTTCTTTGATCTTTTGTCAAAAACCAAAGAAATTCTTCCTAAGGCTAAAATGAAGACTTGGCCTCAACAGAATCCAGCCATCCCCCTCTTCAAACTCACCCCAAAAGCAATCACAAATCAGTCCAATGCTTCATTGACATCTTTTTTTTTTTTAATGAAGAATGCTTGAATAATGTGGCCTTGTTATAAACTGTATACATTAACTCCAACACACAGAGGCCACTTACTAGTCACTGTCTTCCTCCTCTGCAGGTAAGTAGTGCATTACTACCGGCGGGAGGGCTGGGACCAGAGGTGCTGTGGCCTGGTGTCCCCAGGGCTGGGCAGTGGTGCCGTTCTGAAGTCAAACACCGAAGCCCGACTGGGTCATTCTGGGATGGGGAAAACATAGGATCTGGCAAACCCAGAGGGAGAAGGAGAAAGATGCAGGTCCACCAGAACGGAGGAGTAAGCTACCCAGCAGTCAGACCCGGGTGGTCGCCGGTAGAGCGGGCTGGACGGGACAGAGGCCAGGGCGAGGAGGGTGGGCTCCAAGGTGGTGCTCGCTTGTGGCTCATTGTACAAACAGAAGAAATGTCGAACAAAGCCTTCCCATTCACTCCAAGATTCTGAAATAAATGGAAAGCAGCAATCCCCCCCCTCTTCTATGCTGAACCCTGAAGAGCGAATATTTCTCAGAGTTGTGCTGCTGCTGCTGCTGGGATTGCTGAGCAAAGGGGTTTATGATTGCCCTAGGCAGGGCAAGCGCAAGTCACACCGAGGACAGGAGGAGAGTTAGCCTGTCGGAAGGACAGGAAGGGAAACACTAAAGAAAACCCACTCATGAGAGTGCACCTACCCCGTTCTCCTTATGTCACATTCCATTACAATCCTGGCAAGCCAGTCTGGCCCGCAATTTCTTCTCTACAGTTTCCAGTCTAATTTGTAGGTAAATCTCTCCTTTCCCTCAACACGAAATACAATATCTTTCTGTGATGAGAGGAAATTTGTTCCATTCTACACACTAATTAGCAGCTGTGATTCCCCATTTTGGTTCTCCTGTTGCTCAGTGGAACATCCCCAAGAAGCACAGCCTCCCTCTCCAGGCTCCCTTCATAATCCCCGTCATGGGAACATTATGCGGGGAACGACGGGAACAGGGGTGGCCCCACAGTGTGGAGCACGTCATGGTCGAGTCCCTGTGTATAAACCACATGCTTCCACCATACAGCCAGTGTTTCCTTACCATCTGAAATTGTATGGAGCTGGAATTTAGTTTGGATTTAAAGGGAGGGTTCTTTCTGAGGGAAGGGGCCCTGCACTGCTACTGGATGAGTCCGGGCCACCACTGGGAGGGCCTCTGAAAATTGGACTCAGATGGCCAAGTTGCCTACACGCATGCTCAGCAAACCAAGCCTCAAAATCATGCTTGGCCCTGCTTTCTGCACACATGTTCCTCCACTTCACAATGCCTGCTGTGTGTGGGAGCCTGTGAAAGGAGCTAAGGATGCAAAGATCAACAGGTCATGAGGCCAGAGGTGGGACATTTCACCCTTTGGGGAGGACAAGGTCATTAAAGCCTTTCCAGAGAAGGGAACACTAGAGCTGAGCCTCGAGGGATGAAGGTGATGGGAAAGGAGGATCCAGAGAGAAGAAAGAGCCCGCTGGCACGGATTGCGACCAGGCTAAATATCACCATCCTTAAGTCGCCTGCAGGGCCGGCGTGGGCTGGAGGTCTCCCTGGGATGGTGCAGTTCACCATGCTTCCCTCCTCTCTGTGGACCAGTCACACGGCCTTCTCTCCTTTCTCACCATTCTGCATGCTTTCAGCAGCGTCCTGGTCTCAGGGCCTCAGTCACTTCCTCAAACAAGCTTTCCCCACTTTCCAACAAAAATCAAGTCCCTGCACTTAGCAGGGATCTGCAGCATTCATTGTGCTTCGCCTCTGTAGTGCTCATCAGAATGGTCATTTTGTAGTTGTCTGTGGAATTCTTTGAGTAAAGTCTATGTCCCCACACTTGGCTATAACCCCATGAGGGCAAGGAAAGGTCTTATTTTGGGCATACTATTGTATCCCCATCACTAAGCATAGTGCATGGCACAGAGTAGACAATAAATACATGTGAGATGAATGTCTGAAGGACTGAAATAAGGCATAAATGAAGGCAGGAAACCATGCATCTGCATCCAAAGGAGTGCAATGTCACCAGAAGAAAGGGTGTGCATGGCGGGTAGGGGTTGCCCAGCGAGGAAGCCAGAGGAAGAGAGGTCACAAAGGAACCTGGCTCCACTAAGGATGTGAATTTGAACTTGACACTGAAAGCTGTGAGGATTTGCTGAAGACTCTTCAGCCATGGACTGGCTGTCTGACAAACTTAACTCACAAAAAACATGCAATGTGCTTAAGTATTTAGGACCTTACTGAACTCACGAGGAGAGAGTTTGATCCTTAATGGACACAGGGGTAGGAGGCATTGTGGTTTAGTAATCCAACTGAGTTCGCTCAACAGGCAGTAAGTGCAATTTATTGTGAACCATAATTATACATGAGTTTAATTTTTTACTCTAAAAAATCTCCCCAGAAGAATCAATTATGCTCTGATTTTTTTAAAAAACACCAAAACATTTGAACTTGTACACTTTAAATTTCTCTTACCTGCTTTCGCACCTCATTTATCTTTTGTTCTGTTTCAATTTGAATTAAATCCTCCATATATGTGCAAATTAAATGGATTTGCTTTTGTTACATGGCTTGAAGTGGTTTTCATGTGGATCTGTTTTGCTTTGCCTATGTCTCATTTCTGTGTGTTTTAATCATTATTTGACAAGGGATTTTTAGCTGTAATTAAAAGCAGCTAATCGTATCAAAAATTCAAACGGAAAGTTTTATAAACCTGTGGCACATTACAAAAAAATGTAAATAGTCACAATGTAAGAGTTGTGCTAAGTTTCACAAATAAGAATCCAAACCATATAAAAGATCTCGAAATATAAATTGTTGAAGAGAGAAGGCCCAAATCTGAAATTAGTCTTTTAAATATTTACACAGCAATAAAATACGGAGGAGTTTTAGAGGAACTCAGAGGTAACCACAGTAGCAAGTGTAATTATTGAAGTTTAATTTGCTGATAAATTTAAGAAAGATTGATTTAAGGGTGATTGAGCTGAATACATGGTTTCACAGAAATGTAGTTTTAACATTGAATCAGGATATGTCACGGTGAATACTTGACCTGTGAAGTTTAAGTACCTTATTTCTGACCAAAGTTCAGTGACTAGCATTTTAAAATACCTAAAAGAGAAAGAAGATCTGGGCAATGATTGTTTGGACATGATCCCATAAATTGAATAATGTTATAGGTTATGTGCACGTGCAACTTTACTAACAAATGCCAAACTCGGCCAAAGCAGCTGAGCTGAGCCAATAGATTCAATGGATGTGGATATTTTCTGTTCTATGTCCTTTCCAACTGGTATTTGTAGACTTTTCCTTTTTCTCCTATCTAGTAGATGCAAAAACATATTGTGTTTTAATTTGCATTTCCTCAATTACTAATGAGATTGGGTTTTTCTTCTATTTTAGCATATTGTTTACCTTCTGTGAGCAATCCATTTATGTTTTTGATCATATTTCCATTAAGCTTTTGCTTTCTTATCAAACTGTTGGAGGTTCCTTAGACACTCTAAATACTAATTCTTCACCACTTATATTCATTGGAAATATTTTCCTCCACTTTATGACATGATCTTCTCTTTCTTTATGGTGTCTTTTGATGACTGTAAGTTAATTTTAAGGCAATCAAATTTACCAGTATTTTTCTTTTTGACTCTGATTAAGGAATCATTCACTACACTGAGGGCATAAAGACATTCTCCTACATGTGTTCCTAAAATATTGTTTTGTCTTTTACATTTAAGCATTTAATCCAACCAAAATGGACTTTTCTATATGGTTGAAGTATGGGATGGAGGAATTAGGATTATTCTGTTATGATTGTCCCAGGCAGGGCGAGCTGCACTACCTATGAAAAAGTATAGTAGTATTTGAAAGTGGACTTGTATTAGTAGTAAATGTATATTGTAGACACTAGGGCAACCACTAAAACGTTATTTATATGTTACACAACTTTATATATTATATATATAAATAAAGGACAGCGAATGTAATCATACAAAATACTCAGCGAAACCACAACAGGAAGAAAAAGAGTGAAAGAGAAAAATAGGAACAAACGGGGGCAAGAAACAGAAAACAGCAAACAAATTCAAGCTAGCAGAAGATAAGAAATAACTAAAATCAGAGCAGAGCAGAAGGAGTTAGAGACACAAAACACCCTTCAAAAAAAATCAAATCCAGGAGTTGGTTTTTGAAAAGATCAACTAAATAGACCACTAGTCAGACTGATAAAAAAGAAAAGACAGAAGAATCAAATAGATGCAAAATAAACTGTTATCTGTTAGATCAATCAAAAGTAAGATAAAATTTTTTATTCTACTTTCACTTACTCTTTCTCTGATGCTCTTCTTTATGTAGATCCAAATTTCTAACCTATATTCTTTTCCTTTTCTCTGGATCACTTCTTTTAACACTTCTTGCAAGGCTGGTCTGCTGACAACAAATTCCCTCAGTTTTGTCTGTCTGAGAAAGTCTTTATTTCCCTTTCATTTTTGAAGGATCATTTTGCAGCATACAGAGTTCTAGGCTAGTGAGTTTTTCTCTCAACACTAAATACTCCACTCTTCTTGCTTGATTGGTTTGAGAAGTAGATATAATTATTTTCTCCTTAATAGGCAGAGTTTTTCCCCCTCTAGCCTCTTTCAATAATTTTCTTTATCTTTGATTTTCTGCAGTTTGAAATTCATATACCTATGTGTGGATTTTTAGTATTTACCCACTTTGATGTTCCCTGAACTTCCTGGCTCTGTGATTTGGTGCCTGACATTAATTTGAAAAAATTCTGTCATTATTGCTTCAAACATTTCTTTTGTTTCTTTCTTTCTTCTCTTTCTGGTATTCCCTTTAGGTGTAAATTATACCTCCGTAGATGTCTAATATTTCTTGGATATTTGTTCCAGTTTTTCTTTCCAGTCTCCTTTTTTCTTTGCTTTTCCGTTTGGGAAGTTTCTGTTGACATATCCTCAAGCTCAGAAATTCTTTTCTCAGTCATGTCCAGTCTACTAATAAGCCCATCAAAGGCATCTTCATTTCTTTTACAGTGATCTCTAGCATTTCTTCTCTCTTAGAATTTTCATCACTCTGCTTATATTGCCCATTGTTCTCACATGCTATTTGATCCAGTAGAGAACCCTTAGTATATTAGTTGGGGTTGTTTTAAATTCCCATTCTGATAACTGTAACAACGATGCCATATCTGACTCTGGTTCTGATGCTTGAAATGTCTTTTCAAACTGTGTTTTTGGCCTTTCAGTATGCCTTGTAATTTTTTCTTGGCTGCTGGATATGATGTACTAGGTAAAAAGAACTGTGGTAAATAGGCCTTTAGCAATTTGGTGGTAAGGTTGTGGGGCAGGGAAGGGCACAGAAGGCATTCTATAGTCCTAAGATTAGGTTTCAGTGTTGTAGTCGGCCTGCATCTGAACTGCAAATTTCACAAGTGCTTCTCAGTTCCCCACCTCCACTCCTTTGGTGGAACAGGACTGACTGTGTGGACTGACATCAGGGTATTTCCCTTCTCTCAAGCTGATTAGGCTCTGATAAAACTCCAATAGTTTATGCTCTGGAAAATAGTTTCACTTGAAGAAAGGCCTTACTAGAAGAATAGGATGTTCTGGCATACTCCAAAATGGTTTGACTTCCTCTCCTACTGTTGGAAACATGAAAGGATTTTCCTTAACTATTCACTTGAGAATACAGCCAAGCTCCAGAAGGGAAAACTCACTAAGGTGTGGAGGCTCCCTTATGACTGGGTCTCCTGGAGTTTTTAACTCTCAGACCTGTCCACTCTGGGCCTCCAGGAATTAGCTAATTGCAACTTCAGGTTTTCTTGCCCTGATACTAGCTCTCACAGAGGTTTCTGCTCATAGGTTTCTGCTGCAATAACTTGTGATTCTCTGTATGCACCTGTCTTTTTCTCCAAACCACAGAACAGTGGTTTGCCCTCTGACCTCATGTCTCTGACAGGTAAGAAGAGTTGTTGATTTTTTCAGTTTTTCCCTTGTCAGGACAGAGTGACATTTTCCAAACTCCTTATATCTGGGACCAGATAAGTACAGATGGAATTTTAAAAATGTATGTCGATATAATATACAAGAAACTACAACATAAAGAGGATGGGTAATGGGAACTATGAGGCAAATGTCAATAGGATTCACCTGTAATTGTGTTATTATATTTTTTGTGGCAAGGTTAACTTCTGATATTTTTAATTGTTACAGGATTATTCAAGTTTTCACTTTCTATTTTATTTAAAACTGCATTTTAAAAAGAATAATAATTTCATTGAAGTTTTTGTATTTACTGGAATAAAGTTGTTCAACACAGAATTTAGCAGAAACTATCAATGTGAAAGTTGGTTTGGGCACAGGCTGACCTCTCAGGATTTCTGCTTTCATGCCTTTCATGACAGCTCAGCATATCATAAAAAGGCATATTTATTGTATTTTCCCAGTGTTTAGTGTGTGAACTGGTAGACTTGGCCATGGCATATAGCCTGCCATGCAGAAACTGAGTGTACAGTTATTCTTTCTTAGATTAGGACATAAGTCTTCAAAGCCTGAGAAACACTTTACTCTGTACTAATGTATTACTCAACTAGACTGATGGTAGAAGTCCAAACCTTGGTGTTATTCATTGTATGGCTTTCTCTGCAATATAATGAACTCTGGACTGGGAATGAGAATACTTGACTTCTTGCTCAGGTCACCTGCTTTGTTTATTGCTGGGCCACTTTAAGGTAATACTATACTCTGATCCTATACTTTTCCATCTGTGACTTGGGTTTTTTTTTTTTCATGTATATTGCAAACACAGTAAGACTACTATGAGGATCAAAATTTATCCACTTAAGTGAATGAGGTTTTTGTCACTTTATACAAGGTATTATGTTTCTGTGTGGCACTACACTAAATGGATGTATACAAGTCATATTTTCAATTCCAACCCTCCCCTCACAGCCTGCCAACACTTGCCCAAGCAATCCTGATGTACAGCCAGTCTGTAAAACCCCTGTGCCACAGTATACAATCTCCATAACATTATGAAGAAGTGAAAATATGCAAATTTTGAAATGATAAGTAAAAGAGCGTGACAGGAATTTCATGCTTATAAAAGATATTAATCAAAGAGAATCCACAATTGTCCTTTCAACCACTAAGAACAACAGTCTTACATTTTAGGGTTCTTTCAAGCATTCGAAGCCCTTTTCTTTGATTTCCAGAACAATATTTTGAGGATGGTGGCACAGGTGAGACAGGCCCCCCACTTTGCAGATGAAAAAATAAGAGCTTGGAGATGCTCAACTACATCTTCTAGCTTCCTTTCCTAATTTCTTTCTTCTAAAGTTGGGCTTTTGTCACCTTGTACTGCAACTGCCCATTTTCTTTCTGTTCTCCCACTGAACTGAAAGTTCCTTAAGGACAAGATTAATGTTTTATTGTTCTTTGGAGCCACAGTGCCTAGTACAATGTCTGAAAACAATTTAATTTTGTTGTTGAATGAATAGATCTCTATTTACTGCATATAAAAATGAGGTGAAGAGAGGCTAAGTGACTGACCCAGATCAGAATGCACCTTTTCAAAAGGACTAGGCCTAAAATTGATGCCACCTGACTCCTAATCATAAGGTCTTTTCTCTATATCATATTGTTTCCTTAAAGAAGTGGACTTGGAGTGGCTGGCTAAAACCAGAAGGAACCCTGATCAGATGGAGATGAGTGAAGCTTGGAAAAACATCCAGAAGAGGTACTGGAATAATCAGGCAAACAAGATTGCTAGCAGATGAGCTTTGATAGGGTGAAGGAATAGACTACACAATAGAAGATACGGGAGAGACGGCATGAGCCAGTGCCACTGTAAGGATCAATTATATACATGCAAATGATGGGAGGGACTCAAATGAAGGACAAAGACAACCAGGCATCAGAGGAGGTGATGAAATTGGAGGGCAGCCTGGGGGAAAAGTACATCACTGTTACCAAAATGGAAAGGGAGGACCAGATCCAGATGGCAATGGTTTTAGAAGTAGGGAATGTGAAGTGTATGTGTATGTGTGTATGTGTTTTATGATTTGTTATTGACATTTTGGGGGAAAAGTCGAAAATAAATCCCAACTCGCATCCTCTATCCATCCTCATAGGATTAAAGTCTGGAGAATGTTTAATATTTTCCTTTAGAATTACTTGTTGATTGCTTTTTTTCATTTTTGTGAGCTGTTGAGCGTGAAAGATGAGTATTACACACCATACTTTCTCCCAAGGAATGAGTACTTAATTTTTATCCCAAACGACTTGGTAAAATAAAAGCTTCAGTTTCCGCACTTATGACTAGAGGTCTAAAGGAATTTCCTAATTTTCATGCTCAAATAAATAAGAAAACAGTTCATTTAAATACAGAAGATAGTATTAAAGGATTCAGTGAATATTATAGACCTAAATTTCACAAAGTGGTAAGTGACTTGGGTCTCGGCTTAAGCAGTACTCTGTTCTAAGTGAGAAGATAAAGTTCCTAGATTTTTTTGTTTACATAAAAGAGTTTACTTCCAACTGTTCTTCATATTCAGATGATCTTAATGTTCTATTGGGAAGCTGGCACATAGAAATGAGAGTTCAGAGGTGACACCATGAACTTCTCTTTCTGGAACTGGTACCAGATGGAATACACATGATTACTGTAGCCAGTTAAACAGAATTTAGTCAAATTTATAGCACTTTAAACCTCTTCACTCTCTCCAGTCAGATGATCCTGAAGCCAAGGAAGGGGCTGGGCCCTCTTAAATTTGATAGATTTCTGTGAACCGTTTATCTAAAACTGACCCTTCAGCCAGCTGGGATACAAGACTGACTCAATCCCTTTTGGGACAAATCATGGAGTGGCTGCTGAGAAATAAGGACTAGTAGAACTGTCCCTGAATGTATAAGGCGAAACATCTCTCTACAAAACCAAGGGCACTGAACAGAGAACTGCTGATTTGCTAGTCCCTAAAGATTTGCTGGTTATTTCTCAGGGGACAATTACCAAAAATGAAAAGTAAAAGTGTACTTACAAAGCTAGGTCAAGGCTCACACTGGCATACTTAAAGAGATCTATAGCATATTTAAAGGAATTTTGAATACCTTACTACTATAGTCTGAATGTTTGTCCCCTCCAAAAGTAATGTTGAAACTTAATTGCCATTGTACCAGTATTTAGAGATGAGACTGTTAAGAGGTGATTAGGCCATGGGGGTTCTGCCCTTATGAAGAGATTAACGTCATTATCTTGAGAGTGGGTTCATTATCAAAAGTTGAACTTGGCCCCCTACTCGCTTTTTCTCTCTTGCCCTATCTTGGCTCTTCTGCCATGCAAGGAATAGCATTGCTTCCTGCTTCTGGAGGATGTAAGGTGCCATCTTGTAAGTGGAAATTGGACCCTTACCAGACATCAAACCTTCTGGTGCCTTGATCTTGGACTTCCCAGCATCCAAAATGCTAAGAAATTAATTTCTGTTCTTTATAAATTACCCAGTATGTGGTAGTCTGTGGTATTCTGTTATAGCAGTATAGAACTGACTAAGACACTTACAAAATCCACCCTTCTCACCCGCCACACTCATACTTTTATACCATACATATTTGGGAGTTATGTCAACCATGGAGGAAATTAACCAAACAAATTATTTAAAGTGTAGTTTCTATTCCTTCTCTCTCTCTCTCTTCTTCTCTCTCTCTCTCTCACTCGCTTGCTCCTGTTATAACAGATTTACTGTGATGCTAATCAGGCTTAGACTTCAGGGCACTTCCTTGCCCAGGTGCATGATCATATGTTTTTGTATAATTAAAAAAGATATTTTAATTGTGATTGGTGAAAACTACTGTCTCTCCTGCCTGTCTTCCCCTTGTAGCAGGCATTGGAAGGGTGGTGGCCTTGACAATCTGGCTAAGGAGAAGTTGAGTTGACGAGACATTTAACTTGGGTTAGTGGCTTGCAGATAACTCTGTATATGGTTAAACTATTGGTAGCTGTTCTGCTGGATGAATGGATTCCAGGAGTATCACTACCACCCACTTCTCTTACTTACCCAGTGTCATGAGAGGAAGGTATGGAGCAAAACACTGTAGCACTAGATAAGCATGTTCTATGCAGCCTGACACCAGAAGCATAAATACATTAAAGATAAAACATGATTTGAAACATATGAAATCTGATATTCTGACCATTAGACATGTAAAAGCATAAGCAGTAAGATTCCAGTTTCATGGACCCCAAGTCAAAGCAGAACTTCTTGTCTGTTAAGAATATATTTGACAATTGAGAGTATACAATTACAAACTCATCATAACTTTTCCCATATAACTCCTATATAAAATGGACAAAAGTTATTCTATCAATAAGCAAATTATAACAAAAACCTTTTCAAATCATACCAAGATTAACTCATTAAGATGAGATGATAAATTTGAAAAAGAATAAACAAGACTTTTGGTTTGTCTAACAATCTAGCTAATGAAGAAGAATAAATCACATGAACATATTCCAAAAATATTTAAATATCTTGCTGATTTGAAATAAAATACTAGTGGTAATGAAGATCATTTCAATAAGAATTTTAATGATAAACTGGTTAATGAGTTGTCAATTTCCACAAAGACCAATGGAACAGAATAGAGAACCCAGCAATAAACTCACATACCTACAGCCGTCTGATCTTCAACAACATCAGCAAAAATAAGCAATGGGGAAAGAGCTCCCTATTCAATAAATGGTGCTGGATATTAAAAAATAAAATATAAATAAAACTGGACCCCTATCTTTCATTATATATAAAAATTAACCCAAAATGAATAAAATATTTAAATGTAAGACCTCAAGCTATAAGAATACTGGAAGAAAATCTAGGAATCACCATTCTAGACATTGGACTTCGAAAATAATTTATGACTAAGTCCTCGAAAACATATGCAACAGAAACAAAAATTGTTAAGTGGGACCTAATTAAACGAAAGAGCTCCTGCACAGTAAAAGATACTATCAACAGAGTAAACAGACAACTTACTGAATAGGAGAAAATATATGCAAGCTATGTACCCAACCAAGGTCTAATATCCAGAATCTATAAGGAACCTAAACAAATAAACAAGCAAAAAACAAATAATCCCATTTAAAAATATGCAAAAGACATAAACAGACAAGCATTCAACAAACATGAAAAGATGTTCAACATCAATAATCATCAGAGAAATGCAAATTGAAGCCACAATGAGACACCATCTCACATCAGTCAAAATGGCTATTATTAACAAGTCAAAAAAAAAACTAGCTGGCAAGGGTGCAGGAAAAAGGAAATGCTTATTATATACTTCTGCTGGAAATGTAAATTAGTTCAGCCAGTGTAGACGGCAGTTTGGAGATTTCTCAAAGAACTCAGAACTGCCATTCCACCTAGTCATCCTGCTACTGAGTATATATCCAAAAGAAAATAAATAATTCTACCAAAAGGCATATGGACTTACATGTTCACTGCAGCACTATTCACAATAGCAAAGACATGGAATCAACCTAGGTGTCCATCAGTGGTAGACTGGATAAAGAAAATGTGGTATATATATGTCACAGAATACCATGCAGTCATTAAAAAAAAAATCATGTACTTTGCAGCAACATGAATGCAGCTAGCAGCCATTATCCTAAGCAAATTAGTGCCAGAACAAAAAACCAAATAGCACATGTTCTGGCTTATAAGTGGGAACTAAACAATGGGTACTCATGGACCTGAAGAGAGCAACAACAGACACCGAGGATTACTACAGGTGAGGAGAGGGGGACAAGGGTTAAAAAATAGCTATTGGGTACTATGCTTAGTACCTGGGTGATGGAATCAATTGCACTCCAAACCTCAGCACCACCCAATATCCCCAGGTAAGAAACTTGCACGTGTACCCCCCTGAATCTAATATAAAAGTTGAAAGTATTTTTTAAAAAAAGAGAGTTGTCAATTCCATAACTATTTAAAATGTATCACTGTACAAGAAAAATTAAAATGCCCTGATAATAAAATAATCCTAAAAACGTGCCTGACATTACAAATGATGAGCTTTAAAGCTGAAAGAAGCTTCTGCAAACTATCAGTAATTTTTTTTAAAAGTCTGATCAACAATTTCAGAGAAACAAATTATCTTTTAATTCACTCTATACAAAATGAAATTACGAATTGTTGATAATTAAACAAGTGAATAAGAAATGTGTGCAAAAAATGCAGAAGTATTAAAATGGTATATCAGTTAATATAAATATTATATTTGTATGGATTTTGTGATATCTATGGTGATTATAAGCTTTTTACAAATGTGATTTGTTATTATAAATATATATTCATTTTTATAACTAATGTTTTATTATAATTTTTTATTCCTTTTATTTAAAACCTGAATCCTGTGTTTAAATCAATGTTACCCAAGTACTCATGAACAAAATCATTAAGTATTGAATTTTTAAGATTCAGATCTGTATTTAAAGCCAAATTTAAGAAAAATAGTAGGATAGTCACATCAGCTTCCTCTCAGCTAAATTAGAAAGGTTAGATCACAGCCAGCCAACGTTCTAAATAACTGGCTTCTCCATTTCTCTATGACTTGTTGACTTCTTTTAGGAAATCAGTTGATCTGTTGATACAACAAATATTTACCAAACAGAAAAAGTATCTAAGAACAGTTATGTCCAAGGAGCTTGGAAATCTATCCCACCAGGAAAGGAAAACATGACTTCTGAAATACAATAAGTAAGAGAGAGGTATATAGAGTGGCACAGAGTTTTCCAAGGATTCTAAAGAAGGGAAGATGACTGCCAAGAAAAGTGATTAGGAGAACTTTAAGAGGAGACAGTGTGACTATATTCATTTCCCCCATTCCATTATAGAAGTGATTTAAGAGGCATATAAGAGAGATACAATGAGAAAATACACTAAATGTTGAAGCAAAATGAAAAGACAAAAATGAGGAGAATAAAGGGCCGGAATATGGGGCTAAAAGTACAGTCCATGATGCCTTGTCCGCTTATTCCAAGAGGACCTCAAAGGTGGCTCTTCGTGTAGGGATAAGGAGATAATTTATTCAAAATGAGCCTTGAAGTGAAGGGTTGGGGTCTGAGTTTACAATTAAAATGAAATGATGACAAACCTGGGAAGTAGGGTGTTTGCAATGTTTAGCCAGAACAGAGACCCTCTCTCTGCTCCAGACATTAGGCACTGGGGAATGTGGTTATTCTAACAGGCATCTTACTCTGATTAGGCCTTGGCAGTTGCGCTGTACCTTAAGTTATATCCTTTACAGTTGAAAGCAACAAAACCCTTAATGCATGTGATGTCCACATAGCTTCCATAGTTCAGATCCTAAATAGAAAAATTATACCAGCTAATTCAACACTGCATAAATCACAAGGCTATTAAGACGGCACCCGAAGGAATCCACACAGCCTTCTGTTGCTCTTTCAGAACCATCTCTATAATTGTTTTTATATTTCACTGATGTATTTGCTTTTTGAATCAGAAGATATGAAGGACTTAAAGAGAAAACTATAATTTCAGTAAAATTTTATGCTCATATCATGGCTATAAATGAGCATAATCACATTATTTTGATAATACATCTGCATCTCCTAAAAAAGGATGCTACAAATAAGTAATACATCCTCTGCAGTTGTTTTCTTTCTTTCTTTTTTTTTTTTTTTTTTTTTTGACATTTCACATATAGAAAAACTATGAACAACTTTCCACTTTGTACGGAGAGGCATTCCAAAACTGGCAAAGACATATTTTTATTTAAATAAATCAGTCTCACAACTGTAATTCTAACTTGAAATTGGCAAACTTTCTTTCATTTCTTATACATAAAAACCTTAAATTTTAACTGTAATAAAGTGTGAATCCTTTTATAGCCTGGGTTTTTAAAAGGTGTCACCCAATGTGGTAATGAAAAGGGGATGTTAATGTGCTAGCTTTCTAGAAAATATTTAAACATTTTCATACAATACTAGAAAACTTACCTTCTTCCAGTTAGCCTAATAGAACATGAAAGTTTCATAGCGGTTCTTTTATTTCTAAAATAATCACGTTCAGGTCTTACCATGCAGTAGCAAAGTTTTCGATTCTTTTCCTTTCCTTTGAAGAAATAATGTAGAGCAATCACTTATAAATCCTTCTAATTATAAAAAAAATCCAAGATATTGTTTGACAGTGAGATGCTTTATTAAACTTGATACATTTACTCTATAAGAATTCTGTGAAAAAAATGGGTTATCAAATTATTTTGGATCTGAATCGCTGCATTATAAAATCTATCCCAAAACTATGTCATCTCACTGTATTCTGTGACTATTAGCACATGGATGACCAAAGGCAACTACCTCCTTTCCTGGCAAAACAAAACAAGTTTCAACTGACTTGCCCATGGTGTTGTAAGTCCTCCTAGCAAAATATAAAGTCCCAACCCCTCTCCCTATGCAGTGTCATCTCCAGGAAGGTAAGCTTTAGGAAGCACCTGCGCCAGCCCTATAACTGTGCTTAGCATGAGGTTCAAACAGGTTCAGCCTTGAGACGGGCATGTTCCACTCAACCAAACAACTCTATTTGGATTATTCCGAGACTCCTTGTAGGGGTGAAACTTCTGGAAAAAAAGAGTAAGAGAGAAAGAAAGAGAAAAGGTCTGAATAATGACAGGAATACACAAAAGATCAAATTCAGCTGCACCAGTGCTAAGGGGAAGGATGAAGAAATTGGAAAACAAGCAGCTTTACAGAATGCTCTCTGGTATGACAAAAACTGACCAGATTGTCACTGCTTCTGACTTAACACTGTGAAGGCCACCCATTCTCTTACCAGGCCCGGATGTCTCTGCAGTGAGATGTCTGTGGTTGGTAAACAGTTCTGTGGAGTCTTGTTCTACTGATCTTTCTTCCAGGTCTGACTCTGGGATTGTAGTACAACCACCTAATTGAAAAATACAAACAATATTTTATGCAATGTGTAAGAAAATCTGCCTCTCCACACAGCAAGCATAGCTTAGGAACACACTGATCATAAAGATAATAAATGACGTGACAACAATCTTCACGAGTGGCCTGAAAAGAATGACCTTAAATGTTTCTTTTTGGTGAAAATACTGAGAATGAGTTACTGCCCCTAAAGACATGTTATACTGATTATGACTTGGCAACAGCAGCAGGGGTATTGTCTTTAAATTTATCCTTCTTAAAGTCAGAAAGGACAAAACCTATAGCATATGTGATATCTAGAATATAAGGGTCCCTCAGCAGGAATTCCATTTAATACCAGAGCATCAGAAACTATAAAACAAGTGAAGCATGTGAACCATGAGGAAAAGAAGCGTTCCTTGAGCAAAGAGAAAGACTGCTGGTGTTCTGGGACAGTGGTTGTGGTGGTATTTTACTGGAATTTGATTCTATTCCTGAATCCCAACACCTTACAGCACAGACACAAACACTTCATAATTCAACAGCAAAGCCATGGACTGCATTGTGGAAGATTTCAATCCAAAGGTGACTCGAGGATGAGCTGGCACTGCTATGCTTTTGAAGTACTAGGTATAACTCATTTGACTTTATCCACCCAAATCTTGTATGGGAAACTCGCAATCATGCGAGAATTTCCTGACTACATCTGCAACTCGATTTGACTGATTTGCCATCATTTCCTGGAAATGTACTAACATGTTGTATACTGTACATGCTTTTTTTCCAAAGCCATTCTTCTCATTAATGAAGTGTGATTTCTTTTTCTGAGTCTTCTCACACACAGTGTCCAAAGCCTCAGCACTCAAGTTCGGTTTTATGCATGAGGGGGCTTATGAAGCTCACATCACTCTGAGGAAAGAGAGGGTATCAGCAGCACTGGTTTCAAAATCACATCATTCAAATGAGAGGGACAGTGGCAAGATTCCAAGTTTGAAGGAAAACGCACCTTACTATCCACACCTCTGCATCAACTCTGAAACAGAAATCGATGCTGAGGGAAATGAGAGAAAAGCATTTCCATACTCATAAAAAAAGAATTAGAGCTAGCCTCAGAGATTCCCTGAATAGGAAACATTAGAATTACCCATCAATGCAATGGAACTCGCCCAGCCATATCTGAAAATGGCAAGTGTCTTATCCAGAAGGAGAACCAGGCTTATTTTTAATCTCTCCAAAGCCTGTAGATCATAGTAACAAGAATTATCATTATTGAGTACTTTCTAAGGGCTAGAAATCTTGCCCATATTATCTCATTTAATTCCTACACACTATACCATGAGATAGATATTATTATTCTTTTATGAGAAAACTGAGGTCTCATGATGAGATTCAGTAACTTGCCAATGTCTCAGAGCTCCACTCTGGCACACAGTGGAGCTGGGACCTTTGGAGAAGCCCGAAAGAGTCAGTTCCTTTCTTCTCTTCTTTACACTCACCCAACTGAGTAAAAACGAAAAGGGTATATGTGGTGGTGGCAGGGCCTGGGGGAGACCTGGCAGACTGATGACAGGGAAGAGGAGAAAGAAGAGATGTGCTCCCTGCTGAACAAAACCCTGAAAAAAAGGCAGAAGGGCCAGGTTTCTCATTGTGGACTCACGAATTAGATTTAGTCACTTCTCTATCCCTGAGACAGAGGGAAGCAGGGGGAGGCCAGGAATGCTGCACTCATGTAGCTGCTTTCACACACAAGACAACTTCAGGAGTGAGGAAGAGGCGTCCCCCCAGCCAACAGATGAGAGCGACTATGACAAGCAGTTAGCACAGCTGCCACATGCTGGGGGAGAGGCAGGTCTCCACTGACAAATTAGTGTCCTTTCATTCCAGCTGACTCAGTATTTTGACAAAAACGGAAATAAAAGACTTCCTAGTTCTCTATCATGTGGGCTCAAAAGAAAAGCCAGTTGCTATAGATTATCAACAGTGCATGTCATTTCCTCTCTTCTCTTTGCCTTATCTTGTGTACAGAGATGGCCAGATGTCCTGCCCTGGTCCTCTACCCCTCAGGTGCTGTACTGGGGAGATTGCATGCACATCCTCAGACTCCACACCCACTGCAGGAGTTGACCTGGGAATGCCACCCCCCTTGCTTTGGATGCCTCTTGTAGCCAAACTGCCCAACTGCACACCTAGAGTGTCTGCCACTTCCAGCTTGGGAAGAACAATGGTTGTGGGCTCTGGCATCCTGACCAGTGAGTACATCATGGGAAAGAAAAGTAGCCGAAGCTGAGCAGAGACTCCCTCACTGCTTCCACCAACCAGGAATATGCTGGATGATTAGTTCTCTTTTGTAGGCCTCCAAAAAAACAGCTGTGTGCTGCATAACTGCACCTACTCAGCCTCTTCATGGCTCTTGGAGAGAGGCACTCCCAGGTGCAGGCAGCACCACTCTGCATGACCTCACATATTCCCTTGGTTGCTGCCCTTTGTCCTCACCCTCCCTTCCCTAAGTTTGTGTTCTCAAACAGTCATCACTTTAATCTTTACCTCAGGTTCTGTCCTCTAGAGAAAATTACTGATACTGGGAGTAGTTCTATAATAAAAAGTAGGTCTTCACAATGGAATTTTTAACTTAGACTGGCCATCCATCTGTAAGAACTAGAGGCTCCATAGCTGGAGGTGAACAGGATGCTAATAGCCTCTGGTGTGCAATTACTTAAGCTTTTACCTATGCTTAACTAGGATGATGTGCACACAGAAGTCAAGATACTGGGAGATCAAGGGGTTGTGGCACAGAAACATGTAATTGTAAGGATTTCAGATGCTGCTTCTGACGACTAGGTGTCTTGCAAAAAGAAAATGGCAGCTCATGCAACTAATGGGCAATGGAAGGCAAGTCCACAAAGTCAGAAGGCCTCTTTGGCCTCGCTCATGTAGATGAGATAATCACACCAGCCGAACAGGAATCACCTGGGAGCTTGTCAGAAATACAGAATCTCAGGCCCCATCCCACATCTACTAAATTAACATCTTCTAGGAAACAACAGAGGAGTATATCTGATACTTTTGCTAAGAAAAAAATATATTTGTTAAAAATTTAAGAGTAAGCAAATAAAAGAATATAGATAAAATATAAAACTTCCAAACTGAAACCCTCTGAAGTCATCCATGGAAATGAAGTCTGGGATCCATGGATGCCAGATGAAGTACCCTTGGCTGAGAGTCCATCCCATAAAAGGAGAAGGGGCTGCAGCTGGAGGATATCATCCAAACACAATGGCAAGTGTGACACAAACAAGCCCGCAGTCAAGCACAAGCAGAAATGCAGGCTCCTGGCCTGGAAATCAGGTCAGCGCCTCTAGGAGGGCAGGGGACTTAACAATCCTGGGGATCTACTGTGTGCTGAGCACTCTACCTTGCATTTTTGTACAGTAACTCACTCCATCCTCTGATAAAGCTGTCATGAAGGGCTCTCTGCCCTAATTTCACAAGGGTAAATGTATTGATGTGTGCTTTTCTTCTACTGCCCTTCCCCCCTACCCCTCCTCTTCCTACAATGTTACCCAGGCATTTTGTGCTTCCTTGCCTCCAGGGAAGTTTGTAATGGGGGACCCCATGAATAAGAGTAGCCTGGAAATACTTCCCTTTCCAGCTTTGGTTTTCCATAGCCAGGGTTCCCTGAAGAGATGGAACTCAGTGTCCTAACTCAGAGAGTGAGAGACGGCTGGTACCTGGGCTGGCTCGGAGGCAGCAGCCCACAGCTCAAGGTAATAAGACATCATCCAGAGATGGAGGCATGGGACACAGGAGGACTGAGCACCAGAAGCCCCAGCCTCAGCCACAGGGAGCCCTGGAGTTGACGACTCCACTGATGGCTCAGGCAATGAGGCTGTGGGTAGCTACTGTGTCCTCATTTTCTGAGCCCCATGTATAAGCCTCCCTGGATGCAGCGGAGTATGGCAAGGGTGGGCAATAATAACTGAGACTGAATCCCCCATCCTCTTGGTATTAAATAAAATATAAATTTTACATTTCTTATATCTCTGACTTAGCTATGCAGAGTTGCGCCTGCTAGAAAGTCTCAATTTATTACATAAAACCAAGAGATTATGTTATTTGCTAAGCCTTATACAAGTTTCTACACCACTGCCACCGGCTCTCTATATACTACAGTGATACTTCTTAGAAAAACTTGCTTTTCAAATTTCCAGTCTATCTAAACCAATACTTTCGTAAAATGTAATAGAAATGAATAAAAAGAATTGCTAGAAAAACTAAACAAGACATCAGCTTTCACCTTTTAGAATTAGGTTCAACAGTTGTAAATGTGCCCTTTCAACTGTGACAAAAGTTTCTCAACACTTTATTGTGAAGGTCAGGTAACAAAAAGTTTGCAGGCAGATGCATAAGATATGGTCTAACTTAATTAATGTGATACATAGAATTAGGGTTAAAAAATAATAATACATCAAATTCCTAATTAAGGTTCAAATACCAGCAAACTCCTTGTGGCAACTAAATGGGTTTTCACAACTTAACACTCATCCTTTCTGGTCATACATCTAGTGACCAGATGTGGCAGCTCTCTCTCTAGTGGTCATGGTGTTCAGAACAAACCCCCTCTGCCACCAACGCAGGATGTCTAGGTTCCCCCTCACCACCGCTAGGTGGATTATAATTAAGGGAATCTGGCATCTCGAGTCAGAACTCTAGATGCATTTCCACAATGGAATATTGTTATATGTAACAGTTTTATTATAGAGCCCTATTACAACTAAGTTATTGCTTTAAAAACTTTTCTGGGCTAATCTGGAAACCTAACTTCTATGTCAAAATTATAAAACATGAAGCATATATAATAAATTTCGAACAATCGGCACAGAACCATTTGGAACAAAACTGTTCATAAATTGGAGACCACACCAATGATGTTAAAAAGGATGTCTTTGAGGCACTTTATTATGGGGCCTCTGACTGAACTGCTAACAATCAAATTATGTATATGGCCATCTGTGTTAATTAAACCTTGCTGTAAAAATTTGACTTTTCCACGTTGATAACATATTAAGACATATAGCAACCATTATTTAGCCAAAAATCTATTTAAGTAGAAAATCTCACTTAAAATTTTGAACAAATAGGAATTTGCCCTATATTTATAAAGATAACACAACTCTAGGATTTTTAGGGATTTCAAGCTATCCTCTAACCTGTTTGTACATTCAAAAGCAAATTATAAAATGGCTGCACTTCTCCTCAAAAAGTGAAACACAGGCCAGGCGCGCTGGCTCATGCCTGTTATCCCAGCACTTCGGGAGGCTGAGGCGGGTGAATCACGCAGTCAGGAGATGGAGACCATCCTGGCAAACATAGTAAAACTTTATCTCTACTAAAAGTACAAAAAATTAGCCGGATGTGGTGGCATGTGCCTGTAGTCCCAGATACGCTGGAGGCTGAGGCAGGAGAATCACTTGAACCTGGGAGGTGGAGGTTGCAGTGAGCCAAGATCACACCACTGCATTCCAGCCTGGGTGACAGAGTGAGACTTTGTCTCAAAAAATAAGAAAAAAAGTGAAACATATTTTATCAACAGGTGAATTAGACTAAGATATTTCTACCCATTGTCAGAAAAACAAACGCAACAATGAAAGGAGCTTAGGCCTTCTCTGCAGGTCGCTACTGTAGAGTTAACTGGAAGAGGTAGAGTTCAAAGGTTAAGATAGAAGTGAAGCAGAAACAAATTTGACTGTCATCTAGAATACTGGAGATCAAAATTGGAATGCAAGGAAAGCAGCGGTATGCTGGTAAATGTGGAAGAGCCGGCTTTCCAGGAAAAGAGGAAAACCCCAATCCATAGTGTTTACCCATCTCTGCAGGACGAATATCCCCCCTATGGCCAATTTCAGATAAAGTGACATCACCAAATGTACTGCTTGGCAAAGATGTAGCATTTTTACCATACAGATTCCACAGATGTAAATAACCTCAAGAGAACACATCATAGTAAAACACAGTAAAATAATTAGGAAGGAAGAGTTTTGAGTTTGTATTATCTTTGTTTTTAATACAATTTATTTCATTGTAAATTTATGAAATTTTTAATAATGCCTATATATTTGACAATTGACTCACAAAATTTCTAAAAATTCAACAATTGGTTCTTACTAGCTTGCACAAGCCAGTTCTAGCACTGAAAGTGGGAATGGTATAAGAAGGTCAAGGTTATGCTTTGAAGTCTTGATTCATGGCTCCACATTTACTAGTTAAGTGACCTTTTTGAGCAAGTTACTTGACTAAAATCAGTCTCAGCTTCCACATCTACTAAGAGACTAATGTAGCCCTCCTTCATAAGGGAGAAAGGTGAATGTGCTTAGTGCCTGGCACAATGAGACACAACTTAAGACCTGACTATTTTCAGGCCAAATCAGGAACACCAAAAGAAGAGTAGGGTAGCCAGGTCAAGATTAAGTCCCTAACGTAAGGGTTTGGCAGGGTAGGTGTGAAACAAACTGATACATCCCTGGGGCCATAGACAGTTCTGCAGCAAAGAGAAAAGTAACTGAAAATCTTAACCAGGTGGCCACCTAGGGAGTTGGCTAATCTAATTTTACTCAAGCCTTATGTGATATCTCTCCTGCTATTTAAACTACTGGGTTCCAATATTTGATTCTACCCCAGGTGAATCGGGCCTCCTAGCTAACTTGTCTCACAAACTACTTTGTAATTCAAATAGCCTAAACCAGAGGGTTGGCCATATAGTAAATATTTTTTAGGCTCTGTGGGCTTTGGTACCACTATTTAATTTTGTTGTCATAGTGCAAAAGCAGCCATAGTCAATACATAAATGTGAATGAGCACTGGCTGTGTTCCAATAAAACTTTATTTACTAAAACAAGTGGTGGGCCATGTTTGGCCTGTGGGCCATAAGAAATAAGCCAACCCTGGCCTAATCTAAGGCTCATGGAAAGCCTCTCTGCATACAGTATTGTAATTTTCAAAGTTCCTAGAGGCATTTAACACTGCCAGATGTCTTATCTGACAGTACTACTACCAGAATATCCTATAGTGTTATCATCGTAAGTTTAAAAGCATAGTTTTTGCCCAACTGTGACAAATGTTCTTTCTTGTTGGGTAACGCTAAAAAAAATTTTCTCTAATAGATTTTACTTTTTAGAGCAGTTTCGGATGTACAGAAAAATTTAGCAGATAGTACAGAGAATTCCTATATATCCTCTGCACAGCTTCCCCTATTTATTAGTATCTTTCATTAGTGCAGTGCATGCACTACAATTAATGAACCAATAATGATACATTATTATTAACTAAAGTCCATAGTTTATTCAGATATTTTTCATTTTTACCTAATGTCCTTTGTCTTTTTCAGGATGCTATCCAGAATACTACATAACATTCATTGTCATGTCTCCTTTGGCTCTTCTTGGTTGTGACAGTTTCTCAGACTTTGTTTTCAATAGCCTTGACAGTTTTGAGGAGTACTGTCAGGTATACTGCATGATCCCTTTCTATTAGAATTCATCTGATATCCTTCTTATGATTACAATGGGGGAAATTTTTTAAAGGTTTTTTTTTTCCCATCAATTCTTAGAGTTTCCAATATTTTACAATTGTCTCCAGGAGTTTCTCTTTTCCTCTATCAAAAGTAAAGAAGCCAAGTGGGCAGTGAATGGAGAGCCCACTGAAAGAGAGGGGGGCAAAGCACAAGGCTTCAGCCTTGGACAGCTCCACTGTGGAGCTCAAGTTATCATAGCAGTGGACCAAGCTGCACCTAGCTGTAGGACCCAGGGCAGGTCATCAGCTGTCCCATCTTTAAAGAGGGGGTGATGAGGCTGACTGTGAGCATGGCATAAGATCATGTACACCTAGCACTGCGCTCAGCACATCATGCGTTTTATCACCTCCTGCCTTCTATTTTTTTTTTTTTGTATAGATGTATTTTCTGCACCAATTTTTTGTGGAATCAAAGAGCTGTAGTTTTAGTTCAATCACTTTCATGTAGTAGATATCAAGACAGAGGTTCAGAGAGGGAAACTGATGTGCAAATGTCCCAGAGCTAGTGCAGGTTCCCCCTCGTTTTTATCACACTAGAGCTTTCTCAAGAACACATTTCTCCCCCCCCCAGGAAGATCTTAATGGATTTGCTTGCAAGTTGGCTGCCCTAACTAGTCCTTCCTTTCAGTGATACAGAAAATCCAGAGGGCTGGCAAGCTGTTCTGTGGGTATATTTGAAGACTTTGCTGTTTATTTTCTTGCAATAGTGACCTTTGTAATAAACTGGGTACTGGATGAGAGCGTTCCACTCCTTCACAGAGAAAAAAATCTTTTCTTCTTTTTCTGCATATATTTACGAGGACTCAGACAAGGCGACACTTTTCGAGAATCATAAATGACCACAGACCTTGTTCTGACTTGCCAAAGAATCTTCTGTTTGCATGACCTGAATTGCCACTAAGAATTAAAAACAGCAGAAACCTCAAAAATATACAGCAGTGACATTTTTCTTTTGATCAAGATTTACTTGATGGTAAAGTGTTTTTTTGAGATTTCATTTCAATGGTTTATAATTCATGTGTAGTGTGAAAAATGGGTCTTTTGAAAAGAGTATCACACTATCTTAAATATGAAGCTTCCCTCAGACTCAGAGACTCTCTATAAATATATTCATTTGGAGAAATTTTACACTCTGTGTGTGTGCGTGTGTGTGTGTGTGAGAGAGAGAGAGAGGGGAGAGGGAGAGAGAGAAAGATGATTCATATATATGCACATAGTTACATAGGCTTGTATAGATTTCATGACAATTCTCTACTCTGTTAGTTTTCCCAGTTGTTTCAAGTAAGTTTTTCTAGCCCAAGGAGAAAAAAGCCAGGCATCTGCTGTATGCTTGTGTAGCAATACTGGCTGAGTATTTAGAAACATTTTGGCAAAATGGAAGAATAGAAGGAAGGGGGGATGGGCAGGAGAGAGGGAGACAGGATGGAAAGGAAAGGGGAGGGGGAAAGAATGGATCACAACATATTTTATCTTTCTGTGTATGCACTTCTATGCAAGACATTTTAGGTGATTTACAAAAGGTGTAAATGACAAAATAGTCAATGGTACAAAATATATTAGCAGTTAGAAGAACGTAAACAAGAACAGGAGGTATAGCAAGGAAGAATCAGGGATAAACACAGACAAGGACTTACACAACAGCTATAGCGGAGACAAAATGCAAAAAGTTACAGAGAAAAAGTGGGACTGCACTTCCTCTGATCATCCTCCATGACCTCTCTTCTTCCAAACTGAACTTCAGACCAAAGGGCTCAGTCTGCCCTTACTTGGATTTAACTTTTCCTCCTCAAGAGCACACAATTGGTAAAGCTATAATGGTGGGGGATTTTTTTTGACTAATGATATGTGTGTGTGTGTTTGTTTCTGTTCTGTGCTCAGGGGCCATCTTGGAAAGTCAACATTTCTGTGAAACTGTTTTTGTTTTTTTAATTTTACTTTAAGCTCCAAGATACAAGTGCAGAATGTACAGGTTTGTTACAAAGGTATACAAGTGCCATGGTGGACTGCTGTACCTATCAATCCATCATCTAGGTTTTAAGCTCCACATGCATTAGGTATTTGTCCTAACGCTCTCCGTCCTCTTGCCTCTGACCCCTTGACTGGCCCCGGTGCGTGATGTTCCCCTCCTTGTGTCCATCTGTTCTCACTGTTCAATTCCCACTTATGAGTGAGAACATGCATTGTTTGGTTTTCTGTTCCTGTGTTAGTTTGCTGAGGATGATGGCTTCTAGCTTCATCTATGTCCCTGCAAAGGACAAGATCTCATTCCTTTTTATGGCTGCATAGTATTCCATGGTGTATATGTGCCACATTTTCTTGATCCAGTCTATCACTGATGTGCTTTTGGTTGGTTCCATGTCTTTGCTATTGTAAATAGTGCTGCAATAAACATACGTGTGCATGTGTCTTTAGAGCAGAATGATTTATATTCCTTTGGGTGTATAACCAGTAATGGGATTTCTGGGTCAAATGGTATTTGTGGTTTTAGATCCTTAAGGAATCACCACACTGTCTTCCACAATAGTTGAACTAATTTACACTCCCACCAACAGTGTAAAAGTGTTCCTATTTCACCACAGCCTCACCAGCATCTACTGTTTCCTGACTTTTTAATAAGTGCCATTCTAACTGGTGTAAGATGGTATCTCAATGTGGTTTTGATTTGCACTTCTGTAATGACCAGTGGTGATGAGCTTTTTTTCATTTGTTTCTTAGCTACGTAAATGTCTTCTTTTGAAAAGTGTCTGTTCATATCCTTTGCCCACTTTTTGATGGGGTTGTTTTTTCTTGTAAATTTAAGTTCCTTGTAGATTCTGGATAGTAGGCCTTTGTCAGATGGGTAGACATCGCAAAAATTTTCTCCCATTCTGAATGTTGCCTGTTCACTCTGATGATAGTTTCTTTGCTGTGCAGAAGCTCTTTAGTTTAATTAAATCCTATTTGTCAATTTTGGCTTTTGTTGTCATTGCTTTTGGCATTTTTTTCATGAAGTCTTTACCCATGCCTATGTCCTGAATGGTATTGCCTAGGCTTTCTTCTAGGATTTTTATGGTTTTGGGTCTTATGTTTAAGTCTTTAATTCATATTGAATTAATTTTTGTATAAGGTGTAAGGAAGGGTCCAGTTTCAGTTTTCTGCACATGGCTAGCCAGTTTTCCAAGCACCATTTATTAAACAGGGAATCCTTTCTCCATTGCTTTTTTTTGTCAGGTTTGTCAAAGATCAGATAGTTGTAGATGTGTGGTGTTATGAAATTGGGTTTCAGAGGCACTCACTGAGTAGACACTTTCCAGAAAAACACATATATAGGAGACTGTCAATAAATACAGCCGGCACAGATCTCATCAAAGCACATCTTGGAAATAATACCCTTGGGAATGGAATATTTTGCTTACTGTGCTCTTAACACAGCATAGTGAATAAGGTTGACATCATTCAATGCTGCTGCTCCTGTCTAGGTAAGACTGGAAGACTTCTGTCCATTTCTCTCTCATTTCCATTTCCACTCTGCTTTTTACTGTGTTGTCTGTGTTGTCATGTGGAGGCACAACCCCCTTAACCAGGTATAATTTTATGGTTTCAAACTCAGCAAAGCAGAAAGAGAAAATGCCTTTCTAGATAGTCTTAAGTTTCCAGTGGCAACATAAGAAACTCAATTTTCTATGCCTTGTAAATCCATCCCATGACTTCCCTTTCTCCATGTTTTTGCAGAAACCATGCTGACCACATTGACAGAGACCACAGTGGTTAGCTGCAGAGGGGCAGGTGAAGGTCACTGTAGTGCACGTCCAATAGGATGCCATTCGAAATGTATGGAGCTCAGTTCTGCTGCCTAATAATCAACTTTGATCCCCCCCCCCACACGGTGGGAACTTAAACTATGTTCAAGACTACGCACGTACCTATGTTTGAAAATATTTCCATTTCACACGTCACAACAGAGATGAAGTGTGTGAATAAAAGGGAGTCTAATACATTTTAAGAGGTCTAGCATGTGTCTCAACAAGTTTTAAAACTCCCGTAAAGGCTGAACACTAAGTCCCTCAGGGTATAAGGGCTCCAGTCAGAGAGTCAGGATTTAAGAGAGCAGGGTGCTCCTGGTATTAAGATGTTTCCACAACTTGAATAATGATGGGTGTCCAAGTATTCCTTTAGCTGGATTGCTGGTTAGAACTTAAGCTCACTTGGTAGAGAGAATTAAGAAATTACAGAAACATAGCCATTTTCATCCACTGATAATTATGTAAACAGAATGTACTAAGCAGAAAAAGAGTTCTATTTACAAAAAGCAAGCTCAGTCCATAAATCCTACAGATTGGATTGGATCCAGGTTAAGAATTTCTCCAGATGTCAGTCTGTAAACAGGGCTTCATAAAGTGAATTTCCCAATTAATTGTTGGCAAGAGCAATCTCTACGCTATGTTGGTGCATTGCGACCCCCTACCATATGTAGGTGAATTGCTGCTGGCCCTATCGATCGGTAATCGGTTGTGATACAACAAAACTCAGAGAAAAGCAGCTGGGGTCAGCACAAATTCTTCTGATATGGTGAGAAGGCACTGTAAAATTACTGCTCAGGAACTCAGAGCTCTGTTCACTGAAGGAAATGAGAATTCTTCTATTTATTTGCATTACATCTGTTTTTCTAACACATTTAGTTCTTAACCTAGAGCACTTGGAAAGACACACACCCAGTAAGAACATAAACATGGAACCTAAAAAAAACAAAACAAAACGAAAAAAACCTCTACTCACTATTTTGTTCAAGTCTCCAATCACAATGTTTTTACACATGTTAACAAGGCCATTAAATCCTCCAAACAGGAATATAAAAGTATTGCCCAGCCATTGTGAGAAGGTGGGGAAGCAAAGAAAGTTAATATTTGCTTTTCCTTGCCATCTGATCAATGTCTAGAACATTCTGCAATAAAATGTAGATCTACTGTCTTTCAACTAACTCTTCACTATACAGTACAATGTTTTCTAGTTCGAAAAGAAGGTATTTATAATTTTTAATTTCCATTTTATTTCTATATCCTAAAGAAATCCAATGTACAACTGGAAAGAGACATAATTTTAAGATATTTCCATTTCAAATACTTTCCTATTCTAACTCCCTCTTCAGAGACCAACACTCTCTCAAAAGTACACATGCACAAATAAAACATTACAGCTACAGTTGAGAAAGAAAGGAAGCCAATGGTTCTGCAATAATAATTTCTCAAAAAAAAATGAAATGAAATGAAATGAAATGAAATAGTAAGAGTGTAACTCCACTTTGCCTGGACACCACATAATAAGAGCTAGTGTTCTTCACAGCTTTTCCTCTTGCATCAAGTAGCTATTCATGCCCCAATGATCCTGGCAACATTTTTTCAACTTGAGTTTCTTTCCACATCCCAATTAAAAGCCATAATCTCGACCAAACTGTGTTGTTTTTAATAATGACAGAGTTTAGGTGGTGATTAGGAAACTGAGAGTCCAGCTGGGTCATTGGCTTAAAAACAGGTTGAGAGAAGAGAGAAAAGAACACAGCAGCTCTGGAGTGTGCCTTTTCATCATATCCTTCCACATAGGATGAAGAAACTGAAGAAACACTCAGGACTCATTCCCAGGCAACTCTACTATCTAACGACGTATTTTTTTAATAGCCCATTAAACAATGTCATATTTTAAAGAAAGAAATATACACAGAGTGGCAAATTAAATCACTGATCATAGAAAGGGACACTCTGAAAGGGAACATGGCATGGCAAGTTTCATGTGTCTTGAGCAAAGTCAAAGTCTGGGCCTTCATTCCCTTTCCTTTCAATGCAGAAAATATACCATGTGCTTTCTGAGAGATTAGGATTAAATTAGATGATTCTTGTAAGGGGCTTATCACAATGCCTGGCACAGAGAAAGACTCCCAGTAAATGTTAGCTATTATTTTCAGTTCTAACTCCCAATATATATTAATTATTACAGTTACAGCCAAATACACATGAAACGGCAGGCCATGAATAGAGCATGAATTTATATATGACTTTCCATAAAATGCTCAGGTAAAAAAGTTAAGGATGGAGTAAGCAGACCAGTGGTGGAATGTTTTACAGTTGAACTCAGTGGTGAATGGTAAAATTGTCACCAAAGAATTAGAAGTAATTCACATGAAAATACTGTCCACATCCCTTTTAAAATGAAACCACAGATATTCTATCATATATAACCACTCTTCTGAGATTACAACAGGAATTTTTAAAGGGCTCAAATGATGATGATGATCACAACGATGACGATGACCATGGTACATAATCACAATCATTGTTTTCTATTTACCAGCAGTGCTATTACTACTGAGAAATGCAAACCCACAAGATAATATGACACAAATGGATGAAACATTAAGATAAAAGGGTAAAACAGTGGTAGGTTTGCTTTCTCATGGGAAATTGAAATGGCCAGCAGCTGAACCTTGAAAGAGGAAGTCTGCTGATCTAATGTTACTAAACATAGGAGGCAGCCAAGGAACAGAGAAATAGAGCAATGTATTTAAATGTATGCCTTGAAGGAAGCAAACACCAATTATTTTTATATGCTTTAATTCTCCCAGTGAATACTTTATGGGTGTTGGCAAGTCCTTCTGGAAAAGGAAGGGATTATTAATGAAGGATTCAGTGGCAACTGCTCACCAGTGCTCTAAGAAATAACACTTAACAAAGAATCATTTAGTTCACACCTCATCTCTAAAGACATAGAAATTTTAAGGATCCTTTTAAAAAATAGTAAAATATTATGTTCACATGCAAAGCCCTTTCTATTTTAGTTTCCAAATGATTCTATAGCCTGTGTGATAAACAAATCAGCTTCCCACAGGAAAATAAACATATAGAGGGAAGGAGTTAAATTCTTTTCCACTTATGCAAAGAGTAGGTGCTTAATATTTACTTGTTGACTTACAAAGGAATTCATGAAACTTAAGGAAATACAGGCTTAAAAAAAAAGTCATCATTTAACAATGTTCCACCACATCATTCCAGGACTGTGGGCTGAGCATAGCCCACTAATGTATAGGCTAGTAAACCTGAGGAAATGACCAATCAGCTCCTGTATTCTATCCTGTTTCTCCAAAAACATAATCCAGTCACTCTAGCAAATTCCTATAATTTGTAAAATGAAATCTCTCTGGCTAACTGCCTGCTCTTAAAATTCTCCAGTTGCTTCAAAAGCATGGCCTCTGGAGTTAAACCATCAGATTTTTAATCCCAACTCCACCATTATTAGCATTTTTAAAAAAAGAAAAACTAGTTACTTGATCTTTTTCTGCTTCCATTTCCTTATTTGTAAAATGCAGATAATAATTATACCTAGCTCATAGAGTCATTGTAAAGATTAAATGAGTAAATTGATGTAAAGCACTTCAAATGGTGCCTGACTCATAGTAATACACAAGTGTTATAATAAGCATTTCCAGCATCAGCATCATTTTTGCCTAATATTGCCAAATTATTCTAGTCTAAGCCTGAGATTCTCATGTAAGATGAGTAGGTACAAAGGGTAGTAAATTTTAAGAAGACAGGGAGCAGCAACTATAGCTATTTAGGAACACCAATAGTTGGGTTAAATAGTCAAATAAAACCTTAATTTGACTATTTTAATTGGTTGTCTGATCTGGTAAAAAACAAAAAACAAACAAAAACAAAAACAGTAGCCAATAAGAAATAACAGCTTGGTAAAGAAAAGACAAAGATTAGGATCCAGATAAATAATATAGGACAACAATATACATCAAATCAAGAACAATTTACTGTCTTTTTACCCCACTTTCCTGCCAGCATCTTCTTCCGTTTCCTTGCTCCTTTTATTGTCAAAATTTCTCCAAAGAGTTCTCTATATATGCTCTTTACAACTCTTCTCTTTTCTTTCTCTCACACATCCATCCCAGTCTAGCCTTTGCCTCTGCCACTCTACAGAAGCTACCCAAGATCACAATGAGCTTCACATGGCTCCATCAATGGGCTAATTTTCAGCTCTCAGCTGACTTGACCTGTGAGCAGCATTTGACACAGCTGATCATTTTGTCTTCTTGAAACTCTTTTTTTGCCTGACTTCTAGGATACCACATTCTACTGATTTTCCTGTTACCTCACTGCAGGCTCTTTTTCAGTATTCTTTGCGGGTTCCTCCTCTTCTCCCAAACTTCCTGAAAGTTACAATATTCAGCACTCAGTCTTTGATTCTCATTTCTCTTCTAAACTTACTCCCTTGGAGACTTTATCCAGTCTTCTGGCTTTAAAGTAATACTTTCATGCTGACAACTCCTAATTTTGTAACTCCAGCCCAGATTTCTCTGCTGAACCCCAGACTCAAACCCAACTACTTACTTAATATCTCTACTTCGATAGCTAACAGCATCTCAAACTCAACATGTCACAAACTACTCTTAATCTTCACAAACCTTTCCCATCTCAACTCCATCCTTTCAGTGGCTCGAGCCAAAACTACGAGAGTCATTCTAAATTCTCTTCTTCCTCTCAAATATCATCTCCATTCTGTTAGGAAATTCTGTTGCTTCTACATTTAAAATATATCCAGAATCAGACCATTTCTCACCACTACCACCACTTTGGTACATTCCATCATCATCTCTTACCTGAATTACAGTAATCTGCAGTTTTCTTTGTAGGTTAAGTTACCTGTGATCAGCCACAGTCTGAAATATTAAATAAAAAATTCCAGAAATAATTCACAAGTTTTAAATTGAACTCTCTTCTGGGTAGCGTGATGAAATCCTGGGTTATCCTTCTCCATGCTGCCTAAGAGGTAACTCATCCCTTTGTCCAGCATATCCA
Organism: Ateles fusciceps; assembly: GCA_036589455.1. Lineage (NCBI taxonomy): Eukaryota > Metazoa > Chordata > Mammalia > Primates > Atelidae > Ateles > Ateles fusciceps. Next base: position 15,535,387 of record JAZHEH010003329.1, read on the forward strand.
TGCTGCATATGCTACCCTCCTGTTATTGTGTAGGAGAAAACAGTGTGTACGGGGTTCAGTACTATCTGCAGTTTCAGGCAACCACTGGGCGTCTCAGAACACATCCTCCATGGATAAGGGCACATTACTGTACTGCTAAATGGCTTCTCTGAGTAACCCTTAAATTGGACTGCCCATTTTTACCTTCTGACGCCCACTATAGTCTATTCTCAAAAGAGTAACTCGTTTAAAATGTAAATCATTTTAAAATCACTTTAAAATGTAAAGTCATGTCATTCCTTCATTCAAAATGGTTTTTCCCATTTCACCCAGAGGAAAAGCAAATGAGCAAATGTCTGCACAAAGGCTGCACGTGATCTGGTCCCTCCGACCTCATCTCCCCACCGTACCGCCTCACTGTCCTCCTTGCTCTCCCTGGAAGACACCAGCCCCATTCCCACTTCAGGGATGGTGCTGGCCATTCCCTTTACTTGGAACACTTGTCCCTCTGATTTCTGCATGAATAATTCCTTCACCTTCTTCAAGTCTTTGTTCAAAAATGGCCTTGTGAACAAAGCCTACCCTGACCACCCAATTTAAAATTATTACTATGTGGTCCTCACCCCTTTTCTGACACACACTTTCTTTTTCTGTAACACTTAACATTAGCACTTACTACTTTCTCACATACATAGTTTACTTATCATGCTTATTGTTTATTATCTTCTCTTGGAGAATAAGAGTTCCAAAATGGCAGGAATCTCTGTCTAATTTGGTTGCTACTATATCCTAAGTCTTAGAATAGTGCTTGGCACAAAATAGGCACACAATATTTAGCTGTTGACTTAAATGAATTAATTTAGGCTGAAAGATTAGGAGGAAGCAATGGAAACCAAAATCAATTCTAATTTTTACATAGTATTATCTACCTTTTCCACTGGGAGTTGGAAAGCAGTTACAACAGAACATAGTATAGAATCTCTTCTTTCTACTCCCCAAGTAGACCTGGCTGCTCTGTGAACCAGAAAAGGTTCTGAAAAAGTTCTTTGCTTTAGTTGATACAAATCTTTAGGAAACAAATCTCACTGGATGAAAACACATGGAGAATCTGTGAGAGTGAATAGGTGCAACAACAAAATATCCATCCCAGAGAAGAAATAAGATCCCGGCAGTAATTTTTCTAGAAGTCAAAGTTAAAAAGAAGTAACAGAGCACTTGTAATTCTAGTTATTGATAATAGTTATTTGTGGATGAAGAAACTGCAAAGGAAGGTACAAAGACATCTGTCTGCTTGGGAAATTTCTCAAAATGAATGAAAAAGGATCCATGTTAGAGCCACTGGGGCATCAAGTTATGGCCTGGAACAGTTTATTTTTCCCAGGCTACTTCAAATCTAACGTGTTTTTAAAAGCAAGCCCAATGAAAGATTAGATAAACAACTGGACAATGTTTTTTACACTCTGGTAACATAAACATTTCAAATTCCTTCCTAACTCTTTACTAGCATAAATCTCTAATTCCAGAGAAAGTGAAACATCCTGAAAGTTTAAACATTACTTTGAATTATTCACATTTACCTCCATTTCTATCTTATATTTTTTTGGCAATAAAAAGCCAGGTTTTGTCCAAACTATGGTACTGTGACTCCCTTGCAAATGTCAAACAATTTGGACTAACCCCAGCTCTACTTTCTTTGAAGATGGAACATAGCAGCCCTTCCCAATGGTTTCTGTTCTTTTCTTTCTTACCTCCTATACATCCTGCACTGCCCTTTTTAAACCAAGATTTTATAAACACAAAGAGGAAATGTAGAACTGTATGCCTTCAATTAAGCTATGAAAACAATTTAAAAATGGTATCAAACATAAAAGAGATCAACTGAAATAAAAAACATCAGGCAGAGGAGAGCACTCTCTATGGTTAAAGAAAGGGGATATAGAATAAGAGTCCAAGAAGCAGCTCTGTGGAACCACTACAGAAAGAAGAGAAGGAAGGGAGAGAATGGAAAGAAACAAAGGATGTGAAAACCCAGAGGGAATGAGGACAAGTGGCTCACTGTACAATCCACAAGTCAGAAGGTATAGGAATGACAGGGTGGTGGCTGGGAGAGAAAATACTGAGCTGAGAGAGCTGTCCCATTTACATCATAGTCCACAGTTTATGAAGAACTTCACCTGACCCTGGAACTCACAACTTTGAGCAGCAGAGTAGGTAAAAATCTGCACCTTTTTTTCCCCAATTTTTACTTTAGAATTGGGGGGTACATGTGTAGGTTTGGAAGGGGTATATTGCGTGATCCTGAGGCTTGGTGTATAAATGAATCCATCACCCAGTTAGTGAGCACAGTACCCAATAGGTTGCTTTTTTCAACCTTTACTCCACTCCCATCCTCCCTTCTCTTACATTCTCCAGTGTCTATTGATTTCTATGTTTATGACCATTGTACCCAGTGTTCAGCTTCCACTTATAAGTGAGAACATGTGGTATTTGGTTTTCTGTTTCTGTATTAGTTCACTTAGGATAATAGTTTCCAGCTGCATCCATGTTGCTTCAAAGGACATGATTTCATTGCCTTTTATGGCTGCATAGTATTCCATGGTGCATATGTACCACATTTTCTTTATCCAATCCACTGTTGATGGGCACTTCAGATGATTCCACATCTTTGCTGCTGTGAATAGCACTGCAATGAACATACAAGTGCATGTGTCTTTGGAAGAATGGTTTAATTTTCTTTGGATATCTACCTAGTAAGGGGATTACTAGGCTGCATAGTAGTTCAACTGTCAGTTCTCTGAGAAATCTCCAAACCACTCTTTATAGTGGCTGAACTAATTCACATTCCTACCAACAGCATATAAGCATTCCCTTTTCTCTGCAGCCTCATCCACATCTGTTATTATTATCATTATTATTTTGCTTCTTAACAGAAGCCATTCTGACTGGTGTAAGTTAGTATCCCATTGTGGTTTTGATTGGCATTTCTCTGATGATTAGTAATGATGAACATTTTGACAGGTTTGTTGGCTGCTTGTATGTCTTCTTTTGAGAACTGTCTGTTCATGTTCTTTGCCCATTTTTTAATGAGGTTATTTGGTTTTTACTTATTTGTTTAAGTTCCTTATAGAACATCTGAAACTTTGAGGCCTAGAAAAACCACACATCAGGTTAACTCTTGGGCAAATTACTCAATACATTTGAGTTTCTATTTCTTCATTTGAGAAATGAAAATATCTTCCTAAAACCGATTGTGAGGAGTAAATAAAATATTATATAAGGCATCAGAAACAAAGTCATGCTCAGTAATTGGCAGTTATTACAATAAATGATAAAAAAGATTGACTGATCCAAGGCCAGACAGTGAGCCAATGACCCTGTTAGGAGGAGAGCCCAGGCCTGCTGTGTCATGAGTATTTTCTACCAAAGCACACTGCAGTAGTGAGAGAAACACAGAAGCCAGAAATTGAAGGAATTCATAAAAAGTATGGATGTACAAGGCAGGAGTGTACAGATGATCTACAGTTTAGATAAAGCAGACAACTAGATCCAGACTATGGGTTTTGAGGGGTGATGAACTGGATGCAATTTTTATATAAGAATATGGTAAGACCACGGTGCATAAGGAGACAAGGATCTTATTAATCATAACTGAATAATAATTATGTTAGTATCATTTTTTAGCACTTATGTGCCAGCCACAATGTTACTTATTTTATGTTTGTTCATTTAATAGTGATCTAGAATGGTAGTTATTAGTGGCTCATTTCACTAATGATGAAACTAAGCTGTAAAAAGCTTAAGTGACTTGCTCAAAGTCACATACATAGTGACTGGGAGAACTTGAATTCAAATGTGTTATATGCGGACTCCAAAATTCAAGTCTAAACTATCTGATTATCTTGCTTCTCCTTGTCAGAAAAAAAAGACACACAGAAATGTGGTTATGAATTACTGTCCAAAGAATCTGAGTTCTAGATTGGCAAAAAGAAGATCACGGTGTATACTCCATATCCTCAACACCTGCTACATCCCTTGCTCGAAAGAAAAGTGAAGGGTTTGGGAAAATGACTGAAGTTTCCTCTTAGTAAAAAAGGAATTAGCACAGAAGTAACTTAAAGGGACACCAATGAAGACAGATCCTTAGACTGTCCAAAAACATCTTACATTGTTTTAAAAGAATTCAGAATTGGTATATACTTCCACAGGAATCCAGCATATAATTACAAAGGAGAGAAAGTGGCTCATTAGAGAAGATAGGATTTACAACTAGAAAGAAGTAAAATAATAAAGTGGAAAATAAAGCCTTAACTAATTATGTTGAGGAAAAAGAAAAAGTCAGTCTTCTGAAAGTTGGGAAAATTCAAAGGAGTTCATAGAGGATAAAATTTAATTGCAACAAATATAAAGCAAAAATGATTAAAAGAATGATCCTAGGGAAGGGAATTCAGTATCTTTCTAACGATGCTGGACAGTGGTAAACATTTAACATTTACAGGGAGATCTATTTTCCAAAGTTAGCATCGCTGTGCTAAAAAACCACCCAAATCCCTGAGTACAAACTCATTCAGGAAAAAATTTGAGAGCAATCTCATGCAAGTATATGTATGCAAAAATCCAAATTAAGGTTAATATTTGAGTAAGTCAAACTCAGAATCATATTTTTAAAGTATAATTAAAGTTACTTCATCCAGAAATGCAAAATAATTCAATTAGTGTAAGTCCTCAAATCAATATCTCAAAATGGAATCTCAATGGAGGACAATATTTAACATCCACTTCTAATTTTTTTTAAAAAAACAGAGATTCTGTAGTGTAATGATGAGCACTTTGAACTCTAATTTTTTAAAAAAATGCCAGTACTAGGAATAAGGATCTGAAACTAATAGGCAACATAAAATTTATAAGTAAAGCAGATAAAATATTCACATTAGTATCACGTTAAAGATGAGGCTCTTAGCTGTCACAACTACTACTTAACATTGCTCTAGAAATTCAAGGCAGTATAATAAGATATTTTAGAAAAGAAGAGATGCATGCATTACAAAAAAGATAGAATGATCATAATTTCCAGACAATATAATCATAGAGCTAAAAATTTCCAAAAATAACAAATAAAAAGTCTTATTTTCCACCTATCACATAGACTAGGTGGAAGATTACAAAATATATATACAATATAAATATAAAAAATTGATTCATTTCTCCCTGCATTAACAATATCCACTTAGAAAATATAGTGGAGGAGTTATTATATTCAAAGTAACACCAATTAAATTATATCCTCTGCAGGAATGTTCCTTTAAATAATATTCTTCATGAATCAGCTTAAATAATAACCATGATAATAATTATAGAAATAATAATAATGACAATGGCTAATATCTATCAAGTGCTTCTAAAAGGCCAGTGCTATTCTAAATGAGATACATATAACATTCAACACTAGTTACAACCTCTACAAGGTAATGCTATTATAATTTCCCCTTTACAGATGAGAAAACTGAGGCACAGAGGGGTTAAATAACTTACCCAAGGTCACACAGCTAGTTAGTGTGAAACTATGATACAAACTCAACCAAAAATGTGGTTCTGAGAGATCCAAGATGGCCGATTAGCAGCAGCTCAGGATTGTAGCTCCCACTGAAAGCGCAGAGAGTGAGTGGACGCCACATTTTCAGACGAATTTTCATAGCCCACGGACCAAGAGATTCTTGGCGGAGGAGCCCCACGGGTCGCCAGCGCGACCCTTTTGGAGGGCGCAGCCGTTTTGCAGGCGCCCCGACGCGGCGGTTCTCAGTCCAGAGTATACAGGACTGAGTGCCCTTTGGTTGGCGTTGGAGCTCCGGGAAAGCAGAGTCTCCCATTCAGCTGATTAAAAAGCGGACTGAAGTGGGGAACCAGATCGGGAGATTCCCGGGCAGAAAAGCGCCACGAATCTTAACGCAGCTGTTTCAGCGGGTGTAGCGGGTCACCGCAGGGGAAGGCTGGTACCCCCTCTCCACAAAAAATAAAAAATAAAAACAGCAGTTGGAACTGCTGAAGATTGAGAGTTTCACAGCAAGTACAGCTGAACCCGGGAAGGTCCAGCCCTGTGGGGGGAGGGGCATCCACCGAAGGAAAATTAAGAAATAGAGGAAACTTTATCACCAGCAAGCTGGACGTCCACTCAGAGACCTAGTCTGAAGGTCAGCAATTACACAGACGACAGGTGGATAAATCCACGAAGATGGGAAGAAACCAGCGCAGAAAGGCTGAAAACACCCGAAATCAGAATGCCTCTCTTCCTACAGAGGATTGCAGTGCCTCATCACCAATTGAACAAGGCCTGATAGAAAATGAATGTGAGGAATCAACAGAATCAGGCTTCAGAAGGTGGACAATGAGAAACTTCTGTGAGCTAAAAGAACATGTTCTAGCCCAATGCAAGGAAACTAAGAACCTTGAAAAAAGGTTTCACGAAATGTTCATGAGAATGGACAATTTAAAGAGGAATGTAAGTGAATTAATGGAGCTGAAAAACACAATACGAGAACTTCGAGAAGTATGTACAAGTTTTAACAGTCGAATTGATCAAGCAGAAGAAAGGATTTCAGAGGTCAAAGACCAACTTAACGAAATAAAACGAGAAGACAAGAATAGAGAAAAAAGGGTAAAAGGAATGAGCAAAGTCTCCAAGAAATATGGGACTATGTGAAAAGACCTAATCTACGTTTGATAGGTGTACCTGAATGTGACAAAGAGAATGAATCCAAGCTGGAAAATATTTTTCAGGATATTATCCAGGAAAATTTTCCTAACCTAGCAAGGCAAGACAATACCCAACTCCAGGTAATACAGAGAACACCACAAAGATATTCCTCAAAAAGAGCAACCCCAAGGCACATAATCATTAGATTCATCAGGGTTGAAACGAAGGAGAAAATACTACGGGCGGCCAGAGAGAAAGGTCAGGTTACCCACAAGGGGAAGCCTATCAGACTCACAGCTGATCTCTCAGCAGAAACCCTACAAGCCAGAAGAGAGTGGGGGCCAATATTCAACATCCTTAAAGAAAAGAACTTTCAACCCAGAATTTCATATCCAGCCAAACTAAGTTTCATAAGTGAAGGAAAAATAAAATTTTTTGCAAACAAGCAAGTACTCAGAGATTTCATTACCACCAGGCCTGCTTTACAAGAGCTTCTGAAGGAGGCACTATGTATAGAGTATCAGCCACTTCAAAGGACCCATCAGTAAGCTGCATCCAGATCCATCTTACATGCAAGGATATACAGAGACTTAAAACAAAGGGATGGAGGAAGATTTGCCAACCAAATGGAGAGCAAAAAAAAAAAAAAAAAAAAAAGCAGTAGTTGCAATTCTCATCTCTGATAAAATAGACTTTAAAGTAATAGAAACCGAAAGAGATAAGAAGGACATTGTATAATGGTAGAGGGATCAATGTAACAGGAAGAGCTAACGACCCTAAGTCTATGTGCACCCAATATAGGAGCACCCAGATACATAGGGCAACTTCTTGGTGACTTACAAGGAGACTTGGACTCCCACACAATAATAGTGGGAGACTTTAACATTATATTGTCAATATTGGACAAATTAATGAGACAGAAGGTTAAGAAGGTTACCCAGGACTTGAACTTAAACCTCAAACAAGTAAACTTAATAAACATTTACAGAACTCTCTACTCCAAATCCACAAAATATACATTTTTTTTTTTCAGTAACACATTTATTCTAAAAGTGACCACATGGTTGGGAGTAAATCACTCCCTAGCAATTGCATAGCATTTCATAGGTTTAAATGAAATATTGGTTGGCTGTTTGTTTGTTATTTTCCTCCCTTATTCCTTCCTGTCTCCATTGTATAACACAATTATTAGTATAAAAAAAGCTTTTAATATCCATTTGTAGACTGCATTCTAGCCTGGGCAATAGAGCAAGATTCTCGTTCTCTCTCCCTTTTTTTTTCATTCTTCTTCTTTTTCTCTATATTTCATTTTTTTCTTCCTTCTTTCTCTTTTTCTCTTTTTTCTAAAAAAAAAAAAAAATTTCTGAGATAGATTGATAGCCAAACATTCTTCTACTGATTGCCTTGGGGATTCAAATATAAATAAATGACTGAAAAAAAAAAATGTGGTTCTAAAACCATGTTCATAGCTTTGGCCTTTCCAGGTCACTTCCTCTGTAAAATTTGCTCTAGCTCCAAATCCAGAGTCAGGCCCTAGCTCAAACACCCTAGATGTTCCCAAAGGGCACGTCACATGTTTTAGCATCTTTATTTGTGCATCTCCTGTACCAGATTCTCCTATGCTGAGGATTTTATCTTATTCCAGCTTGTATCTCCCATAATTAAGCACAATCACTGGGATAAAATGGCTTTCAATAAATAAACAAAAACTATATAAGAAAATCAAAGAACACAAACATCAAGAATCCAATGAGATATATATATATAAAGACAGTCAAGGGAGAAAGAAAAGAAAAGAGAAAAAGAAAGAAAGAGAGGGAAAGAAATGAAGAAGGAAAGAAAGGAAAGAAGGAAGGAAAAAAGGGAGGGGAAGAAAAAAGGAAAAAAGGAAAGAAGGAAGGTAGGAAGGGAGGGAGGGAGGAAGGGAGGGAGGGACAGACCTAGTCTATAGATAAATAAGTCTATCTATCTGTCTACCTACCTACCTACCTACCTACGTATCAATCATGGATCTATCAAATGGATGTGGGCTGATGTAGCAATATCAACCAAAACACCAAAAAGCAAAAGAAACAAATAAAAATAGGCAGAAAGGGTAGGGGGGAGAAGAAACAAAAGTACTGAGCATCCACCACTTGTCAGGTATGGTGATAAATGCTTTCATATTAAGATATGTCACTGAATTAGTCAAAAGGAGATTTCTTTACTACTATGTCTGAGCTGGTAAGGTTAGTCTTAGAAAAAATACACTTGTTTTCAGACATATATAGGTCAAACTGTAGATACCAGAAAAATGAAACAAAAGGGTACATTAAAGATAATGTAAAATACAGGAGAAGGGACAGGCTTCCACATTACTTAGTTCTGGACCAGCAGTCTTGTTCCAAATGCTGGTCCTCTGGTAGCAGGCAGGAATGGATGTGGTATGGAGCTCCCACCAACTGAGCAGACGTGCAATAGCATGGCAGTCATCAGGGACACATTTAATAAGACAGTATAAGGATGGGGAAGGATGTTGCGAAGTTTAAATTAAGAAAAGTCTTCCATCACCCAAATCCTCATGTTCTCTTTAAGTCCATGTAAATATACAATGTGGCAGATCGGCTCCTGGAGGGCTTTAAGATGTTCCTAACTAAATGTTTACTGAATTGAATAAAATGAATGGGCAGGAGGTCGATTGAGTAGAAATAGAACCTGAAGGGCAAAGGTGTCCAGAAATGCTAACTGTGTAACTTTGACCTTGTGAGCATCAGACGCATGTGTGTGTGTGTGTGTGTGTGTGTGTGTGTGTGTGTGTGTGTGTGTGTGTGTGTGTGTTGCAGAAACGAGGTATAACTATGAAAAGGGAACAGTGATCATATCACTCTTGTACTTAAAAGCCTTAGGTGGTTCCTCTTAGCTTTTCAGAGTAGACTGCAGTTCTCACAACCTGTCTTGGTCTTCACTTAGCCCCTTCCCAGCCTCCCTTGATGGGCAGCACCCCTTCCAAGCATCCCTATGGGTCTGCTCATGTTCCCGAGCCTCCTCACACTGTGCCCCACTTCTATGCCTCTGCACACATACAGTTTACTCCACCTGGACCACCTCTGCCTCCTTCTTGGCCTAACTCCTCCATATTTTCCAGTATCCATTCAGATGTCTGACAGGCCTTTCCTGCCCTTGGACCCTGACTGAGCTAACTCAAGGACTTTGGGTCAATATTTGTCACAGCAAAGAGGGGCTAGGGGAAGGTGAGAACACCAAGCAGAAAAAAGACAAGGCACAATTTTACATCAAGCCTTAAGGAAAAGAAAAGAAAATCACAATGTTCTGCAAAGGCTCTCTGGAAGGCTCACCAATGCCTGACTATGGTGTAAAATAATTGGAAGTAAAACTGTCCAGACAACACAAAAGAAGGAAAATAAGAAAAGAAAAAAATAAAAGAATACATTAATCTATTAAGAAACTGATAGTATATTATTCTGGAAATTGTGTGTGTTTAAATTCATGTGCATGAAAAGCAAACTGAAACAGAATATGCTATACATATTATGGCTTTTACTTTCTAAAAACCCTGTAAGGATAAAATGAGATCATATAAATAATTTTGGAAAGGTCAGAGTATCATATAAATGTTAGTGGCTGTCCTCATTCTGGAACCAGTAAGGCTTTTGCTCCCAAACTACAAGAATAACCCTCTTGGCAGGTGATACTTCTAACTTTCATGAAAACAAAACCAGCCATTTATCAGCTGGGCTCCGTTTGTTACCACTGAAGGCTGTTCAGGTAAGTAGATCTAGCCAAAGTCTCTGACTAAGTTACATGTGCCTTCCTGCACTACAATTGCTTCTTTATTTGATGTCTATTTGTCAAGCAGAGATATAGCTAGACAGGCTATAAAACAAAGCTCTGTTTTTACAGGAACAAGTTAAGGCTGAGGTAAAGTGGCTTTTTATGTACAAGAGCATGGGCTTAATGTGCCACAGCCACAATGTTTATAGATGTAAATTAAAGTCTCTGGACATACAGTGACCTTCCATTTTGCCAGTGAGAAGAACTTACCCTGCTATCATTTAATTCTACCAGGAAAACTACTTATTTTTTAAACTAATGTGCTATTTTATAGTCTTTTTCCCCAAAACAAGTACAAAGTGTCTTGGCCCAAAATCAACATTTAGAACAAAAAAAAAATGATTCTTCTCACTCTCTTCCTCTCTCTCACACACACACATACACACGCTACACACAAACTTTTGATAAATGGTAGACAAAGGCTTTCTCTGATGGCCATGGCCAAGACTGGTTATGTAACACAGCTTGGTATGGATACTCACCAATGTTAAAAACAATCTTTATTTTTTCCAGAGGTTCTGCTCTAAACAGTATGGTTCACAATGCAGAGACAGCATTAAAGCTCTAGCCCTCTAAGTTACTGAATCATGGGTTTCAGTGATATTCATGGAATCCCTAAGCATATAAAACTGAAAAAAAAAATTTGTCTTAGGATCCTGGCTGAATCCATCACCCTATATATGTTCAAACTGGAATGATTTCTGTTGCATCCCTTTCAGCTATTTCTGGAAGAGAAGAATGAATAAATCCCATCTGCCAGTTTGATCTGCAAAAAATTTTCCCTCAGTGAAATTATTCTTTCAACAACCTTCTAGAACACTCTGGTTGAGTCTTTCATAGGATTCTTTGATGTCTTCTCTGTTCTCTTATGAACTGCATATAGGTAGCCATTACTTAAAAAGGAAAAACAAAGTCTTTTTTGGCAACACAAGCAATAGCTATTATTTTGCATACAAATAAGCAATCTTATTTCTTTTTTTTTTTTTTTTTTTTTTTGAGACGTACTCTTACTCTGTCACCAGGCTGGAGTGCAGTGGCGCAATCTCGGCTCACTACAACCTCTGCCTCCGGGGTTCAAGCAATTCTTCTGTCTCAGCCTCTCAAGTAGCTGAGACCATAGGCACGTGCCACCACGCCTGGCTAATTTTTGTATATTTAGTAGAGACGGGGTTTCACCATGTTAGCCAGGATGGTCTCGATCTCTTGACCTCGTGATCCACCTGCTTCAGCCTCCCAAAGTGCTGGGATCACAGGCGTGAGCAACCGCGCCCGGCCCGCAGTCTTATTTCTTGACTGTTACCTACTTTATTTTTATCTAAGTCTACTTCTATAAACTTACTTCTACAGGGCCCACTACAATTACACCAATGCTAAATAAGCATGTTAAAAAACTGTCAATTTCTCCCACTGTCCCTGCAGGACAACGTCCATGATTAACTTTCTGTTCTCGAGTGATCATCTAGTAGACGTGTCATCCACTAACCATGTTACCTGGGCTAACTGAGCTTCATGACAGAAAACTACCTAGTATAGAGGGTACAGTGCTGGAGTGAGACTCCTGGGGTTCAGTTCCTGCTCCACAGCTGAATGGCCTTTCGCAAGGAACCTAACCAGCAGAGGCCTCCATTCAGTCATCTACAAAGTGGGGGAGTAACAGTACCCATCTTGCAGGATTTTTTAAAAATTAAAGTTCACATAAAAATATGCCAAGCATACAAAAGTAGTTGACAAATGTTAGTTATTATCATAAAATGGTTTAAAAAGACATAATAATTAAATAAAACTTTTTGCTGCATTTATGATGTTCCAATTAACTAATGACACAGAAAGGAGAGTTCTTCATTAAGAATATACTAGGTATGAAGCAAACATTATAGTTTACATTATTTTTGGTTGGTGCTCTGTTCCAAATGAATGCATTTATCCAGTTGAACATAAACTGCTTAGTTTTAAATTTTTAAACAAACATTTGCCTTAGACTTAAGAGTGAGGAGGTGGAGGGAATTGGGTAATTCTCTAATCTGTCTTGAAAAGCTTGGCTGACATTTTATTTGTTTCACCATCATCAGGGGTACTGGGAAGCTCACTAACACTATTGAAATGGATTCTGAAGTCTGGTTGTTGTCCAGGTCATCTTATAATTTAACTTCTCTTCATCTGATCATTAAAATGACAGGTAATATCCTAGCCACTGCTGAAACTCTTTTATGTTTGAAGCTCAAACTGATGGAAAACAAACCTCAGTGCTTCAAGACAGGACTGTGATACACGCTGAGGCCAAACCTTCTAGACTGTAATAAATATATTTAAACTCTTAACAATTTAGAAAATGAATTCCCCTTTGCATGCCACAAATAAATAAGACCAACGTGAGACAGTGCATGGCTTGGTGACCCTAAGACCTGGCAATACTAGGAAACAAGACAAACACACTGTCCTGTTCCATCTTGGATAGAATGGGGTCTTCTGTACTGGCTCCCTTTCAGCTCATAATGAAGTGTTTCAGAGGATAAAGTGGTTAGCCTTTTTTGGAGGCCCCTGAAGGACAGGATGAGTTCCAAGCTAAACACTGAAAAGGATGGCCCTCCGAAAATTTCCTACTTTTATTAGGGATTTCAAATAGGAATGTCCAATGCTAAGATTTTCAAGTTATCAGGACTTAGGGCCAAAGAGCAAGCTTTAGCTTTCTGACTGTGGGGGAACAGACAGCCCTGAAGCCTGGTGGGAGAGCAGAGCCTGCAAAAGGCGGCAGTCTAAAGCCGCCTGAATGCTCTTCTTTGAACACTGAGGATTTTCATATTCTGGTGCTTTTAATGCATATTTCCTTTGGGTTTTACTCCAATGCTTCATACTAGTTCTTGCATATCTTTTTGCATATGCTTTGCTAAGTATATTCTGAATCCAGTTGGAAGACTACACCATTGTCCTTTGTCCTAGAGATATAGGGAAATATGAAAGCTTATGGACTGATATGGAGTAGATTTCTAACAGCTCAGGAATCTCAGAGATGAGTCCTTCCCAAAAGGCAATGCAACATAAAAACATAAATTCCTACATGATACCTTGGTACCTTTTTTTTTCTTTTCTTTTTTTTTTTTTTTTTGCAGGCCATGGCACAGAGATTGTGCTAAGTGAGTGGTAATACACTCAACTTCGTATGTAACTTCTGGTTTATCTTCCAGAACTTGTCAAAACTAGGCTTCAATAATTTAGCAGAGTTCTCCACCAAAACAACAGAAATATGCAGAGCAGTATAAAAGTAGCATTATAGGGCCTGCACAAGCAGTGACTTCCTATGACAGAGAAAGAAGCAATCCCTGACATTGTCTTGCTCCATTCCAGACCATAGCTAAACAATTATTGTGATTTCTGGGGTCTGTAAGTCATCCTACTTGGGAGTGTCCTGCCTAGTAGGGAAGAATGAGCATTGGAGTCAGGAGTCCAGCTTACTCATTTCCTACCCCGCTCTACCTCACCACTATACTGCAACCTTGGAAAAATTCCTTAAAAATCTCTAAGCCTCAGTTTTCTCAATACACTGGTGGTAATCGCTTCCCTCCTTATTTCAAGATTGATGTAGAAATCAAATGTGATAACTTGTGAGAAGGCATGACAATAATATAAAATTATTACAAATAATGATAAAAATAAAGTAATGGGGCAAACATATGTCTGAATCCAATTTTCAGCCTTCTTAGCAAGAGGACATCTCTTTAAGGCTTTTAAAAGACGCACTGATAAATTGTTTCATGCAAGGGTGATTGAACCTATGAGATTACCACTCTTATTCATCCTCTAAAAAGTTGAAAGGAATACTGGGCCAACCAAGAGCATGTAGCATCAATTCTTTTCTGTCTTCCTCTACTTGGGAGAGGTTGGAATATTTTTTTAAATCATTTCATGTTTTTAAAAGACAATTATTTACCAGCCTGTAGGTCTGAAGTTTAGATCATCCTATCACCAGACCTATTCAAGTCAGGTAAGGTTACATAATAGCAGAAGCCAGATAGATAAGAGCCCCACTTGTGAATAAAGAGATCACTTCTTTTTAATTAAGCATAAGCAACAAGTCCAAGCCATAACTTCAAGAAAACTTGATGTATTTAAAGTATGTGTATTTTAAATTTAAAAACAGCAATTAATTAACGGCTAAAAGGAAAAAGCTTTAAAATGTCTTCAAATTTTCCTTTGAAATAGTCTTTCCACTCACTCTGAAATAACCTGTCAAACTCTCTATATATGGTTGATAAATAAACTATATAAAATAAATAAATGTGTCTGTGTGTGTGTGTGTTTTCTATGACTTCCAGTACAACTGAAGTATTCTTCCCTGTATCAGAAATTTCTAGGATAATATGTGTGGTCCCAGGGAATCTCTGGCTCTGGCACCAAATATGGCAGGGGGGAAATAATAAAAGACATCAGGGAGACATCTTCTTGTCTGTGCTGCCAGGGCTTTATCATACAATCGGCAGGCCAGACCTTTGAACATGCATGTGACCCTGAATGAGTTACTTAGCTTCTCTGGGCCTCATTTTCTTCATGTGAAATCATCTCTACCTTGTTGGGTGACTGGAAGGGAAAAATGCTTTAATACATGTAATACGCTTAGAAAAGTGGCTACCACATAGTAAGCACTGCCCAAGTATCTACTGCAAACTGCTGACCCATAGTTGGTGAGAAGAAAGGGCAAAGAGTTACAACAAAAATTAAAGCAAAAAAAAGGACCTTAAAGGTTAAATTCAAAATAAGTTCTTTAGCTTCTTATATTCACTATTTGAAAAAGGTTTTTCCAACTCCATGCCAAAGTTTGATGTTTGTAAAAGAAAAGATGATGTGGTGTGGGTGGAACAAGTGTGTGTTTGGAGATCTGGTTCTAGTCACAGCTCACCACTAAAATGCTATGTGATATCGGACAAGCCTGTGGGCACTGGGACCCCACATGCAAAATGGAGGAGTTGAAGTGGACAGCCTTTAAGGTACTTCCTGTTTTAATATTCTACCAGTGAACCACCTGAAGACAAAGACAGCATCGCCACCACTAATGCCAGCAACTAAAAACCTCAAGCTAGATGCAAATAGCCTTGTACATCTGAAATGGGAACAACCAAATAGCCAGCCTTTATTATTTAGGAGCTAATGTTCTCATACCCTGCTTTCTTCCACTCCTTGGCTATCTGCATGTTGATTATTTTACTGTACATTACTATCTCTACCAGAGGGTAAATAAGAAATAAAAAATAAAGTAGAAGAAATCAGTCAGTAATAACCCTGACGAGCACCTTTGATAAAGTTTTATTTTGGAAATAGCTAAAATGAAGTTTTAAAATTAATTATCACTACTTTTAAGAAAACAAACATATATCTGCACAAAGTAATAAATTACAACTTTTTTTGCGATAGCAAAATAGTTGAAACTATTAAAATGAGAGTGGCCGAATAAACTATAGTATATCCATAAATTAGAGAACTATAAAGCTTAGACAAGAATAAAAAGAGCTCTATGAACTGGTAGAAACTAATATATGGGGTATAGTGTTATCCTGCAAAATCAAAGTACAAAAGACAGTATTTCATGAGCTATCATTTTTACATACTGAAAAAGCAGCCTAGGGAATAGAAGAAAAACAAACAAATCATAAACATTTACTTCTTGGTGCATTTTTCCTGTCCACTGAAGAATCAAACGGCAATAACACAGCAATAGCAATAAGCACACCTACTACTCAGATATTGGTTTCTTAATAATATCACCTACAAAAAGGAACCAAGAAAAATTGCTTATTTCAAGCTTGGGAAGGTATGAAATGGGTCAAAAATGTCTTAATGTACCAGAAAAATTAGAAAATTAGGGAAAAAATGATGGGGACATGTTAAAAGGACATAGGAAGGTAAATTTTGTGGCATGTGAATTGTATCGCAAAACAATTATAAGAAAGAAAGGGAAGAAGACAAAGAGGAGCCAAGGAGGGGTAAGAGGGAAGAAGGACACAGGAGCCTGAATTATTTTATTCTGGTCAAATCTGGGAAATTTTTCAGTATCAAAATAAGCAAAGGTAGTAGTGAACTATAACCACTGAGTAAAATAAAGTGAATCTATCAATCCTATATTGATTTTTAAAAATGGTAAATAGTTGATTGATTGACAAGAAAGAGAAAGTTCTCAAACAGCTCAACAGAAAAAAAGAAAATCCAATTAAAAATGGGTAAAAGATTGAACAGACATTTCTCAAAAGAATGTATACAAATTGCCAACACATATATCAAAAATATGCTCAACATCACTAATCATCAGAGAAATGTAAATCAAGACCACAACGAGACATCATCTCACTCTAGTTAAAATGACTTTTATCAAAAAACCAAAAAGTAACATGCTGGTGAGGGTGTGGGGAAAGGGGAATGTTTGTACACTGGCGGTGAGAATGCAAATTAATACAGCCACTATGGAAAACAGTATGGAGGTTTCTCAAAAAACTAAACTAGAACTACTATATGATCCTGCAATCCCACTGTTGGATATATATCCAAAAGAAAGGAAATTGGTATATAGAAGAGAGACCTGTACTCCTGTGTTTATTGCAGCACTATTCACATTAGGCAAGATATATAATCAACTTAAGTGTCCATCAGTCAATGAATAAAGAAAATGTGATACATATACACAATGGAATATGATTCAGCTATAAAAGAATGAAATTCTTTCATTTGTAATAACATAAATGGAACTACAGGACATTATGTTAAGTGAAATAAGCCAGGAACAGAAAGACAAATATTGCATGTTCTCATTCATATGTGGAAGCTAAAAAATTGATCTCATGGAAATAAGAGAGTAGAATGATATTTACTAGAGGCTAGAGGGTAGCAGGGAGCAGGGAAAAAAAGAGTTTGGTTAGGTATAAAAATACAACTAGATAGAATAAGATTTAATGTTCAGAAGCACAATTAAAAGACTATAGCTAACAATAATTTACTATATATTTCAAAATAACAAGAAGAGTGGAATTGATATGTTCCTAACACAAAAAAAGATAAAATATTTAAGGTGACAGATATCCCAATTACCCTGATTTGACCATTATGCATGGTATGCTTGTATCAAAATATCACATGTACTACATATTTATGATATGTACAACTAGTTATTGTCATTATGTAAAAATTAAACATTAAAATTTAAATTGAAAAAGAGAGGATTTTTTTTTCAGAATGCTACCTGATGAAAGTAAACTTAATTGCATGTGGAAGTTGAGTGTACCTTACTGTGACATCTCAAATTCCAAAATGATCAGAGTTCTCAACCAATGAAAGCATGTAACTATAGAAAAAATACCAAATAAACTACTATAACCTGGGATTGAGAAAAAATTCCCAATTATGGCTAAAAATTAAAAGAAATATGGCAAAAAAAGAAAAATTAAATGATCATTTCAAAGATGCAGAAGATATATCTAATAAGCTTAAAACATCCACTCATGGTAAGAACGTTTAGCAAACTTGGAACAAAAGAGAATAGAACATTTTATGTTTTCCAGTTGTCCTCCCATTTTCTTCCTTTTTCTTGCCTCATTTAATATCTTTCTGTTTTATCTCAATTGTATTCTTTCTGTTCTTTTAGTAGTTTCCCTTAAAATGATAAAATACATACCTAAATTATAAAAATCAAAAGTTAATCGATAACCTAATAGCTTCACTCTAAATATCTGTATGTATTTTTTTTAAGAGAAGACCCTAGAGCACATTTGTAGCTCTTCTTTATAAACATTTTTTTGTTGTTTTAAATAATTTTAGACTTAGAGAAAGATTGGGGAAAAAATAGTACAATGAGTTACCATATACCCCTCACCTACATAACATATAATCATAGTACAATTACCAAAACCAGAAAATTAACACTGGTATTACATTGTTAGCTAGTTAGCTGACAGACTTCATTCAAATTTCACCAGTTTTTCTACTAATGTCCCTTTTCTGTTCCAGTATCCAATATAAAATTCCACATCACATTTGCTATTATATCTCCTTAGTCTCCTCCAATCTGTGATAATTCCTCAGTCTTCATGACGTTGACACTCCTGAAGCATACTGATGAGTTACTTTCGGAAACGTTTCTCAATTTGCAGTTTTCTGATGCTTCATCATAATTATATTGAGGTTATGTGACTTTCTCATGAATACCACAGAAATGATGTTGTATACTTCTCAGTGCATCACATGTGGGGTATATGATGTTGATATGTCTCATTACACTGTGATCATTTGGTTAAGGTGATGTCTACTAGGTCTGTCTCCTGCAAAATAATAGTTTTCCCTTTAAGGTAATAAATATATTTGAGACTATGCAAATATTTTGTTTCTCTTCAAATTTCCCCTCATTGGTGTTAGCATTCACTGCTGGATCTTGCTTGCAATAATGACTATTGTGATGTTTGTCTAATGGCGATTTTGCATTTCGCTCATTTCTTCTTCATGTATCAAATGAAATTTTACTGTAAGGAGAGCTGTCCTTCCCCCCTATTTTTATTCAATTGTTTATTTATATCAGTATGGGTTCATGGATATTTATTTTACTCTACAGGTTATAATCTAACATCATCATCATTTATTTTGTTGCTTAAACTGTTTTAGCTTTGCCTTTTGGAAGCTCCTTGAGGCTGCCTTTTAATGTCTTTTTAGTTCACTTTCAGCCTTCTGGCACTAGAAGATGCTTCAGGCTCATCTTGTGTCTTCCTGACTCTGCCCTGGAATCAACCACTTCTCCAAGGAGCTCTGGTTCCTTTTTTAACATACTTAGTTTTTATATCTTGTGTCATGTAGATGGAGATGCTATTACTATTTATATTTAATGCAAAGACTCCTTGCTTTTGGATGTGCTTTGAATCGTGAAAATGCTTTTTCTCACTTGGGACAGTGCCTATAACACAGAAAGTAAGAAAAGCAGAATAAAACTACTTTTTAAAATAAGCATGTATTACCTGTATAATCAGCCTGGTTATTTTTATTAGAGATGGTAATTAGAAACCAAAATCTGAGCACTAGTTATGTTCACTATGACTAATACGTCTTTGCTCCCCCGTCTCTCTCAGTAGACAGAGCTAGGTACATGTATTACATACGCATCTACATGCACACATACACCTATTTTATTTTTGCATTTATATATCTGCATATATATGTCTTTATACTACACACATATATATACATGTATGTGTGTATATATGTCTATATAGTATAGACATATGTCTTTATATATGTGTGTATATATGTATACACACATATACATATACATACACACATATACCATACTATATATACACACACACATATATATACACACATATATAACACATCTATATATACTAATAACCATGAGCTCATACTACTACCTCTGGTTCAGTTTGTAACTACAGGGGTCTCTCTCCACACTTCTAACTTCTTTATTTAATCCCAGTACACACATAAAACAGTTTTGGAATTGATAACCCATACTGCTATGAGAAACAAATTCACTAACTTAAGTAAAGTGTTTGTGTATAATACTTTTTGCCCTTGGCCTCACAATACCAGTCAAAATATCCAGGTTAGTGCTTTCTTTCCCCGCTCCCTTCAGTGCGGATATGTCATCAGTATCAATCCACAATAGAGTCAGGCTCATCTGTTTGTTATATTTTGTATACAATTTTAGGTTTCCCTACATTCTAGTTTTATTGATCTATATATTTATAAAGAGAGGATATGCAAAACACTACTAGGTTTCTAGGAATTAAAGCAAAACATGAAGGGGGGTTCTCAGAAAAGGATTGCACCCTCATTATCCCTATTATCTTGTTCCCATCTCTCTCCCTTCTTTCCATCCCTTTACTATTCACTTCCTGTAGGTAACCAATCTCTTAATTTCTGATTTATCCTGCCCGTATTTCTTTTGCACAAATAAATATATACACATGTTTTCTTATATTCCTTACTTCTTACCCAAAGGAAAGCATACCATAATACTATTCTGCATTTCCCTTTTTCATTTAACAGTATATACTGTTCAACATGTTTTGAAGGTAAGCTCTTACAGAAATTAGAAGAGAGATTCTGAAAATAAGAGATATACATGATGACACTGGCAAAACCACTATGGAAACAGTAAGGAGTTGTCACAGTAATTCATGCATACATTCAATTCAAGAAATATTTTTGTAGTGTCCACTGTGTTCCAGGAACTACTAACAAGTTACAACACAGATAAGCCCATTGTTAACCTGAAGGAACTGACAGTCTAGAATGGAATTTTGAGAGTAAAAGAGAGTTCTAATACATTGGGATAAGTGTATTATAGGGGTAAGCTATAGGTTACCTGGGAGAAACACAAAACTCTGGTTAAGTGGGAGGAAGGAAGTAGGGATGTCAGCAAGAGATTCTGGAGGAGATATTGTGCAAGCTGAAAAATGAAGTCAATTAGAAACTCACCAAGCAAAATAAGAGAGGAAGAGACAGTAACTCCAGAGAGGAAGCCATGTACACATTTTTAAAGAGAAAATTTCATGTCATGTAGTGGTATGGGGAGTGCTGAGAGACAAGGCTAGAAAAGAAAACAATGATGAAATCATGAGGTCATGAAAGGCCTGATAACCATGGTAAGGAATTGATTCTTAAGCTAGAGACAACAGGTGGCAAAGAAGTAAGACTATAAGCCAAGGAAGTTCTTTCTACATGCTCTGAAGTATAAAAAATGTATTGAAAAAGAAAGACTAGATGAAGGGAGAACAGGCTGCTGCAAGAAAGCAAATGTAGCAATAGTGGTGGCCTAGAGTAGGCTAGCGTCAGTGGGGAGAGAGAGATAAGGTTCATGACAAGAGAGTTTATGCATCAATGTAAATCTAGCGTGGGCACCTATAGGTGCCAGTATTAATCCTGAGATATGAAATACAAAGAGAAATAGGTTTGGGGTTAAGACGGGATATGGAAGATAGTAACTTCAGTTTCTGAAAATGTTGAGGTTAAGGTACTTCTGGCACATTGAGGTGGAAAAGGTCAATAAACAGTTGGATGTATGGATCTAGAGCCTGGGAGAGAAGACATGGTGAGAATTCAAATCTAGAAGTCATCAACATATGGAAAGTAACTAATAACAGAAATTAAAACCACCCAGTTAAGTGAGAAGCACCAAGGACAAAATCAGAAGGGATATCAACTTCTCAGGCTAAGCAGTGAAGAGAGGCCCACAAAAGAGGCTGAGAAGGAGCAGCCAAGGAGATGAGACAACCAGGAGAAACAATGCCCTGGGACCTGGGGAAAAGTGCTCCAAGAGAAAATGTTCAGCAGCTCCAAATACTGCTCTAAAGTTAAGAAAAGTAACAAGGTAGGTGATTTCAGAAAAGTGTGCCTCTAAAAGTAGGAGAACAAAAAAACAGCAACAGCTATTGAGACTCCTGGTATCCAGACAGATATATATAACATATGCATTTAAACAAGAGAGACACTTTGCTGAGTTTGAATGCTGTTGGAAGAAGAAATGAGTTTATATATTTTCAGGTCAAATAAAGAGCACTGTATCAGAGATAGAAAGAAAACACAAAAAGATAGGACCTCAGGTAGGCTCACCCTAAACATTTAATAGAGAACAGACTGGACCTGAGATAAAGATTCCTTAAGTAATGTACATATAATTAAATCTACTTCCACATGACATCAGGCTTCCATTCTGAAGGGGAACAGAACCCAATTACCATTCCTATCTCTCTTTGCTTTTATTGGTCTCGTTACCCCCCAGGGAACTGGCACTGGAAAGAAACTTACAACCTGGGGAAACTTAGTTCCTCATATACAGTTATTTTTCTTATGTTTTTAAATTGTAGCTGTTTATACTTTTAACATAAAGGATCTAATATTTAGTCTTACAATTTTCTTTGAAAAAAATGTGTCTCTAATTTGTCAAATGTACATTCTTCTTCAATGAAACTGAAGCCAATTTAGCATCTTTGATATGAAAGTTTTGCCTTTATATTAATAACATATGTGTTTTACAACTTTTGGCAAAAATGCACTGTATACATACAGTAATGACTCAGTAATTCACCTTGTTAAAAAATAAAAAGATAGCACTCTGGTAATAATCAGAGCTATAAAAATAGAAAACAAGCATTTAAATTTTAGAAGTACTAAATCTTTTATGTCTACCTTTCAAATCATAGACACTTCTTCAAAACAAGCAACAGAGCAACTCCTCTTTAAATTTTAAGTTAGAAGGTCCTTGTTATAAGTGTTTGATTTTCTTCATTAAGTGAGAACTTTAAGGCTGATGTTACTGTCAAAATTTTCTGTCTTCCAGGAAATAACCTACCATCAGAGTTTCAAAATACATATACATAATATATACATTATAGATGTATAATATTAATAGATTATGTTATGCATTATGTATTTTGAATATATGTTTTACAATGAAAGGTCTTTCAAACTTGGCAAAAATACAGACTTTTTTTAAGAAAGCATTACTGCTTGTCTGTAGCATTTCTTGATCACTAACCTAACATTATGCCAATACCTTAATAGTGAGAACCAATCTTTTCCATCAGTATAACAATCTTTTTGTAAATCCATCAGTAAACCAATCTTCCATTAGTATATCAATATCAGTGTGAATGTGTGAAGTATAGAATGGTGTCTATGGCCCATAAGGCAGAAGTCAGTACAATCTATGTCTAATAGAAGCAAACTTAAACAGACATTTGTAGATAAAACTGGTCCAGATGTTATCTGTAGACCATACTCCTTATGTGTTTTTCTCCCAATAGTAAATAAGTGATTCAAATAAGATATTGGGACACCATCTCTTCCACTTCTCACCTTGTTATGGAAGTATATATATTACTGATAGCCTTAATGTTTTGTATTGATCTGGGCTCTGCCTTCAACCCTACTTGGATGCCGGCTATTATGCAAGTTTCCAAGTCAGACCTGAAGATAGACTGTTAAAACTTAACTGACAACATGCATGTCTTTCGCTTTCACTGGTAAGACAATACCCACAACCTGGAAGCTCTGAACTAAATACAGAATTTAAAAGAATCTCTGCTATCCTCATGCACTCTGGAAAACAAGAAGACAGGGAACCAAGAGAAATAACAAAAGAAAATAAACTACCGAATAACATCATTCTGTTGACCACAACAGACTTAGTGAACAGAAGTCATTACCTGGCACTGATGCATTTTTTGGGAGCTCACAAATGTTTCAGCCAGTACACAGTTACCACTTAATTTCCCTTTAAGTCATATTTTCCTGAAACTCTAATAGGCAACTTATGTGACAGAATCAGGCTTCCACATACCAAGTAAGCAAACACTGGAATGGTTCAGAAATGAGGGCTCAAGGTCAGAAAGTCTAAAAGCAAGACGAGTCAGTAAAACAGAGATAGTGCCACATGGAAATATGTGAAACACTGTAGGAAGGACAGAAGACAAGAGGATTTACTGAGCATCTACTATGTACTAAATACTAGGTCAAGGCACTTAATATATGTTATCTTTTTTGGTATTTCAATATCCTTATGAAGTAGGCCTATAACCACCATTTTAGAAATGACAACCATTAAGCTATTTTCACTTCCCTGTGTAGCCTCATGCACTACATTATATAAGTATTTCCTTTTGATGTTAAATCTACACTGCATTTCTATAGCCAGGGATTCTTAAGCGTTAGTTCCAAAACAAGTAGTACAAATCATTCTTTACCTCAAAAAGAGAGATTATCTCCCAGCAATGAGTTCAGTTTTTGGAGAAACAGGCTGGATCTGCTTTCAATCTCAAATGCCTGGTAAGGCAACATAGAAATATTTGTGAGATTGTTGTTATTCTCCTCATAGAATGAGCACACATTACATTTTCACCTCTCTTCCAGAAGAAATGGATGAGGGCTCTAGAGTGACAGCCAAGAATTTATGTAATCTTCTATTGCAGTTTTAGAATATCTGATGCAAAAAAAGAATAAATCACCTTTCCATTATAATAATCGTAAGAAAACAAAGTCATCATGAATTGAGCATTATAATGTAACCAAGATAAAATAAATAAGATCTCTCTCTCTTCCCTAATTTGCCAGTAAAACAAAGAAGGGGAGGTGATAGCTCAAAAGAAGACAATCTTCCTCTTTAAAGCAAGATTCAGTAACATGATGAAATATTTTTTAAAAAATTGATGAATCCCAGGCAAGATTTTTCAAAAATCTTTCAAAGCTAAAATGAATAAAGCATAAGTTCCAGTAAGTATTTGGTCTTATTAGCAGCAATATAGAGAGATCTGAAGTCTTAAGTTAGCTGTTTTCGCAGAAACTCCGATCATGAAATAAGGCCCACTGTAAACACTGTTCAAAGAAGCTCTCACTTCGCATCTGATGACTTTGTTTTAGCACCGAATGCAGATTGGGACAGATACTATATTATACTCGTACTTAGACATTCCTTCCCTTGACCATCACTTACAGGACACACTGCAGTTAAACTGACCCCATACGTGAAATTCAACAGGCATAGAGGATTGAGTTATTCACATGAGAATCAATTTTACACCAGATTAGAATAAAAAGTTCCTTTTAAAATGCTGTAAAAGAGGCCAAAAATACACATTATTTCTTTGGCAGCAAAAGCACCACACTGTCTTCATGCTAAGGTAGAGGGTAGTTGTATAATAGGCCATAAAAAAGTTATCAAAATTCAACTTTCTAATCATATGTCTTGATTTCAAATAGAACTGCTTTTTCAGTATAGACTTTACCTCCTGTGTTAGTGGAGACTGTAAATTCTTTTAAAAGCATTCTCTTAGAACAATGGCCATAGGGTGACAATAAATTAAAACAAAACAACTGTTACTAATCCTAACATTAAACCCATTTCCAGATCCCAGGTTCCAGTGGTCTTGACCTTGGTTTAAAGATGAAGTGAAATGCATAGATGTCTTAAAACTGGGAGTATAAATCAGACTGAGTACCTACACATATTCTAGCAAATCCTTTATTTGATTATTATCTGAACTAATCCTTTTGACACCAGAGATGACTCAACCCATCTGGAGTACTGTTTTGACAGTATTTCTGATTTACACTCCTAGACCCATTGCAATCGGTAGGCTTTAGCAATATAAATTTTAAAAATACACTCTATAATAATAATTACACATATACTCTCCATTGCATCAATAATGTCATCAAAATAAGCATTTTTTGGTTTTGTAAAAAAAAATATATATATATTAAGAATGGTCTCCTTTCTCTTTTTTTTTTTTTTTTGAGATGGAGTCTTGCTCTGTCAGTACAGTGGGGTGATCTTGGCTCACTGCAACCTCTGCCTCCTGGGTTCAAGCAATTCTCCTGCCTCAGCCTCCCGAGTAACTGAGATTCTAGGCACACATCACCATGCCCAGCTAATTTTTGTATTTTTAATAGAGATGGTTTTTCACTATGTTGCCCAGGCTGGTCTCGAACTCCTGGCCTCGAGCAATCCTACTGCCTTGGCCTTCCAAAGTGCTGGGATTACAGGTGTGAGCCGCCGCGCCCCGCCTCCTTTATCTTTTCTATGGCTTCTGTCACGACATTTCCAAGAGATTTGGCTTTTTCAGTTTTCATAGGTTAGCTGTTTCAAGTTCATTTTAAAATTCAGGGCTGTACCATATAACAGGGTACCTCCTTGACTTAGTGAAAGCCAATTAAATAAATTTGGGGGAAGATGGAATTCTATCTTGTCTGCAGATTGAAACTTTGGTCAAATGGTGCCTTTTCAGGGAAGCAAGAGAAAAGAATATTTCATTTCGTTTTGAGTAGATGTTGTTAATTTTGAATAGTCCTAGGTAACAAACGTGTACATTTAAAAAGAAATCTCTCCTTAAGGAATCCCCCGAAAAGTGATTATTATTATATATGTTTGTTGTATATATCACCTTGTTGTATATACCACAGAGACTTCACAGTCCTCCAGCCATGCACTTCAATTTCATCCTTTGATTTTCAGTGGTAAATCTAAGGGTCAACTAGTTTTTCTCTGAAATGCCCTATATAGCACTGTTATAAGAAAGGCAGAGTATCATTCATATAATCTTCAATTAACAGAATAAAACATAATACTACTTATATTCCTACTTTGAAATCGAAGTTACTTTGATGTTAAACAAATTTCAATGGCAATTCTATTTACAGTCCAGGATTATTCCTAAAAGGTCAGACTACATAGAATTGTTAGAGGTCAAATTAATAATGCCTATTTTTCAAGAAAGAAAAGACAATTGCCGGTAACATATCTATGTGGTATCTTTGAATCAATAACATAAAGTACGTAGCCATCAATGGAAAATACTGCTGTACTTGTATTACAAATTCAAATCACTGTTCTTATTCTGGAATTTTCAGCTGGTTTATTTTTAATTTTACTAAGAAATCTTGGCCGGGCGCGGTGGCTCACGCCTGTAATCCCAGCACTTTGGGAGGCGGAGGCGGGCGGATCACGAGGTCAAGAGATCGAGACCGTCCTGGTCAACATGGTGAAACCCCGTCTCTACTAAAAATACAAAAAAATTAGCTGGGCGTGGTGGCGCGCGCCTGTAGTCCCAGCTACTCGGGAGGCTGAGGCAGGAGAATGCTTGAACCCGGGCAGCGGAGGTTGCAGTGAGCCAAGGTCGCGCCACTGCACTCCAGCCTGGTGCCTGGTGACTGAGTGAGACTCTGTCTCAAAAAAAAAAAAAAAAAAAAAAAAAAGAAATCTTACCATGACATTTTCCCGTTGGGAGATCACAAACTAAAGCATTTTTTCTTCTTCATACTTGATCGTATCTGTTTCTTCCTGTTCTTCTTTCTCTCTTGTTCTAGTGTTTGACTCTGTTCCTCATTCATACTTTTAATGATCTCCTTTCTACTTTTTAGAGAGAAGTCTCTATTTTTAGGTGCTGGATGCAAGGCGCATTTTTATTTTCGGACTCATCTTCCTCCTCGTATCATTCCCAAATTCTCAGAAGTCCCCAAAAGATCAGTGTTCCAAGAGCTGGGAATTTATCATTTCTGTCAACTCAGGTGGCTACTACCACTAGGATTTGGGAAAGGCTAAAGGAAAAGAGAATACTGTTCCCTTTCCTCTCTTCTCCGTCCCTTGAGCTATCTTGGCAGAGCAGGACTCAGAAATACTGTCGTCATGGCCTGCATTAAACTTATGCATGAAGAAGCAGGAAATAAGACAGGACACATATTTACCCTGAAGCATGGAAAACCAGGGTGGGGTTGGGCAGAAGGAGAATAATATTTGGACAATGGTAGCAGTTCACTTAGAAAAGAATTCACAACTCTAAAGCACTTTAAAATGGTGTCCATCCATTCTTCTTCAGTGTATTATGTGGCTTACTAAGGTCATACAGATTGGCAAACTGAAAAAATGACCTGCAGGATTAAATGACAGAATTGCAATGTATAGTCTCTCGTACTTGTTGCAGTAAGAGTAAAGAAAGTTTTAAAAGGAAGGGTCTCCAAGAAGTAGCGTAAGGAGAAAAAAGCAAAGTAGGGTCCATTTAGCACTAGAAAGAAAAAGCTGCCTGGGGAAGTCAAATATCTTTAATTAAAAATAGAGATAGGTAGGTGCTAGTGAGTTATTTTTTATTTCCACTGAAGCCAAGACAAAAGGAAATGAGCTTAAATTGCAACAGGAGGGGATTAAAGTTAAACATCAAGGGAAAAAACCTTCCTGATGAGAAGGCTGGTGAGATAATGGAACACATAATTGAGGGGGCTATGGAAGCCTATCCCTAGAGATGCTTAAGAATAAACATCTATCTTTCTGGGGCAGTTTTAGATGCAGAAGGGCCTGGAGTATTTGAATGGAGACTTTTAGATTTATCTTCCACTCCTAAAATACTATTGCTTTATTTAATGAGACAGACCATTTCCTTGGTGCATTCACTGAAACAAAATGAATGGGGGAGGGGGAAGTAAGCAGCAGCACTATTTTATTTTGACACTGCTTGGATAAAAGCAGTTCTCAAAGCACCTGAACCAAAGCTTATACCCAGGTGTGGCTAATCTTATAATAGTTAATGAATGCATCTTATGATGATTTCACAAAGTTAACGGCAAGTTTGGACTGTGCTCCTTCATTAAACAAAGGGATTGGAAAAATGTCTTCATGTAGAAAGGTAAGCAGTTGAATTTTTTGTAATGTGATGGGGAAGACTAAAGTAAGTTTGGTTATCTTGTTCCTACCCAGAATAATCCACTATGATCCCTAGGCTGGTTTGGAGAAAATCCAGTTGTTGTACCTAATTTCAGGGCCAGGAAAGAGATATACCACATACTCCCATCCATCCTGCAGCAAGCATCTACCATGTGCTGACTCTATGTTAAGTGCTAGGGGTACCAAAGCCACAGAACACATCCACTATCCTCAATAATCCCCCCTGTGGGGTTGGGTTAAGAGAAACATCTCTATAATACAATTCAATCCCAGATATGGTATCTGTGCAAACTGACAGAGAAGGGTGTTGTGGGTCAGGGTAGAGTCATGAATGGTGTTAGGCAATATTGGAATTACGAAGGACTATAGGAGTCAGCCAGTTGCAGTAGGCAAGGTGTGAATCCTAGAGAGAAGGAATAACATGCCCAGGACCAGGGAGATCTGGGAACAAAGAACATGCATCCTTCTGGAAGCTGCAGATAGGTGAGAATGATAGCAGCATAATTGCTGGTGGCAAGTAAGAATAAACGGGCTGGAGACACAGGAACCAGATTATAAAGGGACTCATGAGTCATGGCAGATAATTAGGAGTTTATTGTTAAGGCAATGAAGGACTTCAAGCTCTGGAGGGATATGATCAGATCACAAGTGACTACAGGGGTTGCATAATATAATTAAACTCAGCTGGCAGCATATTTGGCTGTGATTTTTCAGTACATGGATAGTGATTAGGTCAGGTGAAGATGCGAGTAATTTCCAAACTGTTAAATTTCATATGCCCAAGCCAGTCCTGTTTTTATTGGGTTAGGCTGCTATCTGAAGCTTCAGCCAGACAAGCCTGCTGGCTCATCCTGCTTCTATGCCCAACAGCTAATGATGAAGTCATAATCCTGAGGGCTACTCTTGGTATGTATTCTTAAAGAAAAAAAAATCATGGTTGGCTAACTCCATTCTTAAAAGCAGCTTATATCACTTATAATCCCAAGACACCAGAAATTAAAAAATAAAATGTCGAGAGTAACAGAGTTTCACTTTATCTTCATCAAATGCCCTGTGGTTTCTGGGCAATTATCATAGTGCTTTACCCATCAGCTGTGCAGTGTTTATTCCTAGCCTTCTATGGACACAAAAATGTTTAGGAAATCATCTACGAAGATGAGTGTGGCCATTGGGGACAATTCTCTTGCTGATGATCATTTTCACCAAAAGCAGGGAGCACCATTATGAATCATCTATGAACACTTATGCTTACGCTGAATACATTAAAATTTAATGGTTTCAACACAAGAAGTGAATCGTAAGTCTGTACATCAAGACACTAATGTGTTGAGCCCAATTGTACTTAGATGAAGTATGTCAGGAATGCATGACAGCCACTATATTTTGCTATAAAATGAAAATTATGAATCTCTAATCACAAGTGAGGAGTCTTTTTAAAAAATTCATTATTCATGATTTCATTCTCTAAATTATTCATTAAATGTTATTGCTGTAGCCTTTTAAACTTTTCTACTCCTCCACTTTCAAGTGATAAATGCCTGAGAACTGAGCAGTCTTTAGCCTTTGAATATAATATAATGCTATTTCAACATGCTGCGGGCTTTTGCTCACCATTATTCCAGATTATGAATGCAGGATGGTCATTCAAGGTTAAGACTGTCACCTTTCATTTGGTCTAAGAGATAATAGGTTCATAAAAAAGAGGCCTGTCTCAAGAATTTTCATTTCTAATAAAACCTAAATTTTGAAACAAGGCCTCCTCTATAATCTGGCCCCAGCCCGCTTTACCAATGCCATCTCACATCATTCTTCCCAATCACCTTGGCCTCCTTTCCTACCTCCTTTGAATCCTTTGCCTGCCCTGTTCCCCTCCCTCTGGAATGTCTATCCTTCCCCATCATGCCCAACCCCATCAAGTGCATCTTCACATGGGTGCCTCCTTCCCCACCGTACCAGCCTCACCTCACATACCCCCACCTCGGTAAGGCTTCCTCAAGCACCTTCTCCCCTGCCATTTACTCTTATCACACTACCCTGCTTACTGTCTTCATCTTGCAACAGTTAATAATGATCTTTTTTGATGCTTGTGTACCGTTTTCCCTTCCCACTAGGGTGGATACTTTATCAGGGCAGAGACTTTGTCTATTTTGATCCTCATAATACATGCAGGCTATAGTATCAGAATGGGCACAGAGTAGGTAGTCAATAAGGATTTATAAAATAAATAATTTTTTATTCCAAGAGATAATAAACATATATTTTAATGCAAAATCACCTCTTTAGTTAGTATGTTCAATTTGTTCCCAATTTGCCTCACTTCCTTGTATGAACTAACTTCAGGAGCCATACAAGGGCTCTACCTAAGCTATTAGAAAGGCCACAGGCCATAACCTAGAACCTGGGATGGTGGTGGTAGAGAGTTACAACATAGACTCTAAGATAAGGATCCTGGGATCCTAACAGTTAGAGGTAAATAAAGACAAACTGTGGTTCAGAGACATCAAGTGAAAAATAACTTCCAGCATTTTGCAATCCATGGAGGATGTTCTGATCACTGGAAAAGAAAGAGTCTAGAAGCAGCCTGCAGCACTATCAACTTAGATGTACTCCTTATAAATGCCACAAATCCATGTGCAGAGTAGTTTCATACTAAAACCTCATCTTGAGAAAGAGGAACCACTTTGCCCAGGATGACCCCTCGTCAGCTGTCATGGTCCACCAGACCATTTCATCCAAAGGATGAAATTGCAATTGCAATTTCATGCTAATTGCAAAAGGAATGGAACTAAATAGGTCAAGTTTGTAGAGGGTAAGTCTGTTCAGTTATTGAAACATATTTTCACAATAAAAACCAAAGTATGGTACCTTTGAGCATTTTATGCTTTCTCAAATTAAGTGATGTTTCTGGATAGCACACAATGTATTACTACAATAAAAAAAAACCTTAGATTCAGATATTAAATATAAATTAATGATGATGGCCTTCTAACTAATTCAGAAAGCTACTCAAATGGAAACTGAGTGCATAATTACTAGACATTCTTGGCAAATGAAAAAAAGTAAAAGATCTTCAGATAAGCAGTCCAATTAAGCACCTTTGGATAATTGAAGAGATGATTTTACAAGTATTCTAGACAGGGTTATCATAGCATTTTTTTTTTGGAGAACTAATAAATTCTTCAAAGCATTTCTTTGAAATATTATTACTGGCATTTGTAGGAGACCTGAAGCCAGGGAGAGGAAAGGTAACTGGTCTTGTTATAAAATTCATGCCTAAAATGACAAAGGCTCAGAAAAGGGGGCTTAAGTAAATACTTGCCGAATAACTGATGAGCCAGATAAAGATCAGAGACACAGAAAAGCTTAAATTTCAACTCCCAGTCCCACATACAACCCTTTAGATTAGGCCTGGCTTCTTGTAGACAGGCCTGTACTTCTTATTACTCATTAAAACAAGATTTTGGAATGTCTACTGAAGTCATTCAAACTGTCCTTTTATACCTTAGGTGGCTAACGTGGCAATATGATTTACAGAGGATACATTATGTTAGACCTTACAGCAGTTCTGTGATGTTCTCAGATGCCCACCAAGGACTCCAGCAAACTGACACCTCTAAAGTCATTTTCCTGGCATCTTAAGTTGAATGTAGTGCCAGGTCTTCAAATGTGAATAGCTCATATGTCATCCCATTATGCCACCTGGCCTCTGACCAGTACACCTTTAAAATAGATTTATTTAGGCTATAAACTTACAGGACAGTGCCTCTATCTTCAAATATATTACATTTAAACAGCTGGGAAAATAAAATACCAATTTTCCAATGCTGAAATTTCTGAGGCTAATTTGAGAAACGGTATGAAGAAAGCAATCAAATTCTATTACAGATACAAATTTAGATGATGTTTTGTAATGTACTAAAGGAAAACTCACAGAAAGCAAAACATAAGACTGGGAAAACTCTCAAGGGCTCATCACCCTTATGTTTGACTTGAGGTGTGGTTAAATACTATTTAACTAACACAATAAGTGGTGGTAGGGGTTTCATGACTTTAATTAGAAAGTAGTTCGAGAAAACAAATTCCTCTAGTACATCGGAGGATATAATTCACTTCCTGTTAATAAACTCACTGCTTCCTGTTGCCATGAAAGAGACTTGTTGTGTAATAAATTTTTGTAGATTATGAATTAACCATAAGAAATGAGGCTGTGTCTCAAGCAAATCACTTAGTGACACTGGTAATACAAATACGTACTATTACATAACATTGTGCTCTATGTTATCAGTTATATAAACAAAAATAATAATCATGTATTTTGTACCCACATGGATTTTCTACTCACTTAAAACACACATACATAGCAATTAGAAAAACACAGTGTAACATGAAATGACAATGGGAATACTGTAATTATTAAATTGAAGCATATGAAACAGCCAATAATTAATCTATAGGAGTAAGAATAATTAGCAAAGGGTAGAATATTCAGGGAAGGTTTCCTGCAAGAAAAGCAAGCATGAGCTAAGCACTCAAATTCAACATGTACAAAACCAAATTCATGATCTGACTCCCTCAAACTTTGTGCTTTTCCAAAGATGGCTTCTTGATGAATGACACATTGGCCAACTAGAACCAGCAATCTGGGGGCTCTTCCTGATACCTCCCATTTCCCTTCAATCCTTAACTCCAATTAACTACCACATCCTTTCAATTTTATCTCCTGAAAAAGTTCTCATACCCATTTGCTCCTCTTCATCTCAATTGCTGCTTCCTATGTCTGAGTCTCCATCATCTCTTGCCTTCATACTATTTACCTCATTTTGTAACTGAGTATCTGCTTAATTACTACTTCATTATCTGAAAAAATAGGCTCCATGATGGCAGAGACCAAGTCTGCTTTGTTCACCATTATTTTTCCATTGCCTGTGATAGTACCTGGAATATAAGGAAGGAATAAGTAAAGAAATTTACATAAATGTAGTTAAGTGTTCAAGATAAAGAGAAGTGGGAGAAAAAGACACAAGCCAGATCGAAGAGCCTGAACTTAAAACAAGAAGCTTGTTTATTCACTCAAATTAGGAATGGGTCTGGATACGCGTCTCTCTGAAGAAATAACAAGATGGGGCAGTGCTCTTTCATGTGATATAGTGTTTATACTTCCTATGTTCTGTATACTTAAAAAAAAACCAACACAGGTGTAAAACTTTAATTTATATTAAAGAGAAGGAGTGAATATATAAAAGGAGAAATGTTAAAAATTTATAAGAATCTTAGGTAGAAGTATGTCAGCTCCCACCCCTGTCCTCACCTTGCTCCATCTGCTGACCTTGGAAATCCTCCCTTCCCTTGGCTTCTGTGTGGCTATTTTCTCAGAGTTTTCCTCTTTCTCATTCCTTGGCTGCTTCTCTTCAGTTTCCGATGTTGGCTCTTGCCCTTCTACCTGACCTCTAGAGGTTGGAAGGCCTCCAGATTTAGATCAAGCTCTTCCTCACTCTCTCCATATAAGTAAAACCCATTCAGTTTCAAATACCATATATAGGCTGCTGTCTCCTGACAGTCCAGCTGCAGCCCAGGCTTTTCCCCTGAGCTCCAGAGCACTTGACAGACACAATTGGGTGCCAACTAGGCCCCTCAAATGGAATATAGCCAAAACTGAGCCTTCGATTCCAACTCACATACACACATACTGTTCTTCCTTCAGACTTTCCCATTTCACCAATAGCACTACTGTCCACCTTGGTACTAAAGCCAACATTCCAGGAGTCATCTTTGCTTTCTCCCTTTATCTCACCACTTATATGCAATCCAGCACGAAGTTCTGTGTATTCCAGCCTTTAAAACATGCTGTAGCTCTTTCTACTTTTATCTCCATTGTCACAACCCCAGTCAACCTCATCCCTTGCCTACATTTCTATAATAGTCTCTTAAGCTGTTCCTGGTTTCCATTCCAGCTGTTTTCCAAAACATTCCTGACATAGCAGCCACAGTAATTTTTAAAGGCATAAATCAAATTATGTAATGTCTGTAATACTTAGGACTATTTGATGGCTTCCTACTACTCATAGGATCACCATCATTTAAATTCCTTACCATGAGAGGTAACAAACATTACATGATTTAGCTTTCCCTGCCATTTGTCCTTATCAAATCAATCCAGGTAAGCCATGTATCTTGTGAATATGCCAAGCCCTTTCTAACCACCAGGCCTTTAACTTCTATTTCTTCAGCTTGGAATGCTATCCCCCTGCTTCCTTATTTCCTCATCCTTCTCCTCACAGAAGTCTTCCCTAATCACCCTATCGAAAGTAGCCTCCACCACAAACTCTCTCAACCCACTGTTTCACTGTGCTTAATACAACCTGCAATTCTCATGTTTAGTTGTATAACTGTTAATTGTCTGGCTCCTCCCCAGAATGTGAGCTCCATGTGGGTAGGAATTCTGTCTCTCTTGTTAGTCATCATACCCCAATGTCTAGCACAGAGCCCAGCACACAGTAGCATTTTAAAAAACATCTGTTAAACTTTTAAAAGTTGTGCTATTCATGAGTAAATATTCTTTCCCCATTTTAAGAACTCTGTATTTGTTAATATTTATGCTCCTAATATTGTTCCTTTGGCCAAAAGAGGAATTGTGTACAGATGCTGCTATTTAGCTTAATCTCAAATTTATATTTAAGAGGCCACAGTACAGTTGGTACAATATATAGGTCTGGAAGGGAATAAAAATAAGATAGTTAACATAATAACATGAAGAGTCAGAGGACATTACTGGAACAGAGGAAAAGTGAACAAAGTTTAGAAATGGGAAGAAGACAGTAGCAAAGGTCAACTGAGACAAATATGAGGCCACAAGGTCCCTGAGGAAACAGGAAAAAGGAGAGTATGCAATTCATTTGCTAGCTGTCCTTACGATACCCATTACATGGCAGACACTAAGCTATACCATGGTAGCTAACACAGACACAGTCCAGCTCTTCAGGAAACTTAGAGTACAGTGGGGAAATATTAAATAGCTCACAATGAAAATGCAATTATATTTCAGCTACAAAGAGAAAGTCAAAGATACCATGAGTGAGAATAATAGGGGTCACAGAAGACAGCTTACAGAAAAGCCATCTTTAAGTTGAGATCTGTGATGGCTGTAAGTCAGCCAGTGAGAAAGAGAGTATGTGGCGGGGTGTGGGAGAGGGAATGTTTGGGAATGGATAGAGGACAGTATCCAAGGCAAAGTGAACAGCATATGCAAAACCAGAGGCAGAAAAAGCTTGGTGAGTAGAAGTGAAGAAAGACTTGTGTGGCTAAAGCAGAATGGGCAAGGAGAATTGTGAAGAAACTGCTGGTAGACAAGCGGATGGATAGACAGATGCAGAGTTCTGTGGGCCAAGGTATCAAGTATGAATTTAATCCTAAAACCAAGTTATCTTCTGAGAAGGAACAGAAAGATAAAAGATTAATAAAATTACATATAAATTTTGAAAAAAATGGATGGGAAGGACAGTTTGCTTGGAACTTCACAGTACAGTAGAAATGAGGTCTTCTGCACAGTTTGAGATGAGATTGGAGCTTGAGCAAAATGGCAGTCACTAACTTCTGTTGGGAATGAGACAGGAAATCAATTAGAAACAAGTAAATGAAACTGATTAGTACAGAAGGGCCCAGGTAAAGTTACACATCCAGAAAGGAGGTAGAAGCAGCTGGGTCAGTTTTATCATTAATTTAGGTAACAATTTCCAGTTGCAGAGTAGAACTAAGAAAAGCCAAAGATTGACTCAGGGCTGGAAACTGATAAGGAATCCAAGAGAGAAACCCATGGGGTTCCAAGGGTAGAGCACAAAGGGCCGATGGAGGGGCCAACGGAAGTGGAGTGAGTGATGTTTTGGGAGGTGAGGTGGAGAGGAGTAGAGAGCTGACTGATACAAAACTGAGAAAGGGACGGAATAATGTTCACATAAGTGATTCAATTCAAATCTATTCCTCAAAGGTCTGTTGAGCATCTTCTGTGTTCCAATTATATTAGATTCTAAAGATGTGAAAATGAATGATAAAGTCTCTCCTCTCAGATATCATAGTGTAATAAGCTGATGTCAACAGACAGTGGACATTTAATAGTGGCTCATGATATAATATAAAATTAAACTCAAAATAAGTATATGACAATAATATGAAAATTGTTTCATGCACAAAACATTTTAATGATTGCTACAGATATTTACTTTTTAGGAACACTTCTCAAGAATTGCTTTGGCTTCTTTTCTGAAATTGAAACATATTCTTTGATCAGAAAACTTTAAAAACTGTGGTACTTCAATAATATTACTATTAATAGTAACAAACTAAACTATAATATTATATAGCCAAACAGAATTATTTCAACTAGTCACAAAAGGAATTTGTCTCACATAATAAAATATACTCACGTATTTTGCCTCACATTTCACTAAAATTTATCTCACATTTCACTAAAATTTATCTCACATTTCACTAAAATTTATCTCACATTTCACTAAACGATGGAAAAGAGAAAGTCATGAGAAAGATGTGGCACAAATGTTCAAGAGCAGGCATTCTTTCCCCTTATCTTGATGTATTTTTCTGCATTGCACTTTTCGCTGTCTGAAATTTGTTTTCCTGTATATAGACTGCCCCATGACAGAACATGATAAACTCTATGAGGGCCACGCTTGTATTAGTCTGCTTTACCACTGTGCCCTCAGTACCTAGAACAGTGCTTGAAACATAGTAAGTACTCAAAAACTTTCACCTTGAGGTCTCAGTCTTGGCTTGGTATATGTTGTGTTTTTCAATGGAAATAATACACAAAGTATATACAAAATAATTTCCACAGCTAAGTGATTTTCCATGAGTTAACAGGTTAAGTTTAAAAAAAGATCACAGTCTGGTGTCTTATCTTATTTTGAAAGGGAAGATTCATCTTTAAAAAAAAAAAAACAGGTAAAAATATCAGGTAATTTATTTACACAGTACATAGTCACATATACTGATGAGATTCTCCGTTTACAAGGTCTGCTGCAACTAATCTTATCTTTCTTTGAAACCCAGCCAGACTCCTACACCTAGCCCTTAATATCTATCACTACACTTGCTCATAACTAAAGTGGCAGTAAACTGAGGCCTGGGACCCCTTGCTATGATCCTTACAAGGACAATGTATTTGCTTCTTATTTTACCATTGTAGTCACTTCCAAGCTATTTTTAACAAATGCCAAAAATATCTTAGAGCAACCAACATGCAAACACCTGTACTAAATAAAACCATCCTATAGGTAATTAACATAAATCATAACTTCTGAAAGTTAAAGTGACATCATTTTCGTTTTTGGTAACATTTTCCACATGAGACTGGAGTATGGCTCAGAAATCAGACTTGAAAAAAATACAAAAATCCTAGCTAAGCAAAATAATTATTTTTAAATAAAATATTAAGCATTTCTAAAAGAAAAGGCTGAATTTTAAATAATATACAGAGTTGAGACATCCTGTACACAGGAATACAACTAAAGGTGTTTACTTTTTAGAAACTGGACATTTATATGTTCTGAGAACCATCAGGAACAAAATACTTGTTTTTCATTTTAATTTTTAATTGTTACAAAAATATCCACATGACACACAAATCAGAAGGACTTAACTATTCTAACAATTTATTGGAATAAACACATTAAAATTGTTTTTAGAAAAAGTTTAGCATGAAAAGATTTTTTTTAAAGGTTGGCAGCATAGATCTGGCTTCAGTCAGCATGAGCGTTCTAAAGAACATCATCTTTGCTTGTTGTGGCTGAGTAGTGTCAGAAGTAGAGTGTTGCTCCTATTT
Source organism: Ateles fusciceps (assembly GCA_036589455.1). NCBI lineage: Eukaryota > Metazoa > Chordata > Mammalia > Primates > Atelidae > Ateles > Ateles fusciceps. Next base: position 15,573,910 of record JAZHEH010003329.1, read on the forward strand.
TAGGCCAGTTGTATTGGCCAGAATTAAAAATGACTAAGCCAGAGGAATAGGCCAAATTGTTGTGTCTGCCTCATTTACTTGTGGATACTCACATTATGCATATATTTGAAAAATTTAAATGAAAATAATGCAATATAAAATAAGTCTTAATGACTGTCTCACATGAGTAATTGATTGATGAGTTGCTTGTAAGTAATTAAAATTCTTTATCCAGGCATCCTAAAATCTAGAGGAAAATACAAATAAATAAAACTTCAATAATATTCATAAATTTAGACTGAAAACAGAAACATTAATCGTACTGTTGGAAACTAAATTCCTCAGAGAGATAGCAGATACTGGGAGTAGAAGTTGGAGGAAATGAAACAGAAAGTATGTTTATTACAAGTCTGAGGTGAATCAGAAAATCATACTGTAGAAGATAGATACACTGAGGTAGCAGAAGTTGGGGGTAACAGTTGGAAAAAAACAACAGATATATGAATCAGTAGAAATCCCTTCACGATTTCATTTTTAGAGCCTGAATCTGCTGAAATAAATATCAACTTTTCATCCTCATATTTGAAGACAAAACAGTACCAAATGTCAGTAGAATATGTGAGAAAAGTTATTCTTGATATGATACAAAACAGCAAAGCTAAATATCCCTGAGGGATACTCCAGTGTTCTTGAGATACTCTATCTTTTGGCAAATCTATCCAATTGTTAAGGACACTGAAAATTATACAGAGTTAGGGTTTCCATTGTACTACTTCATAGGAGAGTAGAAAAGGCAGTTCACATTTATAGCAGGGTGAAGATAAAAAAATGGGCATTTTACAGAGTTATCTGCATGACATAATTAAAGAAATAGGAATAGTGATGTCCTTTAAAAGCTACTTAATTTATCCCCCCCCACTTTCAGGCAGATTTTTTTCCCCCAAATTATCTTTAGACTGTTGAGTATCCACATTAGTATAAACATCTGCAGAGAAGGAAATTACTCAAACTCCCCCTGGTATTCTATTCCTGTATTAACAACCCTACTTCCAAGAAGCTGGTCTTTGGTCATCACATTGTAATTAGTTACCAGCCAGCATGTCTATCAACAAGTATTTGCTAAGTACACACAGGGAGAATGTTATTCTATGAGGTCTTTGATGGTAGACCTTCCCCTACAGTTGTTCCTAATTGCTTCTCCTGTCAAATCCAACTCTAATCCTAGATTCAAATATTCTTCCACTAATCTTCCATTCATCTCATTATGGACTCCCCCATTACACCGGATAAAATGAGCATACTATTAATAACTGAATGCTTCCTTTATTTATATACTATAGCTTGATTTTCAAAACAATTGTGAAACAATAATGTTTCAAAACAAGGAGGTAAGAGAACTACAAAAGTGAAAAGCTGTGGCTCAAGAAAAATAAACAGCTGCACAATTGCTAAATGGATGGCCTTGTCCTTTCCACAACGGCTAATGCAAATCAACTTTAATGTGATTTTATTATAACCTGACCATTTACCCCTCCTACTCTGTCAAAAACCATTATAAAACTTACTTCTCTAAAGCCTATGTGGCTGGACTTCACTAAGCTTTCCTTTTTTAAAAAAAATTTGCATGTACACCCTGCATATATCTAGGTTCTCACTTTTTCTCTTCTCAAATACTAACTTTATTCAGTCTATATATATTTTAGATTATTCTTTCTGCCTCCCAAAACTTTTCCATTTAACACAAATATTGGATTTTGGCACTCTCATCTTGCTATACCACCTAAACATTAAACGTCTCTAAATGTCTTTTAAGGGAAAAATAAAAAAAGAAGAAATAAAAACTCTGACAATAGCCTACTTTTTCTTCCATTTGCTTTCCTATAGTTTTTCTTCTAGTTACAGACAGATCCTTCCTGACCTTCTGCTGTCTTTGATAGTAGAGACACCACCTTTTATGTGAATTCCTTGAAATTCACTGCTCCCTATAGAGTCCTCTTCTCTGCCCCCAACCATAGCTCTGTAGCTGCCACCATTAGGGGAAGTAGAGTGAAGAGTATATGAGATGCTATGTACTATTTTTGCACTTTCCCATGAGTCTATAATTATTTCGAAATAAAAAGCTTTAAAAAATACATGTGTTTCTGCACGTGCAGCACAAGTGGGGTATGGAGATCATAAAGAAGAATAGAATACAACCCAACACCTTCTACCTGAGGGCAAAGCATGGAATCAATGTATTAAATGATGCTACAATACTATAACAGCCATATGCTCAGGGGACCAGAGCCAATAATTTTTCACAGACGAAAAATTTACTAGTAGCTCCAGGAGGAGCTACCAGGGAATGTGTTGTGGAACGGAACATCATTTCAGCTGGGTCTTCAGAAATTAGTGGTAATTTTACCACCAGACCAACACTGCCTCTCTGGGCCAAGGAAACTCTTTAAAAGCATAGAAACTTGAAATGCATGGTGTATTTGGAGAATAATGAATACTTCAATATAAGTAAAAGGTCCTAAGGAAGAAAATGTAGGAGATATGACTAGAAAAATAATGTTCTAGAAAAAGAACATAGTATTTCTATGTAAAGAACATAGTTTTGCAGGCTTAGAAATTTCAATTCAATATGGAAGATAGCGGGGAACTATAAAATCTTTTAAAGCAGGGGAGTAACATAACCAGCTCCAATTCATATTCATGGAAAAGTGTAATTAATCAGGATATATACAGATTTAGAAACAAGAATATTCATTAACTGTGTACATACCAACAGCAGAAACAGTTTATATGTTTGACAAAAGGGGACTAGTTAAGTGTGTAGCTTTAAAAATAATAGATGCTATTTAATAATGAAATAATGAAAGTTTTAAAAATGGATTATAAAGCAGTAGGTACAGGACAATCCAATTTTTATAAAACAGAATGTATAACTATGCAAAGAAAAAGTCTAGAAGGATATGGATACAAACGTATACATATATCGCGCATGTATACACATATACAAAAATTTACATATATTGAATAATAGTTGGATTTATATGTATTTCAGAATGGTTAGATTATTAATGATTTAAAATTTTTGATTTAGGGGATCATGGTGGACTGGAGGCAGGTTTATATTGCAGCTCCAGACAGAGCAGCATGGGGAGCTTTGCATTTTGAATTTTAGCTCCAGATTGACTATATCAACAAACCAGCAATCCCGAGAGGACCCACAAACCCTCTCAAAGAAGCAGACTGCTTCTGCAGGACCCAGGAAACACCCCAAATACTGTGAGTGCCCCAACTGCAGAAGTGGGAAAGGGAGACCCTCCTCTCCCGAACACACCCCCCCAACTAGAAAGCTATAGGCCTATTTGCTGGAGAAGTTTCCCACTTTACTTGGAGCTGAGGCAAGTTAGAGAGCCAAGCAAAATATGGGGGTAGAGGAAGCAGCAGAAAGGCCCTAGGAGCTTGCTGGGTCCCCAGGCAGCCCATTTCTGCCTGGAACCACAGGGGATCCATCGGTACCCAGAGGAATAGGGGTAAAACTCTACAGGGAGAAGGAATTCTTAGCTGAACTTTGTAACAATTTGAAGGAGAAGGGCCAGAAGCAAGAAGGCTCCTGGTCAGAACCCAGGGGGAGGGCATGAATTGGGTGTGCAGATTCCACAGACAGGGGAAGAACCAAAGCCCTCCTCTCCAGCAGTTGGGAGGTACATAGTCTCGGACAAATTTTCAAGCCCATCTCACCCTCTGCCTGGACACAGACTCAGGGCTGTTGCGGGGCATGGTGGAAGCGAGACCAGCCCTTCAGTTTGTGTGGGAGCTGGGTAAGGCCTGTGACTGCCAGCTTTCCCCTACTTCCCTGACATCCTGCATGACTCAGCAGGAACAGCCATAATCCTCCTAAGTACACAACTTCAGTGACCTGGGACTCTCACCCCCATCCCGGACAGCAGCCGCAACAAGACCCCCTCAAAGAAAGCCTAAGCTCAGACATGCCTAGCCCTGCCCCAACTTGATGGTCCTTCCCTATCCACCCTGGTAGTGGAAGACAAAGGGCATATAATCTTGGGAGTTCTAGGGCCCCACCCACTGTGGGTCCCTCTCCACACTACTACAGCTGATGCTTTCTGGAAAGCACCACCTCCTGGCAGGAGGCCAACCAGCACACAAATAGAGCATTAAACCACCAAAGCTAAGGACCTTTATGGAGTCCATTGTACCCTCTGCCACCTCCATGGGAATAGGCACTGGTATCCACAGCTGAGAGACCCACAGACGATTCACATCACAGGACTCCGTGCAGACAACCCCCAAGTACCAGCCAGAGCCAGGTAGACTCATTGTGTGGCTAGACCCAGAAGAGAGAGACAACAATCACTGCAGTTTGGCTCACAGGTACCCACATCCATAGGAAAAGGGGGAGAGTACTGCATCAAGGAAACAGCCTGTGGAACAAAAGAATCTGAACAACAGCCTTCAGCTATAGGCCTTCTCCCTGACAGAGTCTACCCAAATGAGAAGGAACCAGAAAACCAACACTAGTAATAAAACAAAACAAGACTCTTCAATACCCCCTCAAAAAAATCACACTAGTTCATCAGCAATACAACCAAACCAAGAAGAAATCCCTGATTTATCTGCAAAAGAATTCAGAAGATTAGCTACGAAGCTAATCAGACCAGAGAAAGATGAAGCCCAATGCAAGGAAATCCAAAAAATGATACAAGAAGTGAAGGGAGAAATATTCACGAAAATAGATACCTTAAAGAAGAAACAATCAAAAATTCAAGAAACTTTGGACACTTTCAGAAATTTGAAATGCTCTGGGAAGTCTCAACAATAGAACTGCAGAAGTAGCAGAAAAAAATTCAGAGTTCAAAGACAAGGCCTTCAGATTAAACCAATTCAACAAAGACAAAGAAAAAATAATAAGAAAATATGAACAAAGCCTCCCAAGAAGTCTGGAATTATGTTAAACGAAGAAATCTAAGAATAATTGGTATGCCTGAGGAAGCAGAGAATTCTAAAAGCCTGGAAAACATATTTGGGGGAATAATCGAGGAAATTTATTCATCTAAATTTCCTTAAAGAATGGCTTCAAGCTGATAAAAACTCAAAATGTAAAACCAACAGTTAAATCACACTGACAATATGAATGTAAACACCAAATGTCTTATCGAGCATCTAAGTGAGACCTGGGAGAATTAAATTTAAATTCTGTTTAAATGGGTTAATTGAAAGTAGCCTCAAAATAATATCAAATCTTTAAGGCAAAAGGTCATTAACTCAAGTTTTAAATTCTAAAGAGTGAGAATTTAAAATCTCTCTCTCAAAAGTCTAGAATAGATAGCTTATTCACATTTATATTCTGTATTCATATACTGTGTATTTTTTCCTATCCATTTAATACAATAAAGATGTACAAAATGCTAATTCCTGGTTGGTTCCTACCACATCTCAAAATAACTTTTTAACTCCATCTCTATGAAAAGATATGGATTATATAAGACATCTAATCTTATTTATCAAACCATCTTTGCTTCCTTTTACTCCCTCCTCTTGGATTCCTTTTAGCCCAAGAATCTGGCAGTGTGAAAGAAAATACAGCTGAAGCTACGGCCCATTATGACATGTAAAGTCATTTGATCACATTAAGAGAATGTTCACTTGAGGCACTTATCAGCCTGGATTGTCTTTACACCACTTTTCCTTGCCCAACTTTCTTTGCCTTCCCTGCTGTGGGGACTACACCATTTGCTCTCCAAATTTCTATCTGATGGGCCATCACTTACCTATATTACTTCTTGGGCAAAGCATCCCCTAGATGAAATTAAGTTTAAGAAAAGCATAGAGGTGACAAAAGCTCCAGTGTTCATGAGGTTAAAATGGTAAGTCTCCAAATTTCATGAGTTAGGCCCACTCAGGTATACATTAAATTTTGCATATATGCTTGAGAGGTTCAAATCTTTGCTATAATTATGGCCACTGAAATGCTTTCCTAGACACTGAGGTTATAAAAGAAAGCCTCCTGCAAACTACAGCAAGTCTTTTAGTCCTAGGCAGCTGCAGGGACAAGGCTGGAAACAAATATGCATGAAAAGGCCAGCTAGACCACTAAATCACTTACATTCAGATTTTTAAACAACACTAACCAGGTGGCCCTCTGTGACCTCTGCTCTAAGAGTAGAATGCATACAGCTGAGATTGGAAAATAGATGTTTAATGAAAGTAGAGTCCTTGCAAGCTATATTCACCAGCAGAATGTTGTGAACACCAGAGCTGCAGATGAGAGAAATAAATTTGACGGCTCTGCAACAACAACAAAAAAGTTCCCCAGAAAAGGTTAAGGGAAAACCTGACAGAGAATTGATAAAGCCAGGCAGGAGAAAATGTGAGGCAAAGAAGTTCATAAGGTAATTACCACTGGGAAAGATTTTCAAACTCTGGACACCAAGAAGGATGTTGTCACCACAGCCTTCACTAGAGCAAAAAAAAGGGCACACCCAAGGGCCTGGGCTCATAAAGTCATGAAGCTAGAAAAGACCAAGGGTTTTTTATTCTGAGATGTTTATCCATCTGCAATTTAATAGGGAACATGGCAAAATTACATACACTCTTGCCTTTTAATACTAAGCACTTAGTCACTTCATCTTAGGCCTTCGTTACCTCAGCTCTTAAGTGACAGAGGTAAACCAGATGATTTTTAAGGTCCCATCCAAATCTTAAAAAAAGATCAGGTCTGCAAGAAACGCTTGTGTGCTTATGCATTTTGTAATCCAGTCCTTTCTAATGTGCCACTTTGTATATTCTGATGCAACTATTAGAGCTAAACCAACATTGTAAACTGCACAATTACAGGCTTGGAGCAGAAATAACTCCTCACAGTATTTCTCCATAAGAAATACTCATGACAATGTTATCACGTCACCTTTGGACATAATAAAAATTAAGCACAAATCAAATATAAGATAAATCATTAATATATTTCCCATAGCAAAGAAAAGAGACTATTTCTGCCCTTTTCCTTTCACACTGCTAGACTAAGTTTGGGGGGTGGAGGAGGCCAGATCAAGAATAGCTTACACAGGAGAAGGCTCTGGCTAGAAACGTATTTGTACCATTGTGGTCTGTGTAGTGTAGAGGGATGCACAGTGGGCAGGGAGATTTGGATTCTAGACCTAACCCTTCCAGTAACCATGTAACTCCAGGCAAGAGATTTTGATTTTCCTGCCTCCATTTTCTATTTGTAAGACAGCAATAATTCTACATGTCTCTTCTACCTCAAAAATGTGCTAATACAGAGATAAAGCACGTGAAAAATTTCAGTTATAGGGGAAAAAAAGTATTATAAGCATTAATTAAGCATGTTACTGACAACAAGTGCTGATTTAACAATGTTTTAAAAACCTCATTATCCTGATTAGATCAAGACAAGTGGGAGGGAGGGTGGCAAGCGGGTCATCAGCAAGTAAAGGCAAGATATTATGACTGTGACCCTGAAGCACGTGCACACAGCCTAAATCTCTCCAACAGAACCAACTCAGCTACACTATGCATGAACCTGGCTGATGGCCCCTGGGCTGTGAACCAACACACTGTCCCTCTTTCTTCTTTTCTTCATTTCTTTCTCCCTTCCTTCTTTTCCTCCTTTCCTCCGCCCCTTCCTTACATACATTCAAAAATTTTGCACTGAGATTTTCAAATGTTCCATATCCTAGCGATGGACACAGCCCTTATGTTGCTTACAAATCTGGTTATTTAAATGAAAATGACCAAGACAGGGATTTGGAGATCCCTGAACAGGAAAGCTCAGACAAGGACCTGAGAAGAGAATCCAGGGCTTCTGCCGCCTGAACCCACAGGTAATCAGCCAATCAGGTGGGCCATCCCATCTCTCTTCAAATTTTCTCTCTCTCTCTTTGTATTAACACATCTGTCCTTTTCCCTCACGTTTCCTTAATTTTCCTGTGGGCAGTCAGGGAAAGCGAGTCATAAACTGAATGCTGATTATAATGAATAGTTTTCATTTACTAACTCATTAAGCCTAAATATCTCTTAGGAAAGCAATCCTGTAACGGTGAACAGAAGATGAACAAGTGAAACAGGAGGATGTTACAGGGAAAGATAAAGAGGGTCTAAATGAAGGCAAACAATGTCAGAACTATTTCTCTAGGGAAAGGCATTTCTATTATAAAAGGCCAAATAAAAAATATTCTTCCAGAATAAAGTTGACTTCTACTTATGTATGGTTGAGGTAAAGATATTCAAATCATATAATATAGAATCCATAACCCCAAGCCAGCTATTTTTCCATCTCCAAATTTAAAGGCTGAATCATGCATATATCCATAACAATGATAATAATTATAGCTTGAATTTTTTTAGAGTGTCTCTGTTCCAAGCATTGTGGTACGTGCTTTATAAACTCATAGGGCCCCAGTGGCAGGGCAAGCATTATTACATTCACTTTCTAAAGGAAGACATGAAGAGTCTGGAAAGGAAAGTAACAGACTTAGGGTCATATAAGTAGTAAGGGATAAAAAGAGGCAGGATCCAAGTGTTGCTGTATCTGCCTCCAGAGTCTATGCCTATTAGATTATGCTGTCTCATGTTTATCTTTTACAATTTCACTTGCATTCCTTTTCACTTCTAGGAATGCTGATTGGAGGGGGGGAAAAGGAAGCAACCACAAAACTACCAGAGTGGGAATGGGGGTGGGGTGGTGGGGGGCGGGGCAGTAAAGAAAAGGCACATAAGAAGGAAGAAGAGAAAACTACACCACTTCTCACACTATGGTTCTTGCTGTAGGAAGAAACAGATACTACAGCTCTGCATCAACAAATTCATTCATGTAATGCTCCTTGCTGCTGCCACAGAGAGGCTAGGTAGAGGGGAAGCAGGACTTGGGAACTGCTGCCCCGAAGAGACCTGCCCCTATGACCATGGGAAGGACAGCCCTGCGTGTCCATGACCATCACTGACTGCCCACGGAGGGGCAAGTGGACTCTCTCTCTATGCTGACCCATGAGTGCCTGGGCTTTGAAGCCTGCTCACATCTCCTAATCCCCATCTTTCACTTTGTCTCTTCCCCTTATTCTGATGACCACAATCCAAGCAAACAGCAGAAGAGACTAGACTCATCTGGATTACATTAGTTGCTAGTATCATGCTGTTCACAATTATGAAATATTGTCTCGCGAGATCACATTTAGTAAAACTTTTTCTTAAAAAATAGTTTTATCCTCTAATCCGCTTTTTATTGCTTAGAAGCAAAACAAAATGGATCATATATTTAAAAGCAGAGAGAAGAAAAAGGACATACCATTCTAGAAATGTCTAGCAAGCAAATATCCCAAGAATATTTATCCAAGGGGTTACCCTGGGATGTCAGAGAGGAAATGTGAAATCAATTTTCTTACCTATCATCACTTTAATATGAAATTTAAACCACAAATACAAACACAGACACATTCCTTTAATTTGGGAGAAGTATAATTGTGTTTAGGGAGCATAGACAGAACTCTTACCTGGCATGACCATGGTCTGTGGGGCCGCTGCATCGGTACTTAGGCAGAGACGGCCACCTTTGGCTAATCTATCACAAAGCAAGGTGATATGTTTCTTCAGTTGGCTTGTGTCTTTGGGAATGTTCAGCTGGCTGTTGAGGTTCAAAGCCTGCTCCTTTGAACTCTTTGACAGGCAAGTCTTCAACAGGTGGGAAATGGCAGCATCTACCGTTTCTTCCCAGCCCTGGATACAAAAGCCAATTTTGAATTAATACAAAGACGACAATGAGAAAAGTGGGCACTTGACGTATTATACAGATTATTGAGTGTTTATATTCAAGTACTGGGGACCTGTGAAGAGTGTAGTATCTGGAATATTCCAGACTAGGCTGGTTTGGAGTTCTAGCTCTGTCACCTGTTTGACCTTGAGCAAGTTACTTAATTCCTCTTAGCCTCATCCTCATCTAAAAATGAGGACGTTAATAGTCTGTCCCTTCAAGGGTTGGAGACCTATGAGAAGGGTTTAGCCCTGAGCCAGTCATAGAGTAGTGAGTAACAACAAAAGGAGTCTCAGGCATAGGTCTGTTTGATGATGTGGTGGGTAAAGCTGCCTGGATTATAGTTTGTTTTGCCTTATCTTTCTGCTAAAGAAAAGCTGGCCAGGAGAAAGAGGACCTTTGGATCCCCTGGGGGAAACTGGAATGGAGAGAAACCCTGGTGTCTCCCTCAGGTTACTGGTCCCACAGCCTTGGAGTTATAGGCAGAAACAAAGGAGCTATTTGAAGAAGGATCCTGTGAGACAGAGGGCCTGCCTAGTACTGCTCACTGTCCAAGTGATGGTAAATGACACAAAATGAAATAGGCCATCACCCCCACTTTTGTTGGGAACAGTGTGGCTGTGTTGCAGTGAAAACTTGCAGTGACAGCTGCAACTCTAGGAACATCAGTGCTTGGCAGGAACCTCAGCCTTGTCACAGAGTACTGGCACCAGCAGGACTGGCAATGGGGAGGCACCACCCTCAGGTGGGTTCAGCTAATGCTGGCAACAAGGACTATGGGGTAAAGAGCAGGAGGAGTCAGTTTAGGAGCTCCTTCTAGGCATCCCCCAGGGGCTCCCAGAAATAACTGGGTAAGATCTTTATGGGGGATCTGGAGGTCCTAAGAAGCACAGCAAGGAAGCAAAGCATAAGTGAAATCTCTGTGTTACTATGAATGTGACTCCATCTGTACACAAAGGCTAGTAAGGCCTAGAGCACCACGGGCATGATCGTCTAATACACTACTGCAGAATAGTGCAAGTCTCTTATATTAGAGGTAAGAGACCTGGAGACTCAGAGAGAAGGTTCCTCTGGAACCCCCTCATTCCATCCTCAAACTTATCATTTGAGCCACCAATCAAATATGCAAATCAGATGAGGTTACTCCCAAGCTTCCAACTCTGATATGTTTGGTTGTGTCCCCACCCACATCTCATCTAGGAGTTCCCATAATTCCCACGTGTTGTGGGAGGGACCTGGTGCAAGGTAACTGAATCACGGAGGCGGCTACCCCCATGCTTTTCTCGTGATAGTGAGTGAGTTCTGATGAGATCTGATGGTTTTATAAGTGTCTGACATTTCCCCTGCTGGCACTCATTCCCTTTCCTGCTGCCCTGTGAAGAGGTTCCTTGCACAATAACTAAGTTTCCTGATGCCTCCCCAGCCATGCAGAACTGTGAGTCAATTAAACCTCTTTTCTTCATAAATTACCCAGTTTCAGGTATTTCTTTATAGCAGCAGGAGAAAAGATTAATACAAATGCCTAAATTCAAACACTCAGTTTGGCATTTAAGGCACTTTCTGCTCCAGCTCTTGCTGCATTGTATTCTGTTCTCATCCACCTGCACCTACACTGTCTCTCCCTCAGGCCTCCGCACATGCTGCAATGCCCTACTCTCTACTCTATACCTGGCCAACTCCCACTTAATGACTTGCTCAGGTACTGCCATCCAGGGATTGCTTGGTGGGCCCCTCTTTGGGACTCTGAGACTTCACGCACCCAGATGCATCATAGCGCTTGTCACCCTGTGATGTGATTGCTGTTTGCATATCTGGTTTTCCCTGAGAGTGCCTGGAGTTCTCCACATCCCCACGCTATTCTTGGTATACAGAGTATGGTCAAAAAATAAGGAAAGAGAGAAGGTGAGATATAAAACCAGGGCCTTAAAGTTGAGAGGACTTTGGACATCTTTATGTCTAGTCTCGTGGGGTTTTCCCAGGTTTTTATACAATAGCAAGCATCTGCCTAGGCATAGCTGTCTTCAAGATCCAAAATCACTACTTTTTGGGGCAGTTCACTCCTTTCAGGGACATGTGTAAACAACAGAAAACTATTCCCACACTGAGCCAAAGTCTATCGCATTGGCCCTTCGTCTACCCTCCAGAGCTATGCAGAATAAATCTAACCTCTCTTCCACATGACAGCCCATTATAGCTGTGAAGACAGCAATTCTGTACCCTCTCCTGCAGAATAAACATCCTAGTTCCCCTAGTTCTTCCTTATATAAACAGAGTTTGAAGTTTTTTCTCCATCCTGACCACTCTTCTTTGAATAGCTCCAGTTTGAAACACTTAAAAATTTATACAGCCAAGTAGAGAACCCCAAACTGACCCCAAGTCACTGGGCGGCAGCTGGGAGTGCAGGAAGCCCACAGCCCTCCCTCCCTTTTTTCTAGGAATTCTCCTGCCAGCCTGGCCTCCAGTTGCCTCTGCTCTCTTGGCAGTTGCCTTACACTCTTGATTCACATTGAGTGCACAGACACCTAAGCCCCAGGTCTTTGCCACGCTTTTCACGTCTCTTCTTCTAGGTTTATGTGGTTCTTTTCTCTCTGTCGATCTCTCTCTCTCTCTCTATTGAGACAGAGTTTCACTCTTGTCTCCCAGGCTGGAGTGCAATGGCAAGATCTCAGCTCACTGCAACCTCTGCCTACCAGGTTCAAGTGATTCTCCTGCATCAGCCTCCCGAGTAGCTGGGATTACAGGTGAGTGCCACCACATCTGGCTAATTTTTGTATTTTTAGAAGAGATGAGGTTTCACCATGTTGGCCAGGCTGGTCTTGAACTCCCAACCTCAGGTGATCCACCTGCCTCGGCCTCCCAAAGTGCTAGGATTACAGGCATGAGCCACCCTGCCTGGTCTGCAGTTGGTTCTTTAGATCAAAGAGCAGACTCTACATGTTTCCACTAGAGAACTTCCCACTGACTGCCATGATTGGTTATTCAGGACTTTTCACTCTGTTGGCCCATTTCTATTGACCCACCTATAGGTGTCACTAGGCAAGTTAGGGAATAAATAAATGATTTTAAAGTGATCTTGAAAATCCTTTCAAGAGATTCAAGAGATCTGAAAGACCATAAAATAGCTTCCTACCCCAAACTACTAAAGAATAATAAACCACTGATTGTTACAAAGACATCTCTCTACTACTACCAGAATCTAAACTAGACTAATATCTAGAATTGACTTTGTATTTCAGTAGTAATGGGAAGAGGTACATGAAGGCAGAATAGTAACCCAATTGGAGAGGACATATTTTCAACTGGAGCCATTGACAAAGGCCTCTGGCATATAAAAAGAAAAAATCCTTTGAATATAATTTGGCATTTGTAAGCTCTGTGGTCATCTCAGCATTAAAATAGTTCCTACTCTCATTCATTTAAGCAAACTACTGTATCATAAATAGATTACAGTAATATATTAGATAATTTAAGTAGATATGACATTTAGTTAATACAGAGTACTACAGAATTTCTTTTCCTAATGCCAACTTGTAGATCGAGTCAAAAATCATGTCATGTTGCGGGGCGCGGTGGCTCACCCCTGTAATCCCAGCACTGTGGGAGGCCGAGGCCGGGCGGATCACGAGGTCAAGAGATCGAGACCATCCTGGCCAACATGGTGAAACCCCGTCTCTACTAAAAATACAAAAAAATTAGCTGGGCGTGGTGGCGCGCGCCTGTAGTCTCAGCTACTTGGGAGACTGAGGCAGGAGAACTGCTTGAACCCAGGAGGCAGAGGTTGCCAGTGAGCCGAGGTCACACCACTGCACGCCAGCCTGGTGCCTGGTGACAGAATGAGACTCTGTCTCAAAAAAAATAATAATAATAATAATGTCATGTTTAGGTATGTGGCATGGATATTTCTTTAATATATGAGGCATGATGCCAGTGATTCAGAAAGATTGCCACTAAAACCCAGAGTTATTATATGGAGGGCCTGAATTGCTACCTAAATTCAAGTATAAGAATATTTGTGATACAAAAGAAGAGCCTTTGACAAGTTTGTTAAATAAAAATGCAATGTGATAATTCACTGATCAAACATGTAACAAACTTACGTATGGAAGTACGAAATAAAACTGTGGAATCTAGAATCTCAGGTGTGAGAAGTACCTTAAAGGTAAGCTATTTTAAACACCTTTTTGGTATTTGAGTCTGTTACCTTTATTCATAGCCCTTAAATTGGTAAGGCTAATGTTCAGTTTTAATGTCTAAATACACACACATACTATATGCACATACCTAACTAACCTTTATCCTTTAAAGATGAATATCAATCATACTAATATTTTTGTCTTACATTGCGAGAGTAAAAGAAAATCTTAATTTGGGAAATATAGCACTAAAAACTTCTGGAAGGAAATTGAGCATGTGCTCTTCAGTGAGAACTGGTTTTTGTTATAGTTCTCAAATCCACAATTTGCTGTAAATACCAGGTTGACCTGTATATGGCTTTTAGAAAACAACAGTGGTGGGGGAAGTGGGGAGGGTGCTCGGGGAGGGAAGGAGGAAAGAAAGAACGGAAGGAAGGGAAGGAAGAGAAGGAGGGAGGGAGGGAGGGAGGAGAGGAGGGAGGGAGGGAGGGAGGAGAGGAGGGAGGGAGGGGGAGGGAGGGAGGGAAGGGAGGGAAGGGAGGGGGGAGGGAGGGAGGGAGGGAAGGGAGGGGGAGGGCAGGGAGGGGGAGAGGGAGGGTTAGTTAAATATACATGTTAGTCTATTTTATCTTCTCCACTGCCCTTGTCATTATTTGGAAGTTAACTTACCCACTAGGTTTGCGGGATTTTTGGTTTACTTTGTCTAGTTTAGTATTGGTAACTGGATTTTCCTTTGTTCCCAGACTTTGGCTCTACCCAAGTCTTCTACCAGAGCCCTTGCCTTGGGAGCCTGCTTAAAGTGTCACTTCCTGATAGATAGCTGCCTAGCTTCTGCAAGATCCCTCCAAGGATCTAGACCCAGGGGCTGAGGCCCTGCCGCTGCCTGCTTCCACATCTTGCCAGCCTGTGCAGAGGCTCCTACACTGCATGCTGTTTCCAGATGCCTTTGTGTACCAGTGTGATGCCTGGTGTGCCCTGTTTCTGTGAGCCAGTTCTTTAAATTTCAAGGACCTGGCCTTGCCTAGTCTGCTCTTCCTAGTGAAGTTAGCTCAGCTATACTTTTTGCTATCTAGAGACCAGATAGCCACAGCTGAATTTCTGATTGCTTTGCTCTACCTACCCTGCTAGTCTCCACTGGTCAACAGGCCTAAATACCAGATCAAGCTAGTGGCTTATCAGAAACAGCAAGAAGCAGAAAGTTTGACCACATTTGTAAAATTAATTTCCTAGGGTGTCAACCAAAGAAACCAAAGAAAAAAATAAACAGAAAGTATTCCCATGCCACCTGTGAATCAAAACAGTTGAGTTGAAGATAGCTGTCCCGAGGCTCCTGGGTTCTGACTTAACCTCATTCACCTCAACTGCCCCTTCACTATGTGATCTTAGATAACTCATTTCATCTCTCTAGGGTACATAGCAGGTCTCCACAAAACAAGAATAACACTATTCATTATGCCAATCTTATATAAGTGGTGCTGCACTCTAAAATCTTAAGTGGAATATACTATGAAATAAGCAAATATATGCACTCCTTTTTTTAAAAATCAGAAAATAGAAGTATGTCATTGAAATCTAAAGTTCCAAGTAATATCCTTAAACTCTTTTTTCAAACAAATTATAAACTCCTGCAAACCTATGTTTATAATAGAAACACTACCACATCCTTAACTACAGTGGTATAGGGAAAACCCACAAAATGCCACGGTAGCATTTATTACCAATGTGCACAGTTAACTCTAAGGGAGAGAGAAAAGGTTAAAAAACAAAGACAAAAACAAACAAAAAACCATGAGACCTGTTAAAAGAACAAATGGAGATTTTGTGGCAGGAGTCCAGATTTCAATTGAAAAGAGAAGACTCTTAGAAATGGCCCATCTTGCATTACATATTGGAAGGTGAAACAATCTTCATATCATATTCATTTATCTTAATAACAAACTGTATTAAAGGGAAAAAATTTCCTCTTCAATTGATGTAAACGATTCACAATGAAGAGTCTTTGGTATTTATAATTGATCCACAGAGCATTATGGTTATTACTTTGTATCGTATTATATGGAATTGTATTAGATTATACTTAAATATGCTAAAGTGCATCATATAATGGGTCACTGTAAACTGCAGAACAAATAAAATTTTGTACTTTAATTCTAAATTAAATATCTTGGAATGTATAGGGCCTTTTCAGGAATTATCTAGGTTCAGATTATTTCCAAATATTCTTTGCTTGATTGTAATCAGTGAAATCTCCCTGTCATGCAAAGAGGGCTCAGAATGTTGAGCAATTCACCTTTGAAAAACAGCTCTTTGAGCCTAAAATAGATAAAATAAAAATGAAAGCAAGTTGTATGGTCTATATGGCATCGTAAGTTTAAAATCACATTCAATGTTTTTATAAAATAAAGCACTGAAAAAAATCAGCTTTAATTTTTTCAAGTCATCATAAAATGAATAAAATTTCACATGTAATCTACTAACTCTCATTTGCCAATATCATTCCTTTTTATTTTAAACGAAAACAATTTATTGGACTTTTGCAGTTCTCCATATCTTTGTCACAACTCACAAACTGTAAAATTTAATTGAGGTTTCAACCAAAAGTAGACCAGTGTGCAGGCTTATCCATACCATTTTGTGAAAATTCAAGCATATTTCCTCCTATTGGATCAAAATCTAAAACCTCTTTAACAAATATGAGCTAAGAGACCTTCAGAGAGTTCGGCTGCAGTGCAAGCAGAAAGCACAAAGTTGCTGCAAACCAACCCATTCTGATCCTTTTTGTAAGCTTATGTTTTGCCACGAACATTTATATTTGACCTGTACTCTCATTCCGACTCCAATTCTTTAGATGGAGGAACACAAAGTAGATTACCCGAATTATTATAAAACTTGATCCTGATGGAGATCATCAGCTTTAAAACAAAGCAAAATGAATGACGCCTGGTAGAGCCAGTCACCTTGACTAAGCTTTAAAGTTTGCTTCAGGCAAAAGCTTCCTGTTACCTGCACTACTCAGAAGCAACCTACAGAAAAAAAAATTAAAGACTGGAAAATCAAATTCATAATGCAATTCCAGGGGAAAGCTGTTCCTAGTGGTGATAAATTACATCACTGGGACCAGATTTCCCACTGAGAACAACTGGAAAAGAATATATAAAAATCATTCCTTTGAAGGCACAGGAAAGCTAACAAGATAGTGATAAATCACCAGGTCAGGATCCAGTGGACAATGGAGGCCCAAGAAAGATGAGCCCTGAGTTTAAGGCTGCCTTTTCCCCTGTGGTCATTAGCTATGTAGCCTAACATGCACCTCTGAGCCTTCACTTATTCACCATCTCACACTATGACTTGTACTTATTTATATATTTCCAAAAAAAGGGCAGTATGGGTCATGAAAGTACATTGGCTTACAAGTCAGAAGATCTTGACTGTGGCTTTGGGTCTCTGGGAAATTTAACCTTTCAACATAAGCTTAATGTCTCTGGGAAAATTTAACCTTTCAACATAAGCTTAATGTCTCTGGAAAAATTATTTGAGTTCTCTGTATCTCATTTTCCTCCCAAGGACCATATTTCCCTTGCCAGGTGCTTATTAAGATCTAGGTAGTTAATTCCATACCATTATTCTTACCTGTGAGAGTTCTCTAAAGTTTATCTTTTTTTGTGCAGGTTCACTCGAATAACAGCAGCAGAAATAGCAGCAACAACAACAGGAGTAAAAACTATTTAGGACCTCTTATGTGCTAGAAAATGTGCTGAGAATCTTACAAATATTATTTCATTAAATTTTTCCACTACCCTATGGGCGGGTATTATAACTTCCAACTGAGGATCTAGATGTAAGGTACTTCACTGAAAATGACGTTAATTATTAAAAGTGGGAGCTGTAATATAATCCATGACTGTATAGCTGTAAATACCACACTTAACCACTGTGGCACAGGGCCTTTCTTTCCCATTTCATTATGTTTGTCTTTCAATCTATTGTCATTAGATCTGCTTAGGCTCCTTTTACTTTCTGGGCTTCAGAAATGACTTCTTCCCCTAGAAGATTCATGGTAACGATGAACATATTCACGGAACCAAAATTTAAATCAGCTTCTTTATCCAAATGAATAATCTGCATATAATTAAATGAGATGTTACTGCATAATAATAATAAAGCAAAATGTGCTGTGCCAGTTTGGTTGGGCCAAACTTTTATAAGAGTCCACCAAAGCTTTTAGCACCTCTATAGACTACTGTAACTGATATATGGTTATAGCCTTTGGAAACCATGGCTCCCAAAAACACAACAATGGTCAGACATGATTTTAATGAGTCTGAAGTACAAACACTCATCGCAGGCACTCATCACTGAGAACAGTTGGAGCAGCCACTCCTATTACCAAGACATAAGACAAGGTGGGCTCACATAAGACTCAAATGTCCATATATTTGACAGAGTCTGGGGGAAACTTTATTGCCACCTAGGACAAGAGAAGAGCCATGTGAGTAAGCAAAAGGTATCAACTCCTCTCCTGACAATGCTGTGTTCTTAATAATCTCAAAGAACAAGGGATGACTGAACTCTGGGGAAAAAGTGTCTAAAAATACATGAGACCACTGATTTAAGTGAAAAGCACTACAGGTTTCTTTTCTTTCTGTTTTTCACTCCTCCCTTTAATTACTTTGGATTTTTCAGGACCACCCAGAAACTTCACTATTTTAAGACCTGGCTATGTATTTCTCTCTTGATCAGGACCGCCAATGGATAGGAAACAGCTCCCGAAGGTCCACGTGCTAAATTTCTATTTCTATATTCTTCAAACAGAAAACAAGTCTGGAGAAAAAAATACTTAGAATTGCATCTGGAATGACAGAGCTGCACATCATTCAATGTTAGTGTCATTTTTCACAGCTATCAAGCTAAGATAACAGTAGGAGAGCAGCACAAATCTCAAAACTGTAGAGTAATAGTGATGAAGCAGTATGTTTACCCACACATTCATCCTAATTGTAAATATTGTTGTCTATTAAATAAAGTATAAATTTGAGTCTATACAGTCATTTATTTATTTTGAAAGTATTTATTTAGAGCCAACTAGTATAAGACACACTAAAAACTGTATTTTTTCCAAAAAGGTGAATCAGATATACATCTACCCTAAAGTAGCTTACACTCAAGTGATATATTAGAATATACACAAAAATATAATGATGTAGAAAATGGAATGTACTCAGAGAGAGGTAAACTTCTTTAGTAATTATTTCTTTTAGCTCCCATGCCCTAGCCCCCATCCTAGAACAATAACAAGAATTATTTGTCAAATAAAAGTTATTAATGACAGAAAGGTCTATACAATAACGTAAATATAAATAATATAAAATGTTCCCAACAGTTTTGTATAAAAATTAATTATAATTGGCCAGGCATGGCAGTGGGCACCTGTAATCCCAGCTACTCGGGAGGCTGAGGCAGAAAATTGCTTGAACCTGAGAGTGGAGGTTGCAGTGAGCCAAGATTGCGCCACTGCACTTCAGTCTGGGCGACAGAGCGAGACTCTGTCTCAAAATATATATATATTTTAATTATATAGTTTGAGTTTGTTTTAGTGTTATATGAAGCAAACCACAAGTTGATTAAATTTGCCAGCATTTTCTGGTATAGGCTTGAGCATAGGCACAAATAACTACAATCTACATTTATCCTTGTTAAATAGTCACATTGGAGAAGAGTAAATATTCAGTATGATCACTTGGTTCAAAGTTATTCCATTGAGTCAGACTGTTCATTTTTGTGAGGCCCCTTAGTTTGGGTTCAAATCTTACCTCTGTTATTTTCTCGATGTGTGGCGTTGGGTTTATTTCCTCATCTATAAATTGGAACTAATGGTCCTGAGACAAAGATGCAAAGCACAAGTAGTTGACTTGAGAGCTGAGCCAAGAAGCGCCAATGGGGAGTGGAGAAGTGAGATGAAAAGTGGAGAGAAAGCAATAAAGGGTATGCTGTTGAGCAGCAACTGGTGCTGACTCCTGCCAGAGAACTGTGGGGGACGATGTACAACAACTCTCACACTTACCCTGCATAAGGGACGAGGAGCCTGGGTATTAATCTACTAAGTCTGTCAGTCATTGACTGAGCATGGTGGCTATGTAGCCTCTGCCAAACGGGGATAGTCCTCAGGCAAAAGAACTGCAGGTGTTGAGCAAGTGGAAGCATTCAGGAATGGTGAGAGGTTATGAGATAGGTGTGGGACACGCACAGCATGTGCTACCACCTCCTACTTCAAAGGGACATAGTGAGGATTAAATGAAATAACATATGTAAATACCTTGATCAATGCCTAGCACATAATAATGCTCAATAAAAGTCCATTTTCTTACATTCCTTTGGCATATCTTATTTGGGTGTGTGTTTAACTCCTCTCTCATTTTCTTTACAAAATAGAGTAATCTAATTAGTGAAGTTCACTGGACTTAGTTCTAAGACTGCTAACCAATGTTTATGACCTTGAATTCAGACCCAATAGATTAGAAAGCAACTAACAACTGCCGTTAAACAATACAAGTTAGATTTTACTTCTCAGGGAGCTGGAAAGTTTTACCACTCCAAATGCAGAAAATGAAACATATTCCTGTTAACACTGTCGGTGATTTCATCCACAAACTCATCCACTCCTGCAGATGAGACGATCTGTGTTCGCTCGGTTCTCAAAAACTATTATCAGTGAGCTCTAATCCTTAATTTCCTATGTTATGCAAATAGACACAATTTAAAATGATAGCAATACAGACTCAATCTTCATTACTTTTCACTGTTTATATACAGCTTTCTCATCAAAAAGCAACAGCTGGTAAGATTTTTCCTATTTTACTGTATATGAAATGCACTTCTAGTCAAAAACACCTACTCCAAGATGGGAAGTCATGGACTTTCCTTTTCTATAACATCCTGTCCCAATTCAAACCACTCACAAATTCCCTCTTAATAAAAAAGACTGTAAATATAATTTCTTTACTCTGTGCTTACAAATATGTTCCATCAATTCTAGGACATTTCTCCCTCACATCTCAGAAGTAGGACTGTGTCTTATACGCAGTGGTATATAATGACTCTGGCTTCCAGGTTCCAGTCATGCTATAGTTTTCATTGCCTGAGTATGTACAGCCTTTATCTTTGCTGTTCATATCATGCCATGTCCACTGACTTGTGTGTAATTTTAATACTCCCCATTGAATTAATTACCATTTAAGTTATCTTTTAAAATTACACCAGACTTATCATTGAGCAAAAAAGTTACTACGCACACAGAAAAGTATGGAAGTAGTGTAGCTAGAAGTATAAAGCTGAAATGAGTGAGGCAAACATTCATGACTGAAGAATCACCGCAGTTTCATATGTTTTCGCTAAGTAAAAGCTAAGCTGAAAGCTTTCCAGGATGTAAGACAAGAAAACACACACAGATAAACTGTGTCATGCTTTGTTACTGAGATACATGCACAGAGATTACTATCCTATGTCAAGGACAAGCAATACAACTAAGGTCAGGAAAAATTGTCAAATCCCTGAAATAGATGTGGTCTGATTAATTAATGTATCATATAGGACCATTGTTAGAGCATTAAACATCAATTTGCCTAAAATTTCTTGCTGACTTTGGAGAGAGGCTGCTTAACTTCAGGCAACATACAGTTCAACTGAGGAGGAAAAATGAAGTTTTGAGTTTAGTCAAAAAGAAAATTTTTGAAAGAAGATCAAAGGCTCAGAAAAAGAAATCGTGAAGGCAGTAGTGGCACACTCAAGAAATGCGGCATGAACAATGATCTTTGTAGTATACAGGACAATGCTACATGGAAAAACAACACTGAGCTGTAGTTTAATGACCTGTCATGATTTAGGGGAATGAAACTTTGAATATGAAGAAGTTTCAGGGGATACCTTACTCAATTTATGTTGCTTGTATCTTTTTTATTCAGGTACAAGAACAATGTATGATAAAATTTATGTCTAAATAAGTCTAAGAGAGCTCTTTCAATAATAAAAAAATTTAAGTGATAAAAATATGTCATAGTTTAATTGGCAGTATTTTGTTTTTACATTTTCCTGATTCATCCACAAAGCAATGCCATAACTTAAAGTAGATGGCATCTTATTGTTGAAATACAGTGGCAACAATAACTACCAGTTATTGGATGCCTGTCACGTGCCAGGCACCATATTTGGCACTTTATGTACATTATCTCAATTAGTCCTTACAAAGCTTTAAGATGTATGTATACAGGGTCCTTGTGAAACCTGCACATCTTTGAAAAGTAGGTGCCAAATGGGGTCACGCATGTAATGCAGTTTTTACAGCATTTAGCACCTCTGTATTACTGTTATTGTTTTATTATTGTCTTCCAAATGATATAGATAATTAAGCACCAAAATCCTGAATCTGAAATGATAGTGAAGACATCCCAGGGAAACCAAATATGTGGTTTAATTCATTAAGACCAAACAAGCAATGCCATTTTTAGTTACTTTGTGTAAGCAACATAATTTGGATATATATTTGCATATATTATTGAAGGGGAAAAAAACATATGTTTTTTCACTAAATGTTTATTATGTTACAGTAAATCATTTACAGTACCCAAAGCTAATGAAGGCTGGATTCTGTAAATTTTTTTAAAGTACAGGAAAGGATATACCTGAAACACAGAAAGAAATTCCCTCTGTATCAGCTCTTATCCTAACCCTATGAAAGACGTGAGCCTGTGGTTCTGAGCACCTTGGACATGGTAATTCCTCATTCTGCACAGACTGTGTTTTCCATCAAACTCCAGTTACCCCTTCATGAGGAAGGCACTAGGGAACTATGTTCATTAACTTTCTTAACGTCCTGTTCCTCTTCTGTACCATTTGTTTACTGGTTCAGTAAGAATACAAAAAGAAAGCAACGTGAAATCAAATGTGAATGACCACTCTCACCTCTCCAAAGCAGAACCATTCTTTGAGGAATAGTCTAGTTCGCCGCTGTACAGATAAGGAAACCAATACTCTGTCAGTTCCACCACTTGCTAAGGACACAGAGCTAGTTAAGTATATGTTCCAAAAGGGATTTGAACCCCAGTCTGACCTAATTCTATTCAACTGATATACCACAGTCTATATTTTTCAACTTTTAGCTTTTAGGTTGCCTTCAGTACTTCATAATTCTAAATATAAACATTATGGTACCAAATGGATTTTAGTTTACTACTTTTAGTGCATTAAGTTAGATGACTGATGCCAAGTATAAGATTAGTTTTATGACCAACATTTTCCTAGAGGACTCTCAGGAAAGACCACAACAGAAATAAGTGGGTATGTCTATTTCACCATATGTCTGTCAGCACTAATTTATTAACAAATTTGGCTAAATCAATATAGGCAAAATGTACCTAACAGTTGCTTCACTTGTATATATTCATCACTGGTAAGATTGGAAATTTTTGTGTTTACTGACTGGAATTATGAGGATATGTGAATGAACGTATATGAATATATATTTATGGTGGTTTGACTATAATCTATCTATACCTTTTAACATCTGTATGGGAGAGACCAGGTTTTGCTCTTATAAAACACAAAAATATTTGAGATATCTTAGAAAAAGGGGAGGGGGAAATGGAGGTAGTATGCTTCCTTTTCAAAAAGTAATTTAAAACTACACGGTTGTTGGACAAGAATCTAATTATGTGAGACATTATGAAAATTAATGGAGCATCAAGCAATATTTATATACAACTATATGTATAATTGCTTTAATTCTGTGGGGGATGTAGAAGAATCTTTCCTTATATTTATTAGAATACAGGAAAAGTACATGTAATAATTTGAGTATTTAATGAAAACTAAATTGCATCACAACCTCCAAGTGAAATTCACAAGAGAATGGAAGCCAGAATAAAGAGGGAGGAAATAAACATTGAATTATCTCTTAAAGAGAACAGATAGGGGGTAGACGGGGGGCAAGATTTTAAGTGAAAAAAAAATCCTTCTTCACTCTGACTTGAAGGAAGAAGTTATGTAGCCATGGTTCAACTTTCCCAGTGGGGGAGGCAGGGAGTCACAGAAAATGAGCTTTAGTAATGAGATATGGTAGAGCCAAGGGACTGGAAGTCCTCAAGGCCTGGCCCTGGAGTTAAATCTGAACAGCTGCCAAAAGAGCCATGTAAAGTGTGTATACAGGTGTGTGACGGGAGAGCACTGGGCTGTGAGTCCAGCAAAGATGTGGGGGGTACACCAATGCAGAGACACAGGCAAAAAGGCTACTTTGGATGCCAACACAAAAAGTCAGGTGGAAAAACAGGGCCTGAGTCAAGGGGCTTTCCCAGAAACATTTCCAAATGAACAACAGCAGGCCAGGGAGACAAACTGAACATGGAGATGCAGGGAGACACAGAGCCACATGTGGTCCACAGCACAAAGGCCGTGCTGGTTTTAAAGGAAGGCAGGCCAGCAATTTCCATGTATATGTTTCTAAAACAATGTACTGTCACAAAAATGTCAAAATCATATCTTTGTAATTAGTAGACTCAAACTAGGTCAGGGAAAGGAATTTTAAGAAAACTGAATTAATATAAACATGTCTCTAGCCAGGAATCAAATGGGTAAGCATTATGAGGTTGATGATGATCACTATTTTCCTCACTGTGACCGTTTGAATTTAGTTATCACATTATTCACATTCAAATCCTACTTTATTTCACAGAGGGTTTGAAGAGGCATACAGAGAAAGTGATGTTTCAATTAATTCTTTATTCATTTAGTCTCCTTGTTTTAAAATACATAAATATCAAATGTGTCCATTAAAGCACCATTCAATATTTGATGTAAAGAAAGTTTTTTAAATTACACATCACAACTTTCGCATTGTATTCTACTTGAATTCTATACTATACTATATTCTATAGTATTTCAACTATTTCACTTTTTCAAAGCAGTAAGAAAACCATCAGAAAGGCTCTAAGATATATTATATTCAACTCTAGTGAGGCAGACTATTATACAATTAAGTAATATCAGTTGCATCTCACTAGCAACAATACAGAGTATGTGGTCATCATAACATGAAACTAATTCTTTCATGTTTATCTTTCTGGCTAAGATCATGGGAATTACCAAAATATTTACTTTCTGCACTGTGTTCCCATAGACAGTTATAATTGGGATGATACTTTAACAGTCATAAAGGCAGACTTAATACTGACACCAGATTTCCTCCTTTTGTTTGCCTTTTAAGAAGAGGTCATTAATAATAGCAGTGATTAGCCATTGCAGTCATCACTCAATCCAGACAGCAAGCACAATGGCCCTTACATCAAATCTGACCTATGACGTAGAAGTCTTTAAACCCTGTAAGTGAGCCTTGATAAGTCCCTCTACACAATAGAATTTCCTATTATAAACATCTGTTTTCTCACATGAACCATGTTGAACATTTTAAAAATAAGTTTCTCTTTCCATATCAGTTTGTAAAAGGGATAATCAATCAAAAAATAAGGCTGAAGGCCCAAGTCTCCTTCCTCCACTGATGTAAATTTCCATCCTAACTTTCCCAGGGGATTTTTAAGTTCAGTACTAGGAAAGGTAACTATTAGACCCTTAATAACACAATAAAGATTTCCTTCTTCAGATTATAGATAACATCTATTAAGGACATTGAATGTACTTTAAAAGAAAAGAAAAACTCAAGCATAATGCTATACCATGTGCTAATCTTCCTTCCAACTCTAGGATTCTAAGCAATCAGGTCCCCAAACCAGTGCACTATAGCTTTTTACATTAGAGATTCCTCAGGAGTCAGCGGAGCATAAATGAATATTAGAACAGAAGTCTGATACAGCCAATTTGGAAATATCAATACTGCTCCTCCTTGTTCTCTTGCCATAGGCTGGATGAAAATCTTTTACTAAGATAATGAAAAGCAGATTTGTACAGAGATCAGGAAGGGCAAAGAGGATTCATCTACACACCAACTCCAAGTGACAGTGACCACCTAGAATGCTGTATTCAAAAGGATTCTGAGACCATGCGCAGGCTCAACCGAAAAAAATTCATCATGGTTACAATGTTTACCAAGGCCACATGGGGAATAGGAATAGCAGCACTTGCACCAGCTTCTTGCCTCTCTTTATATGCATATATCTCCCTAGAGAAGTTTCTTGTTCCTAAAAGTGTCTGGTTATTGCACATATGACCAGGCTGAACCTAGAATACCACACATAAGTACTCAAATGCAAACACCATGGTATAACTTAATGTCAGTACCCTACCCTACTTTCATTAGTTTGTTAAAATGTGCTCAGGTGGTTAACTCAACTGATAAGATGCTTTTTCTCTTGGTGACTGACAGT
This sequence comes from Ateles fusciceps, assembly GCA_036589455.1. NCBI lineage: Eukaryota > Metazoa > Chordata > Mammalia > Primates > Atelidae > Ateles > Ateles fusciceps. The sequence goes on from JAZHEH010003329.1 coordinate 15,600,159, forward strand.
GCTATACAACAGAACTTTCTGCCATGATGGAAATGTCCTATATCTGGGGTCTCCAATGTGGTAGCCATTCATTCACAGGTGGCTATTGGGTAGCTGAAATATAGCCAGTGAGTTTTTAATTTTCTTTTTAATTATTTTTTTTATTATACTTTAAGTTCCAGGGTACATATGTAGAACATGCAGGTTTCTTACATAGGTATACACGTGCCTTGGTGATTTGCTCGATCCATCCCTCCATCATCTACATTAGGTATTTCTCCTAATGTTAGCCCTCCCCAATGCCCCCACCCCCTGCTATCCCTCCCCTAGCTCTCCAAACCTCCGCCAGGCCCCAGTGTGTGATGTTCCCCTCCCTGTGTCCATGTGTTCTCATTGTTCAACACCCACTTAGAGTGAGAACATGCGGTGTTGGGTTTTCTGTTCTTGTGTCAGTTTGCTGAGAATGATGGTTTCCAGGTTCACCCATGTCCCCACAAAGGACATGAACTCATCATTTTTTATGGCTGCATAGTATAAATTTCACGTGGCAAGGGGCTACCATATTAGGCAGCATAGGACTAGAATGTTTGTTTGCAATGTTGAAGTAAATCCATAGAGGATTGGCTCTAAGTCTGTGTTGCTTACGACGCATGCTATGTGCCTAGAACACTGCCTAAGACATAGTATGTGCTAAGATATTCATTGAATGAATAAATGAGTGAAGAGATTTGTCCTATCAAGCCATCCTGAATTACGGATGGTTTCGCAGCTTTTGGCTTCTGTGCAGCATGATTAGAGGGAGACGCATATAATATCACAATTAAACACTCTCTCAGACTCAAACCAGTAACACAGCCCTTACTGAGCTTAGTAGATAAAGTATTTTCCACAGAGCTTCAAAAGCAGATAGAGGGTCAATCGAGACATGTTTAAATTCTGCATTGAGAATTCAAATATCTTGAAATATCCCCAGCCCCTAACCTGAAAGATATGAAAACAATTTATTTTAAAATTGCCCAATCTGATACTCTGCTAGAACATTATTTTGGGTAACACTTCTTTATCATCACAGGAAGATGGTAGGGACAATACTAGGTTATCAAACGGAGCCAAGTTTAAGAGGTTTTTTTTTTTTTTGGAGACACCAAATAGAATATTTACTATTCTTCTATAATGAAAAGGGGTATCCCTGGCACACATAACTTTGAGCACCTTTAAAAATTTACATATAACAGCCTGCAATACCAGAATTTATTTGCCCCAAAATAGTATTGAGGAGTGACAAAAAGGGAAAGGCATTATTAAAGAGACAGATCAAAGACAATGATTAATTCTGTTCCAAAAGCAATGGCATTTTAAACAAAATACTACTGACAATATAGTGTGGAGAACACTACTTTTCATTAGCAGTAGCACATTCTAAATATTTTTGGATTGTGAACCTGATGTCATTAGGAAGAAAATACTCCAGAGTTGGCTATTGCATTCAGGATGCCTTTTAACACATGCCATCAAAATAACAACAAGTCATTATGCAGTGCTGTTTGAAACATAAACAAAACATCTTCTGAGCACTTTCTTTTACCTCTAAATACTTGTGGGGACATGTGACCTTGAGCTGAGAGGTTCTTCTGAAAATGTTGTCCACATGTCTAAAGTTCTCCCCCTCACATGTGTACTCTGCCATCCACCCTCAACCAAACCACCTAAATTACATTCAGATTTTTGTGGTATCATAATAACTTCAATATGGGATGTATTTTCAACATTCTGGTAAGAGACTCCTTTCTTCCCTGCCTCACCCTTCTTCCAAGTTATTTCAGGTTTGCATATTTCATTTTCACATCTCAGTGGGAAACCCATCACATAACATTTATTTGTGAGGTCTAAAGGCATAACGTGGGGGATTGTGAACTAGCATGTCAAAACCACATACTGCATGCATATGTCTTAAAGAATGAAAACGGATTCCTTTTTTCTCAAGACGTATAAGCTGTCTCAACAGTGTAAGTCCAAAGCGAATACCACAACCTAATTAAAGATGAAGAGCGTAACAAGCAGTATTAAAATGTCTTTTTTGATTCATTCTTCTCCGAGTTATGTTTTTATCAAATGTCTTGTCTCATTAATGACTCCAAAGACATAATGAGTATACATACCTTCTAATCTCACCAAATTCAGAAGAGAGTTGAAAGAATTTTCTTCTATATGTTTTGGGGGCTATGACAGTGGAGAATGTACAGGCAGGATAGAAAGGGGCTTTCAGAAGAGACTAAATCCATTCACCTGCGTACAGGGATAAGCATGCTTATATATTCCCAGACAAATAAGACTTTTTAAAGATCTCCTCAAGTAAGAAACACCACAATCTCTTCTGGGTACCAATTCCTACATTTAGAACATTTATTTCTAGGAAGGTCTTCCTTTGAGCCTACTCATGCTTGAGGGCCAGCTTCATGAGCATTCAAGCTCTGCAGTCACAAAGGGGCTCATGCTCAGAAAGACCACCTACCAGCCCTGCCTGGCTTAATGTTTTGTTGTCATCATCTTGAAATTTTTAATAATTTTACCTCCAAACTTGTGTTTCCTAAGTGAACTCTGATGGAGCAATGAAGCATGTGTATAAAAAGGGAAGATATATGCAGTATGCATGCCCTCGTCTCCTTTCTGCCTCATTCACATGCAGCCCCAAGAGCTCCAATTCCTGTGGCCCCACGATGAGTACAGGTTCAGGAAGACTCAAAGCAAGTACAAGGAAGGCATGTTACGTCTAGACTGATTAAGTGGGGACACGGATAGCCCTGAGAGGCTTTCCATGAGAACCAGACACATTCTGAAAGAAGAGGGAAGGCAACAGGTTCAAAGCAACAGGAATGACTGAAGAAGGCTACTGTATCTTTTCTTACTCCTGTTACTTCCCCTGTATTACCTAATCACTTACAGTGAAAATGGTAACATAGAAGGAAAGAAAAAGAATGATACATAGTTCCTTTTCCTTTCAGTCCTTCCTTTCTCATCAGTAAGCTGAAAGTAGAGAGCACTGGAAGATAGGTACATATCAAGAAATGAAATAAAAACGGTTAAGTCTGGTGATTCCACATTCTGTAAGAACAAAATATATATGTAAGCACAAGCTACAAAATATAAATTGTGTAATATTGTTGATTCTGCATATGAATCTAACGCTCTCATATTTGTTTTTCAAAGAGGCACTGCACATTACAAAGACCAACGGTAAAATTCACATTAACAATTTAAATTTTGTATTTTTCCTACTTAGAACATAAAATAGCAAATAAAAAAACGCCATGACAAGTCAAGAGAAACACTGCAGAAAGAAAAACTTTTGCTTTTAGTACCTTTTTAAACAGCACTTTAGCACCTTTTCCCCTACTTTTTGAACAAGGAGGTCTGTGTTTTCATTTTGCACTGGGCACTGCAAATTACATAGCTGGCCCTGACCTGCTTCCTCATGCTCCAGATTATACCCACTGCATCTATTCTTCCAGGTCACCATTTGTTGGTTTTCACCCTTTCCTTCATTCATCTACCCAACAAATATTGACTGCTCTGTGCTCAGGCACTGTGCCAGGTACTGAGGATATAAAAAGGAATAAGATAGCATCATTGCCCTCAAGTGTAGTTGTGCAGATAGACAAATAACCACGAAAATTTAGTAAGACTGAGCTGGGTGTGATGGTTCACGCCTGTAATCCCAGCACTTTGGAAGGCCGAGGTGGGTGGATCACTTGAGGTTAAAAGTTCAAGACCAGCCTTGCCAACATGGTGAAACTCCATCTCTACTAAAAATACAAAAAAATTAGTTGGGCGTGGTGGCACACGCCTAATTCCAGCTACTCAGGAGACTAAGGCAGGACAATCACTCGAACCCACGAGGCAGAGGTTGCAGTGAGTGGAGATCACACTACTGCACTCCAGCCCAAGTAACGGAGTGAGAGTCCATCTCAAAAAACTAAAAATAAAAAATACTGATCTTGTATGACTTTAGTGAGGACAATAAATAATACACACAAAATGTACAAATCACTTCCAGTAATGATTGCTAACTTTCAGCACTGTACTTAATTATTTCATTTAGTTCCTATTACAACTTACTGGGTAGGTTGTATTATTGTTTCCATCTTACTACTGCAGAAGAGAGATTTAGAACAGTTAGGAAACTAGGCCAGGCACGGTGGCTCACACCTATAATCCTGGCACTTTGGAAGGCCGAGGCAGGTGGATCACCTGAGGTCAGGAGTTTGAGACCAGCCTGGCCAGCCTGGTAAAACCCCATCTCTACTAAAAAAAAATACAAAAAATTAGCCGGGTGTGGTGGCATGTGCTTGTAATCCCAGCTACCCAAGAAGCTGAGGCAGGAAAACTGCTGGAACCCAGGAGGCAGAGGTTACAGCGAGCCAAGTTCACACCACTGCACTCCAGCCTAGGCAACAGAGCATGACCCTGTCTCAAAAAGAAAAAAAAAAAGAAACTGAACCACAGTGATTTTGTCACTAAGTGGTGGAACCAATAACTCAAGTCACCCAAACCTGTTTGACTACTAAATCTGAGTTCATAAGTGACAGCTATCATTCTTATTAATATAATCCTAACCATTACTTATTTTCTAGTATTACAGTTGTGTCTCCACTTCTAGTTTCTCAAAGGTCAATTTTAGTTGCAATTTTGTCAACTCCTTATATCATTCACCACTAAAAAAAAAATGTGTATTCTAACTTTTTCCAATTTATTTATTAATATTTTGTTTAGGACAAAAAATGTAGCTTTTTTTATAAATCTGACAATCCTCTGACCTAACTGTAGAAAATTCAGTTCAGCTGTAAAACTTGTGGTTTTCAAAATTACATTCATGAACTTGTTCACTAAAATATAGGCAGACAGACTGGGTCCAAATCCTGACTCTACAGCCAGGGCTTCAGAAAAGTACTTAACTCTCAAAGCCTAAATTTTCCCATAGGTAAAATGGTATTGGAAATAGAACCTTAACTACCTCATTGGCCCATGCTTAAAAGTAAATAATTCTTACAAAACATTTAAAATAGCACCTGGTACCTAATAACCACTCAAAAAAATGTTAGTTTTAATATTATTATTTTTAGTTCTCAAATCTAGGTTTTAAAATGGATTTGAAATGATTTCCCCTTGAAATTTTTTCATCCAGTACAAAGAACTAAGTTCGAGGGTCTCTAATTTCCCAGATATGTATTTTTTTTTTGTAAATAAAAGCATACAAATAGTCTCCCAAAATGGCCCATGGAGGTCATATGTACCTCTACAATTCAAAGGATCTGAGATGTTTTAATTTAAATAATCCTTTCCTGAAAATGCCAAATACTACCCTCATTTTTCCTCTTTTCATTCTAAACTGCCTATTTTAGTATTGAGGGTAAAAGAGTTTATAAACTACACATAAAGAACTCTAAATGTAAGGAACTATTCACATCAGTTTTAGCAAGGCTATCATCTCCGTTCTCTCTAACCTTTGAAGTGACATTTAAATTTAAGAAGGTTGAGCAAATTAAAATGGCTGAAGTGTTCTCTCTGGTGGAAAAGGAAAGGATTAGCTAATCTGAAGGTTACTGCCGTCACCCAGCCTGTCAGATGACTATTTCCTTGGCTTCTAAGTGATTGAAGAACACATTAAAAAAAAAAAAAATAGACTGGACCACATAAAAATGGACTACATACCTATTCTTAAAATAGCTCTACAGTGCCTTTGTTTCACATTTTTACTATAGTTTAAAGAAAAGGAAAGTAGCATTTTTGTAAAAAATCAAGCCCTTATTTCATACCTTGGAAAATCTGATAGCCCTATGTGATATCTTCCTAAAACCAAAACTTCAATAATACTGGCTGTTCCCACCATAGGCTTTTAGGTTCTTACCAATTCTTGGGTGTCTTCCTGTAGTGGCAGAAATGCCGCTTCCAGAATAGCAATCTGGTCAGCACTAAGCTTCTGCCACAGCCCAATCAGCAGAATCACCAAATGGGTGGCACTCTTCAGCCTGGTGAATGACTGGAACAGACTGCCTTGGTTTTCCTCCACTGCATCTGCTAGAGCGATTACCTGCAGAAATTACAAACTTTGGTTAGGGATAATTTCACAATTCTTGAGCCCTCAACAAATTACGTCTGGCACACTTTTGTTTTTCTTTAAGACAACTTGATGAACTTCGTCTTCCACAAACACAAGCTATGTTGAGTAATAAAAGAGTTATCACTCATCTGCTCACTTCCTTCTTTAAAAAAAAAATGCCCAGAGTGATTCCAAATCCATATGGCCAGAAGTGGAAAATATCCATGAAATAAGCTTAGCAGGGACAGTGTTCAGTGTCTGCTTTGCCATCTATTGATCTTCATCAATATATGGTAATATAAGTAACCTCTAATAAAGTTATCACAGTCTTTATCACCAACCACATAGATTGATCAATTAAAACATTCTCAGAAGAATAATTGCATTTGCCTTGTAGTTCAAACTAACAACTTCATTACACTTTTTTCAGAACATCATCTTCCTCTAATATTAGTCTTTAGCTGCTACATGGTACTGGGATATCTAATATTTATTATATCTAAAAGGTAGATAATGTTTAAACATTTGACCAGTTGAGTAATGTCATTTTTAACACAAATGCCAGACACCAGCCCACAGGGACCTGAAAGAAAAAAAAAACAGTTCAGGGTGTGTTAGCTTTACAAAGCCAAATCTACTTATGATAAAATTGGCAGGAGTGAGTAGAATTGACATTTTTTCATCCTTTTGAAAATCCTGTGGAAAAAAGAACTAAAGCAACAATTGGATGGAACATCCAAAACTGCCCATTGGTGTTTTATTTTAGTTTAATGTCTTGGTGAATTTTGTGCTCATTAAAAGTAATGAACTGACTGCCACAGAGACTCAAGGCATCTGACAGTCCCCAGAACAGGATTAGGAAAAGTCAGGGCCATATGAGTTCCTTTCTACAAGCCCCCACCAGCTTGGGGGGACTGGAGTTCAGATGAGTTTCAGAAGTCTGGTGCAGATGAACCATTTGGTGATATTTCATGGTTTATTGATACCGGCCCAAAGGGCTTGTTAAAAAATCATCATTCAAACAAGTAGGATGTGCAGCTGTGTGGTCTCCCAAATTCCATGTGGGGGAGAGATGCTGTACAGCGATAGCTCTCAGAGTGTCTCGGAGATACTGGAAAAGAGATGTAGACAGAGCAACTGAAGGTCCTTGCCTGAAATCACTGGGGCAACCAAAATTCTTTGCCACTTGGCTGAAGGCTTGCAGGAGTTATAAAAGGCAATCACAATTCATATTTAGCCCTACGGGAAAGCATGGGAGTTTGAACGAAGGCTAGCATAACATAAAGCGCATTGCTTGCTATGTGCCTAGTACTGTGCTACTTCCCAATTACATTCAAAAGAACTACACAATATCTTATAGTCCACAAGGATCTTATAATTTGTTGGAAAGAAAACATACATATACAACCAATTAGTGGGAAGAAACTACTATAATAATGTCCTAATTGTGCAGAACAGAAAGTAAGTGTGAAAGAAGTTAGCAAAGGGACAGATTACTGTGGGCCAGAGTTAATATCCCTGGGGCCTCTTTTACTCAAATGGAGCTTGGAACTCATCCCTTCCCCATTACTTTAAGAAGTCACCTCGAAGAGATGGAGAGAGCCCACTTTCCTTAAACCAAAACACCTGGAATCATGTTCCTCCCCAGCCCCACCATGATTACAACTGACTCCTGTTAAAGTTTGAGTTTATACTCTTTTTCTTCCTGTGAATGTTACCAATTAAGCCTCATTGTGGGGCCATCACATTACGACACAGATGCTTATTGTCAAAAAGTCCAAATCATACAAGGATCAAGGTCATAAACACCTACTGAGTGCCAGATATGTGCAAGAATTTGCAGGAAGTACTGCAGGGAATTCACTGGTGACAGATCTAATCTCCACCTCCAAAGAGTTTGTAATAGAGAAAGGAAAATAGGCCACGGAGGCAAATATTGACCACATAAGGAAGACCCTATGGGCTATAGAGTTCCATTAACATTGCGATTATTATGTGAATAACCATCCTTCCAATTAATTGAACACAGACCACATGCCAAGCATTCTGCCCTGTGCCATACAGGTATCAGTGCTTTCAGTCCTCACATCTCCACTGTGACTTAGTTGACATTATCTTTCTTTCACAGATGAACACTCTAAGGCTCAGCAAATGTAAGGCATTTGCCCAGGACTGTACGCAGGGTGTGCAAACGGTGCTCGAGCTTTAATGGGCCCCATACTTGTTTAATGCTCTGCTGTCTCTGCCTTGAAATTCTTAGTAATTTTATTTTTGAACTTGCATTTTGTAAGCAAAATTGATAGGGCAATGGAGCATGAACATGAGCACAGGAGTTATGTGCACTCATTTAATATGAGTTAAATGCTCATACTTGAATTTAAAACTGCATTAATATAAAGATTAATGGTAAAAATTCATGCTAATTATTTACAATTTTAATTTTTTCTTACTTTGAAAGCTACTAAATAGAAAACAAGAAAATATCATCAGAAGTTGTGAAAGAGAGAGTACTGAAGAAAGGAAGGTTGTTTTAATAGCACTTTCTTCCTGGCTTTTGAAGCAGGGCCTTTCATTTTCATGTGGCACTGGGAGCCACAAAATAAGTAGAGAGCCTGACCATCACCTAGTAGATGAAGGAACAGGATTCAAACTCTGGAGTCTGTCTCACTCCAAATCTTGTTTGAGACCTTAAGCACGTTGTAGGTTCAGAGATGGGTATACTACTACTAGCTGAGTATAGGGGCCTTAGGAAGGAAGACATGGAGGAAGAAGCAGTGGTATGCCAGAGTGGGCTCAGTCAGCTCCTCCCACAACAGGAGAAAGAACCTATTGTTCAGTTTTCAGAAATTTTGCAAGCCAGCTGTTACACATGGCCATTACTAACAATTAAATCACATAAACTTAAAACTACATAAATTACATTTAAAACAAAGGTAATAAATACTCAACATTCATTACTTTATACTATTATCTAGTCTCTTGAGGTTGTTTACGCCTATTGTATCCATACGTTGGAAACACTTTGCAATGGTCTATGGTTTACATTTCTTTCTAACTTTGAATTCAGGGACCTCACATTGGTAGCTTGAAATCAGCCATGGTGGAAGTATTTACTACATGAAAATCCATGAATGTTACAAAGTCAGGCTTCCTACCCTCCCCTCTTCCCCAGAGAGACACTTGTTAACTCTTTACTGCACACCAGTGAGAAGAGGTATCTGAAAAGTGTCCTAAAGAATAGATACTGAATAAGAGAGCTTTAAAAGTGAAGGAAACAACTTGAGCAAAGCAGAAAGTAGAGGCTGCTTGTTCAGGGAAGAGCAAACACTCCAGTTTAGGAACAGCATTTGATGACATTAGAAAGGTAAGCTGGGCACTGTTGTAGAGGAATCAGAATGTCACAGTGAAAGCATGCACTTAACTCTGTAGGCACTGGGGAGCCACAGAGTATTCTGAGTGTGGGTGTTACTTGATGGAGGCTGCACTCTAATCAGCTAGCAGATCATAATAAATATTTGGGGCATTTTTTGGACTTAAGGGATGCTTTTATGCACGTTCCTCACTATCAAGGGACCATTCTCACTAAGTGCAACAGCATGTCAGTTCATGGACCCACCCAACTTGCTAAACACAGCTGTGGTGGAAGAATGACTTCTCAGTGAGACAGCAGCCCAAGCCACAGGATCCTTCCTGAGCAAGGCCCAAAATATATCAATCCAGGAGAAGCATCATCTCTCTAAGTCTCAGTCTCATTGGATATATTCCTGTGCCATTGTGGAAAGAGTCTGCTATCCCCAAATGGTCACAGAAACTGGAAAGAAATGGGATAAACAATTCCTTATGTAAATTACCCCCAAGGAAAATCTTCCTGACCTACTGGCCAGCATGAAATACTAAACAGATCTCCATGTTCTCAATTTAGTTTTACATGTAACAGCCAAGTTTACTGTGTTCCCCATAAGAGCCAAATGAATTTAACAGAATTAACATAGTAAAAAGAGCTGGAAAAACTACACCCCATCAAGATTCAGATCTCTGTGACCAAGGCCTAGATCCCGCAGCTCACCTGGAACTGAGAAATAAGGCCAACCAGCTGCTAGGACTTAAATTTGAGGGATAGTGATTTTTAAGGGTGCATCACTGGCTGAGCAAGATGTGTGTTCCCTAGTGTTCAACTGAACTACAGAAAGGGAGGGGTTTAGGAAACAATAAATGCTAACGATTTCAAGCAGAATGTGTTGATGCCCTTTGTTCTGCTTTCTCAAATTGAAGGTTTCCAAATAAGATGGAGACCCCAAAGGACATCTCTGTCGAACTGCCATACCAGTTGATGCCAAAGTAATAAGGCAGAGGCCCAGGGAGCTGCTTGCAGGAAAACGCTCAACTCATAAAGTGAGTGTGAAATTAATCCCAAATACTTCCAGCTGCCAAGATAGGCTCTAAAATTGGTTACAGGAAAGCAGCAGCAGCAAGAGCGGAGTAGACATGAATCATACTATGTGAACACGGACATGTCCAATTTCTCCACCTAAGCTTACTGTTGAATCTGCCTCCAAATTTCATGTGTGGCACTACCATTGCCTAAACACTACATTGCTGTTTAGCTGTCATTTCCTGAGGCCTGATTGTGAGCCAGGCACTGTGTGCAAAACTGTCATAACGAGGTTATCATGTGGTCCTCATGACAACCCTCTAAGATAGGAACTGCTGACCCCCTCTGCGCCGACTTCCCAATGAGGAAACGGAAGCTTAGAGACATCTGAACACACTGCCTGTGATCATAAATAAGGGAAGAGAAGGGCTAGGATTCTAATCATGTCTTCTGATTTCCTACTGCGTGCCCTTTCTTCTACACCAATATACAAATTATACATTCAGCCCCATAAAATAATCCAGTGGATTTTCATCTTGATAATTCAGGCAAAGATACTAAGGAAAAGCACTACTAATATGTTTCACCCATGATAGGCATATATGCTTTAGTTAACCTTTCCTATTGTTGGAGCTTAAAACATGGGGTCAATTCGAATTGGTTGGTTTCTGCACAAAGTTGTGTGGTGCTGCCCAAAGTTACGTTATAAAGGAAATTAGCTCATAATTTGTAAGGATGGAAAGTTAACATACTAAGTTTTTTTCTTAACAAAGGGAACTTTATTATGTCCCGTATAGCTCAAAACTATGAAGACTTTAGAAAACAGACATTTTCTAGGCCCTTTCCTTTAGTGACGCTACTTTTTTCAAAGAGACAGTTCACTTATTTTCTATAAAATCTCACATTACAACATTTTCAGTGGTCTGAGCAGGTTAATGTTTTGCAACAATAATTACAACATTTATTGAGGGCTTTCTAGGAGCCAGGGACTGTGCTAACCTCTTTACAGAAATAATCTCATTTAATTCTCAAAACAATACTGTGAGATACTACCGTTACTGCCTCCACTTTAAAAATAAGACCAGAGAAGCAAAGTGTCAAACAGTAAGCAGTAGAGCCAGGATTCATACACAAGCAATCTGAATCAAGAAACGTCACTATGAAGCACTGCCTGCATTAACCTTCTGCCTACATATCAGTCTCATCATGTGCAATATGTGAAACAAATTCTATCAGGAGCTCCCCAATGGGAGATTTCAGCTTTGCTGATCTCCCAATACCTGATACAAATTAAGATAGGTTTATTGTAATAAAAGTTCAGCATAGATGAATGAGTTAAGAAAATGACACTTCTATGATATGGATGAATCTATACATTCCCTAGGGAAGAATGCAACAGACTGTGGTGGAACAGGCAATGTCCTGGGAACCAAGGAGACAGAGCTCTAGTCCTGGCTTTGCTACCAAGCAGCTTTATGTTGGTGTTCAATTTACTTCCCTTTTCTGGGCTCTGGTTGCATCACCTTTACAATGTAGGAAACATGATCTCTAACATCCAGCATAGCTATAAGTGCCTGATTCAAAAGCTTTTAAACTAATTTTGGATGATGTATTGTTTTGAATTATCCATGCCACTTCTTCCCCTCTATTCGCACACATAATAGGATTCTTGTTGAAGTGGAGATTTTATCTATAAAACAGCATTATGAATATTTTTCTTTGGCTAATTCATAGGATTATGAAAATTAAATGAGAGTGGTAAAAAGATGGACAATAACAAGTGCTGGCAAGGATGTGGAGAAATTAGAACCCACGTACTTTGCTGGTGGAAATGTAATACAGTGCAGCTGCTGTGTCAAATAGTCTGGCAGTTCCTCAAAAAGTTAAACATAGAGTTACCAGATGACCTAGAAATTCCACTTCTAGGTATACGCCCAAAAGAAATGAGAATATATGTCCATTTAAAAACTTGCTAATAGTTATAGCAGCATTACTTATAATAGCTAAAAAGCAGAAACAACTCAAATGTCCATCAGCAGACAAATGGATAAACAAAATGTGGCATATTCATAAAATGGAATATTATTCAGCCATAAAAAGAAATCAAGTACTTATACATGCTACAAAATGGATGAATCTTGAAAATGTTATTTTAAATGAAAGAAGCCTATCACAAAGGAACACATATTGTATGATTTCATTTATATAAAATACCCAGAATAGGTGAATCTATAAACACAGACAGTAGATTAATAGCTACTTAGGGCTGGGTGTGGGTGGTAAATAGGAGGAATGGGAAGTGACAGCTAATGGGTGTGGGGTTTCTTTTAGGAGGGGTTAAAATGTTCTAAAATTAGACTATGGTAATGGTGGGACAGCCCTGTGAATACATTAAAAATCATTGAATTATACACTTTAAATTACTGAATCGTATATATGTAAATAATATCCAACAAAGCTGTGAAAATAATAAGAGAATAAAAGATAATTTGACAGTATAATTCCTGTAAGGTAAATAAAAACAGAAAGGCACCTTTACTTAGGCAGCAATTTTGATATATTAATGGCCATATCATATCGCAACTAGGACTTAATTACCTTAAGGATGATGGAATAACTATGTGACTCTGCAGTCAACCACATCTAACTATGACTACTGGTAATGCTACTTATTAGCTGTACAACTTTTGGCTAGTTACCGTACCTCCCCTCAAACTTAGTTTTCTCACCTACAAAACAATACTCAATAAAAACTAGTGAATATCCCTGCTGTTCATTTCTAATTGGTTTGGCTCCTGGTTACTGTTTCTTAATATTGTCTATAGTTTAGGGCTCATTACAATTTAGTAACACCAGGAAAATTCTGCTTTTTCTATTAGATTAATAATGACATTGAAAAAGGAAGACTCTTCTGCTTGAGGCAATCTACCAACTACTGCCTCCCAAAGTTAGGCAGGATAGCTGATCGCCCACCCTCTGTGTTCCCTGACCCTCACTCTGTGGTCACTCAATGAAACAGTGTTCATTTTGCAGCTAAGTTTAACCAAGTTTCAGAGCTTGATTAAAAGCTTGTAAGTTACTCACGTTGGATTTCCCTTTATCCACTCCTTTAGCAAAACTATTAAAACATGCACACACAGTCATACAACTTTGCCTGGTATGACTGGTTCTCTAGAAATCCTCTGAGGCTTGTTACTTGGGGAGCCAGGCATTGCTTGTTTTTCTTTGATACCTTACTGAAAATGCTAGAAAATTTGGTGATTTGAATAAAATGTTTCTGAAGTACACTATGAAAAGCCAGAGAAAAAAAACAAAACTCATGCTGAAAAAGCCCAGAAAATTCCAGTGTAAAAAGGTCAAGTGATAAGACCCCAACATGCCCACATTTTCCAGTATGAGGTACACATTGGGTGTCCCATAAATGCTGGGTGAATTGATGAGCTTCAAAGTCAATCCACCTAAAAATATAGTGCAACTGTATTCTTTCTGCCTCTTAAATCCTGGACACACTGAATCAGGCACTGTCAGGCTCCCAATTTGAATGGAACCCAAGTGATGTCACATGGAAACAACAGACCTACCTCAATATATCTGTCATCTACTTTTAACAAAATTGCTCCAGTTCACCTTTAGCCAGAGCTTCCTAACACCAAACTACGGACAGCTCTAATGACTGCTGAAATGAATTTATTCTTCAGATGGCAGCCTTTTCGTTAGAAAGGCACACGCTCAGTCTAGGAGAGAATTGGAAGCAGGCAAGAAATAGGGCATACTTCCCTCTCAACGATGTTGTTTATGATGGCATTTGCTGCAGACTCCAACATGGCAAAGGCTTTGCAATAAGGAAAAAAGAAAAGATTTACCAGGTCTAAGCTTTTACTTTGGCTGAAATGATCCAATTTGTATCCAAAAGAATTGTTCTTTTAGCAAAAACAATGAAATAAGTCTCAAAATGAAAAAGAAATGGCATGGAGATGGCTTAAATGCCAGACAGGCATGTAAGAAGCATTTGGGTAGCAAGCTCATAACTAATTAATTCATTACTTACATGCATTCATTACCTCTGTGCTGAACTTACGACTAGGTAAAAGAGAACCCTGAGGTTTGTACTTTGAAGCCATAGCAATAATTGAATTCTTAGCTATTTTTGTTACTATATTATTTTGTATTCGTACAACAGTGAACTGGATTTAATTCTATTGTACCTCACATTGGAAAGAAAACCCTTTAACATGCATTTAGCTTAAATTTGTAAACCAAAACCAGTATCAGAATACATTTTTTTTGAGACGGAGTCTCACTCTGTCACCTAGACTGAAGTGCAATATGGCGTGATCTCAGCTCACTGCAACCTCCGCCTCCTGGATTCAAGAGATTCTTCTGCCTCAGCCTCCTGAACAGCTGGGATTACAGGTGTGCACCACCATATTCAGCTAAATTTTTGTTTTTAGTAGAGATGGAGTTTCTCACCATGTTGGTCAGGCTGGTCTCGAACTCTTGACCTTGTGATTTGCCTGCCTCTGCTTCCCAAAGTGCTAGGATTACAGGCACAAGCTACCACGCCTGGCCCAGAATACATTTTTAATCATAGTATCATTTTGGGTAGCCACTAAGACAACTGCAAAAGTGTACCCATTCAGTAAAAAACTTCAGTCACAAAAATGATTTGTCTTCATAAAAAGAGACCTACTAATGAACTAAACCACCTGATGCTTCGAAAACACTAACGTATGATCATGCAACTCTTAGAAGTCATAATGGTTTTCCTGGTCTAGGATTACAATTTTCCCTGACACCAATCCACATTTGCAAAATGCCTTGAGAATTCACATAAAACTGGTTTTAGAAAAACAAATTATTTCTGAGAAATTTCTTTATAATATATATAGTATAACTCTTTTTTCTTTTTTTAATGTTCTGCTGAGAAGAATATAAAAGGTAGGCAGTGTTCGAATATAGACTTTGGCTGGGACTTTTAAAATATATACCATTGATACATAAAAATGTTAAATGAGAGAGACAATAAATCATTTACAAGTGACATAGAGACAAATTTTGCTATTTCTGCAAAGTTTATTCACCAAATAGACATGTAACTTAATCAGCTGAAAGGAAACGAACTCCATTGCTTGGCTAATATAAAGCTAAAAATACAACTGATCTCAAGCCTGATAACTATTTTTACCTTTTTCCCCCCCCTGGCTGACCAAAGTTTTACCCCTTTCCATAAAATTATCTTCTTATAGCCAAGTGAAATCCCAATTTAAAAAATAATAATTAATGGAATCAGGTTGTAAAAAGAAGAATGAATGTTCTCCGGACTATGGTTACTCATTGAACAGGTCACTATTAAAGCTGGAATCTATGGTTGGCAATGTCAGAGCTCATTTTACAAGCCCTGGAGAATGCCACAGTTATCACTCTCCAAAAACAACATCCACAAGGTCTGATCTGAATAGGTTCTAAGTTTAGAATGTTTCAGGCCACATTCCTACATGCAGACATGTCGGTAATTAGGTAGCCACCCACACTGCCTCGAGTGCCATCTCCAATGAAGGGAAATGATGGATACATGGGCAGTTGGCTGGGTGTCCTAACAGCATTCCTTTAGCTAAGGTAGCAAGTACTAAGACACATTATTACATGTGATCAGTTAGGGCCTGCTCCCAAAAGGGCAAAAAGGGAGGGTTGAGACCCCAACAATGCTGGTGACACTGCCAACCATTTCCTTGGTTCCAGAGTTTAAGAGGTGAAAGTGACATTTTCACAATAGAGTGAAATTGTCGAGATTTTTCTATGAATCCTCTTTTAAAACACCTATTTTTTTCAGCGGGTCTACTTCTCTTCAATATTCGTAGTTTTTATATATGTTTGCTTTTTTAGATAAAATAGTTATACCACTACAATCTGGTAGTTCTTTGGCAAAATATGTAAACGTCTATATGGCTCAGACCACATGGAAATAATACAAAAGGCAATGAGGAGAGCTGCCTGGTTTCATATGGAGTGAAACTAGGGTAAACTGTGGGTTATTTTTACAATCCCAGGCTACTGGCACATTATAATTGGAAGCTGCCTTAGCAAAGATATGTTATGCCTGATTTCTACTGTGCTGTAAACTCTCCCAGGCCAGAGACTATTTTATTGTTTGCTGTACCCTCCTACAGTCTCTGGCTCACAGCAGGCATTCAATGAATGTTTGTAATACTAAAGTAAATTTAAAATTCTGGTGACTCAGTAGCACAAGAGTATCCATTAAGATGGTAATTTACAGGACCACTATTTGGGCAAGGGAAGTCCATCCCTACACTCCAGGTAAACAAGACCAAAGCCTACCATTTTTGAAAAGTTTTTGCAGGGTATGTTATTCATTGGGTCTACCACAGGTTGTAAATAACTGGGCTCTAAATTCATACCTTCCATATGTATTCTATTACAATGAATTCCTAAATTCATTCACGCCTTTACTGCTGAGTTTACTGAGAGTGTTATGAAGTCTGTAATTTAACATTAAAATACATCATCACAGAATCATATGATGTAAGCATATGAGTCAGTTTTAAGTGCACTCTAAAACAGAGTTTCTCATCCTCCTCATTAATGACATTTAGGGCCAGATAATTATTTGTTGTTGGGGCTGCCCCGGGTACTATATGAAGTTTATCTGCGTCTCCATACTCTACACACTAGATGCCAATAGCACCTCTCACTACCAGTCGTGACAACGAAAAAATGTCTCCAGATATTGTCAAATGTCTCTCTGGGGGCAAAATCACCCTGGTTGAGATCCATTGGTCTAGAGTCAGTGAAACTGTGCTCAAAACAGTTAACCTTCTCATTAGCAGCAAAATTCACAAGCCAGAGGACTACTAAGTGCTTGTGGGGTTTACCCACAATTTTGATTTTGATTCAGTCAAATGGATTTTGATTCAGTCAGCATTATAGATATTAGAATTGATTCACTGACAAAAATTAATGGTATTAAAGATACGTGGATTGACTGAATATTCTTAGACTCTCCTATGTATAAATAGGGTATATGAATTCCAGCAAGACACTGATGGGATGGGGTCCAAGGTGTAAACCTAAATGATCCTGTGTCTTGACCTTGGGGAAACAGATTTCTAGCTACTTTATGCCCATTATGAGGGAAAAAAGACACTCCCTTGGATTATTGTCCAATCTGCCCCAACTGAATCTTTCCAGAAAGGTGGTAGTCTAGTACCTACAGGACAGCTGGGCCTTCACCCAGCCCGCAGTATAGGATATATGAATTGTCCCATGCTTATAAATGTCTGTTTAATAAATGTCTTCATATGTGACAAAATTAGCCATGAGACTTACTTTCATCAGAATCAGAAAGAAAGGTTTGGGGGAAGTCACCCATTCTCATTTACCTCAAGCTTTTTGATGGCTATCATTACTTACTGAAAAGAATTTAAGATTTGTGTGTGACTTAATTGGCAAAGGTAGTGTGCAACATCAAGTGTGTGCTAAGTGATGGGGATACTTGTGTTTAAGAGCTACCTGCAAAGAACTAACGGGCTCACAAGAGAAATAGGCCAGGCACTGTAGTTCACACCTGTAATGCCAGCATTTTGGGAGGCCAAGGCTGGTGGATCACTTGAGGTCAGGAGTTCGAGACCAGCCTGGCCAACATGGTGAAACCCTGTCTCTACTAAAAATACAAAAATTATCCGGTCATGGTACCACATGCCTGTAATCCCAGCTACTTAGGAGGCTGAGGCACAAGAATTGCTTGAACCTGGGAGGCGGAGGTTGCAGTGAGCCGAGAATGCGCCGCTGCATTCCAGCCTGGGCAACAGAGCAAGACTCCATCTCAAAAAAAAAAAAAAAGAAGAAGAAGAAGAAAATCAAGTGCAGAGGGGTTAAGCAACCTGGTGAAAATCACACAGCAATGCCAAGATTTAAACCAGGTATCTCTAAAACCTACAAAGCCCAAGCATTTCTGACTGTGCCACACTGTACCCTTACACACACACACACACACACACACACACACCCCTATACTAGATGATAAGTGCTATACAAATGGCTATCAGATTAAATGAGTATGAGAAATGCCTATAAATACCTCCTCCCCAACAACTGATTTCCGGGGGTGAAGGGCCCACAGATTCCTTTGTTTGTCTCTCTTTTAAGTAGACCCACATTTGAATGTTTGAATGCCTTTGGTTCAGAATAACATTCAAGCACTGCAAATTAGTCCTTATTGTTTCCCATCTACCTCTGTGTTACCTGCCTGGCCCTGTAGTTATTTGAGTTTGTAACCACTTCAGTAATCATAAAGTTTAAACAAAAAAAACTGTAACAGCTATAGAAAAACAGAGATCATCCTCATCATAAGTGAGTAAACTGAATCTGGGCTCTGGTAGTTTAACCCCAGGAGGGTCCGCCACGTCTTTAAGCTTCAGTTTTCTCCTCTATAAAAGACAAGCATGTGGCTTGAAGATTGAAATACAACATAAAATGTATATGTATGTCATGGTGGCTAGCACATAGGAAGCATGCAGTAAAGGGTAGCATTATTATTATTCATTATTCCCTGGCTAAACACTCAACCAACATACTCTTTTTTTTTTTTCTTTTTTGAGGTGGAGTCTTGCTTTGTCACCCAGGCTGGAGTGCAGTGATGCCATCTGGCTTACCACAGCCTCTATCTCCCAGGTTCAAGAGATTCTCATGCCTCAGCCTCCTGAGTAGCTGGGATTATAGGCATGCACCACAATGCCCAGCTAATTTTTTTGTTGTTGTATTTTTAGTAGAGATGGAGTTTCAACATGTTGGTTAGGCTGGTCTCAAACTCCCGGTCTCAAGTGATCTGCCCGCCTCAGCCTCTCAAAGTGCTGAGATTACAGGCATGAGCCACTGTGCCCAGCCCAACATAAGCTTTAATAAGGCAAAATAAAATTCAAAAAATGTCATATACCTGAAGACAATAACAACACTCCCTTTTGCCTCTTCATCTCTAGTTTATAAAATCCCTATAATTTCAGTACCTCCTTCCTGGGATTGATTTTGTACATAAAATACATTATTTACCAAAGTATGTGTCATAATCTCCACATCTTCTCTCTCAAAGCACTCTGTATGTCCTCTTCTATTTTATCCATCACATTTAGAATGACTTGCTTAATACCTGTAAGCTCTGTGAAGGCAGGGACTGCGTCTTGTCTTATTTACTACTATGTACCCAGCATACAGCAGAGGGCGCCTAACACATAGTAGGGCTCAACAAATATTTGTTAAACTGAACCGAATTAAATCCCATTTGGTATATCCCAGAAGGGTAACATATTAGCTTAATATTACTAGCAGAAGATTCTCTCAGAAGTGGAGCTAGTACCTAGAATACCACTTGTGAGGCAGAGCAAAGAATAAATTTCCTTAATTCCATAATGCCCTTTGCTTGTTAAGCACCTCTCCCACCCATACACACATTTCTGAAAACATTTTAATGGTTTTCAAATCAGGATATGCCACATTTAATGTGGTGGTTTTACTTTTTATCCTCAAAAGTTATCTAATCAATAGTGTCCTCTAAAATTAATGTCTTAGAATTCATTAAATATATTTTTGTGTGGTATTTTGTTTGGAGTTATATCTCCCAGTGTCTTCATCCAGTTTCTAGGAAGTAACTGTACTAATAATACTCCCTGACCTTTCTTTGTGGAGTATTCTCTCCAATTTATACAATGATCTCCCTTCCCCATACTTTCTAGTGGGACCTGCTATAGGCCAAGCATGAGTTCCTTCATATGGTCTCTATAATGAAACTGTGCAGTAGGGTTACCTGATCTACTTTGGCTATGATGAAACTGAGGCTCTGATGGTTTGAGACACCGACTGTCCACAATCATGCAACAAGATGCAAACCCAGGACTGGCTAGCCAACAAAGCCCATGTTCTGTCACCGTCCACACTGCTTTGAAAGAACGCTATGGAGCTAGAAAATTCACTTCCACACAGTTGTTACTTATTTTCAAATTTAATTATGCTTATAAATTCAATGAAAAAAAAACTATGCATTCTGGGAAGATAATAAAGTTTATGTCTTATGAATAGAAGCTAAGATCAATTTACTCTAAGAAAAAATAAAATATATGTTTATTCAATCTATTCAACAAGTATAAATTGAGTACCCACGAGAGTATCAGGTGCTGCATGAACCTTAATGGAGGAAGAAATGTGGCTCAATGAGCAACTGAAACTGGGGTTAAGTCAATAAACATTTATGAGATAGTGACAGTTTTCACAGTTACAAAATGACTCTTAATGACTATCTTTGAAGTCATTTTGAACTATAAAACTACCCAAAAGATAATAGATACCTATGTATAATTCTAATACAAACTAGAATTAAATAAAACTAAAAGGGACATGATAGTTTTGGTTCTGGCATCGATAGCTTAATGTAAAGTTTCTCTGTTAAAACATACAAATAAAAAGAAAATCAAAACAGGCAGAAAAAGAAAAAAGAATGATTATTTTTAAACTGAGCAAATAAAGAAAAATCTACAAACTCACTTTGGGAGGCCGAGGAGGGTGGATCACTTGAAGTCAGGAGATCAAGATCAGCCTGGCCAACATGGTGAAACTCCGTCTCTACTAAAAATACAAAAACTTAGCCAGGTGTGGTGGTGCATACCTGTAAGCCCAGCTACTTGGGAGGCTAAGGCAGGAGAATCACTTGAACCCAGGAGGCAGAGGTTGCAGTGAGCTGAGATTGTGCCATTGCACTCCAGTCTGAGTGACAGAGCAAGACTTCGTCTTAAAAAAAGAAAAAAAAAAAAAAAAGAAGTCTGTCCTGAATGTTATCTGGTGTCTCAGACACATATGCCACTTACAGCTGTTATCAATCACCAGCAATTCTCTGCTAAAAACCAAGTAAACTCTATTCCCTCATATGAAAACTACTTTTCTTGGTGAATTCCTTTCCTCTGGAGAGAAATAAGCTCTAAAATTGAAGAGACTGAGAGGAGGTAAGTTTTGAAATCACAGAATCAGAATTATAGGGCTAGAACAGAAGAAATTTACTACATCACACTATGGTCATTTATTTACATCTGTCTCTTTTCCTTAGATTATATGTTTTTTGAGAACAAGAGTAATGTTCTTATTTATAGTTCATGATGCTGTAAATATTCAATATATTCATCTGAATTCAACTGAATTTGAGAAGACCTTCAAAATTATCTAATTCTAGTCCCATTTCTTAATGTAGAAAAAAAAAAAGTTCTATGACCCAGAGAGGTTTGGTGACTTGCCTAAAATCACACAGGAGGTTAGTACTGGAACCAGGGCGAAACCCTCACATCAGCATCCTCCTTTAAGGATGTTAACTACACTGTCTCATTAAGTATTCACAACTCATAAATCAAGCACGCAGAGTACCTAAGTGCCCCTTTTATGAGGCAGAAATGCCAAATGTCAAGGTTACAGGGAAGGTTAATAATGGTATCAAACACAGAACTTCTGGCCTAAGCTTTTGTTCCTATGGCACAGAGGATTTGAAACATGCCACTTCTTACCTACAAGGCATGAGCTAGAAAAGGGGAAGTGAATCTAGTCCAAGTGTGCAAGTAGATGCACAGAAGAAAAGGGAAACACAGATGTAGCATAAAAAGAAATATGAAGAAGCATGAATACAGTTGGCTAGAGAGAAGAGCTTGCAGCTGGGGTGGCAGCCCTTTCCATAAAATGGGGTCAGAGTTTGGCTTTGTTTTGATTTTCTATTTTTTCAGAAACTTGGTAATTTCTTCCACTGTCACAGTTTTATAATTTGCAAAGCTGACTTCATGTATAGTTTACTGGCCTATCACATCTCTGATACTGATCATTATTTTCCCTGTGATTACAAGGCTACGATAGTGGAATACCAAGTTGAGACATTCTTTTTATGTTAAAAGAGACAGGAAGGGCTTGTGGAAAGAGAGCTATGAGCCTCAACCCTTACATTTCTCAGATTGGGCATAAGGTGTTCCCAGATGGCTGAGAACAACATGGTTCAGAAAGGGCAGCCACCCCATACACATCCCCTGACCATTCTCATCACAGTTACTGAGATGAGGGGCCCCAAAATGTGAGTATGGGGTAAAAGGGCGAAAGAAATGGCCCAGATCTCTTCCTCCAGCAGCAAAGCCTGACTAAAGCTTGCTTGATGTGATGCAAAGAACACAGGCCTTTGACTCAATAGTTTTGAGTTGCATTGTTTACCTCAGGCAAATCATTTTACTTTTCTAGGCAATTCTCCTATTTCTCTAATGTAAAAAGTAGCAAAGTAATACTAACTTGCCTCACAGAGTTAGTTTTAAGGACCAATTTAAATGATCTATGTGATGAATTTTAGTAAACTGTTAGATACTATATAAATGTTAGCTATCATTATACTAGAAGCATAAGGAATTTAACATCTCTAAATAACCTTAATTAATATTCTCGAGACTGAAGCCTACTGTTAAGCTAATTTGCAAGGAAAGACTATAAAAATCAGTAGCTTATCTGGAAAAAAAATAGCATCTGGAACAAATTACAGTTTAAGAAATGGAGAAACCAATGAATTACATTGAATCCTAAGCTTACGTCTTTAAACAAAGAATGCTATTTAAGAGTAAAGATTGGCCAGATTATATAGGGTAGAGGGGACATTCAGTAGTCACAAGGTGAGCATCAAAGGACTTCCAATATCATAAAACTTTATAGAAAGAATTTTTGCTTTCTTTCACACTGGCATTGAATTTCAATTTATAAAATAAAGCATCATCATTGGTTCAAGACATGCAAATGATGAAGACATGGGGTAAGACACTATCCCAACAAATCACAAATTCAACTTGTGCTTATGAAATGATGAATTTGAGAAGCTATCACAGCACCTTTATTCCAAGAGCATTCAGTATTGTAAGCTGAAAAATGAATTCAGCCTGGATTGTTTAGATTGAGGGGGAAAAAAAAAAAAACCTGTGCCTTAGATTCAACTTTGGCAGAGGATCTCAAACAGTAAGGCTAAATTATGCCCTTGAATTTTGGGGAAGACAGAGGCTGCTTTGGTTTTCCCCTTTCCCCCTACTCACACACAGCCAACACATGAAAGATTAATTTCCAAAGTTAGGAAATCAGCCTTCAACACACCATTGTGTAGTCATAAGAATTACACTCAACTACTCATGAGTCACAGGCACTGGATTCAATCAGTGAATGAATTCATCTTTTTTTCCTTTTTAATGGAGGTGACTGGTTATCTCCATTTCAGCAAAGAACTGGCAAAAATAAATAATTTGGATAAAGTGAATCAATAGCCTTCTTAAGAGTCACACCTAATCAACTATTTAATTTTGGATTTGAATGTCAACTAATTTGACCATATCTTCCTACTATTGTCAAGGTTGTTATTCATTATATCACACAATGTCTGCCTTACAAAGACTCAGACAAAAAATTCCTCTCAAACCTCATTATTAGGAAAATGTCTTTTTTTAATCAACTTTTATGTTAAGTTCTGGGGTACATGTATGGGAAGTCCAGGTTTGTTAGATAGGTAAATGTGTGCCATGGTGGTTTGTTGCACAGATAAACCCATCACCAAGGTATTAAGCCCAGCACTCATTAGCTGTTCTTCCTGATGCTGTCCCCTCCCCCAATACCCCAACAGGTCCCAGTGTGTGTTACCCCCCAACAATGTGTCCATGTATTCTCACTGTTCAACTCCCACTTATGAATGAGAACATGCAGTGTTTGGTTTTCTGTTCCCGCATTAGTTTGCTGAGGATAACGGCTTTCAGCTCCATCCATGTCTCTGCAAAGGACATGATCTCATTCCTTTTTATGGCTGCACAGTATTCTATGTACCGCATTTTCTTTATCAACTCTATCATTGATGGACATTGGGGTTGATTCCATGTCTTTGCTATTGTGAATAGTGCTGCAATGAACATATGTATGGATGTATCTTAATAATAGAAGGAGTTATATTCCTTTGTGCATATACCCAGCAATGGGATTGCTGGGTCAAATGGTTTTTCTGCCTCTAGATCTTTGAGGAATTGCCACACTGTCTTCCACAATGGTTGAACTAATTTACACTCCAACCATCAGTGTAAAAGCATTCCTTTTTCTTCTCCACAACCTCGCCAGCATCTGTTGTTTCTTGACTTTTTAACAATTGTCATTCTGATGGGCATGAGATGGTATCTCATTGTGGTTTTGACTTTCGTTTCTCTAATTACCAGTGATGTTGAGCTGTTTTTCATGTTTGTTGGCTGCAGTCAATCTGCTGTTGAAAAACCAAACAACAAAAAACAAAAAAAGCACACACAAAAACAAACTATAACAACAAGAAAAAAAAGTATTCTGTTTCTTTAAAACATTAAGAATCTTTTAAATGGCTATGATTCCAACGTTGTATTGATTAGATAGAAGTCATATCCTACATCTGGCAACACAGAAATATATATATATGTTGTATACATAATATTTATTTTTTCATCCAGACTGCATGAGGCTTTTGAGAAATCTACTTTGATGTAACCTTTTTTTGCAGATTTTCCTAGTCACTCATGGGCTAACTGTACTGATTAACATGTATAACTTCTGCTGAATTTGATTTAAGTGGCTTATCACAGGCAGAGAAGAATAAAAGTGATCTCAATTCAGAACAATCAATATTCGCAAGTATTTAGGTGTCAGCTCAGTAAGTCACATTTCAGAACTTTTTCTCCACATTGCCTTAATACTAATATCAAATAATTATTTAGTATTTACTATACTCCCAATACTTTGTCTCAAAAACAAGATTCTTGGAAAACTTGAAGATAAAACTCAGTAAAGGTCTGTTGAGGTCAGTGCAGTGGCTCACATCTGTAAATCCCAAAACTTTAGGAGGCCAAGGTGGGAGAATCACTTGAGGCAAGGAGTTTTAGACCAGCCTGGGCAACAAAGCAAGACCCTATCTCTACAGAAATAAATAAATAAATAAATATTAGCTGGGCATGGTGTGTACCTGTAGTCTCAACTACTCAGGAGGCTGAGGTGGGAGGATTGCTTGAGCCCAGAAATTCAAAGCTGCAGTGAGGCATTATCATGCCACTGCACTGAAGCAGTTAACAGAATGAGACTCAATTTTTTTTTTTTTGAGATCAAACTTGAGTCTATTGAACCAAGGCAAATATCAAAATGTCACATGGTATTGAATTCAGTGGTAAACATCAAAATGTTTCCCAGAAATGACATTGATGGGATTAAAAAATGAAGGTTGAAGTTACTAGAAAAGACTCATTGGAGGCTGAAGAACCTAAATTAGTTCTGTTGAAGGAATGAGGTTATTCCAGGCAAGGTATATATGCCAGTGAAGGCGCCAAGATAAAATAGACACCATGTTTTCATACATCATATGCAAAAAGCAAAAGTTACAGCATAGAAAGTTCTGGAAAATTTTACTTATGAAATGACTTAGTGGTTAGAACAAAGATTTGAGTGTAATGATGGCAAGCTCCAGAAAGGGCTCCTCATTTTTCCATCTTGGGCCAGGTCAATATAGAGGGTCACTATTCTCTTTACAGAGTATAAGGATTTTCTGCTCAAGGTCTAGGACCGAATTAAAGTAAGGCAGGATACACTTATGAAACATTTTAGTCTGTTTTAAAGCTGTTTCTCCAAAGAAAATAAAGGTGTTTATTCTTCATTTAGAATTCATGACATATTCAAGCTATAAGATAAAAATGTAAAATTGCTCCCTTTTTAAAATTTCTATCCAGAATCTAGTCCACTCTTTACTAATCCACTCTTAAAATAGACCTAACTTACTTATATTCATAAGAACTGAATCAATCCCATTTCCATCCCAGAATAGCCCAGAAACAGAAATAGGTAAGGTATGAATGGCCAGAACAACAGGACCTTAACCTCTGAAAAATCACTGAAGCACCAATCCTTTAAATCCATTTCTGCCAGTCTATAGAACCTGGAAAGTTATAGATTTAATACCATATAATTTCAACTGAACTGGAAATATGTGGTTTCTAACATAGTTTCAGCAGACAAATTTAAGGCTGACTAACTCTTAAATTGAAAGAAATGCTTTCTAAAATTAGTAATTAGGGAAGAGAAAATACCCATGTAATTAGAAACTCTAAAACTTACTAACCTAACATAATATTATTTCCAGGATATCCCTTTTTATCTCAATTATACAATTGTATTTCCTATTTTGAGCCATCCTTCATGGCATCTCACCTATGTTATTAGTTAAACCTAAAAAATAGGCCATGACAGACTTAGGAAACACAGCCCTTTTTTAATCTGGATTGAAAATAAGAGAATAGTTACAATGAGAGAACCAATCACAGGAGCACCAGTGATGGATGTGTTTCTCCATCTAAGGCAACATGGTCGTCAACCAGCAGGGAGGCCCTCCCTCTGCCACTCAGTAAACACCTGAACATAACTGTCCTTTTCTCCATTTTCCTAATTCTTGCTTTATCAGTCTCTAAAATGAGAACAAATTGTATTTTGCCATTCTCTTAAAGAATATGTGAAAGTTGAGCAACTGTCTGATGAATGTTGAGTTCTGCGGTAGGAAAAAAAAAAATCACAATTTAGTACCAGCCCTCTGATTACTTCAATCTCTACTTGATCAGAGTCACTATTAATTACTATTCCAGTTGCTGCTATATGTGTTTACATAATAGTTCAAGATGTGGACATTAATAAGCCAATTTTCCCTATGAAAAATGTCCCAAGCTACAGGGTGACATACCTCCCAATTTGCTATTAATTATGCCAATGGGCTTGAAACCCCAAAATCAGACCTAACAATTCTGTTTTTAAACTCTTTATTAAGACCCCAAGTCCTTTCAATTCTGCTCTCAAAATATCTTCCCATATTTATTTCTTCCTCTACACTCCAAATAACACCATCCTCTGCAAATCACCCCCAGGTTACTGAAACAGACTTCAGCTAAATTTAAAAAGGGCAGAAAAGATCACTTAAAATTATTTACTACCTAGAGAGAGCCCTTACAGTATTAATATTTAGGGAAACACCTTTTCAGACAATTCTCTCTAAGATTAGCTACACATATATGGACATGTATGCAAATTTAGATTGTATTTCATACTCATTACATTGTATTACATAATCATATTCATGTAAATTTATATAGATTCTTTCATGTAACATTATATATTATATAATTTAATTCTAATATCATTTTCTGAAATTGTATTTCTTCACTGATCTTTTCCTGCCCTTATTTTATAGAAAAATACATGTCGAAGTTATAGATCTTACCCATGCTATGGAATAATTTAATAACAATATTCCATGTCTTCCTAATCTTGCCACTGTTTATCTTGTTTAATGTCAACCTATACTACTCTGCTGCTGCTGTTGTTAACATTGGGAAAAAATAATTTGACTATGACTAGCAATTTCAAGCTTCTGATAAAAATGTGGAAGAATGTTTCAATCATTACAACTGTTCTTCATATCTCTAAGTTGTTTCCACTTACCTAAAACCTCTATTGAGACTTTCCTCCCTACTTAGCATTGCTATATGAAAACAATGCTACAATTCCTTCTGCTGAGTTTAGCAGTGTTAGGCAAAAAGTCAACAAGTTTGACACTCAATGTTCTGAAATCCTTTGAAAAAGACAGAAAATATTTGTGAACTATGTATGCAACAAAGGTCTAATATCCAGAATCTATACGGAACTTAATCAACAAGCAAAAAACAAACAACCTCATTAAAAAATGGGAAAAGAACATGGACACTTCTCAGAAGCAGAAATACCTGCAGCCAACACAAATATATGAAAAAATACTCAACATCACTGATCATTAGAGAAATACACATCAAAACTAAAATGAGATACCATGTCACACCAGTCAGAATGGCTAGTATTTAAAAATGTGGAGAAAGGGAATGCTTATACACTGGTGGTGAACATGCAAATTAGTTCAGCCACTGTGGAGAGCAGTTTGGACATTTCCCAAAGAACTAAGAGTTGAACTACCATTCAACCCAGCTATTCCATTACTGGATATATATCCAAAGGATCCAAAGGAAAATAAATCATTCTACCACACATTTACCCATATGTTCACTGCCATGCTATTCACAATAGCAAAGACATGGAATCAATGCAGGCGCCCCTGAACAGTGGATTGTATAAAGAAAATGTTGCACATATACACCATGGAATACTATGCAGCCATAAAAAAGAATACAATAATGTCCTTGCCAGCAATATGCATGCAGCTAGAGGCCATCCTAAGTGAATCAACACAAGAACAGAAAACCAATACTACATGTTCTCATTTATAAACAGGAGGTAAACACAGACACATGGACACAAAGACGGGAAAAATAGACACTGTGGACTACTAAAGGTGGGAGGGAAGAAGGCATGGGTTGAAAAACTACCTGTCGATCTTTTGCTCACTACCTGGGTGATGGGATCATTTGTAACCCAGACCTCAGGGACACAAAATTTACCCACATAGAAAATCTGCACATGTACACCCTGAACCTAAAATTAAAGTTGGAAGAAAAGGAAAAAATAGATATTCAGCCTTGAAAAGACATTCTATAGCCATACCTTTAATTGAGCCTGATTGGTTTGCTTGCTAATTTTTATTTCAGGAATGACAGCTATCAGTAAATGAACAGCAAGGTGGCATTATTAATCAAATATGAATTGTATTCAAGGCAAACAAAAGCAACATATTTAAATTGCTAAAAAAATTTTTTAAAACCCACTAATATCATCTTTACTTCCCCTGCCTACTTGGGAGAACAAATTGCATTGACTGTTTCGCAGACATGTCAAAAGTATCTAAATGAAGGTTCACAGTTATATCCGGCTCTAATGAAATTTATGTGGAATAAAAAGAAAATCAAATAAATAAACAAAAAAACCTGGCACTACCCCTGAAGTAAAAAAAAAATTACAAATAAATTACTAACAAGTATTCCAGACTGTGTTGACTAGGCCAAAGCTCCTGATAAGAACACCTTTCATTCTGAAATAAAATTATATTTAACATGCTTTTTTGTATTTTTCTCAATGAATATTTGAAATTCCTACTTTTTTCAGTTACTTTTAACTCTACTGCACCTTACATCAGCCACTAACAGAGGTATTCTATAAGAAATTTAAGAATTACCATGGCCATGCCAACTCCACAATCAGAAAGCTATAGTGGCTCCCAATTGCTTTCCAAATGAATAATAAAATTACAAATATTGGCATTTTCCTAAAACCCCTAGCTTTTCCTTTAGCTTAGAGATCTATAACCTGGGCCCAAGAATGGGCTCCAGGTGTTGGTAAACCCCTTGAAACTGAAACTAACATTTTGCATGTTTTTATGCATTTTTCTAGAGGAAAGAGCCCAATGTTTTCAGAATCCCACTGGAGTCTCTGACCTCAAAAAAAGGTTCACAACTATAATTTTAATACTCCCCTTTCATCAGCTCTCTCATATTTAATGGCCCACATCCATTATTATTTCACAAATCTGGAATTTCTAGCAGAGTCAAGAAAACCTACCTGCTTCCCCTGAAGCAAGAGACCTATGATTCCTTTGCTTTATATGTCCTAACCCTCACAGTAAGTCATGTTTAATACTTTCTGGCTTTTTTTCATTTCTCTCTGAAAACTCTTCTCTTCTTCCAAAAACTCAACAATACCAAATAAAAGAAGACACAACCCAAAAGTTTCAAATGATACTTCCTCCCCGATTTCTGATGGCTATTCCACCTAATAGCACCACACAACTAGTGGTCAGCACACAAATTTTAATGAACTAGTTAACCCCCTTCTAGAAGCCCATTGCATCCATTCCATGATTAAATGCCTATGGTCAACAATATATCTATGGTGAACAACCTAATGCTATACTTACTTAATTGTGGTGCTTCAGGACACTGAAAAACAGAACTAGTATGAAAGTTCAGTCAGAACTGAACTTCTAGTTCTGAACTTCTGAAAGTTCTAGCTGAGCCAGTAGTTGCCACTGGCTAATCAAATCCATGTGATTGGGAGAGCCTTTCTTATTCTCCTGAAATTGAAGTCCTTACATTCACACAAGCTTTAAAAAAAAAAAACCTCCATTATGAGATAGTAAGGTATGCATCTCTGTGTTAATTTACGTATGCCTTGAAGTAGCCAGATGCACAGTAAACAAACTCGAAGGAAGAAAGAAGTGTTTGAGGGAGCATATATTCAAATGAACTTTTCTCTTTGATATACATTTTCATCTTTATTTCCTATAGGAAATGCATTTTTAGGGGCTATAGTCCTTCAAAGTGACTGCCTGGCTCAATCAGTTATGGCTAGAATATAAGCATAACAAAAATGATGATGATGATGGCTGATATTTATTGGATGCTTATAATATGCCAATTACTTCTCAAAGTGCTTTCAGTTATTACTGCCTTAATCTTCCCAAAAATCACTTTGAGACCTAATAGGTACCTTTATTATCACCATCTTATGGATGAGAAATCTGAGGTATGAAGAAGTTGGATCTTTTGCTCAAGGTCACAAGGCTAGCAGGCAGAAGGGGCCACTTGAACCTGGGCAGTTAAGCTTCAGAACTAGTATTCTTTGTCACTAGGCTATAATGGGTTCCCAGGTGAAATAATTTACCAACTTTTAAACTTCTTTTTATGTTTATAGGAATGAGACACTAAAGCTACCCAGATAGATATTAGAATATAAATTACTACTGACAATCTATATACATAATTTACACTTATTTTAAAAACAACAAAATCCATAATGAAGTAGAAATCTTTTAGGATTATATGACAAGACAGTTGGAATTGACAGTTTTGTATCAGCATGACTTTAATCAAGAAAACAAACGATTTTGAGTATGTACAATTGAGGGATTTGATGTGGGGTTTAGTAGGTAATTAAGGAGTTGAGAGGTAAGACAGGATGGATGATGGGCTAAGCTAGAGATTAGCAACAGCAGGAAGTCAATACCACTCCCCGCCAGGTCGGAGGAATACTGGGAGGAGACAGAGCTATCAGAGCCCAGGGGTCCAGGTTTGTTTAAAGGGGGCTGGAGCCAAGGAGGAGATGTAGCCATGGATAAGATGCTGCCCAAGGCAGAGAGAAAGATGGAAGAACACTGACTTCAAAATTCCTACTGCCCTTGGGTCTCCTTCCAGTGCCTCCCAGCTGACTTGGATCCTGAGAGATAAAGCCTGCTCCCTCTAAGATACAGAGAAGAGCCAAAGAAGGGTGAAGAATGGCTCAGAGTAACTATACGGGTTTCCACTACGGCTTTGTTACTCATGTAAATAGTCAAAGTGGAATCCAAATACTATCCAAGATTTAAAACCCCCCTAAGCCAAAAAGAAGTCCATAAATTCACCAGATTTTTCACATTTCACTTATGTAAAATAGAAAACCAACTGTATTGTTTTAATGTTCTTTTTGAAACTATAACAGTTTTATAAACATAACTCTTTTACAATCTTTGCATGAAAAACATTCTATAAGACCCAAATACAGATGTCACCTTTAACTGAGGTTTTACTTAATAGAATATTTTACTTATTAATTGACCACCTCTCTGTATTTATTGCACCAGACTCTAAACTTCCTTCAATTTTTGATTATATTCTAGGCGTATGAAAATGTTATAAAATGTGTATTCCTGTTCCATTTTCTAGAAGATTTTAGCAGTGACGTCTTTTGTTCTCAGGAGTTATGATGTGATTGGCAGCAGACACTGCTGGTTGCCTGTCCAACAATCATTTCTCTTGCTCTTTCTTTACATAATAGTGATTTTGTATAAACTCCTTCCCCAAATGTTACAAGGAAAGGTAAACCTATTCCCAGATCCAGGGGATATATCTGAAAAGTCTATGTCTAAGGGAGAGGGAGAGAACATAGAGCTTGTCTCACCTAGTTTGGCGATATTTCAAACTCATCATACTAGAGGAGAGGCAGGGTAGCTATTGGCATCTAGTGGGTAGAGGCCAGGGACGCTGTGAAACATCATATAATGCACAGGATAGCCCCACAATAAAGAAATATATGGAAATCTTGGTCTTAAGTGAGGTTCTTGAACCCACAGCCTCAGCATCACCTGGGAACTTGTTAGAAATGCAAATTCATTGGCTCTATCCCAAGTATGCTGAACCAGAAACTCTGAGGATCAGATCTTGTATTTTAACAAGTCCCCAGTTAATTATAACAAATGCTAATATTTCAGAGTTACTGGTCTAAGGTTCCAGGAGTTAACAAACTATGGCCCATGGGTTTACCACCTGCTTCTGTATATTAGGTTCTACTAAAATACACCCACATCCATTTATTTATTTATTATATATTGTTGCTATTAACAGCAGAGTTGAATACTTTCGACAGAGATCAGATGGACTGCAAAGCATAAAATATTTACCATCTTGCCCATTAAGAAAAAGTTTGCCAACCCCTAGAGCCAATCATGGTAATCTTATTATTCTTGCCAGTTATTGGTTTGGGAATGGATTGCTTAGGAAGACAAAGACTATTAGGATCAGTAGGATGGAAGAGGAATGTTGCTAGACATGAATATGGGACATTAGGGAAAGCATTCCTTATTTCTAAGGAGCATAGACAGAAAGGGATGCAATCCTTTTTCCTCTGGATATTATGTTGTCTGGACGTGATACTAGAACTGCAGCAGCCATATTGCAATTACAAGGAAAGCCAGGCTAAAAGCAAAAACAATATTCCAAAGACAAGGAAAGTGAGACATGGAAAGAACCTGATATTTATATATCAAAATTTTTTCCCATAGTGAAGCTGTTATTACTTGAGTAATAAGAAAAAAATTAAAGTTAAGGGGCAAAAAGACTAGAGAAAAAGACAAGTGGGGGAAGCTGAATCCAAACAACCACAGAAGTTTTTAATTACCTTAAGACTGTTTTAGTGTATGTATGTTTGGATCCATAATCCATACAAATGTTAAAGTAAAGCAATTCCGGTTTGAAGCAAATTAAATTTCCCCCCCAACAATAGTGAAGAGTAACTACTTCCTCTTGAATTGTAACCAGAGCAATTTAAACTAACAGTCCACATTGGCAGAAATATAATCAAAGGTTCACCACAGGGAACACACAGCAGAAGCTCGGTATACTTGAAATCATTTTCTCCAAGAAACCAACAGCAACTGAAGAGACCACATTTTGGATTTTAATCAATTTGAATTTGTGATATACCAAATCCAAATAGATATTTAAAATCTTCAAAGTGTAAACAACCTCACTTTCCACAGAATATAGTCCAGCCCAGCATATATTTATGTAGTGTATAATGCATCATCATAATATATAATGAACTTGGCATTGGACTACGTTCTAGAGTCTACTAGAGAGAAAAAACACAAATAAAATGTGATCTCCTGTTCTGAGTAGCTTATGTCTCATGGGGAAAGTGATAAATATACACAGAGAATTATAAGAAAAAGAAACAAAGCATACAAGTTTGCCGAGTTTTATGGAAATGCAGAGGAGAGACAGATAATCTAGTTAGAATCAAAGTCATGAGTATGAAAATATTATGGAAACTATAATTTACCACACAAATACAATGATTTTATAAGCTGCTGTGTGAAAAACTAGTATTTAAAAATGTTGGCCAGGCACAGAGGCTCACGCCTGTAATTCCAGCACTTTGGGAGGCCAAGGTGGGCAGATCATGAGGTCAGGAGTTCAAGACCAGCCTGGCCAACTTGGTGAAACTCTGTCTCTACTAAAAAATACAAAAGTTAGCTGGGTGTAGTGGTATATGCCTGTAATTCCAGCTACTTGAGAGGCTGAGGCAGAAGAATTGCTTGAACCCAGGAGGTAGAGGTTCAGTGAGCCGAGACTGTGCCACTGTACTCCAGCCTGGGTGACAGAGCAAGACTCTGTCTCGAACAAAAAAAACAAAATGTTGCATGCAGAGAAACTTGTATAGCCAATTAATGTGAATGAAATTATTTAAAATACATTAGTCTGCAGGCAACATTTTTGATTTTCAAAACACTATTCTTATTAGAAGTTCATTGAACTTGGAGATTTATCTTCATTAATTTCTGGTAGGGGAAGACATAATCTCTCAAGATTTTCATTCCAAGGATGGTCCCAATTTCATGAATAACAGTCTTCCCAAGTTCAAAGAAGAATCCATCCCAGAGCTGGAGCTCGGCAGGGCCATCCAGGGCCCACTTGGTCAACTTAGGGCCTGAGGTAAGGTGGAGGTGGAACCCTGTGGAACCAGGAACTAGATCAATACCCAGCCAAGTCACCATGAAGAAGAATTCTTGGGATGAATCATTTTATTACATATTTGACCAAGTGGAAAAGCAATTTGTTCTGTGGTTATGGTCACCGACACTGCTGACAATGTCTATTATGTGGCAAGTTCCACAAACAATAAAGTGTACATGTTCACTACACGAAAAAATAAGGGTGGTTGAGAGAATGGGGCTAATGGTACTTTATGTTAGGACCCAAGAACCACAAGATAAAAAGAGACCATTTGGCCCAAATAGCTTACACAATTAAATATGCCATTAATTTCAACTATAAACTCTGCTTGTCGATGTATTCTACAGTTATTTCTTTGCTAAAGAATCTCTCAAGCAGTTAACTAACGCTAGACTTGCTAGGGACAGCCTGTCCATAAATACTACCTAAGCTCCATGTTATCTACCATCATGCCCTCATCTAATTAGATCTGAGCAGTCACCCGGCTTCAAGCTTACTTATTACATTTGGCCCATTTACTAGAATTAGATCCAGAATCTTTGAGAGATATTTTCTCAAGTATTGCATAAGATATCAGTGCTACATTTTTTTTTCTGGAAAATGATCCTCCTTATGAATTTTGCTTTGCTATTATCCACTATAATATCAAAAAATAAACAAAATCCTCCATGATCAAGGTCCAGGCTTTTATCCAAGATTCTCATCTGCTCCTCATCTATTTCTTTTTCCTCAGAACTTAATAAACTCACCTGGACATCTTCAGTGTTTTAGACATGTCTATTGACGCTGAAGAAATAAAAATATCATTTCTCTGCAAGAGTCACTATTTATCCTTGAGCAATCACTCCTACTACACCCTCTGGCTTACTTCACTAATTCCTAGTCAGAGCCTACAGAAAAATGAGATGAATAAATGTTCCTCTAGAAGTTTCTCTGTCAGTCAAAAGGCCCTAAGAGGAAAGTGGGGTTTTGCCCTAAGAAATGCCTAAAGAACAATCCCTAGCAAGTAATTTTAGGCACTTGTGGTCAGAGCCAATCTGGCCTGAAGAAATCCTCAGCCTGAGCCACCATTACCGGTCTGCTCTCCCAGCTGTGCAGAACCCTGGCTTCCCATAAAATCAACTTCCCTAACCTGGTGGCAGCTCATGGTTTTGAAAATTCCACTTTAAATGGAAATTTTCAAAAATGGTTCTGTTGCTCTGGTTTGTCGACAACCAAGCTTTACAAATTTGGCAAGAACTCCTGTGGCCCAGCTGCCTCTGATTTACTATCCCTGGGCACAGTCTCCAGCTTGGCTGTTGGGCTCTACACAGCTAGCACTGCCATTGCCTCTGGCAATGTGGTGTGGTGGAAAGCACAGTGGACAGTTAAGGAGATCTGGGATCAGTCCTGCTTCTGTCACTAATGAGAATGCCCTTAAACTTCCTAGACCTTAGTTTCCACATTTCTAAGCTCCCTTTTAGCTCGTCATACTGTTGTTCCACCAGCAGTTACGAGCACCTACTATGAGCTATATGTGTAACAAGGCAATGCAAGTCATAAACCCTACCCTCGGGGTTCTAACAATGCTCTGATCCAATGAACAGCCGACTTGCCATCTTTTATGCTAAGATGAGAAATACTAATGAATGATAAAGCCAAAATCAATTCCAACATCTCATTTTGGGTAACTCTTTTAAACTTTACCAACTTCTATACAAGCAAATAGGTAACAATTTTGGAATAAATGAAAGACCATCACTCCCAGCATTTCTTCCCCCATCCCACTAGGACTGTATATTTAAAAAATCAAGTAAAAGGAGGATGAAACAGGAGAAACAGCTTGGATAAGTCAGCAATTAGATAATTAACCACTGGAACAACAAAAAGTTGCCCAAGTTGATGCTGAAGGAAAACACACTTTTTAGTGATACCAGTTAAAAATGTCAGATTATTACACATGTGAAGATGTCACACTGAAGACTGGTTAATGAATAATTCACAGGAAAATGAACCTGTATCAGTATGCAGCATGATGACATTACAGAATCTTCTAAGTATCATCACCATCTATTTCTCATCTGATTTCTATCCCTCCCATCTTTTGAAAAGCCTACTCATAATTCACCATCTATCCTGTAACCCCAGGATGCCCAATGAATGAGTGTCCTTCAGGATGTCTATTTAGCTGCCCAGGTCTCCACAGAACACAGCTGGCCCAAGGATTCTCTTGCATTATTCATATGTTGTTTTGTGAGCTTGTGTGTGATTGCTCTTCTACAGTGGACTTTAAATTCTTCAGAGGTAGTATATTATAACCCCTGGTGAGTAGGCGCTCACTATTTTCTGCCTCCCTGGCTTCACATCTTCTAAACTCTAAGATACAAATCCAGTGCAGCTTTGAAAATAGAGAATTCATCATAGACCATAGGCATCATACATTTCAATAGAGGAAAAAAGCTTGCTATGTTCATGGAAAATTGAAGGATGATCTACAAAAGAACAATAAATAGGGGTGGTAAAAAGGTAAAGGGGTAGAAATGGAATCTACATTAGAAGCTTAGGGAGAGAACCTGAATAGCAATAGAAAAGGAATATCTTTTAGAAGGTCCAGAAGTGATTTTAAAAAATAAAAATAAAAACCTAGATTCTAGCTTCCCTCTATAGTTGAGTGACCTGTATCAAATCATTTTATCTGAAAAAAAGGGATGCTGGTGTTCAATGTTTACAAAAATTTAGGAAGCTAATATGAAAATAAATGTGAAATTCTGGAAAAAAATATTCTTGTAATTCTATATTGTTATGAAAAGGCAAAGTAGTACCACAGTTGGATTTAGTACAATAAGCATTTCTTGAGGGCCTGCCATGGCCCCAGGCATTGTAGTAAGTCCTCAGTTCCAAAGATGAACAAGACATGGCCTCTACCCTCGAAGAGCTTACATTCTAGTTCCAAGCTCAACAAAGGCTTTCTCAGAACAAATTCAATTTAACACACCAACATCTGCTATTAATAGTTATAGTAATTAAAATAAAGAAAACTTAAATGTGCTCATAAGTATATACTCTAGAGAAAAAGAAGATATTATTTTAAGAAAAACAAGACAACAGAGCCAGCTGGTTTGTTCAGGGTCATAGCATGAGGTAAAGTGAAAGAAAAGAAAACACCCTAAGGCGCTTTGAGTTACAAACCAGGTTTACATGCTTTCTGGAACCAAAAAAGGGCCAAGCACCTTCTTTTTTCTTTTCTTTGCTCTCCTCTTTTTTTTTTAACAGCTGGGGAAGTTGTGGGGTGAGGTGCCTGATCCAAAAAAAGTTACTTTTTTGGCTTTGCTTAGTTTTATAAAAATAAAAAGAGTTTCAAATAGATATGCATTTTTGTAGTTCATTTAACCCTCCAGATATTTTCCCACTATTGTCAATCATTTCATTCTGCATCTTTCCCTACTCCTTATCAATTTCTATATCATTTTCCTTCTTATTTGATAATGATATCCCTCCTGTCTATAAAAAGATAGGACTTTGTGATATTATAGTACATTCCATAGCTATTTGCCCAAATAAAATTGATGTTGATGAAGAAAATGGCTATAAAATAAAGTCCATGAACTCACTGTCTAAAAATAAAGATA
The DNA here is from genome assembly GCA_036589455.1 of Ateles fusciceps. Classification (NCBI taxonomy): domain Eukaryota; kingdom Metazoa; phylum Chordata; class Mammalia; order Primates; family Atelidae; genus Ateles; species Ateles fusciceps. The sequence continues at coordinate 15,638,490 of JAZHEH010003329.1, forward strand.
TCTGCACACACTGATTTTACTGACTTCATGGGCCTTCTCTTCCTAGATAGGGGAAAAAGACATCATGGGCTACAATTTACGGCATCCCAGACATGGACAATCTTTTATCTCATTGCACTTGGTACAGATGTACTACTCATCCATTCTGGGCTAAGGTGGTTTGGCAAACAATGCATTCCCGAGTCTCTTTATTCTCCCTCAGATTCGACCAATGAATTACTGAACAGAGTGATCACCAGACTGACACTACTTACCAATGCACAGTCAAGCTAGTCCACTGTAAAAGTGGTTATTAATAAAACCTCCAAAAGAGCAGATGACTTCTCAAAAGAGAGGTCTCTGACAAAGAAAAGGAAATCAGTAGATTGAAGAGAAATCTGTACACCTGTTTAAAGCAGCACTATTCACAATAGCCAAAATATGGAACCAACCTAAGTGTCCACCAATGGATGAATGGATAAAGAAAATATGATATATGTACACAATGGAACACTACTCAGTCACAAAAAAGAATGAAATTCTGTCATTTGCAGCAGCATAGCTGAGCCTGGGGGACATTAAATTGAAATAAGCAAGACACAGAAAGACAAATATTACATGTTCTCATTCATATGTGGGAACTAAAAGATTTGATCTGATGGAGGTAGAGAGTAGAATGATGGTTACCAGAGGCAGGAAAGCATAGTGGGGGAGCAGGGGAGGCAGACAGGTTGGTTAATAGGAATAAAAATATAGCTAGAAGGAATACATTCTAATGTTTGATAGCACAGTAGGATGACTATAGTTTATTATATATTTCAAGATTGCTAGAAGATTTAAAATGTTTTCAACACAAATAAATGATAAATAATTGAAGTGAAGGATATCCCAATCAACCTGATTTGATCAATACACTGCATGCACATATCAAAATATCACATGTATCTCATAAATATGTACAATTATTCTATATTAATAAAAACAGAGTGGTCTCTGAATGCAGATCAGAAATGAAGGACTCAAGCACTTATCGCTGTGTAATAGGCTCAGCCTTCATTGTAGATTATGAAATGGAGCCATTAGAACAGTTTTCTAAAAGTATTGAAAAATATTTGGGCTTGAGACAACTTGATTTGACTCACTATGTCCACACTGCCTTCATTAATGCTAGGAGAGTCTTATACCCCACCACTTTACCTAGCTATTTTATCTCCTCCCTGACCTCCCTCTTTTCATTTTCTTCCTACCACTATTTTCTAGAACACCAGAGTGAAAGAACATATGTATCTTCCAGTAGCTAGATTTTCTCCCAAAAATGAATAATCACTTCAACATTTAGATCACAGAGCACATGATGGGCTTGATCAATTATTAGCAAAGTGATGAACAAAATCATTTTAAAGGTGACCATGTGGTCTTCTACCAGGGTTCAGGCCAACTCAGTGAATTAACTACATATTTAGATTTCAGCTTCAGCACTGGGTTGATTTCTCTTATCACTTGCTTCCTCCCCCCACATTAAAAGTGTCACATTTTCTCCTCACCAGTGTTTCACCTATGCACCCCAACTACTAAGAATCTGTTAGAATTTCTACACACTAAAGGATCTATATCATTTATCTTTCAGTACAAGAAAAATCTATTTTTTTCACTGCTAATTCTGATTCTAAATTTAATTTCTACCACCTAAGGATGATCTAATGTTATGTGCAATTTGTGTTCTGTTGTTTGTCTGTGTGTATATAAGAGAAACTCCCAAAATCAAAGTCTAGTTTAATCTTAAACAGATAATGTCAAAATCTCCTGGATTTTATTGATTTAATTACTGTTCATTATTAAAATACTGGAAAATAAAGCAGGTTTCTCAGCAGCTGGGACATTACTTAGGATCTTGTATTAGTCAGGGTTCTCTTAGAGGGACAGAACTATGATATATACACATATAGGGGAGATTATTAGCATTGATTTACATGATCACAAGGTCCCACAATAGGCTATCTACAAGCTGAGGAGCAAGGAGAGCCAGTCTGAGTCCCAAAACTGAAGAACCTGGAGTCCAATGTTCGAGGGCAGGAAGCGTCCAGCATGGGAGAAAGACGTAGGCTGGGAAGCTAGGCCTGTCTCTCCTTTTCACATTTTTCTGCCTGCTTTATATTCACTGGCAGCTGATCGATTGTGCCCATCAGATTAAGGGGTGGATCTGCCTTCTCCAGCTCACTGACTCAAATGTTAATCTCTTTTAGCAACACCCTCACAGACATACCCAGGATCAATACTTTGTATCCTTCAATCTGATCGAGTTGACACACAGTATTAACCATCACAGATCTCTAGGAGATGAACAGATTTTGGTGGAAGAAAATATTTGGAGATGTAGTCTAGGATGTAATTTTCAATGTGATTAAAAGATTAAAGCAGTTGTGATCGTGCTGCAGAATGGAGAAACAACTACAGTATCATAAAGTTACAGCTATTGTTCTGTGTCAAAAGGCTGTTAATGGATCCTATCATCCACATTAACCTATAATAAGTTAAAAAGAAACCAACAAATGTCTTCAGCCAGTATAATAAATGATCAATATTTCAACAAAAATGAAGACAGACAAGAACAGCAAGCTTAAAGAGGAGAAGAGGGGGAAAGAAGGAGAAAATATAATAAATTCTGAAGGCATAATTTAGCATTCCAAACCACTATTCCAGCAATTTTCATTTACATAGAAAAATTGTATTATAAACCTCAGGAAAGGAGAGAAGATTAACACATTATATAAAGAGTCATTATAAAACAATTACAATAGTAGAGGCAGAGGGGGGTTCCCACAGCAGTGGTAAATTAGTAAAAAAGGAGGACATCAGGGGAAAAAAAGGCCAATTAGGTCCAAGTACAAATAATATACAAATGAACTAATAGACTTATTTGTGTAAACTAGGAATAGAAAATCACAAATGAATTGAAGTTAATAATCTTGTCCAGCCTCATAGAAAATCAAAGGAAATAACACAAGGTCTGGGATCTCCAATGGTTTTAAATGGAGCTGGAAGGTGATATAAACAAACAAGGAGATAGCATATCATTCTGGGTCTAGCAAACTAGAACTAAAAGAGATGTTTTGGTAACATAAGTAACTGGGCAAGCAGATAACCTAGAGATACTGCATGGAATGTTCCCCCCCCAGAATCAAGTCCCCATCTCTAAGGATGTGTGCAGAAAATGTCTTCAGACCATCTTCAATCACAGCCTCCACCCCCCACTGAAAAGGTAATCCATATTCCCTTTAAAGATCAACAGTCCTTGAATAGTTGTTATTCAGTTGCCATCATAAGGAGTTTGTTGAGGGGAGAGAGGGAGAGAGGGAAGAGAGGGGGAGAGAGGGGAGAGAGGGGAGAGAGGGAGAGAGGGGAGAGAGGGGAGAGAGGGGAGAGAGGGAGGGGGGGAGAGAGGGGAGAGGGGGAGAGAGGGGGAGAGGGAGAGAGGGGAGAGAGGGGAGAGAGGGAGAGAGGGGAGAGAGGGGAGAGGGAGAGAGGGAGAGAGGGAGAGAGAGAGAGAGAGAGAGAGAAATATGAAGGTATATTATGGGAGTCCCCGTACTTGGGAAGCTATATCAGAAATGGGCTCACCCTTGACCTCTGCATATACCCCCTCTTCCCCTTCAAGCTTTCCACACTGAGGCAGAGCATCTGATGAACCCATGCTTGTGACACAGTCCCTTGGTCAAATTCATGCCAACTGGACTTCCCTCTGTATGTCTCCTCTGACTTATCAACACTTGGCATTGTCCTATTCTTTCCCGGTTACAAAATTACTCTTCAACTGCCATTTCACCTTCTTTTTTTCTAGTGTTTTTCTGACTTTTAAGGATCTGAAATGTGAGGTCATGATTCTCACTCTCCCACTCAGTAATTAATTCATATTTTTCAAGAGTATCATTACTCCAGCCAACATACGGAAACAACCAAAGTGGAGACGAATGAATAAAGAAAATATGGTATGTAAACATACACATACACAAAAGATTAGTATTCAGCTTTAAAAAAGAAGTTAGCCCTGCCATTTGTAAGAACATGGATAAACCCAGAGAATCTTATACTAAGTGAAATAAGTCAGACACAGAAAGACAAATACTGCATTATCTCACATATATGTAGACTCTAAAGAAGCCAAAGTAGAATAGTGGTTGTCAAGGGCTGGAAGGTGGGGGAAATGGAAAAATGTTGGTCAAAGCGTAGAAAAGTTTAGTACTTATTCATGGAGGATGAATAAGTTCTGAACATCTAATGTACAGCATGACGACTATAGCTAATAATACCGTACTGTACGCTTGAAATTTGCTAAGAGAGTTAATCTTAAGTTTTCTTACTACACAAAAATAATCACAACTGTGAGTTGATGTATATGTTAACTAGTTTGATTGTGGTAACCATTTTACAATGCATATATGTAGCAAAAGATCATGTGCTATACTTTAAATATATACAATTTTTACTTGTCAAGTACACCTCAATAAAGCTGGAGGGAAAAGACTATCATTACTACTAATTAAGTGATCTTCTTTGACTTTTATCAACTTGATATATTTTTATAGTTCATCAAATATAGTAAGAAATGAAATCCTTTTCATTGCTAGAAAGGATATTTTTTTTCAAGTTAATAGTCCAGTTAACTGTCAGCAACAAAGCAAGAAAATAATAATATATAGTAATAGCAGCTAACATTTATTGAGCATTTAGTATGTGCCACGCACTGGTCTAAATAAACATGTATCTACATGTATTAACTTAATCCATACAATAACCTTACAAAGTGAGGCCATTATTTCCCCATTTTACAGATGAAAAAAAAATAAGATATAGACATAACATGTCCAAGAACATACAACTAATAAGTGAGAGACAGGATTCAAACCCACACAGCCCACAGAAAGGGATTTATAATTCAAAACCAGACACTTTGGAGAGAATAAGAGTGCCCTGAAATCAGTTAATATTTATAGAGTGTTCATTTTATCTTTTTAATATAAGAAACTACCTAAGAAGGAATAATCCTTCACTGTATTAATGAAAGTACTTTGGGCACAATAACATTCATGTTTCCCTTACTGGCATTCCTCTGCAGGTGTTCAGTTCACAATGCCCCACCCCCCACAACTCCACACCAAGAAGAGAACTGCACTGGGAAGAGTTTTATAGGATCATAAAATAAATATGCCTCATGGAAGCATTAGTTAGAGAAGGCTGAAAAAAAATCAATCAATCATACTTTTTTTTTTCCCCCTACAGACACTGGCTTTCTAGCACCAAAAAGAACTCCTCTGAAGCAAAATTAACAGGAATTACCACAGATTCCATCTCTACAAGCCTCAGAATAACTGAGACACATACAGGAACTCTGGCTTTTATGGAAGAACCAGTAAAATTATTAAAGAACATAATCAGCAATTAAATTATCACATCTGATTAACTGACATACCATCAGTGGTACCTGGGGTTGGCAGAAAAAACAATAATTAGTTTAATAAAATAATGGTGGCACTCATCTGTAGTCCCAGCTACTCAGAAGACTGAGGCAAGAGAATCATTTGAGGTCAAGGCTGCAGTGAGCCATGATCACACCACTGTACTCCAGCCTGGATGACAGTGCAAGACCTTGTCTCAAAATTAAATTAAATTTAAAAAACAATGTGTTTCTAAGTCTTGGTTTCCTCATCTATAAAACATGCATTATAATAACAGATACGTAACAGACACATGAGAATGTAATAAAATTAAATAAGAACTGATGAATGTGCTTTATAATATCAAATATTAAATATATAATATAAAAACTGAGAATGAAATCACTAGCACATTTTATTTATAACCTAACAGAACAATCTGAAAAAAAATTAATGTACCTTCCTATACTAGAATAGGAAAAAGATTATTAAACAGATGTTATTACATTTTCAGCTGAATTATCTAAACAGAAACCTTTAAAAATTCTGAAGAAAAACTGAAGTTTACAGCAGACTAGTCCTTACTCCCTCTCCAAAAAAGTCTTTACATCATTGTAAAGAAGTTTTTCAGTCTCATATCCATGACATATTTATTATTCTCATTCTGTCCACTATAAAGATAAGAGATATTACTCCTATTTTACAGAAGAGGAAACCAAGTCAGGCAGTAAATAGAAAAGCAGGAAATCCCAAATCTTCTGATCTACAACTCTTAGTTGTTAAAAATATCTCAGGTTACCAAAAAATAGTTTCCTCATTTTCATAAGGCTCATTTTGACCTAGCTTTTCTGATAATGTTCGTCTCAGTTAAATAAAGCTAAACTAATGTTTTTCAAATATATTAGCATTTTAAGCAATCCTACTAGTCAAAGCAGACAGTCAAATTTATAATATGAATTTCAGTAACCATTACACAAGTTTAGAGATATTATAAATGATGTATGATTTTAACTTAACAAAAAATTAAGAACTGCCATTTAAAAGCACAAAATATACTGTATTTTAAAATTAGCACATCTAAAAATACTTAAGGACATTATACCATAAGATTTTTCAACCTCACTGAACAACAGGCAATGGATACAGAAAAATATTACGTTATTTTAAAGTTTTCATATACCCACATAAAACATAAACATCAACTCAGAATTTCAGAAAGGGCTGGGTTGATAGGAGATAAAATTTAAATTTTAAGTGTAATCTTTCCATAAGTGAATTTAGCAACTTTGCATTTGTTTAATATTTGGTGGGTCCCATTCTCTTTTGCTTTGGAAAACAGAATAGCTTAACTGCCTAAAATACTTGAAAAACGTGATTTTAAAATTTTGTTTACAATCCAGTTGCTGTAACCCGATTATACTAGCTGAAGCTTGTTCCAGCATAGAGGAATCAAATTAGTTTCATTTCAGACAAAAATAAGGGATTAAGGGAAGTGGTAAGAGCACATCATGGCTCACAAAAATACTATATAAACTCACAGTCTAGAATCACAGAATTTTTAATACTGGAAGGATCACTGTAAAAAGGAAACATTTTGGGACCCATTTCTCCCACTGATCTAAACAAAACAACTATTTTTTTTTCTTTCACAAGTTTCCTAATTGAAACTTGATCTACAGAGCAAGATACAGGTATTCCCCTATCAAAAAGTTAATGTAGAAACTCCCTTTGCTATTTCACTTCTGCATACACAATGCCAGCGTAATTGGTTGCAAAAGGAAAATCTAAGCTTTTGCCTGTCTGTGTTTTGGTCTACATGACGCCAAGCAAGGAGTTTGGTTTGGTTCTGTCAATTAACTGCTTGGCTGTTCAGCTGAACAATAGCCTCAATCCTCTGGCAGTGACAACTAAATACAAAGAAAGCCTGGGCACAGCACTCCCTTTAAGAAATCTTGGCAAATCTCATTAAACTACAAGTCCATTACGTTTTAGGCAGACTCAAAAGCCTCCTTCCCCCAAATCTTCTATATTCTCCTGGCTTGTTCCTACTGTCCTAAGTCCTATGAGGTTTAAATGCAAAGTGGTTGTAATTAATCTATTCACTCGGGTGTCCTTTAAATGTTTCCTAATTTCAAATCCCCATTTTTTAAAAAAATGGACAGAGTATGGCTTCATAAATGCCTCTTGAGAAGACCAATCTCATTCTTCAAAAAGAGCTACCCATCCAAGATGTGTCCTTTCACCCTTCCTGGGTAACCCAAATCTGATTTATTCTGAGTAATATCCCTCATTTGTATGGAGTAGGTTTGGAACTCACTCAGAATATTTAAATATTTTCCCTAAGTATGTGCCTAAGTTCATTTATTTTAAGTTCATTTAACGGCAAGTAGAGCTTACCACCACTTTTTTTGTCACTGCCAGAAATAATGTGAACTACATACATTAGAAACGTTTACAGTTTGAAATTGAGCTACTGCAATTTTCCAAATCAACCTACTGTAATAATTTTTACTGTCAACTTATAGCATTTTCAGAAATATGCAGCCATTCATGGGGAAATATTTCTGATATCTAATAATTGTGGTAACTTAGAGTTAAATTTACTATGTGCCATCTTCAACTGCCAAGTCTCAACTATATTACTACATTTCCATACTAACATTATATTTCTTCTCAAAAAACTTTACTTATTTCCTTAATCAAGAAAACGATTACAAGGAAAGCCTGACTGACTTCAAATGTAAATGTAAAATATAACCGGGATACAAAAGACAGCCATGGCTAATAATCCAAATTTGGATTATTTTATACATTTAACAGAATGAAAATATTTCATAATAGGAGAAGCTAACAAGGAACCAAGTATTATCCCAATAAAACATTCTTGTTTAATCAAACTAGAGTCAAGGTTTTAGATTTTGATTTACTTTATTATTTATTAACCTAGTGTTCCTACCTTAAGAAATAACTATACATCTTCATATTTGAATATCATAAAGATATCAAATAAATAAATGAAATTAAAATGACCTTAGATATGGGAAGAATTAGCTTCACCAGCACTTAGAAAATACTTGTGTTGTGTATTAGTGTTCATCATTCATTCATTCAATAAATATTTATAATGTGGAAGAGATGGTGGCAAGTGCTGGAGTTCTCATGAACCAGACAAATTTGCTTCCTGCACTCATGAAGTTTCCTGTCTGGAAAATTTACTATCAATTCAGCTTAACAAGTATTTACCAAGCATGTATAATAAGCCAGCACTGTGTTGACTCATTTGAGGATATGAAAAGGCTAGCATAGGATTCCTAACCTTCTTTCTATGTCTTCAGAAATAAAAGTTTACATAAATGAAGTACATGGAAATCAATACAAACTGACTGCTGGCCAAAAATTAAAAACTACAGAATTCAAACACTATTTCTGAATCCACTTGGTAATGAGATATGCTGTGTAAAGTTAGAGTCCAATCTAAAAGACTATCTTTTTAAGCAAATCTTCAAAAACCCCAGCAACATGACAAAGAAGAAAAAAAAATTCTATTTCATAGGGAATTGTCAAATGCAGATCTTTTTTTTTTCCTATTCAGAGTAAATATTTATTAACTCCATAAATATATAAAGTGTTACTGAATACTCAGCCTAATTTTTAAATTTTTGTTTCATTTTCTTGAAGTCATTTGGAAAGTAGATACTGTGCCCAAACTTTTAAACTGACTTCTGTTATCTTAGGGAAGAGCTAGTTAATTCTCTTAGAGCAGAAGACTAGAAATTAAAAGCCTGGAATCTTTTTCTGAGAGTCTTACAAACTCTCCTAAGATGAATATGGAAATTATCCAAAGTTGTTTTTTTTTTTAAGTGACTTTGGAAAAAGTGGTGGATATGTTAAAGAATAAGCTACTTTTAATAACAAAAATCAACTTTGTTCCTCAAAAAGCATTGAGGAAAGTATGTTTCCAAATTGAGTATTTTGATTTCTATAATGAACATAAAGTTAGGAATAGCTTTAAAAAATCATTCCACTGCTGTGGAAGACCACTTGGCTGTTCCTTGAGTTAAACATAGAATTACCATATGACCCCACAACCGTACTTGTACATATAGGCCCAAAAGAACTGAAAACAGGTACTCAAACAAGTACACACATATTCATAGCAGCTCTATTCACTATAACCAACAGGTGGAAATAGCCCAAACATCCATCAGAGAATGAATGGAAAAACAAAACATGGTACAGCCACATAGTGGACTATTATTCAGCCATAAAAATGAAGTACTGCTACATGCTACAAACTGTATGAACCTTCAACACATTATGCTAAGTTAAAGAAGCCAGATGCAAAGATCACATATTGTACAATTCCAATTACAGGGAATATCCAGAAAAGATAAATCCATAGAGAGAGAACTCAGATTGGTAGTTGCCAGGGTCTAGAGAAATAGGTTAATGAAATGCATTAAATGTCAACGAACTCTTCACTTTAAAACGATCAATTTTGTATCACGTGAATTTCATCTCAATTTTTTTTTAATGCTACATCACCAAAACTTTAGATAATATAGAGGACAGTAATATTTGGAAAAATATAGACATTGACACTTCTGAGTTTAAAAGTGATCCCAAATAGACTCTGAATGTGTAAAAAACATTTAAGAATACCCTGAAAAATTTATTTTGCTTGTATTTTTCTTTACATGTATATTTAAGTGTGACGAATCATAAAATTTTGTCTAAATAAATCTTAGAGTTTTTCAGTACATAAAAAATATTTAATAAAGAGAAAATATTCATTTTAAAACCAAAATTATTTTCACTTGTACCTAAAATAGTTTAAAAATCAACAATGCTACTTAAAGAGAAAACCCTGACAGGTTATGTCAATCAATTATGGGCATAGAAGACAGTTTTTGAAATAAGCAAAGCAGTTAAAGATAAAGCCAAGAAATTCTAGAAACCATTTAAATTTCTACAGAGATATGAACATTGACCAAATGAAAGATTATCAGTTTAACTTAAATCACAACAGAACTCTTTTAGCAAGGTTCACTAGTATGCAGATTTTCACACACTTCAGAACAAATTATCAATTTGTTGACAAGGTAGGATTAAGTGCCTTTCAGCTGTAGGAGGCTATGAAATAAAACTACATATGGTAGAAGTGTTCGATAACAAAGTTGCTTTAAAGCAATGATAGTCTCAAACACCATCAGTATATAAAAAAGAAATATATCTAACAATTCATGTTATTCTGGATTTCATTTAACTTATAAAGATTCATTTCGAATTTCAATATTACTTGGGTAATTAGAATGTTCCATATAAGCTCAAACACAAGAAAAGTATTTTTAAAGTACACTTTTATAATATATGGTAAAGACAAAGTTTTAAAAACTGATCTCATTAACAAATTAAACTTAGATTTTAGAGTTTAAAACACTAAGTGCCAATAAGCATGCCTAATGCCCAGATCTTGGTTTCTTCACTAAAAAGAACCAGGGCTCCTTGGAGAAATGGCTGATTCCAGCACAGGGCAAGGCATATATAAGATAAACCTGGAGCATCCTGTAGTGCCAGAAAGTAAGTGCTCAAAACAAAAACATTTCAGAGCCTTTGCTACTTTGAGTGAGAGATTTTGAATATCTGCTTGCACAAACCGGCTATGAATCTGTAGAGACAGGCCACTTCCTTTAAATGCCTTTTAATTTCTTCATCTACAGCAGAGTTTCTCAACCTTAGCCCTGTCAACATTTTGGGCTGGACACTTGTTTGCTGTGAGAGCTCCTCTGCGTACTGTAGGAAGTTTAGCAGCATCACTGGCCTCTACTTACTAGATGCCAATAGTATCCTCTCCCTTCTCCCCAGTTGGTACAATCAAAAGTGCCCCCAGACTTTGCCAAATGTCCTGGATTCTCAATCGCCCCACCCCCAATTGAGAACCACAGCTCTAGAGAAATTTCCAAAATGCTGAGCAAAATAAAACATGATAGTTAAAACAAACAGAATAATACCGCAAGCTTCTGGCTAGTGTTAAAGAACCAGCAAAGGGAAAAGGGATCTCAGTGGAAAGGAGTTGGTTTTGTCTTCTTGAGTGTTTCTTTTCTTCTTCCCTCTTCAGTAATTGGCAATAGGCCCTTTTAATAATTGGTTTAGCACTGTATTCCTGATCCCCTAACTCCATTCTCACTGCTGCTAACAAGTCTCACGGCAGAAAAGAAAAAAGCCCTAGTGTTTGACACATTTCACAAAAGCTGTCCTTCAAAGACACTGGGTTGAGAAGCAATTTAATTAAAGACAAGGACAACAGCCTGCCAGTTAAACTTGGAAACACCAAATAAGGAGGGTGCTACAGTTTCTGGAATCCCATCTTTTCTGCTGCTAATAAAAAAGCTCAGTGAGCCCAGAGTACTAAAAGAATTGCCATAATGTACTCCGGGTGTGAAACTGAGAAATGTTCACCTACTACAGTGAATCACTCTTCCATAACACTTAAAAAGAAGTGCAAGTATACTCCCCTTGGGCAAACACCTGTTTACAAACAGGAACACACAATTAACAGAGACTAGTTTCTTTTATATCCTGTGCCAAATTCACTGTAACTCATTTGGTTTCTGCCAGAATTGAATTCTAATCCTTTGTTCTAGACCATTAGTTATAATCTTTAGCTTCTTGTTACTTATTTTAGCAAAAAGCAGAGAAAGGTTTTCCACAAAGAAAGATGGACACAGAATAGTTAATATGAACACTCTCCAAAGTGATAGAGTAATTCCACAAATGGACTAGATTAAATGAAAGTCTAATTATAAATACTGATATCATATACTCTCAAAGAAGAAATCTATGGATCAAATGAACAAACAAACTGGGACCTTGTTCTGAAAACTTAGGTCTCAAAAACACTGAAAGAAGCCTGTTTTATCTTTTACTTTTTTTCTCTCATTCAAAAAATCAACTTTTTACATTTTTCAGATGGGTTCCATTCAGCCTTTCCCCAACTGACTTTTACATTTCTTCTTAAAGAGTGACAAAAACAGTTTTGCTAAATCCGACATTTTCTATAATAATCATTACCCGCACCCCAAAAAAAGTGCACTGATTCATCCAAGCCAGACAACTGTCTCTTTTTGTCTCTTTTACAAGCACACCTAGGATTCCATTTAAATTGGATAGTGCTGATGTCAGAGCAGAACCAGCTAATTGTCTTAGAGCTACAAGACTAGAAATTAAAAGCCTCAAACCTTCTCCTGATCCTGCCACTTGCTGTGTTACTGAACGTCACTTAACCTCTTTGGACTTTTATTGATCTATAAATGGCAACTATTTGGCAAATGATACAGTGATTTATGGAATGGACACTTCAAGAGCATTGACTAGCAGTGGTTAAAAGTTAAATTGCATTTTTAAACTTTAAATAGAGATATTGAAGTCTTTAACACTCTTTTCAGACACGATTTCATGAAAGTTTCTTTTTTACAGATAAATACATCATGCTTCCAGACAAACTAACCTTGAGTTCAAAATCAGCTAGCTAAGGAAAATTCAAACGACTGTTTTCATCCTAAGATACCATACGTTTTCCATATATTCTGTGAAATGTTTTAGTGTAAAATTATATCTTATTCCATCAACAAATCAGTTTCAGAAAGCATCTGATCTCTCAACATATGGAAATGAATATGGTGACATCTCCCAGAGAGTGACTACAGTGGAAGTGCTTATTAAAACAGTAACATTAGCCAAGACTCAAGAGTCCTTTTCTTTGGTCCAGAGAAAGTCTTAAAATCTTGCCCTCAGGACAGGTAGAATAAAGGCCCTGAAATCTATCCTATCTTATTTCTCAAAGTGTATCAATATTAAGAGACCAGTTTTGAAGAAGCAGAAACTCCTCTACACATGCATAAGCTAATTTATTTCATTCTTGATGTTCCTCTTGTACCTTAGGAAAATATGTGGTCTCTTACCAATAACACACAGTATTATAAGGCTGATTGCTCCTGTGACTCATTAATCAGTGTGTCCCATGCATCTTCAAGAAAGATGACCCTCTGTGTAAACAATGTCTGAAGAGGCCTACAGAAGCCAGATTAGAGGGGGAGAAGGATAAATCCTAATCTCTCTCCCAAAGGACTGGCTTTAAAATAGTCTGAAGTGCACATATGGCCCCTTCTTAGGGGCCACATAGACATTTTCCACCTTGCACCATGGTGACCAATCTCAGCCCCACTTACTCTTTGTCCCACTTAATCCTCATCCCACTTAATAGTGCTACTCATTTGTTCTACACATGTTTTCTATTTAGGAAAATTAACTCATAATCAGAATCAGTTATAAGAAGTTAATCAATAATCCTTCTATTCATGACCTATTCTATTTTAAAACTTGAACTATTTGGAGATGTTACATCTTGTCACTTTTCAAAGTTCTATCTGACACTCTGTACAGGAGATGCAGGGTCGTTATTCGGTAACATCCTAAAAAATTCATGGTTTTTTGTCCATGATAACAATCCTGAACTTTCCATTCTATCTGGAAGAGACACTTATTTACCCATATCTAGGATACAGAGAAAAAAATACTTTAGGTGCGAGGGGGAAAAAAATGAAGAAAGTCCTGGTTTTAATTCAGGTGTTTTTTTTTTTTTAACTCAAAAACAACCACAAAATCCACCTAAAATAAAGCAAAACAGAGTGTTCTAATCAACATTTAAATTATAACTATGTATTAAACTAATATAAATTAGTACAGGCACAGCTGTAAAAGGAAAGACTGAAGTGAAGACAGCATCTTATTTCTTTTATTATCTACCTTTCCTTGCATTCAAGGATTACAGCAATACACTGTCACTTTGTAAATGATGCTTAATTAAATGCACATTTTCCCTTCATTATGGAACAAATTATAAAATCTACATTCAAATTCAAAGCCTATGGGAAATTTAACATTACCTAGCAGTTTAAAGAATTTCAAATTACAGCTCAAATTTTTAAAAATGTACATTATTCCCAAATCAGTTCCAAGACACTCAGTCCCCATCCCTCTGTATACTATAAAAATATTTGTTATTTCTATGATTAAACAAAAATTGTTCACCAAAGGACACAAATATTACATAACACTCACATTTTAGATGAATGGGCTATACATGTGTGCACATGCATGTGGGACCTCTGCTTTGACAGCTAATTTTTCCCCAGCACAATTTCATTATCTCCACATATTCCAGATATTTCTGAAATTGCTTGTTATTAAATATAAAAGACAGACATAGTGACGTACTCAATGGCACTAATAAACCATCTCTTTTTTAATATTGTAACAAAATATGTTGGGCCAAATAAGCAACCATTTATCACTAACAGCTCTGTTAAAAAGGAACGCGAGAAGGGCTAACCTACATTTTTCTTATAAATATAATCCTCTGTAGTTCTGATCTTGGGTTGGCTGAGGTCCCAATTCAGACATGGCCTTTTTAAAGAAAATCAATACCCTAATTACCATACCACATGGGGGTGTTTTCACCATTGACGGTTTTCTAGTCTCTAATATCATAGTAGCCTGTTAATTATTGCTGCAGGGATAGTTTTGGTGAAATAAAGCCTAGAATAAACAAGACCAACTTTGTCAGATTGCCTTGAGTAGTGACAGGACATGAAGGCAATATTTTGGAATACGAAAAAAAAAAAAAGAAGGGGGATAACTTGTCAAGAATTTCTTTCTGGGTTAGTAAGCTGAGTTTCTTTAAAATATGAGCAAATTTTCTAGTCAGAGGCAGATTTTACATGGAAAATTTTACCTAAAAAATTATGAAGGGCAGCAGTAGCCCAGAATCGCCATCTCCTCTCATCAAAAACTGAGGTTTTCTGACAGCAGAGACAATTACAGAGGATAGGCTTTGTGTCTTACATGTTCCCTCCCACTACAGTATCAACAGCTCCGAGGTAAGTATCACCATCACCATCTGTATTTTACATATGAGGAACTGATGTCTGAGGAGGTCAAGTGATTTGCCAAGGTTTTTTCATCAGGGAGTGACAGAGCCAGGGAACAATGTGTACCTGCTGGTGCTTAAGAACAAAAAAAGCATCTAGCATTTAATGAATACTTTGCATACATCACCTCCATTAACCTCACAACTTGATAAACTGGATATAACTGGGACTGCTCCTCCTTTATAAAAGAAAAATGAATTGTTGGGGAATTGTCACTTGCCAGTGGACTTACAACTCATTGGAGGTGCTCTGACACCAAGAAGATAAACGTTTGCCTTGGACTCTGAGTTTTGAGAGGCCAGAATGGGGTCCACTCTTAACCAAACTCCTCCCCAGAGGGAAAGTTGTCTATAAAACCAAAAGGATGTACCAACAAGGAGACTGTGCCTTGCCTTCTAGATATGCTCTTTTTAGCACAGAATTCCCTGCCCAAACTGCCCCAAGACTATCTTCCAGGGCCTCTCCCCAAATCCTTCCCCAGGACTGACTATATAGCAGGTGTGCCCATGCAACTTAACAGTGCAGTAGCCATTATGATTTAGGTGGCCTGACCCCAGCTCTCAAGATTAATCATGATTTGTCTGAGCCAATCATGAAAATCCCATCCTCTTGGCAGTGACCTGTTCAGGAACTTGGCCTAAGCCACTTAATGCTTCTTCAGTATCAAAGATTATTTCCAAAACGGGCAAGTGATAAAATACAGGCCAGAGAGAAATAAGGAAATGTCTGCAGGGAGGTTCTTAGAGTTTATTTCCTCTAGGAGTAAGCCTTTGGATAGTGTGTGCAGCTGTGAGGTCCAGCACTGCTATAGACATCTCACTACTACCAACCTGAGGGATAAACCAAAACACAGAGGAAGTCAAAGCCAAGTGAGTCATAGAGCAACTGAATAGAAACTACTAGTATAAACAACTCTGAATCCTCTGGACTTGCAGTTATATGAACTCATACATTTCCTTATTGTTTAAGCCAATCTGAGTTGGGTTTCAGCTATTTACAGCCCAAAGCATTCCAAATTGGTAGATTCCCAAAGTCCATGTTCGTGACCATTGTATGATATTGCCTCCCATGCAGGGAAGGAGGTGGGGGGAGGACCAGGAGCATCAATGACCCCAAAGGCTACTAAGCCCCGTTTCATCCTAAGTAACATGTATAGTTGATACTTGAACAATGAGGGGATTAAAGGTGTGACCCCCACTCCGTGCCATGCAGTCAGAAATCCGTGTACAACTCTGACTGCCCCAAATTTAACTAATAGCCTACTGCTGACCTGAAGACTTCCCAATAACATAAACAGTCAATTAACACATATTTGGTATATGTATTATATACTATATTCTTACAATGAAGTAAGCTAAAGAAAAAATTATTAAGAAAGTGATAAGGAAGAGAAAATACTGTTCATTCAGTAGCAGTGGATCATCATAAAGGTCTTTATCCTCATGGTCTATATGTTGAACAGGCTGAGAAGGAGGAAAGAGGGGTTGGTTTTCCTATCTCTGAGGTGGCAGAGGCACAAGAAAATCAACGTATAAGTGGATCTGTGTAGTTCAAGCCCTCGTTGTTCAAGGGTCAACTGTGTTTACATCCAGCCTAACACTACCAGCAGAGCAAAGGCCATTTAGTCCCTTCTTCCCTTTAACTCAGATGCTTTGTGAGTAGGGTTAAAAAATCTGAATACTCCATAACATAACATCATGTAAAGAGTATAAAGAGTGTGTCTTAATGACATCAACACTCTTAACCCATAACCATAGTTGAGACCTAGCATAATTTCCAGTACTTCAAAATTTCAGTCATATGGAACATTATGGAATTCTGGAAAAGCTGAGTGTATCGATAGCAGCAAAACATATTATTTTGAAAGAAAACCTTTCTAAATTGCTCTGCCAACTCTATTGCCTTCTTAGATGAAATGCATGGTCATGTAATTTAATTTTTTCTTGATGACTCAGAAGTCACCATTATGAACATCAATTGCTATATTTGATTATAAATCTATTCAGCCAGAAGAAATTATGAACAGGTAGAAAGCTCTTTTGATCCTATACTACCTAGCTATAACTTTTTCATTATTATCACTTTTATATTTAATTTTATAGTTTTTGTCCTCTTTATTCTGATTACACTATCAGTGGTTACTCCCCACTCTTGCGAGAGTGTTTTCCCATAATAACTTTTTACCCTCAAAACTTATGACATCTACTCTACTGTAATTTTGGAAACCACTGAACATGTAAGTATGCATTTAAAAAAATTTAATAGATATTTAGTGAGCACTTAGTATGTTTCATGAATTATGCTCAGAGCTTTGTGTCTATTACCTTATTTAATACTCAAACAGCCCCATACAGGACATATGATCTTTTCCACTAGAGAAATAAGAACGTGGAAGCTAGACAGATATTACAGGCAAAGTTCCAAGTAAGGATATAGAGGACTTTCCTACAACTAAAGTGCAAGGGGCTTTGTGAACATTGTTTTAACTATTCAAAAAACTGTGGTTCTTGGTGAGGGGAAAAGAAGAGCTGAATTTCAGAAAAACAGAGTGTTATTGTAGAAGGTCAAACTTGGAAATGAACTCAATTCTATAAGCTAATGTTAAAGGGGTACTTTTCAGAATTAAACACTTAGTAATAAACTTAACCAAGGTGGTGAAAGACTTGCATACTAAAAACTATAAAACATTGCTTACAAAATTTTAAAAAAGATAAAAATAAATGGGCAGATATCCTGTATTGGTAAGATCCTTATCAAAATTCCAATGGTGGCCAGGTGCAGTGGCACATGCCTGTAATTCCAGCACTTGGGGAGGCTGAGGCAGGCAGATTGCTTGAGGTTAAGAGTTCAAGACCAGCCTGGTCAACATAGCAAAATCCCATCTGTACTAAAACTACAAAAATTAGCTGGGCATGGTGGTGCATGCCTGCAATCCCAGTTTCTTGGGAGCCTGAGGCACAAGAATTGCTTGAAGCCAGGAGGTGAAGTGTTCAGTGAACTGAGACCACACCACTGCACTCCAGCCTGAGTGACAGAGCAAGACTGTCTCAAAAGAAAAAAAAAAAAAAAAAAAGTTCCCAATGGCATATTCTGCAAAAACAGAAAACAGTTAAAATGTCCGTTGTACCAAAAGCAATCTCAGAGTTACTAAAATCCCTATCAAAATCCCAAAGGCATATTCTGTAAAAACAGGAAAAAAAAAGTTCTAAATTTCATATGCAACCTCAAAGAATCCAGAAGAACAAAAACAGTGAGAAAGAACAAAGCTGGAGACTTTGCATTTACTCATTTCAAAACCTAGCACAAAGCTACAGTAATTAAAACAGTATGGTACTGGCATAAAGACAGATATATAGACCAATGGGACAGAACAGAGAGCCCAGAAATAAACCCTCAAATATATGTTCAAATTATGTTCAGCAAGGGTGCCAAGACTATACAGTGGAGGGAAAAGATAGTCTCTTCTACAAATAGTAGAAGGAAACTACTTATTGGGAAAACTAGATAACCACACATAAAAGAAGAAAATTGGGCCACTATTTAACACTACATTAAAAATTTACTAAAAATGGATTAAAGACTGAAACATAAGACCTGAAACTATAATTCCTAGAAGAAAACACAGGGGAAAAGCTTCATAACATTGCATTTGGCAAGGACTTCTTGGATATGACATTAAAAGCACAGGCAACAAAAGCAAAAGCAGGACTACATAAAACTTTACCAAAACTTCTGAACAGCAAAGGAAACAATCAACAAAATGAAACAGCAACCTATAAAGTGGGAGAAAATATTTTAAAACCATGTATCTGATAAAGGATTAATATCCAGAATATGTAAAGAATTCCTACAACCCAATAACAACAAAAAATACTAAACTGATTTTAAAATGGGCAAAGAATTTGAATAGAGATTTCTCCAAAGAAAACATGCAAATGACTAAGAAGCACAGGAAAAGATGCTCAACATCAGTAATCATCCAAAACATGCAAGCTGAAACCACAATGAGCTATCACCTCACCCCCAATAGGACAGCCACTATCAAACACACACACATACACAGACACACACACACAATAGTAAGTGTTGGTGAAGACATGGAGAAACTGGAATCCTTGTGCACTGCTGGTAAGAATATAAAAGAGTGCAACTGCTATGAAAAACAGTATGGTGTTTCTTCAAAAAACTAACAATAGAACTACAATATGATCTAGCAACCCTACCTAGGAGGTATATATCCAAAAGATTTAAAAACAAGATCTCAAAAAAGATATTGGCACATCCGTGTTCATTGCAGCATTATTCACAATTGCCAAGGGGAAGAAGCAACATAAATGTCCATCAAAAGATGAATAAAGAAACTATGATATGGCATATATATGAATATTATTCAGCTTTTAAAAAGAAGGAAATCCTGTCATGTGTTATACAACATAGATGAATACTGAGGACCTTATGGTAAGAGAAACAAGCCAGTCACAAAAAGACGAATACTGCATGATTCCACTCATGAGGTATCTAATGTGGTCAAAATGAAAGAAATAGAAAGTAGAATGGTGGCTGTCAGGGGATGACCTAACAGGGAGTAGGAGGTAGCGAGCTGTTGCTTAACATATGTAATAAGTGGGTCTGGGAATCTATTGCACAACAATGTACATGTGGTGGACAATATTGTACTATACACTTGGAAATTGTTGGGAAGGTGAATTTTATGTTCTTTGTGTGTGTGTGGTTTTTTTTAAAATATCTTTATGGGTTTCTTTGCCACAATAAAAAGGGAGGGAGGGACAGAGAGTACTTCTGTTATTGGCCAAGAATAATACAATTTGTTTCCTTAATTCCTATTGTAAAACCACAGGCATAAGAAATACAGTTGGTTGAGTTTGTTTATTTCATTTAAATGTTTTGTTTCCAGATTCTATATGGAGAAATATGCCCTGAAAATGTCTTTGTACTCTAACACAGATACATGCTGAACATTCCAATAATGTAAAACCTTACTCATTAAACTTGGCTTATAGGAATTTCTCAAAAATAGTAAACCTTGAGGCCACCCCAAGCCCTCACTGCTGACTTCCTGTCTACACAGGAAGTCCTCTGTCCACCCAGCCTCCAACCCTCTCCAGGGCTCTGGGCCCTAAGAACTATTCCAGTTACTGTAGAGGTTAACTTAGCAATTTATTGGTGAAGCATGCTGAGTTCCAAACAGTGAAATTACACATTTTGGAAAACAAACCTGTCCATAAATTGGGAATTGCCTGTAGCCAGTACCATTCTGTTAGTGATGTATTGTCTATGGCTGGTAATTCATGTACCCTCTCCTTTACTGCTGCCCTTACAGAAGTCCCAGGGAATAAACAGACCATTGCAGTTCTCCCCAGAGTCATCCACTCAGGGCTCATACCCCTGCTAAAGTAGCAGCAAAATTGAATTCCACAGCACAACTACTACAATCAACACCCAGCACAAGGACTCATGACATGGGTTTCTTCCTTGTCCTCCCCTTGTTCATCTCAATATTTATTGAGAGGCAGTGAAACTTTGGAATCAGACAACTAGCATTCTTCTCGGCCAGCTAAGAGCTGTGCGACCTTGTGCAAGTT
Organism: Ateles fusciceps; assembly: GCA_036589455.1. Taxonomy (NCBI): domain Eukaryota; kingdom Metazoa; phylum Chordata; class Mammalia; order Primates; family Atelidae; genus Ateles; species Ateles fusciceps. Next base: position 15,659,493 of record JAZHEH010003329.1, read on the forward strand.
ACATAAATTTTCTGAGTTTGAGTTTATCTCCAAAATGGAGGTAATAATATCTACTCTTGTGCTCTGGGAGGAAATGAGTCAATACATGTAAAGCACTTAGAACAAACTGATACAAATTAAGTGCTCACTAAATGTTAACTATTTTTCTTATTATTATGTGCCAGAACCTTCGTGCCAGGGCCTATGTCAGATACTAGGGAAACAGCAGTGAATGAGACCAACATGGTTACTGCCCATGGAACATTTAGATTTGCAGATCTGGCACCAGTTCTGATACTTTATGAATAAAGTGTCTCAGATTCCTACTCGTTAGAAAGGAAAAACAATCCTATTCAATGCCTGTTGTTGGTTTAACATAATCATCATTAACATATCATTTGAATGGTATTGAGCCAATTGCTTCACAAGCTTTACCTCATTTAATCCTCACATCAAAGTTCTGAGCTATACTATCATCCTCTTTTACAGCTCAGGAAACTGAGGAACAGGGAGATTAAGTATAATAAGATTCAATCCAGGTCTGACTCTGTTCTGGAGTCCTATCCCATGCCACCTTCAGAATAGTAAATGAAAGACTACATGAGAGCCCTTAAAGTGGAAAACTGCCAAGGCAAAGGCAACACACTCAGACAACATCACAGACGGGAAAAGACATGATCTGGAAAACCAACCCAAGCTAAAAAGAATAGACATCAGAAAGGCTATGAAATAAGGGAGGGAGAGAGGCCTGAACTGGGGCAATTTCTAAAGGTCTGACCAGAGCTGAAATCAGAACAAGTCTTTGGTTTCCCACACAGGAAACCAAGGCAATGTTGCAGCTATCAGGATAAGCAGTCCAGAAAACTGGCAGCCAGGAATCAGAGTGGCAGAACATCAAAGAAGACAGGAGGCTTTAAACTTCCAACTTACTGGCCAGAACTGTGGAACACATCCACTCTAAGCTAAAAAAGAGCCTAGAAAATAGAAGGTTGTTTTATAAAAAAAACAAAAAAACTAGGTATCAATAAAACTTGCTCACCCAATCCCTTCTCCACTACCCTCCCTACTTCTCAAAGAAAACTGGAGTAGCATGTAGGCAACCCACAGAACCTGAACAATATATATCCATCTTTCCTTATTCATTAAAATCAGCTCTAATTCTTTAATTGTTTGGAACTTTCCAAAAATAACCTGCTATACCAAGGGCAAAAGCCATCAAAAGTCAGCATTTGTGTGATTTTAAAATCAGAGAAATTCTGTAACAGATACACGACCCATAGCAGCCTTCTCAGATCATTAACCTAATCATTCCACAGGCATCAAATATTTAACACCCCAATAGTAAACTTCCCTAAAATAACACTAAATCTTTCTAGTAGCAGATTAAGATACACATGAGAAAAGTCTTTTTTTTTTTTTTGGAAAAAGAAAAAAAAAATTTTAATTAGAAACTGAGTTTACATATGATTAAATGTTTACTAAAAGCTCAGTTGTAACCCTCCAGGGAGCCAAGAGCTCTTCCCTTGAGAAAAGTCTTTTTGGAAATGGATGACTAGTATTAAATAGATCTAAAACTTCTATATGCACTTTTTTAAAAATGTCAGGACAATATTCAAAGTCAACTCAAGCCATGACTCCTAAAAATGTTAATTATTTGTTGTTACTTAATTTATTAAGTACTGTAAATGCTCATTGCAATGAGGTTTGTCCTCTAAAACCCTAGGTCTGACCGAACGGTTTTCCTCTGACATCTATTTCTTTGTGAGGTGCCCACTCTGGTTGCTTCCCCTGCAGCTTCTGTAATTAACTGTGGATCTCAAGTCTCTTGTTGTGATATCAACTGTGGCCATCTGGCCTAGAAGTGAAGAGAGAATCTGCCAACCAGGAATAAAGTGGAATAGTCTGGGTTGTCTCTTCTTGCACATCTTTAGCAATCTTTGTTTTCCTGTTTCTTCCTCCATGATAATGTGTGAGAAACACAATCCTAAAAATACTTGCATGGCCTTTGGATGGATGCTACTAAGGCTTGATCCTTTGATAATGTAAGATACTTCTTTGCTTATCATATAAATTCATTAGTTTCTTTCCCACCTGTGGTTGGCTTTTTCCACTCTAAACTATTAAACCTTCTCTTGGTAGCAGAACTTACCACCTTTAGCCAATCTAGGGTGAAATGAGCCTAGCAGTCAACTCAGACTGAATCTGTTCTCCACATGTTCAGGCTTTGTCAAGATGCCAGCTGGAAGTCCTCTGAAGTGCTCAACATCAGACCAAATTAGGGACTGGTGTGCTTCAGACAAAGGGAATGGAAAGGCAAACAACCCAATTTCTTTCACTAATATTGCTTGCTATTCACTCCACAGCATGATAGTGAATAGGCTGACCATGAAATATGTGGTCTCATCTTTGATGAATAGGAGAACTGCATGTAAGACAATGAAAAAGGCAATAATTAAGCCGCTTTCTCATTTAATCACTTTCTACCTTTCCTAGGGCAACTACCAAGCTTCCAACTTAAAATAAAGCTTAAATGAAGGCCTCATTCTCTTTTAGATAGGCTGTTTGATCATGGTAATAGGTAGGTTGGCAATCAATACCTCATGTTTGCCTGCTTTTAGACTTGATATGACAGTTATGACACTTACAATGTAAGGGAATTTCAAGCTTTTTCAAAAAATAGCTTTAACATTTGGTTTTATTAATAATATTGCTCAATTAATAATTAAATGTTAACTTAATATTTACTATCAAGACATTAAGCAAATGGCAATATTATGGACTAAGAATTGTACCTTAATATTAGGCATAGACGCGCAGAAACTTTTGGCTCAAGTAAATTATTCTCTTTGCTGTCAAAGACTGAATTTTTAGGCCTCCTTTATTCACCTGTAAAGTGTTACGACCATAATTCCATGGAAAAAGTTTTGTTGCTGCGGTTGCTATTTTAATCTTAAGCAACCATATTTTAGATGTCTCACTCTCAAATAAACTTAAATTTGCAGTTTTTGTTCTTAATATATCACTTGAAAGAATAATACAAATTATACATTTTTTACTTCAAAAATCTATTATCTGTATTAGTCCATTTTCACACTGCTCTAAAGATACTACCTGAAACTGGGTAATTTATAAGGAAAGGTTTAATTGACTCCCAGTTCCCCATGGCTGGGGAGGCCCCAGGAAACTTACAATCATAGTGGAAGGTGAAAGGGAAGCAAAACCTTCTTCACACGGTAGCAGGAAAAAGAGACGTGCACGCAGGGGAAATGCCAGATGCTTATAAACCACCAGATCTCACGAGAACTTACTCACTATCGTGAGATCATGGGGGAACCGCCCCATGAGATCCAATCACCTCCCACCTGGTCCCTCCCCCAACACGTGGGGATTATGGGGATAACAATTCAAGATGAGATTTAAGTGGGAACACAGCCAAACCATATCAATATCATTTAGATGGATTAAAATAGTTTCAACAATGTGATAAGCAGTTTACTAAACAGAGAACATTCCAACTAAGAACAAGACGACCTTTTTATACCTCAGTTTCTCAATCTGGTCATTGAGGTCTTGTTATAAAACTTCACTTTATGCATCAACATACAAGTAGTTTACTAAGTAGATATGGTAAATTTACCATATCTACTTAGTAAATGCAACACGTGTTCCTGCAAAACTTCATCTTTTGCAAAATTGCTATGAAAATAACAAGGCTTATGAGGGAAAAGGGATTATGGGCAGAGCACTCAAAACTTATGCAATTCTGTAAACAGAACATTAGCTAAAATAATAACAGTTCCAACAGGAATATTAGCACAATTCAATCTCCACTGGCATTTGCATTCAGCAGTCAGTCAGTCAATGCTTAAAGGCCTGGAAACCGAGGCTCATGCTTTCTCCTAAAGGATGTAGGTCTTTACATAGATTCTCCAACAGAGACCAGTTCCATCAAAATTTAAAATGTGACCTAGAGATGTAACCTATTGTACAGGCTTGTTCCTCTTCTTCCTCTCCCTTCTCTACTCACTTCCCCTCAACATACATGCATAATTTTTCTAAATGCAGGGAAAGATGCACTCTACCCTCCCAGCTTCCCTAGACAGCTGAATATTATTAAAAAATCCAGCCATTTTGGAAGCAACTAAACCAGCGACTACTTGCCCTAAAACAAGACATTTCTGCAAAAATTTGAACTGTATTTTAAGGTCTTCATATATTGATAAGGCTTTGTCTTTAGTTGTGAGCAGGGAGAATAGATTATACTAGGCATCTACTCTCCACCAGCAACAGACTCCAAAGCATGAGCTAGAGCTCGTAGAATAAAAAGCAGTTAGTTGATCTCCCATCATGCGATGTTCTGGGCTCTTACTTAAGATCACTAAGCCTTGACCCTGGCATAAATCCAAGCAGCACTCATTTAGTACACGTGCTTTTGGAGCCAAGACATCTGTATATTGTAATAACATACAAGTTACAAAAGAGTGTTTATATCTCACTTTAGTATAATGTGAACATTTAACTATTGCAAATCAGCTTTCTCTAATGACTAGTCCTTACTTAAAAGATTTATTATATTTCCAATTAAAGTCCTTAACAGTGCACAACAAATTTATATGAACTGATTAAGCTATTCATTATGGCAACTCCAGAAGTGCTTAATACAGTAGCTAGCCACATTGAAAAAAAGAACATTTAAAAGAATTGAGATGATGTAAAATAACTAATCATATTTGACTACTTCCAAATAACCATTTTCATTTTTATCTCCCCCAATAATAGAGTTACCGTTCTTCAAAACTGACAATAAAGAAACAGTTTCAGATATAGAATGATCCTCGAGCTATCAAGATGCAGACTGGTTTGGATTTGGGGAGCACTTCTCTAAGCACCCATCTAAGACAGCAACAGTGGTGGCCATCTCTATTCTGAGGTTCTAGTGAAATACAGATGTGCAAGGTCATATCCTGACTCAATATGCTGCACCACGGGTATCACCCTTCAAAAGGCAAAGCTGAAATTCTGGCTAGGTTTGCCTCAGGGGGGGAAAGAAAGAGGAGAGTAATTATCTTTCAGACCTGAGGAGGTAATGGGAAAGGTCATTTCAGAGGTCAGAGGACAAATTCAAACAGCTCATCAATTCAAACACCTTCACTGGTTTTTAAAACTACTCTACTTACGGTGAGCACAGTTTGAGCTCTCTGTTTTGGTAACTCATAAACTCCTGCTGATGACTTCTTTTCTCGGGCATTCACTTTATTGTCTTAAATTTGTCTCAAGTAGTCATTTTTTAAAGGTTATAATTCATGATCACACAGAAGGGGTCTGGTGTTATACGTAACCCATTTTGGCATGATTACATATCCATGCTTGCTAAGACTATAAGAGAATGCCAACATGAACTCCTTACAGGTAAAATAGAGAATCAAAAAGTTATTTTCAGTTCTTTTAAAATTATAAAAACTGTTTGTTTATGTGTAATTGGACTTCCAAAGTAAAGCAAAATGTCAAGCCTCTTTGTAGCAATTATTTCACACTGATCACACTTTTACACGCAGTTCTATCCAGTATTAATAAAAGCATGTAAAAATTGATACATTATCCTTGAGAGACAATTTTTAAAGCATGGAGTCTATAAGGAAGAAAAATATAGGGGTTTCCAGTTGGGAGTGAAGGGCATGAAAGACAGGATATCTGGATTTAAGAGAATCCCAGTGACAAATTTAGTCCTCCATCAGCTAAGTCTCAGAATATGAAGGAATGAACTTTTCCAGATTTCTCTTTATGAACCAGCAGACATAGTGACAAGCAAGTCTTCTTTTCCATTTCCATCTTTCTGTCAAACAAAAATCAAGTAATTCTCATGAACAGTTAGGATTGAAGGGTTTGGGTTTTAAGATATTTGGCTTAAAACAAGTTCCATTTTTACCAAAACCAATCTCCAATTCATATATTCTTGGTAATGGTGCCAGTTCTACTACAAAGTAGTCATAATTTTTCATAGAAATGAGTACATGATCTGCCCATTTATCCATATACAAGGTGTGATAGTACAATAATGAGACCGATTCCATAAGCCAGTCATAAAAACCAATTCCATTAACTTTTCATACATGACATATAAGAGGCCAAATATGCTTTATGTTTCCAATAGACTTCCTCAGTTTTCAAAGCTATTTCTAAGGAGTACTTTTTTATTTCTGCCTATATTTACACAGTGTGAAAACTGGACAAGGACCAATGCAGGTAATGGCTGCTTATAACTCTAACCAGACCTGGGTTAACTAAAGAAATCTGATAAACATCAAGCTAATGAGACCAAAAAAAAGGTGATCACATTATCCTTAACGCACACACCTTCTTTGAGGAACAATAATCCTTATACTTGGCACATTTATAGTGGACCTTCCCATCATCACTGTTGATTTGTGAGGTGCTAATTACCTTTTCTTTCTCAATCAGAAGAAAGTAATAATTTGTCAGATCAAAATGCACTTGCTTCCATTTTATTCAATTGTAAAACTTCAGCTTACTATTTTAAAAAACACTAACATTATTAACGTTCACTCCCTCCATTCCACTACAAACTTAATAAGTTGATGAAATGTTTCCAAAATACTTCAAATACATGCCACTGATACTTTCTTGAGAACATTTATTTTTAAAAGTTCATCTGTATGCCACATATACCACAGACACCACAAACCACACTGCTTATTCTCTATGTTTTATATTACAGCCTGAATTATGCAAACTATTGTTATCTAAATCTCTTTCCTGGTCTTTGGCAAACATTATATGATAATTAGTATCAAGGCCTTTTAGACCAAGAGTTCATGGATTCAACTGTCAAACTGAAAGTGGAAATTTCTTAGAAGCATATGCCAGCAGCCGGGCACAGTGGCTCACACCTGTAATCTCAGCACTTTGGGAGGCTGAGGCAAGTGGATCACCTGAGGTTAGGAGTTTGAAACGAGCGTGGCCAACATGGTGAAACCCCGTCTCTACTAAAAATATTAAACTTAGCCAGGCATGGTGGTGGGCACCTGTAGTCCCAGCTGCTCAGGAGGCTGAGGCAGCAGAATCACTTGAACCCAGGAGGTGAAGGCTGCAGTGAGCTGAGATTGTGCCATTGCACTCCAGCCTGGGTGACAGAGTGAGACTCTGTCTCAAAAAAAAAAAAAAAAAAAAAAAAGAAGAAGAAATATATGCCAGTATATGCCAGGGATGGTTGAAAACATTGCTATAATTGATAGGCAATACTTGAGATAACCTATAAAAGGAATTCCCACATCCTAAACTTTCTGAGCTCCACAAGAGTCCAAGTCCTCATAATGGATTCTTAGGAAAGAAATCAAATCAAAAAGGTAATGAGATAAAAGCCATGAAAGCATACATTAGTTGCAATTAAATGGGCTAATAACCATGCAATCATTAACTTCTTGATTTAATAGAGATATTATATAAATACAAATGTGAGTTTTCAAACTTCAGGCTTTATTAACCAGAATACTTAAGATCTCAAAAAGAACATTCTAAAGAAATACATAAAATTTTTATGTAGTAATAATCCAAACTATCATTAATGATTAATTAAATTTCCACAAGGTATTACTGTGCTTTTCATTTTATAAATAGGTGCATTAAAACAATAAACATAAAAATGAACATTAAATATTTTTTGTAAATCCATCTGGCATCTTGACTCAGTTTGTATCCTGCTCCCTCTGAGCCCCTGGACATACGGTTTCCAAGATTTGAAAGATCTTTCTCTCCACCCTATTTTTTTTTTTTTTTGGCCCATCTACAGCTCATCCTTTCCCCAAACCCAGCTCATACCCTCACAAAAAGGTGGTATTCCTGGATTGACACCACTCCAGCCCGTGTTGATGATTCTTTTACTCTGCTTTCTCCCACAATTAGATGTTCTACTTGTTATACAATAATCTATATCCACTTGATTATTGCTTTCATGCTTAGTAATTTTTTTCCATTTAAACATTTTTCTTATTTTATTATTTTTGTTGAAGCATTCAGAAAACGCACATATTTTAAGTTCTCAGTTCAATGAACTTTGACAAATATATCTACCTGTATAACTAATACCCCACTCAAAATATGAAATATATCCATCACCCTTGAAAATTCTCCTTTCTTTTTCTAATTAATGCCTCTCCCTCCCCAAAAGCAACCATTCTTCTAATGTCTATTGCTGTTGATTATGTCCATTTATTAAATTATAAATTGTATCACTGCTAAATGGTATACACCATGCACTAGGTCCTATGCTTCATATGAGCTTGGCCTACCTCATCCAATGGTATACTGATGGACTCTGAAATTTTTCCACGTCCAAAAATTCCCTATGTCTCTCTAACATCAATTAACACAATGTGTTGTAATTCAGTACGTTTTCAGGTTCTTGATAAACAACTTGTTTAGGAAGGAAATTCAAAATTTTGGCAGCTTCCCTTTCTTGACCTCAAACCTTTAGGCAAAGCCTCAATAAACCTGAGTAGAGCCCCCTCAAAACAAAAAACTGTGGCCCATGACCTTCCATGTGCTACACAGTAGCATCCCCACCAAGCACCATTCCATATTTAATAATTTTTATGTGTTAAGGAATGCCCCCAGCTGTAATGCATTTATGAATATTTAAAACTACCCTTTCTTTAGAAAACAAAAGCCAGTAAGAAAACAGGGATGACTGTTACTCCATGCTGAACTAAGAACATACTGACACCATGTACTGATGAGGGCAAATTATACCAAAAGAATGTTAGACATCACATCATTCAAAAAAAAATATTGATAACACCATATCTCAAATTTATATGGTACTTTATGATTTACAATGCACCTTCAAATAAATTAACCTACACAACTCTATGAGATAAGCTTTATTATTTCCAACCTTCAATGGATGAACCTATGGCTTAGAATTTTTATGAGTCTTTTACAAGATCAAAAGTTTTTATAAGAGTCTTTTCCATGATCCCATAGCTGGAAAACTGCCAACCCTAATGTCTAAGCCTTTTTGCATTATACTACAAGGAAACATTATCTTATTTCATATCAAATTTCTCCTTGTATACAGTGTACTGTTCTAGACAAGCATCTCATGCAAAACCCAAACACTAAGGTTGACTCACTTGCCTTGCCTATCTCACAATCAAGTCATATGCTTTTTTGCATTTTATTGCCAGTGGGTTAGAATTACTAAAGAAGACAGCCTACGTGTTTTTCATTTCTATATTTCAAAACTTAACACCATGTCCAGCAAAAATACTTGTTGAATAAGTTACAAAAGCTGTTCAAAATAGCTGTACAAAAGCTGTGGGGGGGTTTTTGTTTTGTTTTTGTGATGGAGTCTTGCTCTGTCGCCCAGGCTGGAGTGCAGTGGTACGATCTTGGCTCTCTGCAACCTCTGCCTTCCCGGTTCAAGCAATTCTCCTGCCTCAGCCTCTCGAGTAGCTGAGGTTACAGGCATGCGCCACCGTGCCTGGCTAATTTTTTTGTATTTTTAGTAGAGATGGGGTTTCAGCACATTGGCCAGGCTACTCTCAAATTCCTGATCTCCCACCTAGGTCTCCGAAAGTGCTGGGATTACAGGCGTGAGGCACTGCCCAAAAGCTGTTCTTAAAGATATGCTGAACATATACACATGTTATCTAAGAAGCCCTCACTTCTTGTGTAGTAGTAATCTTCAACATAAATCAATCTGTGTTTCCAGGTAAAGAATTTATGTGAAATTCAAAAGAATTTTTCTCCCCCAGAATTAAAAATGAGTCTGACAGATACCATTCTGATGCGTCTCTAAATATACATTAAAAATACTCTGGAGTTAACCTGATATAGCACTTGGTTCTATTCGATGATCACTCTCAGGTCACTGTTTGGAAAGAAGACTGGTGTAGGAGCAGAGAGGTCAGCTGCATGGCCTTTCACAAAGGGCAAGCCATGCTCTGACTCCAAAGAGGTTAAATGCCAAAGCAAGTTTCAGTTTATCTTAACTCAATTTACCTTAATAGAAATAACCTGAATTAGATGGTTTCTAATTATCCTTCTAGACAAGGCTTAAATGTTTAAGAAGGGCCTAAAGCAGAGACAAGCTTGTGATGGACAGATAGATTCCAAAAGACTGGTGCAACTGACACATAAAAGCTGCAGATGGTTTCTCTTTCTTTTACTTAAGCCCTGATATTTTAAATCGCATATTAAATTTCCTTACTCATGCACAAATCTTACCACCTAAGTACATGTTAAATAAACCATGTCACAATTACAAGTCAAGTTACACAGAAATTATCTCAGATGGCTAATGCTTTATAACTTAAGTGTTTTATATAGTATTCCATGCTTAAGTCAATTCAAGATAATTTGGAAAACATTTATCTGGCACCTATTAACAAAGAGAACACTTACTAACAGTTAGGGATATCAATGAAGAAGACGGTCCCCTTCCATTAAACAGCTTACAGCTTTGTTAAGAAAACAGATGTGTAGTTAAGTTATTGCAACACAGCATTATAAATACCATGATTAAGGGTGGATCTAAAAAGTTGATGGCAGAGAGAACAGCCTGACTTCAACGGGAGTTAGCAATGGAGGCCAGTTCTTAACATATAAATTCATTTTAAATAATTTCAACGAATTCAGAACCATTGGTTTGAACTTGAAAAATGAAATGTTTTTATTCATTATTTCTAGTACAAGAGTTTGAGATTACAAATAATGTAATTACAACTGTCAATTATATAATCCTTAGGAAACTTCCTGAGGAATGATCACTTGAAGTTAGAAGATAGATGATTCAAAGTTGGGACAGTGATCAAAGGGCTATTACACTAATCATTAGTAATAACTAATAACAAAGTAAAAATTTTAACCATTGAGCATCTTTCATCAAGTACAGTATAACACACTTATTTCATAATGCAAAAATATGATCTAAGTTCACCAAACTAGCAATAGCAATGGCATATGTTTTTGCTACAGGGCTCCCCCATCTCTAGGATTCAGGGAATAGTTAAGTAGCAGAAACATAGTAGGTAATGGCAAACCAACAATTCCTGCTTCAGTAGGGCAAACTGTGTTGGCTCCAGCTTCAGCACAGCAATCTACTTGGAAGTTAGGGGGCTGACTTGTCTTGAAGTTGCACTTGCATAGCACTTTACAAAAAAGACTATAAATATGTTAACTCTCTATCTCAAAGAATTGGGGAAGGCTGCTAAAAGGTCATGAGAAGACCAAAGCCACCTTCCCCAAGTAAACACTTGGTGATACCTCTGGCCCAAGGAATCCACTGATAACTCTTCAGAGTACTCTTGCTTCACTGTGAGGAGTGGCTAACAGTCAGTACTGATAATAATGAACACAAAAGTTTTCACACATCTGAAGCACAGGGGACCAAAACTCAGTGTCACAAGGGAACACAACAAATCCTCTTGGAACCAAGTGAATGGCCTTTGTGGAAAATATATCTCCATAAAATATGCACTGCTATTTTGTGAATATTATCTTTATCATTATAATTCCTGCAAATGGGGTGAACTAGTTCCAACACTGCAAACACAGGATGTTGCCAACCCACATACTATGCTTGGTATTTAACTCAATGTCTATTGATGCATCTATATTGCAAGGAGAAGACAAAAACATTTTTAAAGGCATTACGTTCTGAGTGCTGTATACTTAATGGATTTAGTTTCTTTCAATAGAGTCCTTGGTCTAGCCCTAACCTTGCACATATTTTACATACAAGGATAAGAAACTAACACACTTTTATTAAAGAATGTCTACAAAAGGGATATTTTACTCATTATTCAATTCAGTCTTTGAGGTAATGTCATTCCTCATTAACAGACAAGAAATTGTGCTTATAAAGTATCAAAGATTTAACAAATCCTTGATAGTAACAAAGGTCACATAGCCAGTAAATATTAACAAAGGTCATATAGCCAGTAAATTGTATACACAGAATTTTTGATGACTCCAAGTATTCTGGTAATCCCTATGCTTCCTTTTTACTTCCTTTTACCATCAATAAGATATCAACCAATGCAGAACCTAAAGAGAAGTGTTCAAGTAGAAAGACCACCAATCAAAAGACCTTCTTAACATGCAGTATTTATTATAAATCTTACAGTTATTTTATAATCCAATAAAATAGTTTTCCAGGCAAATTGGGCAGAGGAAAAGAAATCATTATTCATTTTATGTAGTCTTTATAAAGGAGGTAAAATTTCCTAATATTCCTTAAAATGCCTTGTGATAGAAGGGTAAAACGGAGTCAGAATACTTTAATTAAAGGATTTTCTCTGAACTTAGAACTTTCTGCATATTTCATGCAGTCAATGCTGTAATATTACATTAAATTCATATAATATCATGTCATGACCATCCCTGTACATTTTAGACTCCATTCTTTAAGGTCTAATAAGCAAATGAGCAGCAGTATGTTATTTCAAATGTAACTCGTTTTGATTAGATCACCTAGACTTTGTACTAATTTTGACATAATTACCAATATAAAATTAAGTTACTAAATGGTTCTATGAATGGATAAAAACATAGGTGAAACACAACTCAATCTCAGTTATTATTGATGAAGCAGCAGATAGCAGCTCTCATTTTTCCACAGCAGACTTAAAGAACTGTTATCTGTCTGAATGCTCAGACCCCTACACAATATTTCCATTCAAACATTTAGCTACAGGATCAGGCAATTTAAATCATCAAAAATTACACACTAAGAAAAGATGGCCCACTAATATGTCAGATAGCTTTTAGCATTAGAAGACTATCTACTAAGTTGCTTTGGTTGTTTAATAATCTAATGATGTTCTAACTTGTCTATTTTAATGAACATATTATTAAAAAGACAAGATACACATTAAATCAAAAATGACTTTACAGCAACATAAGCTAAAACAGAAAGTTTTTTTTTTTAGCAAACAGGAAATTAAAATTCAGTGTTTTTAGAAAGTTGTTTGGCAATATGCATCAAGAGTGTTTTAAAGGCCCTAATTTCGTCCAATAATTTCACTTCTAGAAATCTATCATATGGAAATAACCAGAGATATGGTCAAAGATTTATAAATGAAGATGTACATCATTATTGATTAAAAAATAAACTATGAAAAAATATTTGAAAATTGAGAATGGTTGAAAATGACACAATAATATAAATAATGTACTCATCAAAAATCAAGTTTTAAAAATGTTATTATATGGCAAAGTATGCATCAGGTAATGCTAAAAAATCAGTATTCAAAACTGCATATACAACATGAACTTTATTCTTTAAATAAAAAAAGACTGGAAAGTAAAATCAACATGTCAATAGTATGATGAAAATACAGATGAATTTATTTCCCTACTTATATATTTCCAATTTTTATACATTCAAATTTTTCAAATTTTACATAATAATTATTTGTAAAATAAAAAAATTTAAAAGGTTATATTTATATCAGCCTCATATTAGCCTATTATTTCATTCCAGTTGACATCAACAAAATAAAAAGATCTACTCTACAAAGAAGTCTCTCCTATGAATGTGTAACAAATGCAAAACAAGACTAGCTGATCCAGAGGGCTCTTGACATAATTGTATCTCTTAGACTGAATACTAATGCCCATAGCACTAATGGAATGAAACCAGAATGGCATGAATAATACATTACCTGCACTAATCAATGTTATAATGTTATAAGCTCATGGAAAAAAAATACTCAGAGTAAAAACAGAGGAAGAAATTTCAAATGCAAGTACAGTATAGAAATCTATCTAATATCTCTACTGGATCAGGGTATGGGAAAATTGTTGCAACTCTGCCAAAAGAAAGCAAAATCAGTAACAACTATTGCTTTCTCATTGCCAAATTGTGCTCTACCAGTGATGTATCAGAGGAAAGGTATTATACAGATGACTGTGATTGAAGGTAAATTATTGATTAATATACACATGTTTTCATGTAACTTTGTATACCCATTAACAAGACTTGTGATACTAGGAAATGTAAAATTTTAATTGCCTATCTCTACAATTAGTATAAAATTATATGCCATATGTTAAAACAAAGAACAGAAATAAAATATATAAAAGAGTTAATTATAGCCCACATTACCCATATTCCTAAATCAAGTGCCTTCTAGCATGTGGCACTGGAAGAAATGATTCACAGTTTTCAGCCTTTAGGTAAAGTGGCTAGGTGATTGATGGAACATGCCTCAAGGAATACATAAGCCCTCTCTTAGTCACATATATGTCAGTTCCTTTTCAACTGAGGGTCTGAATTATAGAATAGATCAGTGTCCCATGAGAGAATGAGCGAGAGAGGAAACTAGCAGGTAAAAGGATTCTTAACTCTAAAATCATGTAGGGGAAACTTTTAGGGTATAATGTTCCAAATATGATACAAATGAGGGAAAACATCTTAAAAAAAAGGAAAATCATGCTTATCATAAAAACTTGCCTAGAAATGTTCATAAATAACTCTTCTATAGGCCTCATAAAAATGATATAGTTTTGATTTCAAATCATCTTCCATTTCACGTAACAACATGTACAACTTTTCTTTTACGGGTGCATTTTTTTTCTGCCAAATTATTTCTTCTAAAACAACAAAGAAAAGAGACAAAGTTGTCTTAATGATTTAATACTGTAACCTAATGACCAAAAAGAACACCTTAAATTGGATGTTAGCTAGTATTCCTTAAATTGGATATTAGCTAGTTTTCTATGGAACCCTTTAGGTTTATCATAAAAGAAATAGAAGATGTACAAAATCACATTATAATGTAATTACACTGCAAAATAAAGATTTTTTAGAGTAATTAAAGAAAAAAAAATCCTGGCACAAATGTCTAACAAACGAGAATGAGTTTCTTTCCTCTATCAATCTCATGTGGATTTAAAATATGATAAAATCTGGGACAATATTTTTCTTGCTCACCAGTGGCCAACAAACAGTAGAAATTGAATAAATACTTAACAAATGAGTGTTTCAATCATAAGAAACAGGCCATGTCTACCTCTCCGTTGTTGGTTATTTGTACAGTTGGGATTTGCAATCTTCAGTGAATATGGAAAGAGTTGGCAATAGGTGTTTGGGAGGTAGAAGAGAAAGGTTAGACAATGGTACTGGCCTGGCATGGTGGCTCACGACTATAATCCCAGCACTTTGGGAGGCCGAGGTGAGTGGATTTCTTGAACTCAGGAGTTTGAGACTAGCCTGGACAGCATGGCAAAACCTTGTCTATGCAAAAAAAAAAAAAAAAATTAGGCGTGGTGTCATGTGCCTATAATACCAGCTACTTGAGAAGCTGAGGTGGAAGGATCACTTGAGCCTAGGAGGCAGAGGTTGTGTTGAGCCAAGATTGTGCCAGCCTGGACTACAGAGTAGGACCCTGTCTCAAAAAAAAAAACAAAAGGTACTGGTTACCTGAAAAGCAGTTCCTGTCTAATAAAGAGGTGGACTACAGAGTAGAACCCTGTCTCAAAAAAAAAAAAAAAGGTACTGGTTACCTGAAAAGTAGTTCCTGTCTAATAAAGAGGTGACTCCTGGCATTCTGGGTCTGGGTTGATGTAGATTTTTGACAGGGTGAAGGCAGTAGAATTCGGTGGAAATCTTTTTTGAACTTCCAGCCTTCTCTGCTAAACTTGGCTTTCCTATTCAGAGTCTGCTGTGATCTGAATGTTTGTGCCCCTCCCATCAACCCCAAATTCATATATTGAAACCTAATCACAGATGTGATGGTATTAGAAGGTGCAGCCTTCGGGAGGTGGTTAGGTCATGAGGGTGGTGCTAGCACTAATGGGATCAGTGCCTCCATAAGGAGGCCCTAGAGAGTTGCCTTGCCCCTTTTGCCATGTGGGGGACACAGCTAGAAGGTGCCATCTATGAAATAGAAATAGGGCTGTCATGAGACATTGAATTGTTAGCACTTTGATCTTGGAATTCCAAACCTCCCATACTGTGAGAAATAGATTTCTGTTGTTTGTAAGTCACAAATTTGTGTGATATTTTGTTTTTGATGTTTTACTATAGCAGCCCAAATGGACTAAGACAGAATCAGAACCATACGTTTAATGGAAATTGCTCCTGATGTGTGGTGGACATAATACACCATGAATGTTCATACTTTGTACTGCTTTGTAACTGGGCATCTTTTTATAATATATGCTTTCGAGGGAATGAACATTGAAATAGGAGAAAGAGCAAATCAAGCACCACTTGATAATTACCATGTCAATTGAAAAGTCCCTTACATTTGTCCTTGTAATGAGCACCAAAGAAAGAGTATTTTCTGTTGACTGATAAATCCAAAATGCCTAAATAGTACTTGACAGAGCAGACTCTCAACATCTTTTGAGTAAGTGAGTGAATACATGAATTTCAGTTAACAGATTGTAAGGAGACCATATTGACTATCTTTTTCACTACTGCTTTTTAACTGCTACACATCTGTGTTAGTCTGATTATTGGTAACAGAACTAACCTCACATGGCCACCAGCGTGAGCATGTAGTCCAGGTTAGACCCATCCTAGTAGCACTCTCCCTGGTACCAGTAAGACCCATATATCAATTTTTTCAAATTGACCTGATGTTGTAAAGAAAAGACCCCTTCCTCAAGGGCCACAAGCTAATGCAGGCTTAGAGCTTCCTAAAGACAAATCTCCCTTCCCACAGAGAAGGTATCCCAGAAAAAAATGAAATTCAAATAGTTTACAACATTAGAAGTTTTTTAATTTCATTATTTGGCAAGTAAAGTTACTCTCCTAAACAGCTACTATAAAAGTACTATGACAAAGCTAAATCAAAATTGAAATTACAGAGTATTTATAAAAACATAAAATTAATAAGATAGGCATTCATTGGTCAACCATCTACCTTTTAGGTACTGTGCTATGAATGCCACAGGAAAAAAAAATATTTTTTTCAATCCTGAAAGATAAGTATTAATAATCTCATTTTACAATAGCAGAAACTGAGGTTCAAGATTATAGAATCCGTGGCAGGATCCTAGTAAAGATCTAGCTGTCTCCAAAGCTAGTGCTATTTTCACCAAGCCATACTGTAACTCACTATACTTAACTGTCGGCAAAGCTATATTCAAAGACAAATTCATAGCCTTAAATGCTTTCAGTGTCCTAAAAGAATAAAAATAAATGATAATTAAAGTAAAAAGTTTTAAAAAGGAACAAAGCAAATCATGGTAGGCAGGAAAAAGGAGATTAAGAGATTCAGAGTACAAAGAATTACAGTAACTTTGATAAGTTTCAAGGCAAAAGCTACTCAAAAAAGGGGAGAGAGTGGCAACACAAAATTACAAAATAAAGGGAGATATAGCAACAAATAGAGGTGGCATTTTTTAAAAAAAGAAAGAAAACTACACATATGCCAATGTGTTCCAAAGTGTGATTGCAGTGTTCCACAGAAAGTTAATACATGCTCCACTAAAAAAGCGCTCAGTGTCTAAGTTTGGGAAATGCTGGGCTAAACAAAGTAAGTAAGTTATTGCTAGCGTTCTAGGACTTCATCTAGTCTTCAACATGCTTAGATGTATATTGTTAATCTTCAAAAGATGTATCATTTGACCACAGAATCATTTCACAGAATATACTCTTCAAAAATATTTCAATATGGAAAAATGCACAGAATGTATTTACAAAACCAGCCTAACACCAATGTCAAAAAATTTCTAACAAGTAGCACAACAACAAAAATTAAATGAATACCACCACAACAGCCTGTAGAGGCTAATTAAATAATTATGTATAAACCACAAGAGAACTATTATCATAGACTTCTATATTAATTATTATTCTCTCTTCATTAGAACTGTCACTGAAAAGGATGTCAAGGAAAGCAAAGTTTAAGAATCTTATCCTTTGTCAGTTGACATTAGGAGGACAAGATAATGTTGCAATTTTCCATCCTCGGCTGGGTTTCATTTAGATGAGGAATGCGTACCATATAAAGCCAAGTCAATCATGTTCTTCAGTTTGAGGGGGGTGGAAGAAGAGAGAAAAGATTAATTCTCTCCTGTTTTGCTTTAAAAATGTCATAAATATTCCCTTTACTTTAGACTGCACTACGTTCTGGAAACTCATAAAACACTGAGGTGTGAGAAAAGGATGTGCAGTAATCCATTTTATCTATATTGGAACTGTCAATAAGGGTGGGTCTACCTTGGCAATAAAACACTTTTTAAAGCACAATAAAATATTTAAAACTATTTGAATTCAGCATATTGACTCAATGGGAAATAATATCCTAGAACCACACCTGTCAAAAATCAATTGCACAAATGTGACTAAAATCTATCCTACCATTTACTTAGGTATTTCATTTGCACAGTAGAGTGAACACACACCCTGCTTTTCTATGGCAGTCTGGACTATACCTGTTGTCCTGGTGCAATTATTAATGTTGTTCCCCTTTCCTCTCGAAAATGTCTAGTTTGGATTATAACTACATGCTCACCCTCAGTTCAAGCCAAATAATGCCATAAAACTTTAGTTTGGCAGAGGGTGGAGGGGAAAAGAGAAAACTAGGTATTGAAGTCATGCGTACATATGAGTATTTAAATCATAGCTCTACTAATTACCTGACCTGGGGGTGATCACTTCCTCTCTGGTTATCAGTTTCCTCATGCATAAAATAAGGGTAATAATAGTAACTAGTTAGGGTCATTATGAGAATTAAATAAGAAAATATCCTATGCTTAGCTACACAGTAGCTGGTGTTTAATAAGCACTTCATAAATGATAGTAATGAATATTATAAGAACCACCTCATAGAATGTCAAATTTCTTCACATCTAAATTTCAAAAAAAAAAAAATACCAAAATCCTGAATGATATGAATGATTATATCAGAAAACCCATGTAATTTGCCTAGCAGAGTAAATTGCCTAGTCCTTCTTTTCATAAATGTACAACAGCTATAAAACTAATAATCCAGCACCATTTGGTGTTTCATTATGTAAACAGAAATTCTACACCTGGAAAAATCGAGCACAGAAAACAATAGTACCAAAACATAACTGAAGTATAGTAAATAAAACCTAAAAGGAAAGCTATAGGAACTGAGATTAGTTGGCTCAAAGCAGCAACATTGCCAGGAGAGTCAATAGTCTAGACTGTTTAGAAGACGCTTAACTTTGGAGTCTTGTGTTTTCTCCATTCTTCACAGCTTTGCTCCAGCCACTCTATTCTTCTCTCTTACCCTACTCTACCCAACCCTTCCGAAATTGTGAAAAGTCTAAGATTTTACTCTAATTGCAAGTTAACAAGTTAATCTGCCATGGTTTCAGAGATGCTTACAAAAGCTTCCTTCAAGACTGCGAGGTCAGAGGCAAAAGATTTTACTACTTAAAGCAACAATGGTAGCCAGAATGTCACCATTTGTGCTAGTTCCCTGAGCCCAAATTCCACAGGTAATGTGAAAAGGGCCAAGAAGGTGACATCTGCACATGTGGAGGGGTTGTGTTACAGGAGAAAAACCCTAAGCTTAGAGAACCCGAATATTTTATAATGGTCAGTAAGCATGCCTAAACTTTGTCCTGGAAGGATCTATTGTCTTTGTTGTACTAAACAACCTACCCTCTGCTCTGCAGGGAGATACTATCTCTATTGTCCAAGGTTATTCTCTATAAAACATCCTTCTTGAAAATATAATACAGAACAAAGGCAGTCAGTGTCTCTGCTTGCAAGATGTACAGAAACAAGAGACATCCAGCAGAATTGTCTCCCAACACCAACTAGGCACTCATGGAATGTTCTCCCATTCTCCCTCCCTGACCATTCCTCTCAAAGTGTTCTGTACTTAAATTAAGAAAATAGTAAACATCGTTTTTAAAAAACGCCATTTTATTTGAAGCAGAACTTCTCAGATCCTTTAATAGCCCAATGTGGCTTAGTGAATCCCCAACAGAAGGATACAGAATGCAGTGCTTCAAAACCCATTTTTTACAGAACATCTAATAATATCTCCCAGAAGAATATTCCTTGGATCACAGTTTGGGAAATCTGTGGAGAATTTATAGCATATGCCCAACACTATCATTCTCTCTTGTACAAGATTAGCTAATATTTTCCCATTTATTTCCTAAAATTTCAAATCCAGAGGGAAGTGTTTACATAAAGAAATGCTCTTTAAAAGTATTAAGTTATTGAGGGCAAAAAATTACAGAGTCCCTCTGTGCAAGAGAACCCTTTAAATAATTGAGATAATGTAGGTAAAGTGCTTAGCAATAGCTGGCACTGAGTAAGTGCTCAAAAAATAGCAGCTATTATAAGTATTTGCCATTTTTATCATGGTGCATTTACAGAACCCTCTTTGTTGTAATACACTGAATTCCTATTATAAGTAAGCTGGTGTGGCTGTAGTAACATCGGGTCATGACTAGTGATTTTTCCTTCTCTAATTCTACTCCCGTACATTTTCCTACATGCAATGTTTCCATTCTCTTCATGCCAATATTTCACTCCACAAACTGGACCTCATAAACTTCTTGGTTTATTTGAGTCTGAATTTGATAAATGTTACCTAAAGTCAGCCTTCCTTTTTGTTTTCTTTTAATGTAAAAAATTCGGTTCACATTTGTTTAGAACTAACTCTAAGCTTCTGTTTGTGCTTACTTTAGTTTGTTCTCCCTTAACATGATTGCCACTGTAAGGTCAAGCTGGATCTCATAAGTGAGCAGCA
The DNA here is from genome assembly GCA_036589455.1 of Ateles fusciceps. Taxonomy (NCBI): domain Eukaryota; kingdom Metazoa; phylum Chordata; class Mammalia; order Primates; family Atelidae; genus Ateles; species Ateles fusciceps. The sequence goes on from JAZHEH010003329.1 coordinate 15,680,189, forward strand.
AAAGACACTGGCTTAGGTGTCTGAAGCTCAACACTAAAATAAAATACAGTGAGGCCCACTTGGTATTTCAAAAGTAAGACAATATCAACTCTGCTTAACTAGGTCCCAAAAGACGTCTCTTAATTCCTCATTCTTCCAACTCCTCTCATAACAGTGCCTTTAGTTTCTGAGCCTTTTGAGGAGAAAAGATCAGACAGGCAAGCTGCTGTCCACCCATCACTTGACTAGACTGTCTCTCAAAAGTGTGCCTATGAGATCACATGGACACAGGGAGGGAAACAACACACACTGGGGCCTCTCAGGGGGTGGGGTTGGGAGGAGGGAGAGCATTAGAAAAAGTAGTTAATGCATACTGGGCTTAATACCAAGGTGATGGGTTGATAGGGGCAGCAAACCACCATGGCACACGTTTACCTATGTAACAAACCTGCACATCCTGCCTGGATGCACCCTGGAACTTAAAATAAAAATAAAATTTTTTTAAAGTATGCCTGTTGGTATTGTCATCATACTTTAAAATAAGTAATGATAAAAATTAATTAATAGTAATTAATAATTGAGCTCCACTGAATAAAGTGGAGTCTAGGCAGAAAGATGAACAGTGGGATCTATAACCAGTCTGTAAGTTTAGACGTGGGGGTTGGGAAGGGAGAAGAACTTCTCCTTTTACAGTAGAATGGTAGATAACAAAATGGCACAGGAATCAGAATAATCCAATACTCTTCTGTGTGTTTACTGTAGATTAGAATGCCCTTAGATAAGTGATTTTCCTCCTCACTGCTCAGTTTCTTGTCTGTAAAATAGAATGTGATCACTTCCCCTTTATTTCATAGTTTAGGGGAAGAAGAGGTTAATAAACATTTTTAAAGTATTAAATTATATCCAACAAATCATAAACTTTTTAAATTTTTTACCATAACATGATGGTGAGTATTGCACATCCATTACTCTGAGTGAGCAAATCTCTTAAGTCAAGCTATAAAAGGAACTTCAATTACTCTGACATTCTAGATCTTTCTTAAATAGCAGCTAAACAAGAAAGTACATTTCCATTTCCAAAATTAAAAAAGAAAATCTTATAATTATATGGCTATCAGTATAAAGTAGAAACCCCCAAGTAAGAAATTTCATTACACTATGGTCTGCATATTAAAATTTTCTACAAAATTCTGTTAAACCCTCTGCTTAAAGTCTTATTACATGTGCTATTTGTAGATATTTTTAAATACCTGTTTCTAATAACAGGAACTTTTTTAAAGTTAGTTTTGAGATATTTTCTTACTAGTGTCGTTCTCACACATTACAAGAGAGAAGGCTGCCAGGCATTTTCCTGGACCCTGCCTCGGAATCACCAGGGAACTTTTTAAAAAAAAAAACATCCCTTCTCCCTTGAAATTCAGTGAATCTAAGGGTAGAGCTCAGGAATCTGTATTTTTTAATGCTCCCCTCCAGACTGAACCCAAAGCAAATTTCAGAACTACTAAAGTATCAAGTGTATACATTTCAAGCAGCATCTAACCGGCAGCAGAAAACTGTTCTTGGGAAAACGAATAGTTCTTTTTATAAGAAGAGAAAGTAATCTCTCTATTCTTTGGAAATGATAAGCCAAGTTTTCCTACATTCTTCCATAATCACCTTGCTGGAACTACTTGTTCTTCAAGCACAAAACCAAAAAGATATAATTTTTTAAATGTACAATACGCGTGGTATATGTATGTGTTTTTCTAGCTACAAGGTGATGAGAAAAGCAAAGTTCATCATTAGTTAATGTCAAGTTTGTTGTTGGTGGCCAGAGCAAAAAATGCCACTGAATAGCTGAAAATTCAAAAAAAATGTCCTTTAAACAAAGTCAAGAAATTAATTCAAAGTTTAGTAAAATTTACTGAACTTTCTTTTCATTTTATTTGCTTTAGTTCAAAAGGAATCAAATTGGTCCTTTCACCTTCCCACCTGGGAAAAAGCTTCACTAGTCAGACTTGTAATTTTAACCAAATCATGGCTACCCCCTAGTGGCTGCTTACCCCAATTACAAGGTTTTTAGAGAGGTTTAAATTAACATAAAAGGAAGACTTCAAGTTTTATCTTTGAAGTGGGAACAGAAACTAAACTTGGTCTCAAAATGTCCTGGTATGCTTATATTTGTAAAGTAATGATCCAAGGCCTTTAATTTATTTCCTGGGGCATCTATAATTTCTGAAGTTTACTGACTTTGAATTGTGTTGCTAAACCAATGGAAGATTTTTAAATATTTTTATTTTTGCCATTTATATATTCTTCACACATCATATAAAAGGTCCTCTTAATCCTAGACCCTGCTATCAGAAGCACAGTGTGCACACCCATGGGACCTGATTCAAAAACCTTTTTCTCATCCCCTTATAGCTAGAAACACACACACACACACATACACACACACACACCCCAAGTACACATTTTATTTTAAAATTCTATCTTTTTGATTTTGTGCTTGAAGAACCAGTGGTTACAGCAAGGTGATACATGTCTCCCCTGCTGCATTCCCACAGGCTCAAGCCTCTTCCTGACCCCAGTAGCAGAGGCAGATGTTCTCTGCTACAGAATCGGGTTCACACTTGTGCTTCTGTGGTCAATCTTATCACACAGCCAGGCCTGTTAATGTCTCAGCCCCTCAGCAGGTAGCTTCTGTAACAACTTTAACATGGCTACAGCTTCCAATTTGGCTGACTTTCTAGCTCCTTAATCAGCAAAGTGTTCCAATCCCCGGCACTCATGATCACTGTCCTGGCCTGATTGGAAAGTGGCACTCACTTCTGATAGAAGGGTCATTGACCTGGTCACTCCAAGTTCTCTCCCCAGTCAGTATTCCTTCAGGGACATTCATGTGCCAGATATAATTCAAACAGATGTGCTCATATGTAAACTGGGGCCAGGCACAGATGGCTCATGCCTGTAATCCCAGCACTTTAGGAGGCAAAAGCGAGAGGATTGCTTCAGCTCATGAGTTTGAGACCAGCCTGGGCAACACAGCAAGACCCTGTCTCTGTTTTTTAAAAATAAAAATAAAAAATAAACTGAATATTCAAATTTATTAATTATACTCTTCTAAAAAAAAGTCCGATAGCTCTATTTCTCTGGTAATTAGCTCTTTTCTCATTGTTAAAGCCAAATATGATCTTTTATGCTTCTTTTCTTAAATTATCATATTATAAACCTAAGGTATTATTATTATAAAGTAGGAATTTAAAACAGGACAATCAAAAGTAATTGAATTGTGGTATCTAGAAGGCAGGAAAAGTTGGGCAATTATTTTCCTACTTAGCCAATATTCTTACAAACACCAACACATTTAAAGTATCATCACTATGTAATCACAAACTAGTAAAAAATATCACTCTCTCTCTAAAAATGGGCTAGAAGTTAGAAAGAGAAGCTTCTTAAAGTAAATCACCAACAGTAAGAAAAATCAACTAATTCTGCAACAGTAAATATTTATTCCTTGTGGTACACATCAAATATACAGTGGTTTGCATCAGAATAATATTTATTCACAAAGTAAAATGAATTACTTACATGTTACTGTGAAGCAATATGTCGCACATTTTTTAAAAGACAGAAGCATACCATACAAACATAACTGAAACTAGCAACTAGAGGTAACTATATTTATGAAAAGCTATAGTAGCTATAACCATACATATAATTTATATTTATAAGAAAAAGCACTTTCCAAACAGTGTACCTTATGACCCAATTTAAAACTATTTCTATCTCTTATTTATATTTATACATAATCTAACACATTCATAAATCTGGAAGGCTATATACTAACTTTAAACTATTATTTCTTTCTGGGTGGTAGGATTAGGGTAATGTTTCTTTTTATTTCCTTTCCTTATCTGTATTTTCTGACAAAGAATTCTGATATTTAGTACTTGTGTACTTTTTAAAAGTTATATCGAAAAGAAAAGAAAGTAAAAATACACCATGCTAATTAGCAAGTGTTATCTGGAGGTACCACCTTGTCCTTTCTTTAAGAAACATTAGTGTTACTTAGTAAATTAGAGAATGCTTTTCTTGTTTGAGGCTTTCTCAGAGGATAGGGAGCACATAGAACACTGTTCCAAGATCTCTACTGTTTGTTTCCATCATTTTTTAAATCTGAAATTCCTCTATATCTCCATATTCCTGACTAAGAAAAGACAAAAGTATGTTTTGCAATAACTAGCTTTTGCTGCACTCTGCTGGAACATTCCCTGATGTTCTGTACAAAATTATCAATAAAATATGCTAGGTCTTTGCTACATCTGGTTAAAATGTCCTCATGGAGGTTTATACATTTCTATGAATAATTAAGAATATTTTCAACTAATAAAATGGATATAGTTTACAAACATACGCACCAAGTATCATCATGCTCACATATTAATAAATGGCTATACATGCAATAGTTGATTGTGATGAACTGGCAATTACGATGTACTAGAGGAAGTATTTTTAAATGGTACATGTTTTGCACTCCCTCAGGACTAGATCTTTTCCTATCTTTTCTAAACAAATTCAAAGTTCTATCTTCAATCATGTAAAAGTCGCCGTAAATTCCTTGGATATACCTACTTGGACTCATAGTTTGTAGAATAATTTGTTTACAGTAAAAAAATAAAATCAAATTAAAGCAGGCCATTCTACAGTTTAAATAGCCAAATGACTTACACCTGCTTTATCTACTGATCAAGCCTTTCATTTTTACTCCTCTACTGCCTCCTCCAAAACACACCTGCAGTCAACATTCAGCATGAAGTTCTTTTGCTGAAAAGCAAATCAATTTGTGTTGGCCCGTGATTCCATAAAACAGTGTCTAGAGAGGCCTCAATAATACAGATGCAATGGAAAAGAAATAGTGGCCGGCTTGTTTCAACGATCTTCCAAGAGTAATGAAGAAAAACTTTCACCTTAGCAATGTCTTGGGAGTTGCAAACACAGATGTTGGCAAGAATCCCAGCATACACAAAATACTTCTCAGTTTTTACTAATACCTGCTAAAATTATGTTTTGGCCTCTCTGCCTGGAAAGAAAAGTCTTGAATGACCCCTTCTTTTGACTTTATAATCTATATAAATCTCTCAAAGAGGATTCACAGGAAAAGTTTCCATGGAACATTTCTTTTCCAAAAAAAAAAAAAAAAAAGGCAGCGGGTTCCTCAGCATCATCTCTGACTGTGGATTTCTCGGCTGCGCTATCAAACAAGAGTGAGGAAATGCAGGAGACCTGAGGCCACAGAACAAAAGCACCTGCCGAAAGGCTTCAGCGTGGATTCCTGCCCAAACCTCGTAACAGTATCATCATCGTAAGCCAGGTGCATGCTAGTTTCCCCCTGTGTCTGGTGCTGGTCAGGCAGCAAACCCAGACCTCACCACCAAAATAGCCAGGGTCTTGTTTTGCATAAATGACCTGCTACAAGACAACAGTGTATTGTCTAGAAGACACTGACCTAGCAAAGGGAAGGGAGCCAATACTGTTAAGACATTTGGAAAGGGCAGAACCTAAGCTCGGTCTCCAAATCCATTATCTCATGAAATCACCCAACGGAATATTAGCCCCATTTTACAGAAGATAAAACTGAGGTTCAGAGCACTTCAATCATCTGCCAGAGGTTACAAAGGTAGTCAGGGTTGAAAAATAGATTTTCTGACCCCAAAATCTCTTTCAAAACCAACAAACCATCTCAGAAACCCCAGTTCTTGTCCCATCTCAGTTATTAATAGTGCAGAACCTTGAGCAGGTCATTGAATACTTGAGACTTCTTTTCATTCTCCTGTGAAATGAGGTAACTAAACCTAATTTCCAAGACTTCTTCAAATTCAAAACTCCATTATTCTCAGAATCTGTTCATATCTTTCTTTCACCACCTGCCCCTCAACCAACATTTTTTGGGTTTTTATTTTTGTCGTTTTTGTTGTTGTTCCTTTTATTTATTTATTTATTTTTTTGCTGTGACATAAAGATGTTAACTCTCTAGGCTAAAAATCTTAAAGGTAATTTTAAGGGCTTCATATGCCAGACACTCTCACTGCTGAGAATAAAGTTTGCAATTGTTAGTAATCTCTCTGAACCTGATTTTAATGAAGTATACAGATCATCAAATAAAAATAGGCCAAACAAAGCACCAAATGCTCTTAAAATATTTAGCTTAGTTTCAGGAAATTTCATTTCCTATTTATTATTTATTCACTACAAGTTTGAAAAATACCAAAAAAAAAGTTACCTAACATGTTTGGAATCAAGAAATAAGATTCCACACCACTATTAGGCTCTGGTTCCACAACATTTTATTATCATAAGACAATCTCTAAGCATATGGTGACAATGAACTTAATTAGAAAACTATTACATTTAAAAAGCAAATGTTTTAATACTTTGGAAACAAGCTCCCCATATCCATCAACAGCTTAATCAATCATTTGGCCTCAACCAAAGAATGGTTATTTCAAAAAGAAGGAAAGCAATATTTTTTAAAACCATTTTCATCAAAAAAGGTACATTTTATTTCATTATTGATGTTCAATTTTAATTAAAACTTCAAGTCCATATATTGCTTAATTGACAGATATTTTCATTAACTAGCAAATAGTTAACCCATTGTCAGAATCCTGAAATAATGTGTGTGATGAAGAATAATTAAGGTAGCAAGGGCAAAAGGTTACTCAAGACTTTACTATAGTTCGAGTTTAAATTATAGGTTTTAAACAACATGTAAGGACCAATTCACATGAAAAAAAAGAGCAATTTTAATGGAATGCAGAACAAATTAACTTTTTAACATTTAATACTACCCAATTGCATAATGGGATTTTGCTAAGTGCTACAGGGAGCAGAAAATAAAAGTAACACTGAAAGGTATGCTTGTTAACTACTTCAAGCTAAAGGTATTATTGATCTACTAAATGCTGTAGTAAATGGACACATTGTGACATGAAAGACTGGGTTCTGCCATCTGATTGGCATGTTTTGTGTGTTGTTTCTTTTTTTAAAAAGGAAATGGATCAAAAAACTTTTAAGGAGTTTTGTTAACATATTCCCATGATGTCTTCTCAACACTTTGCTAGACTGGAAAAGGCTTCTCCTGCAGTTACCTTCTTCCCTATTAAGTCAACCAGAAAGGTGGCTACAAGATGCTTTCAAACCCAGCCCTCTCCGTGGGGGGTGGAGCCACCACAGCATTCCTGTCTCCAACAACCTAGGGAGCCTGCAATTCAATCTGAGCCTCTAGCTTGTAAAGCAATAACCACAGGGCATGGGGCAGCCTTTGTTTTCATCCAATTAATTGAGCGAAAACGGTTTCCACTGTGAAAAGACCCTTCATGACCTAGCCCCAAAGGTTGGCAAAAAAGAAATAGAACACAAGTCTGAGCTTCAGAATTCCACTGCAAGAAGTCAGCCTGCCAAATACTGGCCACACACTCAGTCTCCCAAGGGAGAGGGCTTTCACATGGTCAGTTTTTGCTCCTAGTCATTGGGGGTTAAAATACATCATCAATCTTCCTCTGACCAAAAGAAGCCCTTCCACAGAAACGGCACACTGCAAATCTCAAAGGCACTATCACAACCACAACCAGCAACAGACGAATACATGGATCTGTCCATTAACACACATTTGTAATCAAAAATTTATCTGATGATCAACCTTTTCATTTTTACTTCTTTACAGAAGATAAAACTGTCCATTAACACACATTTGTAATCAAAAATTTACAAAGCCAGAGGAACCAATGCAATGCTACTTTCGAGAGCACTGAGAGCTCATTTTAAATTTCCTCGAAAGATGCCAAGGGCTGTAGTAATTCATCCTATAAACTTAGAGACACCTATGCTATGCTAGGCATTCTGTATGCAAGGCATTGTGCTTGGTAGAGTGAACAAGATGGATATGGCCCCTATAATCAAAGAACCTAGGACCTAGTGGCTGCACACTGCACCAGAATATAGTCTCAATCACCCAGGCTTAACCCTTGGCAAAAATAAAAGTGCCCAAACTCAGAAAGTGGATGTAGCAAGTTATTAGAAACCTTTATTGTTTCTATCTCTCCTCATTACCTGATCTATTTTCTGTTTCTTAATCTTTTGGTGAAGTTCCCAATGAACTTGGCTGAATAAAAGACTGGCCATTTGAAAGAGAAAATGGTACTAAGACTTATGTTAACCAAAAGTTGACAGTAAAAAGTCACTCTGATTAGCTAGAAAATCTCCTTTCTTATAGTCAGGCATATACTAAAACATTGTGAATTCCCACGATCTTAACAGACTCTGCTAAACAGTTATGGCAGCCTTTGTCTTGGAGCCTGGATAAACCTAAGAATCTCTCTCAACTCAGCATTTTTGGCAGTCATTACAAATTGTTCAAAATCATCATAATAGATGAAAATTATTTGCTAATGTAATCTTAGATTGCATTGAATGACAGAGTTTTTATGCCCAGTAGAAGGTTGGACTACATGACTAAGGTCAGTTGCAATGCCCCAAATCTAGGAATATGAAATTCTAAAAAGAGGAAGTATCCAACTTAAACGAACTATAACATTCCAAAAGTGTGTTTATTGTGGAGGATTCAAGCCCATAGAAGGAATTTCCCCCAGTGAGACAATGCTGTAAACTGTGTTTATTTCAAAAACTCACCCCAAAGATTCTTTAGCCCATAATGCACTAAAATAGAACTGAATCTGAAAACAGTCATACTGATGTATGTTAGTAAATGAAGACAGTATCAGGGACTACTTAAAGAATCACCCGCACATTTTCTATGCTGCATCAACTCATAAAATTAGTAATATTCCAGTAGTGTAGATTAGGCCTTAAAATGCTCCTGTTCTTTGACTTTGTAATTACCATTGTAGAAACCTATCTTAAGAAAAGAATCTTTATTAAAAAAAAAAATAGTCAAAAGAAAAAATTAAACTCAGCCTAAGTCTTAATAAAGAAATCATTAATTAAATTATCATTCATGGTCCCAGTGGATTCTCCACCTAGATAAAATTGATAGTTAAAACAGCTGACAGTAGGAATGAGACTGCCAGGATTTTTAGATACCAAGAGTTGTAGGAATGCCTGGTTCTCCACACCTTTACTATTGAAACTATATTTTATCTGAGTCAGTACTTGATTGAAGGCTATCAGAACTGCCATTTAACTCATTACTCAATATTAACTATGAGGACCAGAAAAATTTACTTATAGTAAAAAATGACTTGACTCTTTTTCTAGGTCCTGAGTATCCAATTATTCCATAACATTCCCTACTAAACTATATCAAACATTGTAGTCAACAACTTTCAAAATTTTATGTAAAATCATTTTTATTTTAAGAATAAAAGCCTAACTCAAGGAAGGATGCTATCAAGCTAGAAACTAAAATTTGAAAAGATGAAGTATTTTATAAAGTCATTTCTAGTCCTATGATTCAGGCTCATGAAAAAATATGCTTTAAAAAGAATTATATACCTGACTGGGATATAGCAAGTAATTTACCTCAAGTGATATAAAGCGTAAACTTTCAAATGTTTGCAACTTAACACCAGAAAGATGATGGGACCTATTCTTGTTCCAAGATGATAATTGCTTTTTAAGCATAAAAGGATCTTAAAAATTCCATTTTGACAAAACTGGGAGTCCCAAAACAACTTGATAGTTAAAACACAGTCAAAGCAAAGGAGCACCTGCAATGACTGCTGAACTCCAGGAGCAGGAATGATAAGCATAGGCATGCAAGTTGTAAAGTGCATATCTCATTAGCAAAATAATTTCCTGGTCCCAGGGAAATTACTGGCAGAAACAGAAGGCATACCTTCAGAAACTCCCTGAAGAAATGCCAATTGCCCTTGGGACAGGACCAGAGAGTTCAACAAGTATGTACTGAGCACCTAGAATGCATCACACCAGGCTCTGTGTTAAGCACTGCAGCATAGTAGTGAACAATGTTAGGTCTGGCAGTTAGTCCTACTCTGGAGACAAACTAAAAACAGACTGAAAATCCAATTCAACTAAATTGTACAGTACTTACCTGGTAAACAGTTTAAGGTCTTAGAAGAAAAAATGACACAGAAGCATGGCTATGAATTTTTTTCTAACAAGATGGGTCCTATTACAAAAATACATTAGAATAACCTATCATTGAGCTATGTAGTTCCTATTAGTCACTAGTAATTTCAACCAAAATGATCTTCATATAATACATTTTAGTTAAAAAATTATATATGGTGCGTCTGCTCATATTTCACTTAAACAACATTTTATTTTTTCAGATATGTAAATAATCATCGTCAATGGCAAATGACTACAGTAAGAAGTAATATTTGTCCATGCTTTAATTATTTTCTGTAAAAAACATCATGCTCCTTGAGGATATACACCATATTATAAACATCTTTATATACCTCCTCCAGTCTTAAAGATCCCTACACAGAGTAGATGCTCGATAAATATTTGATAGTACAATCCTGTAAATTGAACCTCTAATCTCTAAATTTTAATGATAAAATAATATTCATTCTAAGAGCTTTTTTCCTTACTATCCCCAAATACTCTTACACGTTACATTGAACACTTGTAGACTGAATAACACTTTCCAGACTGAAAACTACCATAAAATGTATTTCCTAGAATTAATCTACAGAAGTTAAATTAAGTACATATATAAGTTTATGTAAAAAGCAATAAAAATACACCATTTTTGTGTTGTTTCTTGAAATCTGATCAAAATCTAAGTTTAAATTTATGTGTATAAGAAAAAGGAATAAATGTGGTTTACCTCAAGAAGACAGTTTTGCAAGGTTTTTAAACTAGCTCCGCAAAACGCAAAGATTGTATCTGTACTTAGTGTGCTTAACAATAGGTTTGTGGACAAGCAAGAGTGTTGAAACCTTCTCAAAAAATATTTTAAATATTAAAAAACTATGTCAACCCTTGTTCCACTCATGACTGAGCTTGATACAATCAAGAAAAATTAGTTTCGGATGTGGGATACTTCAGGGATTTGAAGTAGTTTGCTAAATAGGAAGCTAAATCCAATTACTTTTATGAAGATTTGGCATCTTCAACTGAAAACCAATATTCCAATTAACATCAGACAAATATCCAAGCTTATCCACATGTTCCAGGCATCCTTGCTGGCTAAAGAAGTCTGTATTTCTGCATATAATTATTTCCGTATGCATATGTAGGGTCTGCACTATATTGGAGGTATAGAAAGCAAAAAAAAAAAAAATTTTAAGTTCTGTGGTCTGTGGCCAAGATTTTTTTTAACCATATATATGTATATTTTAAGTAGGGGGATACATGAAATAAGAGGTAAGAAAGCAGAAAAATAAAAGTAAGAGACGTGTGTGAAAAGGAGAAAAAGATAGGTTATATTTAGAAGAGAAACACAAAGAAAAGTTGGAGGAGGCAGATCTATGTTGGCATAAACCTCAACATGTTTTTAGGCTATAAGGAGGCAAAAGACCAAGGGAAAGATAAAAAATATAACAGCCAGAAAAACTGACTCTTATATAAATCAGTATTCCAGAAGCTAGTGGAAGGTCAAAGGGATCAAGGAAGGGCTGATCTTAAAGAGAAATAAAGTACCTGATCCTTTGAGACAAGAAGGACAGCAAAAAAAGTTGAGAATAGATGTAGACAAGTTTCTAGAAAGGTTGGTGAGACAATGAGGGAGACATAGCTGAGGGTCTCAATCTTCCTGACAAAACAAAATATAAGATTGACTGCTGGGAGAGAGAGAAGAGGGCTGAGTAGTAAGCTTGAGGTGACTGCTGACTGGCTAGGAGAAATCACAGAGGTGACTGACCAAGGCGAAACTAACATTTTAGACAAATGAGTCTGGAGGTATGAATTTCAAGTGGCAGCAGGAAAAGAGACAATGTTCTGATGAGGCTAAGCTTCCTAAAGGAAAGTAATGTATAGAGCAATGGACTCATAGGGGCAGAGCAGAAAACATTTGAGATGATCAGTACTGGATTTCATGCCCTAAAGAGAACAGGGAACATGAAAACAAATAGACAAATAAGCCATCTCTTCTTTAACATACATCTTTCTCTGAGGTCTATCTGGCAAACAGTCATGGAGTACTTCAATTATGTTACTGTTCTGTGCTTTGGTGGGCAAGCACAGAAATAGCCCCAGGTGTCCATCCAAGCTCAACAGGAGAAAAGACAGAAGTACTCAAGAAACCATAATATAAGACAGAATAATATAAGTAAATTTCACAACAGAGGTTTAATCACAGTGCTCCTACGGTTTAAAGTCAGAAGAGATCACAGGTAACTGGAAAAGGCATGGTGAAATAGAAGAAGCTTGAAAGACAAAAGGGTCTCTGGGAATCTTCCAGAAAGGAAGATGAGGGAAAGAAAGGAGAAATACATGTAGTAAAAATAACATAAGCAAAGGCATGGTGGGAGAAATGTATATGGCAAATTTGATCAAAAAATAATAGTCTAATAAACATATGAAACAATATTCAACATCATTAGGAAAATGCAAAATAAAACCACAGTGAGCTATCACTACACACCTACTTGAATAGCTATAATTTTTTTTTAAATGGACAACAATAAGTGATGTAAGGAGGGGGGAGAAGCAGAATTCTCATACACTGCTGTTGAGAATACAAAATAGGGCAACCTGGAGGCATCACATTACCCAACTTCAAAGTACGCTACAAGTCTACAGTAACCAAAACAACATGGTATTGGTACAAAAACAGATACATAGACCAATAGAATAGAGAATCCAGAAATAGAGCTGCATACCTACAACCACCAATCTGACAAAGTCAACAAAAAATAAGCATAGGGAAGAGACTCCCTATTCAATAAATGGTGCTGGGATAGCTGGCTATCCATATGCAGAAGAATGAAACTGGATCACTACCTAGCATCATATACTAAAATTAACTCAAGGTGGATCAAAGACTTAAAATGTAAGATCTCAAACTATAAAAATCCTAGAAGAAAACATAGGAAATATACCTCTCAATATCAGCTATGGCAACAAATTTATGCCTAACTCCTCAAACACAACTGCAACAAAAACAAAAATTGGCAAGCAGGACCTAATTAAACCAAAGAGCTTCTGCACAGCAGTAGAAATTATCAACAGAATAAACATACAACCCACAGAATGAGATATAAGGAATTTAAACAAATCAACAGGAAAAACAACTTCATTTTTAAAATGGGCAATGGACATGAACAGACACTTTTCAAAAGAAGACATACAATTAGCCAACAAACATGAATAAATGTTCACCATCGCTAATCATCACAGAAATGCAAATAAAAACCACAATGAGATACCATCTCACACTAGTCAGAATGGCTTTTGTTAAAAAGTCAAAAAATAACAGATACTCATGAGGCTACAGAGAAAAGGGAACACCTCTATGGTTGACAGAAATGTAAATTAGTTCATCCACTGTGGAGAGCAGTTTGGAGATTTCTCAGATAACTGAGAGCTGAACTACCATTCAATCCAGCAATCCCATTACAGAATACAGACCCAAAGGAAAATAAATAGTTCTACCAAAAAGACACATGCACCTGTATGTTCATCACCACATTATTCACAATAGGAAAGACATGAAATCAATCCAGGTACCCATCAACAGTGAATTAAATAAAGAAAATGTGGTACTGGGGACTATTAGAGTGGAGGGAGAGGAAGGTGTGGGTTGAAAAACTATCTATTGGGTACTATGCTCACTACCTGGGTGACAGGATCCACACCCTAAAACTCAGCATCACTCAAACTACCTATGTAACAAATCTGCGCATCTACCCCCGAATCTAAAATAAAAATTGAAATTATTTAATTTTTTTAAAGAAATTGTGGTATATAAACACCATGGAATACTATGCAAACACTAAAAAAGAATGAAATCATATCTTTGCAGCAACATGGATGTAGCTGAAAGCAATTATACTAAACTAAAACAAACAGAAAACCAAGTATTGCATGCTCTCACTTAAAAGTGGAAACTAAACATTGGGTACATATGGATATAAAGTTGGGTACAACAGATACTGGAGCAATATAAGAGAGGGGAAGAAAGAAGAGGGGTAAGGGTGACAGATTCATTCAGACTGTATATTTACCTTTGTACCAAGCCTGCACATGTGCCCCCCTGATTCTAAGATAAAAGTTGTGGAAATAAAATAAAAGGGAGCAACCATTGAGGAAAACTGACAGATGAACCTCAAAAACATGATGCTAGGTAAAAGATGCTAAAAACTACATATTGTATGATTCTATTCATGTAAAATATCCAGAAAAGGCCAACCTATGAAGACAGAAAGTGGATTAGCAGTTTCTTGCAGTTGGAGTGGGAATGAGGATTAGATGTAGCTGGGCACAGGGGGGCTTTTGGGGGAATGGTAATGTTTAAAATTGGATTGTGGTAATGGTTGCACAATTCTACAAATTTACTAAAAACCCTTAAATGATACATTACAAAAGATGAGTTTTGGTATGCAAATTATGTCAATAAAGCTGCATTGTTTCTTTTTCAGAGGATAGGGTAGCTTGACCAGCATGTAGTTTCTGCAGAAATAGGAGATGAGATTAGAAGAAATTGGGTACAACTCTTCAGAAATTTTTGAATGTCGGAGTGAGAAGTTTCAATGTAATCTAATAGGCAACAGGGATCCCCTGAAGGTCTTGGAATAAGACAAACACAAACAAATAAAAACTATACATAATTACATTCATAAAATGAACTTTATCGAATGTGGCAGATAGATAATTAACTTTATCTAATGTGGTCAAATTAGTTGACACATTTGACCATAAGGACCAAGATCTGTGGGCTTCCTTGAGACCATGGCCTGGATTTAGTAAGGACATGAGGAGTCACACTCTACAAACTATAAAGTATCATCAGAGGGGTTTTATTTATTTTTTTATTTTTTTTTTATTTTATTTTTTTGAGATGGATTCTCACTCTGTCACCCAGGCTGGAGTGCAATCTCTGCTCATTGCAACCTCCATCTCCCAGGTTCAAGTGATTCTCCTGCCTCAGCCTCCCGAGTAGCTGGGACTACAGGTGCACACCACCATACCCGGCTAATTTTTTGTATTTTTAGTAGAGATGGGGTTTCACCGTGTTAGCCAGAATGGTCTCAATTATCTGACCTTGTGATCCGCCCAACTCGGCCTCCCAAAGTGTTGGGATTACAGGCATGTGTCACCACGAACGGCAAAGGGTTTTATTTAACCCTATATAACATGGCTTACTTTCTAACCTGACTCTGGCATAATGTCACATGACATTATATAAGGAAGGAACTCAAAATATTGTACCCCAAATATGTTTCTTCGTCATACTTGAAATAGCCCTGCAAAGCTGTCTCTTGTGGGGGAAAAATCTACATTCTGTAGAATCCCCTTCCCTTTCCAGGACTTTCTCCTGGACAGAATCAACTGAGAATCTGATACAAAACATTTGCAGTCTGTTCTCCAAAGCCTGCTGCCTGAAGGCTTAATTTCCATCTCAAGGGAACGTTGGTCTCCACAATCTCTTATCTTAACCCAGACATTCCTTCTATTGATTCTAGGTCTTTAGACAACAATTTAATTTTTTCAACCAATTGCCAATTAGAAAATCCTTGAATTCACCTATGGCCTGGAAGCCCTGACCCCACCCCTTCAAGTTGTCCCACCTTTCCAGGCCAGACCAACATCTTACATGTATTGGTTGATGTCTATGTCTCCCTAAATTGTATAAATCCAAGCTGGAGCCCGACCACCTCAGGCACAAGTTCTTAGGAACTCCTGAGACTGTGCCCCAGGCCACTGGTCACTCATACTTGGCTCAGAATAAATCTCTTCAAATATTCTACAGTTTGACTCTTTTTGTCAACAGGCAGATCCTCTCAAATATTTTACCTTGAATCACAAAAGTAAGATAAAAGGTGGAGGGAAATAGTCCCATGAAAATCTATGACTTCCATAGGAAAAACATCTCCAAGAATATGGCCTCTGGCTCATCCTTCTAACTGGTAATCAACTGAAAAAGAAGATTAAGTGATGGGCTAGAAGTCAACCCTAGATGAGGTGTGGTGGAGGAAAGTGGGGAAATCAATATTTGGGTGAGGGCCTAATTCTCTGAAATTAATATCCTCTTATGAGAGATTTGGAAATCACATAAAAAGGAAAGTTAAAAACAAAAATATAGGTGGCCCATCTGGGAGCATGGTAAAGTCGGATAGGTGCTGGGCTTACTGCATGACATTCTACCAGTGATTCTCAGGTAGTGTGACAAATATATTTAAATCTACTTAAAGTCCAATGTTCAAAGTGCATTTCTTTTAATTACATTAAATTACTTTCCCTACTGCTAGATTGTTCCAGGATATACAGCTGGGTCTCATAAAAGTATCTTTTTAGGAAGGACAGCACCTTAATTTATCCTTAGTTATATTTGGTACTTTCAAGTAACACTCTAAGCACTACTAGCTCTCTGTATATTAATATACAGAGAAACATATCAGGGTTGATATAACTGCACAGCTGTTCATAGATATTCTTATAAAGACAGTACATCTTTTTCTTTTGCTGAGAAAGTTTACAAAATAATCTCTCTAGGAAACTGGCTTTGTTTTCCTCTACTTAAAGAGAAAGAAAATGAGGGCAAGAGAAGGAAGGTGGAGGGGAGGATTGTGAAGGTTATAAGGGTTGTAATAATCACTGATTCACAATTCAACTATTGAGAACTCCTTTACAAAAAACTAATACAAAAAGAATAATTGTACCAGATGGGATTAAACAGGAAGATAGATAACATAAATGAAAGGAATTCTCATATAATTATAGATAATTGGAGGCCACTTATGTATTTTTCTGTCATCACTGACACAAAAAGATAAGATTTTCATTTCCTTATAATGAGCCCATTAATAGTTTTATTGTAATATTAGAAACATCTTGTTTCCGAGTATATCTCAAAGGACTATTTTTTAAAAGATCAAACAACAAATAGAAAGAAATTTTTGCAGAGGAGGGTACACAGTGATTACTTCTGACTCAGAATAGTTTATTTCAGAAAGGTGAACAAATTTCTGAATCTGATAAACTTACCAAGATAAAATCCTAATATTGAACTTACAATAGAGGCAGTTGTTCAAGCTAACACTAGCAAGTAGAAAACTCAAATGCAGATTGAAGAACATGAAGATGAAGAAGCATGCATTCAATTTATAAAAAGGAACACACCCCAGGGAAGTAAAGCACACCAGATAGTTATTAAAAGAAGAACGTTTTCATAGAATAATAGGTCTGTTCTCCCCTTGAAGTATATAAAACCCTTATTAATGTCAATTAGCATTACATACCTAAATCCAGGGAAGCATAACTCCAGTGTTATAATAATACTTTGCACTTACTTTTCTGAAACTAATTCAATTGCACAAAGCCCTATAACTTACAGCATTATCATTACAGTCTACCTAACAAATGCTGACTAGGCAACGACCTCACCCCAGTTTAGGGGCTGGCACTAGATGATCCCTAAGACCCCACTGATTTCTGAAATTTTGAATTGATGAAAATTTAAGATTCCAAGTCCCTTTCCATAACCACTATGGAGGTACAATAAATATTTATTGAGAATTTTACTGCAAGATTAGCACCATGCAAGATGCTACTCAGACAGGTTCTATCAACAGGGTCCACAGATTAAAGTGAAGATGGTGAAACTCAGAGAGATGAAGTGATATGCCCAAAGTCAAAGAACTGAGACTAGGACTCAAGTCTGTTGACATAAAATTTGATGACATTGTTTTAAGCAATATTTGAATATATGGTTTTTATGAGCTAATGTTTCTGGTGGTTCTCTAAGCACCTAAGAGTGCTTCACAACTGCCTGCTATTCACATCCAGTGAGTGAAAATCACTGGCTCAGTGATAGTCTGTTCATGAATAAGAATTTAAAAGGACTAAAGGAAAGAAAAAAAATCAAGAAAAAAGACATTACAAGAAACAATATAAAATGAAGAGCTGACGATTCTCTATGCCTGGTACTGCACTGTCTAATAGATAGATAGTTACAGGTAGCTAATTTACCCTTGAAATGTGCTGCAAGTATAAAATAAACCAGATTTTTGATGACCTACCATGAAATATAAAATATCTCATTAATAATTTTAATTTTACTACATGTTAAAATGATATATTGAATAGATAGAGTTAAATAAAATACATTGTTGGGCTGACCATGGTGGCTCATGCCTGTAATCCCAGCACTTTGGGAGGCCAAGACAGGTGGATCACTTGAGTTCATGACCTGCCTGGCCAACAGGGTGAAAGCCGGTCTCTACTAAAAATAGAAAAATTAGCCAGGCATGGTGGCACGTCCCTGTAGTCCCAGCAGTGAGCCGAGATAATGCCACTGTACTCTAGCCTGGGTGACGGAGCAAGACTTTGTCTAAATAAATAAATAAAATAAAATACATTGTTAAAATTACTTTATTTCACTTTACTCTTTTAATCTTCTAGGAAATTAAAAATAATATATGTGGCTCACATTTGTGACTTGAACAAATTTCTGTCAGATAGTGTTGGCTAGACTCTACAGCTACACACAGATGATGAATATATCAGGGACATACTTGCAACAAACACTCTTTGGAGATTACTCTGAGCCAGATGAAGAAAATTTTAAAAAATTTTGAAAGAGCTTTGTATATTGTTCTTGTTTGGCTGAGAAACTAGCAAGAGTCAGACAGAGCAAGAGAACATCCACCTTTATAGTCACTCAAGCATACCATTCAGTTATCTAAGTGCTTCAGGAATAAACTAACTCATATATGGAATACTTCAAAAAACTAAACATTCTGAGACCAGAGAAATAAGTTCATAGGGTATAGACAGGAATGAGAAAATAGCTCCCACAGAAATACCAATGAAGAGCAGGAGTTTCATGCCTGTATCCCAGTTTCCAAAAAGTTATCTGAGGTATTACATGTGGTAAAACACACATAATATAAAATTTACCACCTTAACTATTTTCAAGTGTACAATTCAGTATATTAATGCATTCATATGGTTGTGAAAAAGTTATTTTTATGTTTATCAAATTTTTTTTAGTTTTTATTACTTTTTTCCTTCAACTATTACATTCAAAGGTACATGTGCAGGATGTGCAGGTTTGTTACACACGTGAACATGTGCCACAGTGGTTTGTTGCACAGACCAACCCATCACCTAGGTATTAAGCCCAGCACCCATTAGCTATTCTTCCTGATGCTCTCCCTCCCCTGGCCCCATCTCCACGGGTCCCAGTGTGTGTAGTTTCCCCTTACAATGTGTCCAGGTGTTCTCATCATTCAGCTTCCACTTATAACTGAGGACATGCAGTGTTTGGTTTTCTGTTCCTGCATTAGTTTGCTGAGGATAATAGCTTCCAACTCCATCCATGACTCTGCAAAGGACATTCCTGCATAGTATTTTACATGCAGGAATGTCCTTTGCATAGTATTCTGTGATGTATATGTACCACCTTTTCTTTATTTACTCTATCATTAATTGGCATTTGGGTTCATTCCAGGTCTTTGTTAATGTGAATAGTACTGCAATGAACATACGCATGCATGTATCTTCATAACAGAAGATTTCTATTCCTCTGGGTGTATGCCCAGTAATGAGATTGCTTGGTCAAATGGTATTTCTGCCTCTAGGTCTTTAAGGAATCACCACACTGTTTTCCAAGAGGTTGAACTAAATTATACTCCCACCAACAGTATAAAAGCATTTCTTTTTCTCTGCAACCTCACCAGTATCTGTTGTTTCTTGATGTTTTAATTGTAGGCATTCTGATTGGTGTGTAAGATGGTATTTCATTGTAGTTTTGATTTGTGTTTCTCTAATGATCAGTGATGTTGAGCTTTTTTTCAGATGTTTTTTAGCCACATGTATGTCTCCTTCTGAGAAGTGTCTATGGCCTTTGCTCACTTTTTAATGGGGTTGTTTTCTTCTTGTAAATTTGTTTAAGTTACTTGTAGACTCTAGATATTAGACCTTTGTCAGATGGAGAGACTGCAAATATTTTCTCCCATTCTGTAGGTTCTCTGTTCACTCTGATGATAGTCTTGATCCATCTTGAGTTAGTTTTTGTGTATGGTGTAAGGAAGAGGTCCAGTTTCAACTTCTGCGTATGACTAGCCAGCTCTCCCAGCACCATTTATTAAATAGGGAATTATTTCCCACTGATTGTTTTTGTCAGACTTGTCGAAGATCATATGGCTATAGGTGTGCAGTCTTATTTCTGAGTTCTCTATTCTGTTACATTGGTCTGTGTGTGTGTTCTTATACCAGTACCATGCTGTTTTGGTTACTATAGCCTTGCAGGATAGTTTGAAGTTAGGTAGGGTGAGGCGTCCAGCTTTGTTCTTTTTGCTTAGGATTGTCGTGGCTATTCAGGCTGTTTCGTGGTTAGAAAATAGTTTTTTCTAATTCTGTGAAGAATGTCAACAGTAGTTTAATGGGAATAGCATTAATCTATAAATTACCTTGGGCAGTATGGCCATTTACGTGATATTGATTCTTCCTATCCATATGCTCATCAAATTATAATATTGTTTAAAATTGCATAAAAATATAAAGTCATCTAAAACAAACATACACTATTTTCAATTTTTTGCATATGTATCTTATAGACACATCTATTTCATTATTTGTAACTTACTATATACTATTTAATAATCTGCTTTTTTCAGTTATATAAAATGTTTTATATCCCTCCAATTTTGAAAATAATGAAATGCAATAATGATATGAAATAATATATCAAATAGTAGTACTATGATAAACCTAATCACTTTCCAACTAGAAAGCTGGTTATAATTTCTTGCAAAGGTAATTAATCATAAATGAACATCTTGATGAATGTATTATTTTTCTTTGTGAACTATTTCCTTGCCAAAAATATTCAAGAGTAAATTACAGGGTGAAAACAAACAAATTCAATTTTCTCACTAACATCTGTTGTTTTGTTTTGTTTTGTTTTGTTTTGTTTTTTCTTAACACCCTCGTTCATCCACAAACATATGATTGCAAATTTCTGTGTCCTCCTCCTTTCTAACTTGTTTACTCTATTACCTTCTGAGGAAGAATTTCCTTTTAGCTCCTAAGTGGTTATATGAAAAACAAGCCCAGCAACATCACCACATCCATGAAACTCCTTCTCAGTCTCTCAGCATATTATTTTTACTTGTCCATGACAATGCGGAAAGTGGGCCTCTGAATGGTTTCATTATATATTCCTCTGTGTTATCAGCCAAAATCATGCTCATTTACAAAGCCATGGACCAAAAAGCTCTTAGACTTCTGCATGACTTAAAATGATTTTTATATATCAATGCTATACAAACAAACAGAGTAAAAGGAAGTTTTAAGTACAGAAAAAGTAACAAATAGCAAACTCCAAACCACAGGATCTCTATTTAAAATTATGCCTAATACAGCCTCTGTTTTGTAGAAGAGAAAAATCAGCCAACTCCTTCTCCAAAACATTAATGACTATCAGTCATTACATCACACATATGTCATCTGACACCAACTTTTAGATCAGTAAACATTTTCCCTCTGCTACAACAGAGGGTTAGTGTTAAAGTGAGGAGAAAAACCCTAGCACATATAATAGCATCAAAACATAAGCCAAGTCATAGGGTAAGTCTAATTTCTCCCATTTCCATTTACTCAATCAGTCTTGCTTTGACTAACAAATTTATGTGAAGATTTTATAATATAAGAGAGAATTTATCTGGCAAAGCTTTTCTGCCAATAAGCATTAGCATTTGAAGGCAAAGAAACTGAACTTTCGTATAAGTGAAATAGACAAAGTCACAAACACACAAAAAAGTCCTCTGATACTTAAGTTTCAGATATAATTTCAGACTTGAGGGAACTCTCCAAAAGATTTTGTTACCTTTCTAACAGGTATGTATACAATGACTATTAGACAATTATGAATATACATATACATGTATGAATATGTACAAACAGTTTGCACACATCTCCTTTTCTTTACCCTGACCATAATTTTGCTACAGAAAATCAAAGCTGTCTATGTCCCACCTGGCAGTGATTAAAGTAAAATTTCTACCTGGCATTCTAAAGCCTAGACTTTGGAATATAATGCTTAATATCTGTGTAACACTGAGCAAGTTTCTTAACTCTATGCACTTTCAGTTTCTTCCTCTATAAACAATAATGCCACCCTCACATGATGATTCCAAGTATTAAATGAAGTAGTAAACAAAATTTACTTCAGACTCAGCAGACACCCAACAAATAAGAATTTCCTTTCTTTTCTCCTACTTTATTTCTTAAGTCCTCCAAAAATACATTCAGGTGATTGAGAAGGCAGTATTCCAATTTTATGAATGAGGAAATTTAGGTTTCTCACTACTGAAAAGAAGCCATTCTCAACATGGTTACACTCTTTCAACATTATACCTCCAAAGCTAGAAGTAAAGAAAATTCTTTCAAAAAGGATGACATTTTTCCCAAAATTTTGCTTGTTTTAACTTGTATTTTAAGTTCAGGGGTACATGGGCAGGTTTATTACATTAGGTAAACTCGTGTCATGGGGGTTTGTACAGATTATTTCACCACACACTTATTGGGCCTAGTACCCATTAGTTACTTTTCCTGATTATCTCCCTCCTCCTATCCTCCACCCTCCAATAGACCTCAGTGGGTGTTGTTCCCCCTCTATAGGTCCGTGTGTTCTCATCATTTAGCTCTCGCTTATAAGCGAGAATACGTAGTATTGGATTTTCTGTTCCTGTGTTAGTTTGCTAAAGATAATGGAATCCAACTCCATCCTTGTCTCTGAAAAGGACATAATCTTGTTCTTTTTTATGGCTGCATAAATATAACACAATTACTGAAACTGTGGTGGGCAACTGAAAAATCTTTATTCACTAGAGGCCAAATCCTTCCCTTGTAAGAATCATACTATGCTTTTCCCAGAGTGATAGTCCCAAGTCCCCTCTCCTTGCTTCAACCTTAGGCTGGCCTCAGTAAGGATGCTTGTTGTATGCTCCCAGTGGAGTATGATGTAGTAGTAGACACTATGTAGGAAAGGCATGCTAGCACAAATAAGATGAGCATGTGGCTTTGAAGGTTCCTATACAGGATACAGGAAATAATCTGCATTTGAAAATAGGGAGGGAAGTGGTTGGATTTTGCATCAAAACTCAAAATTATTAATGATGCATCTTGAAGCCAGTGACCCACCTGTTAGAAATACAGTAAGAGGCTGCCACCCATAATAGGCCAACAGAGGGCTAATTGCAGGATGATGGTCCTAAATGAGATATCTCTTCATGAATGGTTGCCTCATTGCCAGTTAACCAAGATGTTTGTCCCAAAAAGAAGCCTTTGAGCTACACAGAAGCGCTACCACTGATGTCCACAGAATCCCCTTTTCTTCATCTTTGGAGAGGGCTACAAGTGATTTGGGGGGTAGGGATAATAAGGCTGTTCCATATTTGAACTTTGCTCTGTGTTTGAACTTCCAGGTGTCTTGTTCTATTCATCAGAAAGTTGTTAGTATCTTAACAGGGCCAGGGCCAGATACATTATTTGAGGTGCCCAGAGCGAAATAAAAATACAGGGCCCCTTATTCTAAAACTATTAAGAATTTCCATATGACTACTACAGATCATTAAACCAAAAACAGGGCTCTGTGTGACTGTGCAGGTCACATGCCCATGAAGCCAGTCCTGGACAAAGCTAAGACGAAGATCTATTAAGAAAAACTGGATAATAGATTCTATCCTTGAAAGAACTGACCATAACTAAGCACATGGACAAATAGTCTGACAGTTTTAATAGCCTAAAAACAGCACTGGTGCTCTGTTTGCATTATTTTTTATTTATTTCTTTATTTTTTATTTGTTTGTTTGTTTTGAGACAGGGTCTCCCACTGTCGCCTAGGCTAGAATACAGCGGCACATCACGGCTCATTGCAGCCTCAACCTCTAGGGCTAAAGCAATCCTCCCACCTCAGCCTCCTGAGTAGCTGGGACCACAGGTGAGCACCACCACACTCAGCTAATTTTTAAATTTCATGTAGATACTGGGTCTCCCTATGTTGCTGATAGGGATCTTGAACTCCTGGGCTCAAAGGATCTTTCTGCCTCAGCCTACCAAAGTATCAGGATTACAAGCATGAGCTACCACATCCAGCCTGCTCTATTTGCTTTAAACAACTCTTGACAAATCTAATTAATTTTAAGATAAATTATCTTTAGAGTCCATAGACCACAACTGCTTATGAGTGAATATGATTTTAATGATAACAAACCTTTAAGTTTAAATGTCAAAAGTATAGAAGAAAAGACATCTTTAAGTATAGAAAATCTAAATTCAAGGGTTAAAAAAGTTTCAACAAGAAGTGTTCATTTAAAATAGTTTGCTAATTTAATATATGTTAAAAAGAGGGTAGATTATAAAAAAGTACATAATTCTCGGACATATAGTAACCAGTGAATAAGCCCAGCCTAGCCTGCTAGGCCATGAGAGACATGTGGCCCAATTATTTCAGCTAATTGCAAGCCATCTGCCATATACATCAGAAGAAAGTCGTAGCCATCCAGTCCTGAGCTGAGCTACTAGCTGATCAGAGACACATGTGAGCCCAGTCAAGATCAGCCAAGCATGACCCAGATCAACAGAACTGCCAAGCTAATCCAGAGATTCATGAACAATAAATAATAAATTATTGTTGTTTTAAGCCACTAAGGTTTGGGATGCTTTGCTATACAGTAAAACTATTAAATGATACAGGTAGCATTTAAGCTCAGTAGAAGAATGGAATATGCAATAACCATTTTTGGAAAGGAGATTAGATTCTTACCAAATTGCATAATAAATTCTACATGGAGTTAAAATAAAGTATATTTAAAGAATGACAGCATAAAATGTTAGAATAATTTATAAATGGATATTCATATACTCTTGGCATACATAGGGAAGGATTTCCTAGGCAGAGAAACCTAAAGGAAAACGATGGATAGATTTTACTATGCAAATGTTTTTAAACTTTATGTGTCAAAAATACATTATGAATAAAAAATAACAGGCAAATGACACATTGGTAAAATATTTTTATGTATGAGAAATTACATACATAAATAGGTACAAAGTATTTTCACGCATGATGAAAGTATGATCAAAGATTATCAGTCTTAATATACACAAAATGGTAAGAAAAAGATGAATGTGATGGAATATTAAACAAAAGGTGGACATATGTAAGTCATAAAAAAAGAAATACAGGCTGGGTATGGTGGCTCACACCTGTAATCCCAACAGTACTTTGGGAGGCCAAGGCGGGTGGATCACCTAAGGTCAGGAGTTCAAGACCAGCCTGACACACATGGTGAAACCTTGTCTCTACGAAAAATACAAAAATTAGCTTGGTGTGGTGGTGGGCACCTGTAATCCCAGCTACTCAGGAGGCTAAGGCAGGAGAATCGCTTGAACCTGGGAGGCAGAGGTTGCAGTGAGCCGAGATCACACCATTGCACTCCAGCCTGGGGGACAAGAGTTAGACTTCGTCTCAAAAAAAAAAAAAAAAAAAGAGAGAAGAAAAGGAATACAAATGGCCAATTACCATATGAAAAATATGCAGCTCTCTGGTAAGCAACGAAAGAGGTAAAAATAAAACAACAATCAAATTACTGTTTCAGTTAAAAATTGTAAAGATGAAAATAAGTAACAATACCTAGGAAAGCAGGCGTCTTCATACACTATTGGTTGAGCTACAATCTGGTACAACATATCTGTAAGGGAGTGTATATGTATGGGCATGCTGGTATATGTGTACATGTGTGTATGCATGTCTCATGGAGAACAAACACTTTGCTGAAAAATTTAAGGACCCCATCACAGGAGGAACAAAAAACCTCCAAACAGGTAGCAGATCTAATTTTAAAGTGGTACATTAACACACACACACACACACACACACACACACACACACACACACACACTAAAAATCTAGTAACAGCCATGCAATGGAGTTATGCCACAGGGATAGGAATGGGCCCTAGCATGGCTTGTTATTTCATGAGCTTAGCTCATTGATCAAGTAAATCCTGCTCCCTACCTAGGCAAAGCATAAAGATAAGAAAAACACTAAACAGAGGGTATGTGATAATGAGGTATGTGGTATGCTTGTTTGATCCCAGGAGAGTTGTCAAAAAGGTATTTTTCTCAATGTTAGACTCAACATTAAAACTATTATTAAGATGTGTCCTTTAATAAATTGTGGTTGTCCATACTACAGACTGTCCATATCATAAACTATTATGTAACCATTACAAATAGAGAAGTACATCTATGCATTAATATGCAAAGAATTTCAGTACATACTTTAGAAGAAAAAGAAAAGAGAGCTAGATTAGTACATATTGTATGATACTCTTTATGGAGTTTTTTTGTTGTTGTTGTTTTTTGCCTGATGAAACAATATTTCATTTCTATGTGCCAAAAAAAAGGGTGTGGAAAAAAACAAAAACAGTAAGAATGTTTACATTTCTGAGCAGATGATAAGGAACCAAGATGGGAAATTCAGCATTATGCATAACGTTATAATTTTCTTTGGGAAATTATATCCATGTGTTAAGTATGTCATTAAAAATTAACTAAAAGGAATTAAAATAGACTGTATTATACTCAAGAAACTTATCGAACAATCAACACCTCACTCTAATTTATTACAAATATATATATATATAAAATAAAATTGAATGGCAAGGTACATAAAAACTAGTCAAAATCCTGATAGTACTCATATTTTTCCTTCAAATGCTCATTCATTCTTTTTTGTTAATCTAAAAAAGAATGGGACTTAACAATATACATTCAAGTGAAAACCCATGGTTTTGATCATCTTGTCTATAAAATTACAAATCATGGAAAACCTGAACCCTGAGGCTAAGCAGAAAAAATAAAAACCTCTAAACTTTAAATGTATAAAAGACAAAGTCTTACTATATAGAAAATCTGGAAAGCATTAAATCAAGCATCCTCTTCAAGTTCCTTTAAATGCCCTTCTACCATTGTGTCTACAAAAAAATAAAGCAACATCATTAAAGACAAGATTGACCATACCTTCAGCCTCAAGTATATCAGGCAGGTATGGCAGTAGACCTCAGAATGAGACAGAGAAGTGAACAAAGAAATGGAAGAAAGAAAAAGGAAAAGAAGGAAGGAAACAGAAAACAAACCAAAACAAGAAAAGTACTAAAGAGGAAAAGAGGTGTGGAACAGACAGGGCATTGGTGCCTACTGACTGAATGGTAGGCCCCCCACTCATACACAAAATTGGCAGTCAAATATATTTGTGAAAAAAATTTTGTAATTTCCATACGTTATGGAATATACTCTTTGTAACAACAGAGTAGTCGTCCCAATCATGGAACAAAACAGAAGTTCTGGGAGGGTAAGGGAATTGCCAAAAGCCACATCGCTAATAAGCAACAACACTGTGGTGTCTGAATTCCAAGCCCAGTGTTCTTTCCAATATTCTACTGCTACTATAGACTGTCCTTTAAATTGCTACTAATTTTCAAATAACCATGAGAATTTTAAGAAACAAATGTATTATGAACAAAAACATAGTAAGCTATTTTTCTGTCCCCTAGGAAAACTAATTCTTAAAAAAAAAAAAAAAAAAAAAAAAAAAAAACTGATTTGTCCTTTCCAAATCAAAAGAATGGAGTGAGGCAGGAGAGGAGGGCAGAAATATGGTGATAAAGGACCACATGAAGGAGTCCTGTGGGTGAAGGAGCTGTTCAGTGTCTAGAATGTGGTGGCAGATGCTGAACCTCCACACATGATAAAATTGTACAGAACTCAATACATACACCCACATAAATGAGTACAGTAAGTCAGAATAACACCTTTGGATTTCATCAATGTCAATATACTGCTTATGATATTATATCATAGTTTTGCAAAATGTTACCATTGGAAGAAAGCAGTTAAAGGAGACATGAGATCTCTCTGTATTATTTGTTACAACTGCACAGAAATATGGAATTATCTCAATGAAAAAAACTCAATTCGAAAAATCAACAGAATATTCACATCAGCAACACTGATTTTGAAACAGGGGAGTGATATCATGAAGAAATACAGGAATACACAATGTAGTCATTCAAAGTCTTCATTATAATCATATAAAGACATTATAGTAGAACTAGTAGAAAGAGGCCTTCTCATGATGTTTTAAAATTGTTTTAAAATTTAAAAAATAATTTTTAAGCCAGAGATAATAATTTTGAATAGTTTTTGGAGAGACAGTGCCTTAAGTGTTACAGCCAGATCACCCCAGCCATGCAAATGATAAACCATGAATGGAAGGTGAGCCAAGAAGAAGAACAAATATCTTTTGAACTAGAACTTTTTGAACTATGCTGCTTAAGAATTCCATCTCAAAATATCAACTGACATAATACTAGAAGTTTGAGTCAGTTGCTTGGTAAAACAATCAGAAAATTATGGTAATAATTATGAGATGTACCAAGAATTGTCTAATAATATTATCATAATAGCTACTATTTATCAAGCACATATTACATGCCTGGCATTGTTCTATTACATAAATGATTAAAAATCCTCACCACAACTTTGGGAGGTAATGTGTGGAAACCAATGGTGCTTAAGTAATTTATCCAAGGTCATATCATTAGAAAGCAGCAGGTTTTTCTGACTCTAAAGCTTGTGCACTATTCACAGTTCCTGAAAGCACTTATCTTGATATTCTTGGTACATGACTCTAAGGTAACAAAATAAAAGTATAGCCAGTAATAGAAAACTGTTACTGATATTATACTGACCTGCTTATAGGTTCCATCTAACAAGGTGTCCAGGTGTTGAAGCGGGGCAGGGGTTTTATCTTTGAATCTTGTTAAGAGCCGGCGTTGAATGGCCCGAAATTGCACAGCTCTCTCAGATAAGAGTTCTTCTAATTTTTCACCATTTATCCGTAGCTGCAATGAAGAATTTCTTAAATGAGATTAAATGGACACAAAAAACATGTTTAAAGAAAAAATGTACACAATGATAATAAAAGTAAGAGTAACAAAAAAACGTAGACGTATTATAGAGTTAAGGGACTTAAAACAATGTGGTATTTGGTACATGACTCACTAATTCACAGATAATACACTGGAACAGATCAAATGGAAAATTTGTAAAGGTTATCCAGTATCACTGCAGGAAAAACAAATCATTTAATAAGTGTTTTTCAATAAGTGGTTGCATGAGAAAAAATAGAAGTCTTTTCCCATTCTTTACAACAAAATTAACACAGAGATTAAAAGTTTAGACACAATAAAAGCATTAGAATAATCAGAATTTTAAAAATAATCTTGGTATAGGAAAGGCTTTTATCAGTGTAAGTCAAAAGCTAAAAGCCACATGCACACACACACAAACACACCCTTGATGAATTATTAACTTAAAAAAATTTAATTCTAAATGATTTTTAAAAATTATAAAGAAAATAAGACAAATAGCAAACTGCAAAAAATAATGCAACAACTACAGAGACAAAATCATGCCCATATCTAGAAAGCATCTACAAATCAATGAGGAAAAAACCACAACCCAATAGAAATCAGTAGGAAATCAGCAACAACACAATAGAAAAATGGGCAAAGTTTTACATAAAAGTTAATACAAATAGCTCTTAAACATATAGCCTTAGACCTAACAATCCCACTTCTAGAAATGTATCCTAGACAGATACGTGCAGAAAGTAATGTATATATAAGGATATTCATTATAAAATTGTTTGATCTATTAGCATAGTAAGACATTATTAATAATCAAAATTCTCATCAATAGGGGAACCAGTTAAAAGAGCAAAAACGACTCTGCAAGACTACTAGGTGCTAATATGCAATGCTGTCCAAAGATGATAAATGAAAACAAAGCAAAATGATACAAATAGTATGTACAATGTGCTACCATTCATGATTTTTTATTTTAAAAAAAGAAACCTATATATTAGCATAGTTGTGACTGCATAGGATATTTCTAGAAAGATATACAAGAAACTGGACACCAAAGAAGAGACTGAGTGGCTGGGGAATTGGAATCATTAACGACTCTTTTCACTGTAACTCATCTCATTTAAGTTAATATTGTTAAAAAAAAAGCTAGTCAAAGTCACAGGGTAAAGGAACACCTCATAAGATCGGGTCATGTGAATCACTAATTTAAATTTACAAAACAGTAATAAACTAGCTGAAATAAATATCATATTCAAAACGCTCAGAAGTCAAACATATCAGTCTACATTTCTAGTAATAACCCAAATTCCTTACCCTTACAGTGCATGCATTCTACAATTACATGTGAAATAAAAGTAACTTGGAATTTTAACTTTTTTTAAATCCTGGTTTTAAAAGTACTCAGTAGCTAACTAAATCAAAGAATATTCTCCTGAGGAAAAAAATACCAATAATTAAGTAATAAAAATATTTTTAAATGAAGTTTTTAAAAGAACATTAATCTAATTATTAATAATCCATTCTTCTAATTGTATAATTTACTGCTATAATTTATTTCCTGTAATAAAAATATTTTTAAATAATGTTTTTAAAAGAACATTAACCTAATTACCAATATTCGTTCTTCTAATTGCCTAATTTACTGCTATAATAATTTATTTCCTGAATTTTTGATACACCAAAAAATTAAAAAGATATTCTCAATACTCAGACTATCAACCGCGTTATCATTCCTTTGAATGTGTAACCAAGCAGCATTGGTTGAAATGTTTTCACATCAGAATTTCAATGCTTAACAAATATTTATTGATCCCAGAGCCAAACTCTGGTCCAGGCACTAGAAATTAAAGCAATGAATTAAACAGACAAAAATTTCTAGCTTCATGAAGCTTACACTCCAAGGGACACTTGGACTCCAAAAGCCATCTCCATTCAAAGTTTAAAATATTACTAAGGGCTGAAAGCAGAGAAAGGAGACACAGAGCAAAGGAAGCATAACCATGCCCCCCCTTAATTTATATGTGTAACAAATGAAAGTGCCTGTCCTTCACCAAATTCTCTAAGTTCTTCCTCAGAAAAGACACACCCCTGATGTAGAAACTCCAGGGAGTTACTTACTAGCCAGAAAGTATGAAGGGAAATTTGCATGTCAAACTTATTAGTCAATAAGTCAATAGAATCTATTATTAGTCAATAGTAGCTAACACTCTCTATTTCAAATATTACAAATATGTAATTAGTGTAGTCTTTCTATGGACTCTTTCACAAATCACTAGAATTCAGTTTCCAACAGTGAAGCAAGAATTTCTTAAAATATATCCCAGAGAATTGCAAAGATTCTCAACCCTTATGATACGTAAACATACTTTTGCAGACTGTCAATTTTTGTGCTACAATTTGATCAAAGGCATGAGTCCCTAGAAAATATTGTCATCACGGATCCTCATCACAGATGAGAAAGTATGACATAATTATTCATAATTCGATTGTGTACACCTGAAATTTTATGTTCACACTGCATTAAAAGAAGTCTCCATAGCTCAAAGTCGGTGCTATTAGAATGTTCAATGGTTGACTGACAAATTATATGACTAGTAATTCTCTCTCTTTCTCTTTCTCCTTCTCTCTCTCTCTCTCTTTCACACACACACACACACACACACACACACACACGTACACCCCTAAACTGAAATGTAGTCCCCCTGAGAACCAATGCTTACTTCGATAATGTTTGAAATTCTCTCAAAATTCCTCTTTTGTATTGTCTATAGAGTCCGTTTATAGATTGTATAAGTGGAGCCTGATGCTCCACTTATTTTAATAGACAGGACTTTTAAAAAACAATGACTGTCACTGTCAAATCCATTCACAAAACAAGTATTTGGCTACTCCCAAACATCAAATCGATCTTCAAAGGATGAAGATATGTCACCATTGAGATACTCAACAGAATCTAACATAGGCTCTGAAGGCACTTCCAAAGAAGAAATGCAAAATATTCAGAGCAACAAAGCTGTTAGATCTCATTTATTCACATATTTAATCATTCAGTATTTACTAAGCACCCACTGTGCCAGATACTGGGAAATATTTTAAGTGTTAACCCTCATTCAGATGCAGAAGTTCTGGTATGCTTGTTAAAAAGAAAAAGAAAAATCACTTTACTTTATAATCACACCTCATTTATGGCCTGCTAGAATTAGTTAGCCAAATGGCTGCTGATAAGCTCAAATAGTTTTAACACTGGATTATTGGGGTCAAGGGTTAAGTCTCCATGTGGGAGAATTAAATCAGCTCTGTTCCAGGGCCAGACGACATGGTTAGCTCCAGGCAGCCACTCTGTAAATGTCTGTAATTGATCACAAACTGGGCAAGTGGGCAGGAATGGATTCACGAAATCCAACATCCACATAAGAATAACAACTAGAAGCGTACAGCCTGATGGCATGTATACAGAATTCTTCTATAGCATCTGTTTCTCTTTCATATATTTAAGGATTATAGATGACGTGGGTTATCATCATACACACCTCAAAATGATGATCAATCAACTCAAAATATTCTTGAAGGGGCATAGATCCAGAAAAAGAACATGCAAAATCTTTGACTCCCTGTTTTTCAAAATATTCTTGAAGGCGAAGAATAAGCTCACTGGTTATGAGCCAAAGATCTTCGAATTGTTCACTCTGAATGCGGTATCGTTCTGAGAGAAAAAAACATTAAGGACAAATGCTTAGTAACACAGAATTACTAGATAAAGCTACATGAACTGCCACTAACCCTGACTTTAAAAGTTCAAAGATTTCATTTTTGTAACATAGATATGATTCTACTGGCTTTATAAAAATACTTTTACTGTTTCATTGCTCCCTGCATCAACCACTTAACACTTTCAAATCTAATTCCAAAGGTAGGTGGTTACAGTAGCAAACTGTAAAGTATGTCCTTTTCATTACATATCTTACAATTGGTTTCAGTACAATAAAAACACCCAAACTTGGGTCCTTTAAAAAGGAAAACAGCCATCGCAAGAATATAATTTGTTATCATTAGCATCATTTCAAAATACTGAAGTGAAATAAAATTTATCCTATATAAAATTCAATATTTTAGATACTGTAATCAGCATAAATCACTGTAATCATGATCAAAGTGTTCTATTTTTCTAATAGTTCTTTAATTTGAAGAGAGATTTTGCAGTCAGACACTTTTCTAAATATAAATCTTGTTTCCCTTTACTCCCTGAGACCTCAGCTCCACTGCTCCAAGATGGCCAATTTCTAGCTGTTCTCTACCCTGAAAATGATGACAACAATGGTGACAATGATGATAAGAGAGGTGGTAATAACAACATCTATGATAAGAACAGCTATTATTTGTGGGGCACAAACTGTGTACCAAACACTGTGATTGCAATAGCCCCTTTTTTATACAAAGCAAAATGAAGCACAGAAAGGTTCAGAGACTTGCCAAAGATCAAAAGCAATTAAACGCCAGTGCTAGAATTAATAGTTCATATCCTTCTGCCTAAATCCTTCTTCTTCATCAGGACCTGGTTTTAATCTCATCTGCTCAAATCCTGATTTCTCTAATATCCATAGGAGCTCAATCTGCATCAGCCACATATTAAGCACTTTAAGTTCACTTTCTCATTTAAACCCCAACAGCCCTATGGGAGAAATAGTGTTACTAGCCAGTTAGTACCGGGACACACTAGATATTAATCTTAACTGACTTGAAACGTTGTGTCTTCCTGAATTTATACAGAGATTTACTATGTCTACAGTTCACTAGGTACTTAACTAAATA
Organism: Ateles fusciceps; assembly: GCA_036589455.1. Lineage (NCBI taxonomy): Eukaryota > Metazoa > Chordata > Mammalia > Primates > Atelidae > Ateles > Ateles fusciceps. Next base: position 15,714,052 of record JAZHEH010003329.1, read on the forward strand.
AAACCATGCATTCTTATATAAATTCCCAGATTATTACATTTGGTCCCTTTAAAGGAATTTATACACTTTTTTTTTTTTTTTTTTTTTTTGAGACAGGGTCTCACTCTATCGTCTAGGATAGAATGCAGGGGTATAATCTCAGTTCACTGCAACCTCCTCCTCCCAGGTTCAAGTGATTCTCATGCCTCAGCCTCCGGAGCAGCTGGGATTATAGGCGCCCTCCATGACACCCAACAAATTTTTGCATTTTTAGTAGAGATGGAGTTTCACCATGTTAGTCAGGCTGGTTTCGAACTCCTGACCTCAAGTGGTCCTCCCAAAGTGCTGGGATTACAGGCGTGAGCCACAGCACCAGGTCAGGAATTATACCCTTTTGTGAGATCTAGGACTAAGTCCTCTATTCCATTTACTTCACTACTTATTGACCATCTATTATGCAGATGTCATAAAGAGACACAATGGGAGTACAAAGATGAACTCAGTCTTCTTGCTTAGGGAATCTAAGATCTTGCTAGAGTAGCATGATATATGGACATATAAAATATTTATGTTCCCCATGGCCCCATGGTAAATTTTATAATTACTTCTTCAGATTGGTTATTAGGACTTCAATTTGTCATCTCCATCCAGAATTCAAGAATATATCTCCTCTCACCCCTAATAATTCCCTTTTACAGTGATAGAAAGAATAAAATATACTGGGTATTCCTGTCACAATCCATGCAAACACCCTGGTTTTTGTGGCTGAAGTCATTCCCCATTTCCCTTAAGCTTCCCCAGCCCTCCCTCTACCCCAGTCTTATTCTGGATGCTGAATTCTGCCTATGATGCTGATTAAGTGTTTTCATCATTCAAAGTTAATACTTTTTAAAATAAATGCCACCGAATATTTACTTTTTTAAATAAATGCCACTGAAGTTGAAGTTTTAGTGCTTTAGAGACAGCACAGTTGTGACGGGGCAGAGGTAGAGAGGTACACAGAATAATGATGATAAAGTACAGTATAAGAACCTTTTAAATCTAGTCTTATCCACACTAAGCTTGAGATTCAACGTATTATACCTAGACTAGTATTTATTTACTTTCATTTGTTTATGTAACTCAAAGCAAGATGCTAGGAATAAAATCAGCAATAAGGGAAAAGAGCTTCTGCCCTCAAGGAGCTCCCAGGAGACTTGGAAAGACAGCCTGATAGCAACAGACTGAACACTACTTCTGCCATCACTCTTCTGCCATCACTGGTTCAGGATCAACCATTAGGGTTGGCCTTGACACAGGGGTGCCAGGACTTCTCCCCAGAAGATATACTACTATTTTCAAGTATAGGAAGGCCTATAACATAACAGAAGAATTAGACAAAACAGCTAGGGAGATGCAAAGGGCACAATTCATGATAAGAACTAAATTAGCAATGATAAATGTTCACAGCTGCCTCAGGAAAAGCTGCCACTGAAAGTGTTTTTCAGGCTCTGAACTCCCTGGTCTTTGGTATTTTCTTGAAAGTCCACCTGTGAGTTGTAGAACTCAGTGTGAAAGAAAGGTCATTTCATGAGGTACAGAACTGTCTGTTCCTCCATTTGTCCTGGAACAGATATTTAGTACCAGCTCAGTATTGTCCCTCAGCGTTGTTTCAGCCATTTGTCCCTCCTGGGCAGATGTTTGGCTTCTGGATCGGGGCTACCTCCAGGATCCTTATCTTTATGTTTGTCTGTCCATCCTGGGAAGCCCACATCTAGGCCCAGGTAACACCCTAGGCTTCTAGGGGTAGCTGAGTTTGGCCAACTGTATCTCTTTTCACAGCTTTGTGATCTCCCACAACACTGGCTTCGAATCCTGTTGTACCAGGCCTTGTGGATGTAGCAGATATGGATGAAAAGTTGCACACTGCAGTGATCCTGGCCTGAAAAGACAGTGAGATGTGGTAGTGGTTCTCAAAGTCACAAAGCCAGATGTGGTGGTGGTGGCAGGCGTGGGCCAAATTGCTCACGATACATATATTGGCCCTGCCACAATTGAGCACAGTTACCCTCACTGCAGGCAGCTTCTGCAGAGCCACAGTCTTCACGATGAGTGTGTTGTACTCCACAGAGACCTACACCTGTAGCAGAGGTTCTGCACTGCGAAGTCCAGGCAGGAGCCCATATCCTCCCACTACACCCTTTGCAGCAAGGAACAGGTCTTGTCCAGGGTAGGTAATTCCTTCCAGGCTTGGAACTCTGCCAATAGTGTCACATTCACCTCCTTGTCCAAGGTAAGGGAATGTCTCACAGTGGGACACAAGGCCAAGGAGAGGGCACTGCTGGGGCTCTCAGGCTGGAGGTGGGCCCTTGCAGGGCCCACCCTTAGTGGGGCTCAGCAGGTGCAGGTGGAGCTTGCAATTGAGAGAGGCGGGTGTGGACATGATGACCAGTGTCTTCAAGGCTGTCACCTCTGCCTGCAGCATGCCTATCTTTCCCCATGCCTCCTCATTCAGCTGCTTTTCTAACACTGTCTACCTCATGTTGGCTTCCCACACCATCTTGTGGGCTTCCTCAAACAGGCAGGCTATTGGCTCCTCCAGCTCCTGTGTGCTCCTGCATTAGGAACAGCTGATCACAGTCTTCATCCTTCAGCTGCAGCTCCTTCTGGGTTTTAGGCAGCTTCTCCTTGAGGAGCTCAGAGCCCTTCTTGTTAATCCCTATGGAAATCCTGTAGGAATGCCTGCCAAAAGCATTCGAGAAGCGCTCCCACCAGGTTCATAAGTTAAACAGGATCTTTTACAACTCCTAGACTCTGAGATTTCTGCTTTAATATGCTCTTTCTGTTCACATATCCGTACCTTTAAATAAAACACTTAAAACAATGCTTGACATATTAAGCCCTCAATAAATGTTAATTATTGTCATTACTGTTTTCATTACTTTCACCAATTTATTGTAAAATAAAGGGCAGAGATATCATAAATTTCTTTGGACCTACACAGCACCTAGTTAATCAAGTAACTTTCATATAGCAGATACAAAACAAATATCTTTAATAAAATACGTTCTCTTTATCATAGAATTTGCTGTCATTTCAAATACAGCTATAAATTTTTACAGAAATTTGATAGTGCTAATTTTTCAAAGAAAATTCAATTCATTCAGTTTCCGGAAGAATTCTGAATAAGCTTCCACATGTAGACAGAAAAACTTGGGGTTAGCCTAAATAGAAATAAAGAATAAAATTCCTTACATATGAAATAAAATAATGCTGTAGATAGGAATTTATTCCATTCAACTATAAATTTTCAATTAAAATGTATTATTATATCTTTAAAAAGATAAACATAAACAACTAGGATTATTATATGTTTAAAACGACGATATCCTCTGGCCCCAGAAATAAAAAGACACATATATAATTCAAGGTACCTGAATGAAGTAAAGGAGCAAGACTTGGAAAAACCTATGGAAGAGCATTACAAGCCAAGGGAACTGTAAGGACAAAGGCACCGAGGCAGAAATGTGCTTATAGAACACAGTGGAGTAAGCAGTTTTTATGCAGCACTATAACAAGACATTATACCAGCTTTTGTTAAATCACCCATGTAGGTACTGCAAAAACATCTGGAAACAAAGCATGTTCAGGTATGTCCAGGCAAGCCTATCCACCATAAGTTAATGTGAAAATTGATCAGAATTTACCACTGGGGGAAAAACATGGACATGATTCTCAGGAGAACGCCAACACTATATGCAAGCTTAGGTGGCCAGAGCTGAGTTCTTGGTGAGGAAGGACAAACTCAATTAGGACCTACTTCAATACCTCAGTGAAACTGCTAGGCTGAGTCTTCACTCACAGTTTACACTGGGCATACATGCTGTACGAAAGAAAATGAGGGATGCTGTGGGATAATCAAGAAAGAAAGTAGTGCTCTAACTTTTCCCCAAGAGAGGTCAAGTGTCTGTCTCAGCTGCCTACAGAGCTCTTTCCTTTTATTGTCCTGACAAACAAAAAAATCTCTGACAAAATGAAATGTGAACAATTCTAAGCTTTTCTCTTCTCCTTTTATACAAATTTGGATCATCTCAACAGAGGCCTATGAACTCTCTGAAAGATCCATCTCAATACCCCATATTGGGCAAAGACTTCCCTCTCTAAAGATAAAGTAACAAAGAAATACCATGTGCAGTAGGTTCAAAGGAAAGAGACAAATCAAAGGGATGAAATTCTCTTTATAATAAGAGAGGTAATGGAAGACAGTTCTTTATAGTTTCAATAAGACTCAAGGTAACACTGCTTCTATTCATTTATTCAGAAAATATTGCTAAGTGATAAGTGCTAAGGAGACAATATGAACAACATATACATGATCCTGGTCCTCATACTAGTGAGAAGGGCAGAAAATAAACAAGTGAATAACATATGAAACAGACCTTATGAAAATACTATGATGCAGAAACAGAGTGTTGTGATAAAGACAAATGGGTGTCCTTTCTTGAGATACTGTGGTCAGGAAAGGCCACATTGAGTAGGTGACATCAAAGGTAGTACTAATGGTAATGAAATACCATTAGTATGAAAAGGATGAAAATATTAGCAGCCAAAATTACCTAGCACTTACAATGCATCAGGAAATTATTATGTGCTTTTTAGGGATTATTTTATTTGATTCACATATAATATTGTAGTACTATTTTATGGCCATTTAATAAATTTTTAATGATTATATAATTTTTTCAAAGTCATTCAGAAGAATTTTAAGCTAGAGCTGGGATCTAAACTATCAATTTGAGTCTATACCTCAGATTCCTAATGATTTTGTACATAAAGCTTGAACCTTAAAGATGGGAAAAACATTTCACGTGGAGTGAGTGGCAAATACAATGACTCGGGGCAGAAAAAGTCAGACATGTCCTAAGAAGTGAAAGGACAGAGTGAGAAAGTACTCCTACATAAGGTTGGACATTAGGCCAGAGTTGGAACATACAGGGAGACCTTTAAGTGTTGGTGAAGAGTTTGGATATTATCATAAATGCAAAGACTTTAAAGCTGAAGGAGGGCATGATATGATTTGTTAGTGTATGTTTCTGTTACAAGACCCACCAAGTATAAAATGAATTGCAAAGGGGAAAAATGAACTTATAGTTAGAACATCATAATCATGGACCAAGTAACAGACTGTGTTGCCAAGTGGAGCAATCAAAGAAATCATGTTAGGAAGGGGGAGTCCTAGTTTCTCAGGCCTTCTGCTAAGACAAAAAACCTTACACATCTAATAAAATTTTAAATCTGTAACTTTAATAAAAATAAATTATCCAGTCTTCAATTTCTCCATCAACATAAAGAAGAAAATAAAACATACTTCACAGGTTGTTTCAGAGATCAAATATAATGCTGTATGGAAGAGATCCATACAAATGAAATTTATCTTTGTATTATTATGATTAGATCAAACAAAAATTAGATGCTCAAAAATGTTGGCTGAAAATATTAAAACTATGTGATATGAAAAATGCAGACTGAAAAATGTGCAAAAGCAAAGTCAAAAAAAAAAGTCAGATACAGGTAACATTATAGATACATAATAAGTATGCTACTGTGACCAAGTATAATACATTAATGTCACCAAATGGTAAAAATGTAAAAATGAAGATCCAGTTTACAGAGATGAGAAAGAACCAATGCAAAAATTCCACCAACTAAAATGGCCAGAGTTATGTTCTTTCCTACAAAGGATCATACTAGTTCTACAGCAAGGAATCCTAACTGGGCTGAGACGGCTGAAATGACAGAAATAGAATTCAGAATATAGACAGAATTAACACCATTGAGACTTAGGAGAATGTCAAAACCCAATCCAAGGAATCTAAGAATAGCAATAAAACAACACAGGAGCCAACAGACAAAATAGCCAGTATAAAAAAGAACCTAACTGACATGATTTAGCTGAAAAACATAACACAAGAATTTTATAGTGTAATCACAAGTATTAATAGCAAAACAGACCAGTCTAAAAAAAGGGTCTCAGAGCTTGAAGACTGACTCTCTGAAATAAGACAGTCAGACAAAACTAAAGAAAAAAGAATGAAAAGAAATAAAAAAAAAAAAACCTCTAAGAAATTTGGGATTATGTAAACAGTCCAAATCTAGGAATCACTGGTGCCCTTGAAAGAGATGCAGAGAAAGCAAGCAACTTAAAAGACATATTTCAGGGTATCATCCATGAAACTTCTCTAACCTTGCTGGACAGGCCAACATTCAAATTCAGGAAATGCAGAAGAACTCTGTGAAATGCTACACAAAAAGACCATCCCCAAGACACACATCATCAGATTCTCCAAGGTCAAAATTAAATTTAAAAATGTTAAAAGCAGCTAGAGAAAAAGGGCAGGTCACCTAAAAAAAAGGACCTCATCAGGCTTTAGCGGACCTTTCAGCAGAAACCCTCCAAGCCAGAACAGACTGGGGGCCTATATTAAACATTCATTAAAAAAACTAACCAAGAATTTCATATGCAGCCAAATTAAGCTTCATAACTGAAGGAGAAATAAGATCCTTTTTAGACAAGCAAATGCTAAGAGAACTTGTTACCACTACACCTGCCGTAGAAGAGCTCCTAAAAGGAATGCTAAATATGGAAAGGAAAGACTGTTATCAACCAGTTAAAAAAAAAACAACAACAAACAAAGAAAAAAACGTACACAGACAGACCACTGACACTATAAAGCAACCACACAAACAAATCTGCATAATAACCAGCTAACAAAACAATGACAGGACCAAATCCACACATATCAATACTAACCTTGAATGTAAATAGGCTAAATACAGCAATTGAAAGGCCCAGAGTGGTATGACTGAATGGTATGATGTTTTCAAGTGACTCATCTCACACACAATGACACCCCCCATAGGCTCAAAATAAAGGAATGGAGAAAAACTTACCAAATAGAAATCAGAAGAAAGCAGTGGTTGCAGTCTTAACTTCAGACAAAAACAGACTTTAAACCAACAAAGATCAAAAAATACAAAGACAGGCATTACATAATGGTAAAGGGTTCAACTCAAGAAAAAGACGTCACTATCCTAAATATATAGCCACACAACACGGGAGCACCCAGATTCATAAAGCAAGTTCTTAGACACCTACAAAGAGGCTTAGACTCCCACAAATTAACAATTGGAGTCTTCACCACCCACCTAACAGTATAAGAGAGATCATCGAGACAGAAAATTAACAAAGATATTCAGAACCTAAACTCAACACATGACCAAATGGACCTAATGACATCTAAAAAACTCTCCACCCCAAAACAACAGAAGATACATTCTACTCATTGCCACATGGCACATATTCTAAAATCAACCACACAACTGGACATAAAACAATCCTCAGGAAATTAAAAAAAAAAAAATCATACCAATCACACTCTCAGACCACAGTACAATACAAACTGAAATCAAGATTAAGGAAATCACTGAAAACCATCTAATTCCATGGAAGTTAAAGAATCTGCTCCTGAATTACTTGGGTAAGTAATGAAATCAGGGCAGAAATGAAGAAGTTTTTTAAAACTAATGAGAAAAGATACAACATACTAGAATCTATGGGTCACAGCTAAGGCAGTTTGTTAAGAGAAAAATTTATAGCAATAAACACACTTAGAAACATCTTAAATTAACAACCTAACATCACAACTAAAAGAACTAGAGAAGAGCAAACCAATCCCAAAGCTAACAGAAGACAACAAATAACCAAAATAAGAACTGAACTGAAGGAAATTGAGACACACACACACACACACTCACACACACACACACACACACACACACACACACACAAGATCAAAGAAACCAAGAGCTAGTTTTTGGAAAAACTGGTAAGAGACCTCTAGAGCTAGACTAATAAAGAAGAAAAAAGATCCAAATAAACACAATTAGAAATGGCAAAGGGGATGTTACCACTGACCTCACAGAAATTAAAAAAACACACATACGCACAAAAAACTATCAACTACTATGAACACCTATGTGCACAAAAACTAGAAAATCCAGATGAAATGGATAAATTCCTAGGCACAAACATCCTCCCAAGACTGAACCAGGAAGAAATTGAATCTCTGAATAGACCGATAACAAGTTCTAAAATTGAATCAGTAATAAAAAACTTACCAACCAAAAAAAGCCCAGGAGCAGAAAGATTCACAGCTGAATTCTACCAGATGTATAGAAAAAAACTGATACCATTCCTGCCGAAACTATTTCAAAAAATTGAGAGGAAGGAATCCTTCCCAACTCATTCTATGAAGCCAGCATTATTCTGATAGCAAAACCTGACATACGCATAACAAAAAAGAAAACTTTAGGCCAACATCTTTGATGAAGACAGATGCAAAAATCCTCAAAAATACTAGCACACCAAAACACTAATCCACCACGATCACGTAGGCTTTATCCCTGGGATGCAAGGTTAGTTCAACACATACAAATCAATAAATGTGATTCATCACATACAGAGAGCTGAAGACAAAAGCCACATGATCATTTCAGCAGATGAAGCAAAGGCTTTCAATAAAATTCAATATCCTTCATGTTAAAAATCCTCAATAAACTAGGCATTGAAGACGCATACTTCAAACTAGTAAAAGACCCTTACGACAAACCTATAGCCAACACCATACTGCATGGACAAAAACTGGAAGCATTCACAAAATCAATCACATTTTTTGATTTGTGTATGTTGAACTAACCTTGCATCCCAGGGATAAAGCCTACTTGATCATGGTGGATTAGTGTTTTGGTGTGCTAGTATTTTTTGAGGATTTTTGCATCTGTCTTCATCAAGGATATTGGCCTAAAGTTTTCTAAAAGCATTCCATTTGAAAACTGACACAAGACAAGGATTCCCTCTCTTACCACTCACTCCTATTCCACATAGTATGGAAAGTCCTGGTCAGAGCAGTCAAGCAAAAAAGGGGAGAGGGGGGAGAGGGGGAGAGAGGAGAGGGGTGAGGGGCGAGGGGCAAGGGGCGAGGGGGAGAGGGGAGAGGGGCAAGGGGGCAAGGGGAGAGGGGGAGAGGGGAAGAGCAGAGGAGAGGGGGAGGAGAGGGGAGGAGAGGTGAGGAGATGGGAGGAGAGGGGAGGAGGGTGGGAGAGGGGGAGAGGGGGGAGGAGAGGGCAAGAAAAGAAAAGGAAAGGAAAGGAAAGGGAAAAGGAAAGGGAAAAGGAAAGGGAAAGGGAAAAGGAAAAGGAAAGGAAAAGAAGAAATGAAGTGAAATGAAATGAAATGAAACGGCATCCAAATAGTCCAAATAGAAAGACAGGAAGTCAAACTATCCTGTTGGCAGCCAACATGATTCTATATCTAGAAAACTCTATAGTCTGGGCTCAAAAACTCCTGAAGCTGATAGACAACTTTTAGCAAAGTCTCAGGATATAAAATCAATGTACAAAAATCACTACCATTCCTACACACCAATACCATCCAAGCCAAGAGCCGAATCAGGAACACAATCCCATTCATAATTACCACAAAAAGAATAAAATATCTAGAAATACACTTAACAAGGGAGGTGAAAGATCTCTACAATAAGAATGACAAAACACTGTCCAGATAAATCAGAGATGACACAAAGAAATGGAAAAACATTCCATGCTCATGGACAGGAAGAATCAATATCATCAAAATGGCCATACTACCCAAAGCAGTTTACAAATTCAACAGCATTCCTATCAAACAACCAATGACATTCTTCACAGAGCTAGAAAAAAATATTTTAAACTCCATATGGAACAAAAAATAGATAACAAATAGCCAAGGTAATCCTAGGCAAAATGAACAAAATTGGAAGCATCACATTGCCCTAATTCAAACTATAGTACAGGGCTACAGTAACCAAAACAGCAATGGTACTGGTACAAAAACAGACACATAGACCAACAGAACAGAACAGAGAGCACAGAAATAATGCTGCACACTTTCAACCATCTAATCTTCAACAAAGCTGACAAAAACACACAATAAAGGAACGTCTCCTATTCAATAAATGGTGCTGGAATAACTGGCTAACAATATGTGAAAGATTGAAACTGGACCCCTTCCTTACACCATATACAAAAATCAACTCAAGATGGGTTGAAGACTTCAATGTAAAACCAAGATCTATAAAAACCCTGGAAGACAACCTAGGAAATATCATTCTGGGCACAGGAATTGGTAAAGATTTCATGACAAAGACACCAAAAGCAACTGCAACAAAAGCAAATATTGACAAATGGGATCTAATTAAACTAAAGAACTTCTGCACAGCAAAAGAAACTATCAACAAAGTATACAAACGACCTATAGGATGAGAGAAAATATTTGTAAACTATGCACTGGGAAAAAGTCTAATATCCAGAATCTATAAGGAACTTAAACAAATTTACAAGAAAAAAAAGCAACCCCATTAAAAAGTGAACAAAGGATATGAACACTTTTCAAAAGAAGACATACATATAGCCAACAAGCATATAATATAATGCTCAATATCACCTACCATTAAAGAAGCCAAAATAAGATACCATGTAACACCAGTCAATGTGCTAACATTAAAAATAAGTCAAAAAATAACAGAGGCTAGCAAGATTGCAAAGAAGAAAGAATGCTTATACACTGCTGGTGGGAGTATAAATTAGTCTGACCCTTGTGGAAAGCAGTGTGGCAATTCCTCAGAAAACTAAAAGCATAACTGTTATTTGACCCAGCAGTCCCATTACTGGATATATACCAAAAGGAATATAAATTGTTTTGCCATAAAGACACATGCACACATATGTTCACTGCAGCACTATTCGCAATAGCAAAGACAAAGAATCAACCTAACTGATCACTGACAATAGATGGGATAATGGAAATGTGGTAGGTATACAGCATAGAATACTATGCAGCCATAATAAAGAACAAGATCATGTCCTTTGCAGGAACATGGATGAAGCTGGTAGCCATTATTCCCAGCAAACTAATGCAGGAACAACAACAACAACAAACAAATACTGCATGTTCTCACTTGTAAGTAGGAGCTAAATGATGAGAACACATGGACACAAAGAGAGAAACAAGGGGCACTGGGGCCTACCTCAGGGTGGAGGGTGGGAGGAAGGAGAGGATCAGGAAAAAATAATTATCAGGTACTATGCTTAGTACCTGGGTGAGAAAAATAATCTTTACAGCACACTCCCATGACACAAGTTTACTTACATAACAAACCTACACATGTACCTCTGAACCTGAAAGTTTTTTTCATAAAAAAATCATAATAAACATTTAAACAGGTGGGATATTTACTACAACTTTAAATTTTTAGTTTCTGTTTCTTTTTTATTTTTTCATCAACATATACAGAAGAAAAATTAAAAAAACAATTTTTCTGGAATAAAATATTTACAATTAGGCCAGGTGCAGTGGCTCACACCTGTAATCCCAGCACTTTCAGAGTCCAAGGAAGGCAGATTGCCTGAGCTCAGGAGTTCAAGACCAGCCTCGGCAACACAGTGAAACACTGTGTCTACTAAAATACAAAAAATGAAGTGGGCGTGGTGGTGCACACCTGCCCAGCTACTCAGGAGGCTGAGGCACAATAATCACTTGAACTGGGAGGCAGAGGTTGCACTGAGCCAAGATTGTGACACTGCACTCCAGCCTGGGTAACAGAGTGAGGCTCTGTCTCCAAAGAAAAGAAAAAAGAAAAAAATTTTTGCAATTAGTCCTGGAATTTATAAACACAACAACATTTTTTTATGTTTTTTCAGATTACCAAAAATCCAAAGAATCAATGAGTCCAAGATTTATAGAGTATTATTTTGATTACTAAACATTTTTCTCAGTGTTAGTACTCCAAGATGGTTAATATTACCCCTGGAGACTTTCCAGAGTATATATTTCATGGATGGAGAAATGCATTTTTCTATTTATAACATATGAAAGAACCTGTATTTTAAATTATGCCCTTAAAAATTAGTAATCAAAATAGCTATCAAAATGAACACTCAATTTGTTTATCTCTTTTCTTTTGTATCTTGCCATAGGAGCTCATGGAAATAAGCACTTCAGTTTCCAAATAAAATAAATTTAGATGATCGCAGCATAGACAATTGCCATTCCACTCTATTACAAATGGAGAAAAGAATATATTTAATTAAGGAAGGTACAAAAATGCATCACATCAGTCTTTATGTGTGTCAGAACATCTGAAGTTCATAAATATAATGTTTTTATTCATATCATAAACAGTGAACTATACAATTCATGCTATTTGGAAATTCATAATGTGAGATGGAAAAAACAGATGAATGCTTTTTAAATCAAAATGCTGAGGAAATAACATAAACTATTTCAGTAGGTTTAACATTTTAAGTATACAATCTCTTCAATATTAGAAACTAAGGATGGTTTCTCAACACTTACTTTTCAACAGGCTTTTTCCAAGCTACATTTATATAATATTTTCATTGTCACTTAATAATATTACTAAGAAATTCTAAAATAAATATTAACAGTAATATTATATTGATGAATCACTGTATAAGTTAAACTATTCACAAAAGCATGAGGTGAGCGTCAGCTGACTTCAGATTTGGTCATTATACTTGTCCCTAAGTTTCATGACTTCATTAAAGGACTGTCACAGACCCCCTACTACATGAACTCTCAGCACACAAGAAAATCCACTTACCCTTTGAAACCTCATGCTTTATCAAGCATGAGGACATACTTTTCCCCCTCTTCCTAGAATGACCTCCATCTGCTAATGTCCCACTCATTCCTCAGACCCTCTACAAATAAAATTTATATGGAGTCTCAATCCTTTGGGATACAACAGCACTAAATAACATGCTTCTATAAGCACATCAAGCATTCCATTATTGGTTCTCTTTACCTGTTTGTCTCTCCCATTAATCTAGGAGCTCCACAAGAGCCACAACAGTGTCTATACCTAACACGTCTGCTGAATGAAAAAAGAATAAATGTATTGTCTACCAAGATGAAGTAAAATAACACTCCCACTTTCTTTTTCTCAAGGTATTTTATATAATACAGTTCAAGATCACATATGCTTTCTTTTGGAAGATGCAAAAAGAAATCCTATTTCAAGACACAACCATTTCTCACATATGTGACTACAATCCTTCTATTATACCTGAAAGCAAAATAATCAAAATGGACAAAGAAAGGACTTTTAACTTGACCTTATTGAATTCAATCACTCTTTCTAGCATGTTAAAAATCTTTCAGGATATTGAAACGCTGGATATATTTGTTACATTTTCCATGTTTCAAACACCTACCTGAGGCTGTACCATTTGCTACAAATTAGGTATGCTTTATCCAAAATGCTTAGGACCAGAAGTGTTTTGTATTTCAGACTTTTTTAGATTTGGTGATATATGTATATTATATACTTACAGCAGTTTGGCATTCCAAATCCAAAAATCCAAAATCTAAAATGCCCCAAACTTCCAAACTTTTTGAGCCCTTTGGATTTAAGCACTTTGGATTTTGAATTATGAGATTTGGGATGCTTGACCTGTACTTGCAATTGGTGACATTGACAGTATGTGTCTATTCAGCATTCTTTGCAGATTATCAACTTAGCAAGACGCAGCGTTCTAAGTTGAAAACTCCCTTGAATCTTGGAGAAAACTTCTGCATTGTCTTCTATCATCCAATTATTTTGATGAAAAGCTAAATGCCATCTTTATTCATATCCCTTGAGTAACTTGTTTTTTTTCTTTCTAATCTTTGAAAATACGCTCCTTAGTGCTCTAAAATTTCACAATGATATGTCTGAGAGTGTGTGTGTGCTTTCTCATTCATTGTGATAAGCATCAAAACAATACAAAAGATCAACAAAAGAAACAGCTGGTTTTTGAAAAGATAAACAAAATTGAACAAACCTTTAGACTAAAAAAAAATAGAAGGGAGACTCAAAAGAAAAACTAGAAATTATATCTGATACCAAAGAAATACAAAGAATCATTAAATGGTTATGAACAATTATATGCAAAAAACTGGATAACTTAGAAAAAATGGTAAATTTCTGGATACAAACAACCTACCAAGATTGAACTAAGAAGAAACAGAACAGACAAATAACGAGTAAGAAGACTGAATCAGTTCTACAAAGTCTCCTACCAAACAAAAGCCCAGGACTTGATAGCTTCACTGCTGAATTCCATCAAACATTTAAACAACTAATAACAATTCTACTCAAACTATTCTAAAATATAAAAGAATGGAATACTTTCAAATTCATTCTATGAGGCCAGCATTATCCTGATAACAAAATCAGACAAGGACATAACAAAAGAAGAAAACTATAGGCCAATATCGCTGATGAACAAAGATGCAAAAATTCTCAACAAAATACTAGCAAACCAAATTCAATATAGCACATTAAAAAGATCATTCACCATGATCAAGTGGGATTGATTCCAGAGATGCAAGGATGGTTAAACATAAGCAAATCAATAAGCATGACACATAATACTAACAGAACGAAGGGCAAAAACCGTATGATCATTTCAATAGATGCAGAAAAAAGCATCTGACAAAATTCAACATCCTTTCATGATAAAAAAAAAAATTCAATAAGTTAGGTATACAAGGAATGTACCTCAATACAAATAGGCCTTTTCAATATCCACAACTCAATATCCACAATATCCACACCTCATTTCCTCTAAATCCTTGTCCCCCATTGGTCTTCTCTCCATTTTAGCAATCCACTCCCCACAATGATGAGCTTGTCATTATCAGAATCTGCAATCTCTCTGAACTCTTGTTCTCAATATTTGATCCATTCTCTGACCACTACCATTTTTTTTTAACCTAGTTCACTTGCTCTATAACTCCTACTACTTTACTTCTTCAAACTGTCAAGAAATTCAATCAGGTGAATCCATTAATTTTTCACCATGTATCAGTTTTCTCTAATCTTCACTTACTTCCTTATCATATCAGATTTGGTAGTCCATTATGGTAATCAGTCTCATAAAAACATTTTATCTGTAATTCTCTGTTTTAAAATCTGAACCCTGCTTTTAGTTGCTTAGATGCTGATAAACAAATTATTTCCAGGGAAAATCACCTAACAAGGATGGCTGATTTCAGTTCAAAATTTAGGATCTCAAACTCTAGATGGGAACTCTATAATACCTGTTTCCCTCATGAGTTTGCTTTCTTATTTTCATACCTTTTTTTCAGATTTATAGATCATCAAAGCTCCTTTATCTCTCCACTAACAAATCTACAAAGTCTCCCTAGACATACATACGATTCCTCCTGTTACAGAGAAGTTACAAAGGCCTATTCCTCAACCCCTCCTGCTAGCTTCTGCATCCCATTGCCTCTCTCTTCCTCAAGGACTTCATTGCTTCATAGTCCCATTCTCTTTCCTGATCATCAACCTCTCCCACTGAACTCAATCAATTAATACTCAAACGTGTTCTAATATTGCTTATTTAAAAACAAAATCCATAGCTCCTTCATCCTACTTCTCAATTCTGAGTTACTGAAATTGGCTGCTCAATCCTTACTGAAAACACTAGATAATGAAAATTTGCAAAATTAGATACCCAAAAATGTATCCTTGGATCAGGCTGCAGCTTAGACTGCACTGATTTGGGCTCGATAGAATTATATTTACTAAATAGAGTTTTATCATTATATTCTAAAGTTCTGTGAAATTTGTTACAAATAATTACGTAAGCATAATCTTTATAATTATAAAATATAAACTATAGAGATATTATTGAAGGAATTGTCTTTTTGAATATTCATAAGGGAAACTTCTTCTTTGACTCAGCATCAGTAAAGGGTGTGCATCTCCTCAACAAAAGACTGAACATTCTGAAAATGGAAACTAAATGATTTCTTGTTATTTTAGGTGGCTAGCACCTTTTTTATCACACAGTATGCATTTCTGAGTATTAATCTTATTTCTACCTTTATTAGTTTCCTATCCTGATTTTCTCTTTCTGGTTCTTGAAATACTGACATTTTCTTTTCATATTTTAGATATTTTTAAACTCTTCTAAATTATTTAAGAAGCAAGTAGAACAAGGCAATGTACAAATAGAGAATAGAGATAAAAACAAATATAGAGATAGGCAAGACCAAGAAAAGTATAGAAGCAGAAAGGGACAGGAGAGATAGGGGAGAGAGAGGTAGCAGTGTTTGATGTATACGGTAATAAGTCACTATGTGGATCTGGATCTTAGGAAAGCAGCATAAGAATATATACATATTTAGGTAATAGCATATTTCTTCTGAAATCTCATTATACTGAATCACTCAAAATTATAGACATCCATGTAGAAATATTTTGCAACATCAATTATAAAAACATTTATCTTACAAAATTAGAACTGCCTGCCCTGTTACTTTCAATTTAGGACTGTGATAACAGTTTTCAGAAATGTTGCTAGCGTATTTTTCCCAAATTGAAGCACTACTTTCCCTTTTTTTTTTTTTTTAATACAGGGTCTCACTCTGTTGCGCAGGCTGGAGTGTAGTACATGCAATCTCAGCTCACTGTAGCCTCAACCTCCTGAGCTCAAGTGATCCTCCCACCTCAGCTTCCAGAGTAACTGGACTACAGTCATGTGCCACCATACCCAGCTAATTTTTTTTTTTAAGTAGAGACTAGGCCTCACTATGTTGCCCAGACTGGTCTCAATCTCCTGGGCTCAAGTGATCCTCCCACCTTGGCCTCCCAAAGTGTTGGGATTACAGGTGTGAGCCACTACCTGCAGCTACTATTCTGCTTTCTAAAAATAAAATCCTACTCAGTTCCCCAGGGAACGTGGTTTGGTATCTGAGACAATGAGCTATACTTTACTTTTCTCTTATCTGCTTTGACTAGTCTATACCAAATCAGAAAAATGAACTAAAATTGCCATACAGCACCCATGAAGCCTTGGTTGATTACCAAGCAAGTTTTAAAAAGAGATGAATATGTGGAACCCACAGAAAATACTATACAAGAGCCCAGGACAATTCTATTTGGCTTATGAATCATTTGACTGTTTACTATGGAAGAAATACTAGGTTCTTTCCAGTTGTAAGATTTTTTGTAAATCAGATTGCTGGACTATAAATTAATACTAGGTATCTTTCAAAAAATGAAAAATGTCAAACACAGGTTGGATACAAATTACTTCATTCCTTTCTTAGGAATGAATACTCTAATAAAGCAATAGGAGCACTAACATCTGCCTCAACTCCAGAAAAGCACACTCTCATTATATCTATCTCTCTCCATCATCAAAGGCATCTCCTGGGAAGGATTCTGCGTGTCACTAAAGCCAAAAGCCATCATAGAATCATAATGACTATTATTCAGGTTTCAATTTATACAGTTCATTTGGCTCCTTGTTTAAAAGGTCCTGTCCTATTCCATTATTTGATTTTGTCTACCTAAACTATGGTTAAGTCAGAGAATTGCCATACATTCAGATAAAGAGAATAAATCAGCTATATACTTGATTTTGGTAAAATTTAGATAGCAGTAAGGTAATCATGGGCAATATCAATGTTCTACTTGTTACTTTTATTAAAAGTTATAAATAAAACACATTAGGATATAAATATCTTCATTTATGCAAACAAATTTTTGCCTTTTTTAATGGTCTCAATTGCAGATTCATTATACAAGACCATCAACCGCAGTCAAACAAACGGGTATAATTTCCCAAAGAAATGTTAGCACAACTTTTTTAGTTTAACTAAGGAGAATTGTTAAACTAAGAGAAATGCACCAAAATGGTTCTACCATCCAAATGGAGATTAAAGCTAATCAAAGCAAAATGGTGCTATGTACTTACAGCTAGCAATATTGTACTATACATTTGAAATTTTGTTAAGTGAGTAGATTTTGGGTTAGTCTTCTTATCAAAATAAAATGATTTGTTTTTAAAAAAAAAAAAATGGTGCCAATGTAAAGAATACTGCAATCATGGCCAGTCAAAAAAAAAATAAAGAATCTTCTCTTTCTTCTCAGTTTTTTTTATTTCTGTGACCTACTATAGTCTTCAGTAGTATTCAAGTCTATTTTACCAGTCACCAATTGACATATTCCAGAAACTATTATTTTAGCCGTAAAAACATTGTTAGAGTTTCTAAATGGAATGCCTGTTCCTCCTGCTAATACCTTTATTTTTCAAAAACAGATGGCCTTACTTGTACTCTTATTATTAGAAAAGTAATAATCAACTACAACTGCAAGTGCATGGGTAGAAAGTGCAAGCTCACAGAAAAACTGCAGTTTAAAATTGGAACATCCTGAGTCAGATTATTTGAAGGGTGTGTGTGTGTGTGTACTTTTCCCCCAATACAAATTTGTTAAACACTTCCTTTCTTAATATCTTACTTTATTTCCATGAAGATGTGTATAACTCAGTAAGTTCAGTAGATTCAGTATACCATAAACGTCAAGAGCCAGTTTTATATTGACTAGTTTCAACGATTATTCTCACATACATAAAGCAACCAAATCAATAAAGTGTATTTAAATTCAAACTTGACTATATAGTTACTACCTTTCGCCTATTGCAATTACACTCAGCAAAAGTTATCTACTTGCACTGTCATCTTTGCCAATGTCTAAAAGGAATAAATAAGAATATATGCAAACCAAAAACTTCCAGATTTTAGGAGTTCCCAAACCTAGTTCACCATATACCTATCTCAAAAATATTTTTCATTTCTTTAAATTCCTCTTTCAGACTCTCCTTAGCTCCAAGACCAAAGTTACATACACTCAGATAAAGTGAACATATCAGATACACATCTGATTTTTGGTGAAATTTAGATCATGGTAAGGTAATCATGGCAACATCACTGTTCTCTAATAAAACACAATCCTAACTTCATAACTTTTATATCCTATATACTTAATATGGCATTTACTGAAATCTAACTGAACATTGCCCTTTGCAGGAATCACTGATGTGAGGATGCTCTGTGATGTGATAGCCTTAGAAAAAAATTTAAAAAGCAGTAATAACATGGTTTTACTTACGAGAAGTTTTGGAAGCAAGAAGAGTAACTCGGGAACCTCCTAAGAAGTGAAAACCCATTACATTCACCTGATCATCATCTGACTGACTGGCAAAGCCTACAAAGAAAAGAGAGAAATCACCTTATATAACCAGAAGCCAAAATTAACATATTTGAAATAGAAACCTTAGTTGAATGATGGGTGTTTTTTATGTCACTAGTCATGTATAAACTCCATGTGTGAACTCTAATATATTAACTTTGATTTCCATAGTAGCTCCAATTAATGAAACTTCTACCTTACAATAAAACTCGAATCATTTAATTTCATTTCTTCTAATGGTTGATTCCAAATATGAGACAGAATACGCACAAGATGAACCTAGAATATCTTTTCACACCAGATAGCAAGGAAGCTATCAGTGAACCAGTAGGGTTTTATAAAAAGGACTTCAAAGACAGCTTAAAGAGACTACTACCATCCAGAGATAAAAATATTTGGGTATACAAGAAAATAATAATTGCAATGGAGTAAAACACATCAAATATGTTTAAAGGCATGAGTTCATACAGAGACTTAAAAACAAAATAACAACAAATAGTCATTATTGAAGGATCCTAAAGAACTGACATTATCTATTTTAAACTCTATTTATTTAAAATATTTTTTAAATAGTAATAAAGGGAAAGAACCAAGCATTTATCCTGAAGACCCTACTCATACTGCACCATATAACCACTATTAGTTAAAGGAAAGGTTCTCTGTATAGAAATATTCCAACTAAAAAATGAAGAAAGAATGAAAGCAACAGAATATCTATTTTTCAGCCTATAGTGAACTAACGGATCTCAGTATTGAATACCAATGGCTGTTACCATCACATACAAAAAAGACAAATATTATGTACCCTCTGCTGAAAGTCTATACTACCACCCATGAAGAACTCTGGTCAAAATAATCAATCTTGACTCTACTAGCTCTAGATCCAATTTACCAATTTACAAACAACTTGACAGACAAAAGAAATATTAAATATCATCGCAGTGGTAAAGGATGTCACCAAGATGGTAAAGTAGGGGGACACCAGTCTTTATCCCTGGCAAAAAAATAGAGTGAGAGAAAGACAGCTATTTAAAAACCAGAATAGCCCTGTGAGAGCTCAAGGGTCCATTTAAGAAGCTCCAGGAATACAGAACAAATGGCTGGTTGTATCAGCATACCTAAGATGCCTACAAACGGCTAGTGACAAAGAATAAAGGCAACAGGCTATTGGTGACAGCCATGGAGTGGGAACTTGCATGGTTCCCAGCAGCCTGCTCCACAGAAAACACCAGCATCTTTTGCCACTGAGGTAACCAACAGCCATTTTTACCAGGGAACCCCAGAGAGGAAGGCATGGCCCTACATTCCCTTGCTCAAGAAGTAGTTGCTGTTGTACCACCCCAGGACCAAAACCACCACCTCTCCAGACCTTGCACATTCCCGTAACTCCCAGGCCACAGTCTCTTCAGGAATGTGCATACTTCAGACACTGGCTCTGTGGCTGCACTATGCCCAACCAAGTCTCAGATACCAGAGCTACCACCATAGTGAGCCAGCTCACATCGGAGGTCCTAGAGCTAAGGTCTCTTTGTGTGTTCCCGTGTTCAGTCATTACATCACCTGCCATAGAGGACAAGGCCCCATCCTGTACACTAGAGCAAAAATAACAAAATCCATGCTCCCATCTTGGGCTCCCCCAGATGTTTTATAAACACTAGTGCCTCACATACCATCACCAAAAGAGCAATGGGGGTTCCTGTGCCCCGGGTACTAGTGCCTTTACCACCCAAAGCCCAAAGCCAAAGTCCCTTTACACATGCCCATGCTTTGGGACTTGGCTCCATGGCATTTCCATAGGTGCCACTCATTAGGCACTGGAAACTGGCCCACATGCCAGAGTGCCAAGGGGGATCCCCTTGGCCATGATTTCCCTGGTGGAAGAGAAAGAGATTGGAAGTACCCTAATATCCACTGCCACTAAAGATCCCAACAGCCCTCACCATCAGTGAGAACACTCACAGAGTTGGCAACTGAGGATAACTGCAATCTTTACCAACACCAACCACAGCTAAGATAGCTGCACACAGTCTACATTGTTATCCCCTTGCCAGGGCCAGGACCTCTACACCTCATCCTGCCAGCAGCCTTGACCCTCCCAAAGAAGGTCTTTCCATACCAAAATCAGCACACGAAGTTGGAAAGAGGAAGCTGATCCACCAAATGTGCAGGCATCAAAGTATGGCAACAAGAAACATGAAAAACAAAGGAGACATATCCCTACCAAAAGAACACAATAATTTCCCAGTAGCTGACCCCAAAGAAATGGACATCTACAGGTTAACAAAGAATTCAAAAGAATTGTTTTCAGGAAGCTTGGTAAACCAGAAAAAAGGAAAGAGAGAAACAGTTCAAAAAACTTAGAAAAATAACAAATTTTGGAGCTTAAAAAATACAATGAATGAAATGAAAATGGCTGGGCACCTTGGCTCACACCAGTAATCCTAGCACTTTGGGAGGTCGAGACAGGCAGATCACTTCAGCCCAGGAGTTCAAGATTAGCCTGAGCAACAAAGTGAAATCTTGTCTCTACAAAAAATAAGAAAATTAGCCAAGTGTGGTGGTATGCACCTATAGTTCCAGCTACTTGGGAGGCTGAGGTCAGAGGATTGCTTGAGTCCAGGATGTCAAGGCTGCAGTTAGCCATGATCATGCCACTATACTCCAATCTGGATGACAAAGCAAGACGGACAGAGGGAGAGAGGGAAGGAGGAAGGGAGGGAGGGATGGAGGGAGGGAAGGAAGGAAGGAGGGAGGGAGGGAAGGAAGGAAGGAGGGAGGGAGGGAAGGAAGGAAGGAGGGAGGGAGGGAGGAAGGAAGGAGGGAGGGAGGAGAGAGGGAGGGAGGGAAGGAGGGAGGGAAGGAGGGAGGGAAGGAAGGAGGGAAGGAAGGAAGGAAGGAAGAGGAAGGACAGACATCAAAAATAGAACTGATCAAGCAGAGAAAGAACCTGTGAACTCAAAGTCAGATTATTAGAGAATATGGGGGTGGGGTGGTGGAATGAAAGAAGAAAGCCTGCAAGATTTATGGAACACTATCAAGAGAAACAATAAGAGAAAACATCCCGAATTTGGAGAGAAGTAGAAATATCCAGATATAAGAAACTCATAACATCAAAACATAAAATGTTGAATGGAGTAAAAATTAGTCACATAACTATGAGAAAAAAACTAAATTACAGATCAATTTCTCTCACAAACTTACAAAAATTCTAAAATACAGTTTGGCAAATTAAATCTAAAGATATAGTGAAAAGATAATGCTTCATGACCATCTATAATTTATCTCAAGAATGTACGGCAGGTCTAACATTAAAAATTAATCAATGCAATCCACCATATTTAACTAAATAAAGAAGAAAATGATAAGAATGTCCCAGCTGATGTAGAAGTAGTCTTGAAAAAAAAATGCAATATCCACTCCTTATTAAAGTCTCAGCAACCTAGGAATAGAAGGCAACTTCCTCACCCTGTTAAAAAAAATCTAAAAAATGCTTATAGCTAAAACATACTTAATAGTGAAAGACAATGTCTGTTCTTACCATTTATATTCAACATTGTCCCAGAAGTTCTAGCCAAGGCAAAAAGCAAGCAAAAACAAACAATCCAGATTGGAAAGGAAGAAGTAAAACTGTTTTCATTTGCACATAACATGATCACTATGTAGAAAACTCTGAGTGATTAAATCGAAAAAAAAGTTAATAAAGCCCCCAAATGACTTAACAATATTGCATGATACAATAAGAAAATCAACTGTAGCTAAACATGGTGGCTCACACCTGTAGTCCCAGCACTTTGGGAGGTCAAGGCAGGTGGATCACCTGAGGTCAGGAGTTCGAGATCAGCCTAACCAATATGGTGAAATCTTGTCTCTACTAAAAATGCAAAAATTAGCCAGGCATGGTAGCGTGTGCTTGTAGTCCCAGCTACATGGGAGGCTGATGCAGGAGAATTGCTTGAACCCAGGAGGCAGAGGTTGCAGTGAGCCAAGAACACATGACTGCACTCCAGCTTGGACGACAGAATGAGACTTCATATCAAAAGAAAGGAAAATCAATTGTATTTCTACGTATTAGCAAAGAACAATTTGAAATTGAAATAAAACACAACAGCATAAAAATAAATGAAATAGGGATATATCTGACAAAAGATGTGTAAAACCTGTACATGAAAAACTACAAACCCTCACAGAGAGAAACAAAATAGGCCGTAAATAAATGAATGACAGTCTGCACTTTCATCTTAAGAAACTAGAATAAAGAGAGAAGCTTATACCATGTTCAATATTGTTAAGATATCAATTCTCTCCAAATTGATTTATGGAATCGATATAATCCCAATCCCAATAAAAATCCCAACAGCCAGTTTGTTTAATTTACAAGGTGTTTCTAAGATTCATATGAAAATACAAAGGACCTAAAATCTCCAAAACAACTTTGAGAAGAATAAAGTTGGAGAAATTACACTACTTGACTTCAAGACTTATTATAAATTTACAGTGATCAAAACACAATGTTACTGGTGTATAGCAACAGACAAAGAGATCAATGGAACAAAATTGAAAACAGAAATACACCCACATAAATGTGGTCAGATGAGTTTCAACAAAGTTGAAAAGGCAATTCAGTGGAAAAGGACAGTCTTTGAAAAATAGTGCTGTAACAATTAGACACCCAGATGCAAAACATGAATTTCATCCATACCTCACACCACACGTAAATATCAGCACAAAATGGAGAAGACACTTAAATGTAAAGTTTAAAACTAGAAAACTTCTACCAAAAAAGAGAGAGAAACTTTGTAACCTTGGATTAGGAGAGATTTCTTAGCTATAACAGTAAAATTATGATCCATTAAGAAATTGATAAACTGACATTTATCAAGATTAAGAACTGCTTTTCCAAAGATTCTGTTAAGAAAATGAAAAGACATGCCACAGACTGGGAGAAATTATTTGCAAATCACATATCAAATAAAAGAGTGAAAGAAGACAGATGAAAAAAGAACACATACTATAATAATTCCATTTTATACAATTCTAGAAAATGCAAGTTAATCTCTATAACAGAAACCAGATCAGTAGTTGCTTAGGATGTAGGATAAGGGATTACTAATAGGCAAAAGGAAACTTTTGGCAGTGATGGATTGTTCAGCATCTTAACTGTTGAGATGGGTGCACAGATAAATACAGAAATCAAAACTTTGCAAAGTTATATACTTCAATGTGTAATTTATTGTACAAAAGTTATACTTCAAATAAGCTTTTCAAAAGGCACAAAAATATGCATTGAAGGTGTGTTTGCAAATAAAAGAAGCATAAAAATGTACCAGAAAAAATAAGTAAATATTTTATAATCTTAGAATAGAGATCATTCCTATCATAACATGAAAACCTGAAACTATGAGGAAAGCAATTAAGAAATTTTACTACCTAGATGTGGGAGATTCCTCTCCCAAATCAACTCAACATGAAATTAGAGAAGGGCTCTAAAGATAATTTAGGCCCCATTTTTTGGATGATTAATTTGATAAACATAATTATACTTATCATGCTATTTCCCTCAATTCTTTAAAAAATTTCTTCCTTCCATATGCAAAACTGCCATCAAAATTGAGGCAAATACTTTTACAACATCCACATCTGAAATAATTTTCTTTGGTAAATTTTTACAAATGTTTGTATTTACCTTTGGTTACAGCTTATATATATCAAATCAAGTCAAATACCACATTCCTCAAAGCCAACACTTAACAATTAAACTCACAAAAACATTTAATTTTGCTACTTCCAGGTTCCTGTGATCACTACAAACCTGGAGCCATTTAAAAGTAAAACTACTCATTTTGAGATGTTTCAGATTATCTATGCAATGTCACTTCTAGCCTCAAACCCACATAACCAAATACTCAGCTTGTGGTTGTGATTGCTCCCTTCATCCAGAGTAAACCACTGAACACACACACACACACACACACACACACACACACACACACACACACACACACACAACCTAAAAATATAAACCTTAGAAGAAGAAATGCAAGTCGTTAAGAAAAATTGTAAGTATGCTAACAAGTAATTTAGAAAAGCAAGTTAAAAATGAAATGTCATTTTTTACCTAATAATGTCAAAAGTTTAAAAGACTTAATGAATCCAGCTGCTATCATGGGCATGAACCTTGATGCTGGGAGTATAACTTGACATAATTTTTCTGGAAGGCAGCTGGTATTTGAATAAAGATTTCAAATATTCATACCCATTAACTCAAGCATTTGTCTCCAAAGAATTTCTCCTAAGAGAAATAGAGAAGTACAAAAAAACTGTATGTACATGACACCTTCAAATAATGGAATATTATGTAACCAGAAAAATATAAATATATTGACAAGCAAATGTAGAAATATACTTGAGCAACATAAAAGACTATTATCAAATGACATTGTATCTGTTAATTACATTTAAGTAAAATTTTTGTCTAAAACTACTGATATCATGACATACATTGATGGTCAGGTAATTTAACCTGTGTTCCCAACCCCCTTTTCTCTAGCCCATTTAGTTCTCAGCCTCTTTTACTGCTAGAGGAAGCCATGTGACAAAATTATGGCTACTGAATTTCCCAGGGAATCTGCTGAAAACATGCTTTTCTGATAAAAGTTAACATCATTACTATATAGCCATTTTCTTCCCCCTACCTTCTACCTTGTAATCAGATATGATGCCTGAAGCTGAAGCAAATATCTTATTGCCATGGAACAAGTCAACGCACTAAAGATGGCAGATTACAAAGAAAGAAAAAATGCTAGGTCTTTGATAACAGTCATCAATAACTGCCACAGCTTCCACTGTCCACTTCTGGATTTCTCCGTATATGAGATAAAGAAATACCTTGGCCAGGCACGGTAGCTCACGCCTGTAATCCAAACACTTTAGGAGGCCAAGATGGGAAGACCACTTGAGCCTAGAAGTTCAAAACCAGCTTGAGCAACATAGTTTGACCCTATCTCCACAAAATCATGTTTTTCAATTAGCTAAGCATGGTGGTACATGCCTGTAGTCTCAGCTACTCTGGAGGGTAAGTGAAAGAATTGCGTGAGCCCAGGAGGTAGAGGCTGCAGTAAGCCATGATTGTGCCACTGCACTCCAACCTAAGTGACAGAATGAGACTCTGTCTCAAAAAAAAAAAAAGTTTTCATTGCTAATTTACTTTTCTGGGGTGCCAGAAGCACCCCAGATAGCTATTTATATATGTAAATAAATGTTTTCTATATAACTATTAAGCATATTAAAAGGTTTTTATAATTGTAATATTCTCTATTGGCAAGGATTTGGGTATTAGACACCTTTATTCTAACATTCTTGTTAGGGTTAACTGGTATTCCTTCAGAAGTCAATTTCACACTATATTTCAGAAGCTTTAAAAACATTCTGATTCTTTGTTTGACCCAGCAATTTCACTTTTAAATATTCATCAAATAAACTATAATAAATTTAAAGAAGTATTGTTACAACAATGTTCATCACAGGTGTATTTATAATATTAATAAACTAAAAACAACATGTATATCTAAAAGTGTAATGCTGGTCAAATGATTTTATAGCATGGATTTATGACAGAATACTATGCAATTATTAACATCATATAACAAAAATATCTAATGACATAAAAAGATGTCTCAAAAAAACAGTATGGCAAGTAAAATTTTTCTTTTTGGGGATAAATGCTTAGAAAAAACACTTCTTTAAAGATTAGGAAAACGTACTGAAACATAAAAGGTATTGCTGGATGGCAGAATTACTAGCAACACTCACTTTTTTTCCTTTTGGTTATCCACATTTTCTAAATTTCATATTTCTTTTGTAATAAGAAAAGTTAAAGCTATTTTAACTATACCTATATTTGTTCACAGAAAGAACTGGAATAAACAAATGGAAAGACATGTTGAGTAAAAGTTGTTTTATTTCTTCTCTCTATATTTTTTCTCTATAAAGCTCATTAATTTTGCTTTTTTCAGTTAAAAAAATAGACACAAGATTTGCAATGGCAATTTTATCTGAGTCTTACTTTTATAAGAGTGAAGTGATACTTATTTTAAACAAGCACATGATTCCATTCAGTATGTTTAACATGAATACAAATCCAGGAATTTTTTTTAAAAACCACTCTATATCATATATATTGGATCCCAGAAGAAATTTTTAAAAATTGTCACTGTGTCCCATTGCTAAAGTGGACAAGAAGCAAATACATGCTGATAAGCATAATGACATCAAAACAATTGAGCCCAAAATCAGGAGGAAAATGGATAAGTCATCTAAGCTTTCTTCAGTACACATGATCCAAATCATCTCACAGAGATTACCTTTCTGCTCAAAGGCACTCATTTTTATTCAATCTCTAACTGGGTTCCATTTATCTACAATAAAGATCAACTGTTCCTCACAAGTCAGGTGCTTAAACATTTTTCAAAGCCACTAATAAATTTGCTGTTATTTATATAATTTCCAACTATGTTCCTAAGGTAGTACAGGAGACCCAAGAAACTAATAAGTTTGTGCAAGATATTACAAAAGGTAGTGAGTCTGCTTTTTTCATAATCCAAGTTTGTTATAAGAAATTGACTAAAAAATAAGGAGGTAAAAGAAGAGAAGAAATGGGAGAAAGAAAGAACCCAAAAAGTAAAAAATATTTTGCTAACAATATATATACACACACACACATATAAATGAACATATATATACACACGCACACATACATATAAATACACACACATATATATGGATATATATACACACACATATATATATATCCAAACAATTCACACTTAAGAATAGAATAATTGTAATAAAATATTAAATTTTGGAGATTTTTCAGAGTTACATATAAATAAAATTTTTGAAATACTGCAAATTGATAAAAAAATAAATTTTAACCACTTTAGTTAATAACACAAAAGTTGACTTACCATAAATTTCTGAACCTTGGGGGAAGTATTGTTTATATCCTAAATCTTATCCACTAATGCAAAGGTGAAGATGCATCTCATAGCCAACAGTGCTGATTTTTAATGAAGGATTTAAAATGGTTGATTTAATTCCCAGATTTTATTCTTCAGTTCTACCCCACCACCAAGAAAGTTAATGACATGACACACTAAAAATCTTCGTTACTAAGGATGTTTTATCCAATCAAAGCCTCTTTAGTTTCTAAGCCACTCAGAAAGAAAAACTGACATTGGAGAAAGTCACACCGTCACAAATTACCCCAAATGATCACTGTGATATTGAAGCATTAGATACGAAACCCTTCTAAACAACCAGAGGCACAAGATGAACATTTACCCCCACTCTAGCCAATGCAGGCAGCAGAATAAAAGAGTACAAAGAGCATCTACTTAGGAGATTACTTTTCAGAGACGTAAGTAATTATACTTTTAAAAGGTACGTACACAAAAGCCTACAATGAAGATAAATAATATTTACATACTTAGAAGACAGATATATCCAAAAACCTACAATAAAGATGAATAATAAATATTTACATTCCAAGTCAAAAAAAAGTCACAGTCTAAAGAGAAACATTTTATGTTTTTATTTCTGAATACTGTAGCAAAATAATAATTATAATAATTTTAATCAAACTTAAAAGAAACGCCTTATTACCTTGTTAATATAAGCTATTCACCTTTGAACAGGCAAAGGAGGGAAAAATCCTTGAGGCATTTTTATACTCTAACTTAACAATTATCTGATAATTACCCCATCATTATCTGCTGATGAAGGATTCCATTCTAAATTCTTAGCATTTTTATACTGCAGGCATGTTATTTCAAAAGCCTTACCTGGAAAGAGACTAAGAAGACTGACTGGAGATTTGTTGGTATCAATAGTAATTTTGTGGCTTGCAGTTTTTGAAGGTTGACCTGGTAGGCAAATTAACTTTAGGGGAAGTCTAAATTTACATTGGATAACTTGAGGAATACCTGAAATAAAACAGAGATACATAGATTTATAGACTTAACAAATAATTTGGCAAAAAGAAATTGTACTCCTAATAGTTTAAGCAGCAACATATCTTGGTTTGTTTGTTGCCTGCCTACTTTGTTTAACAAAGCTAAAATAACTGTAAATTGTTATCATGATTCATATTTCATTACTATTTTTCCAAAGGTACAAGGCAAAACTAAAATTTTAAAAGAAGCATAGACATGAGATCTTTAATAGTAGTATCATATTTTTTAAATCATCCATTTGGATACTATATAAAATTTTATAATTACTTACATTTAGTTACTGAACTAAGTCTTTAAGACCTTCAGAGCTCTAGCTCTAATCCAAGACTATCAGCAAACACAAGCAAAGAATATGAAGTTTCTATCATATCAGTAAGACTATATTACCATATCTAAAAATTTCTCTACTCAAAAACATTTTAAATCTTTAGCTTTTTTTACTTGATGAAGATTTAAATTATGAGCATGAAAGCAGGATTTGCTCTTCTGAAGTTCTATTGAAATCCATGTCCATTTTACACAGTAATATGTAGAATATTGCCTTTATATGAATTATATTTTTCTCAAGCCATTTAACTTTACATATCACCTTATGTGACATTTTGGAAGGCTTACATAGTCATTCCATTGTCAAATTATTTTAATACTCATACATGCATACTGAAATATGTAACTGAATATATTACAATGAAGACTTTCACATATTAGAATTTTTATAAAATTTTTCAAATTCATTTTCAATATTTTTACAGAAAATGAAATTAAAACCAAAGAAAATTGGGCTCTCTACTTATAAATCTAGAAGAGCAATACTAAAACCCTAGTTTTCGTTCCTTTTTTTCTAGAACACTGTTTTGGACTGGTTAAGATGAAAGATAACCTATAAAAAGCCTTGTGCCATATTGCTGTGGAAAAATTGAAAACTCAAAATGTTCTAACTATACTTGGTGAATCCACACATTAATTCCTTTATAGAGGAGTCAGTGAGCAGCTTAAAAATAGCAAAAGCAGAAGCAGTTATTTTGGAGCCATGATCCCAAAGCAGGATCCCTGGAATTAGCAATATATTTTGCTAAAGTCAATTGGAATTGTATGGCTTACTCCACATCCAAGCAGGGAGTACACTTTTCAGTACTACTTATTCACTAGGATAGTGAGAAATCACCAACAATGGCAAGCATGTTGATATATGAGGTCAATTAAATACTTTTTCAGAGCATGTGGAGCATATTTGTCATTCTCTTCAATATAATCTATTATCCATCAAGTTTTACATAGCTCATTTTTTGCTCATAACCAACAGATGTTAAATTCACTTCTCCTGGAATCCTAGATGCAAATTATAACTGGTGTCTCCTAAGAAAAGTCCCGGGGTATTATTTCATGATATTCTGTGAGGTTTTTAGAGGCATGTGTATTTGTACTTTACAATGATGAGATGTTTTGACTCAAAATATTATGGTAACATGATCTAAGATACTGCAGAAAGCACAACTATCAATATCACCACAAAAAAATTACAAAGCACTACTTTCTCCAACTTCAAGGAAATTTCCAAATATTCTAAATATCCTCAAATTATGGAAATACAGCCACTGAGTATGTTTCCTCTACAATAAGTAAATTGTAGAAAAAATTGTAGATTGTATCAATTAATAGATATGGTCTGGAAAGAACAAGGAAACTGAAACTTATTTCCATCTCCTTCATTTTTAATGACTAGTACAACAAAAACAAATGCTTCCTCTTCTGACAAATTCTGTATGTGCACAGAAAGAAACTATCTTCTATATACTTTTAACCAAATTCTGAGCTAATTGTTCAAACCAAAATTTGGCTGTGAATGTTCCTCTAAAACTATACTGCTAACACTGTAGCCACTACTTTACTTGAACCAGGTACTGACTAAATTCACAGTTAAAAAAATAAAACATAATCAACAACGTTGCCCTTAAGTGACTGAGTCTATATATTTGAAGATTATTACTCTAAATCTCCAAAAACTCAGTGCTAAAGAAACTGGTAGTGTATACAAGTTTTCAGAAATCGAAACAAATGGATTGCAAGCACTAATAAACCCAAGAAGGAAAAAGCATTATAACTCAATTTACAGTTTAGTTAGGTCAGTTAATGACAATATCACACACGAGGGCAATGTTTTGTAGTTGCTAAGATTTGTAGAACCCCTCCAGAGTATCTTTTCTCTGCAGGAATTATAAACCTGTTTCATAGGACATTTGGAAAACATTACTTTGAAAAATGATGACACTCATACTTAATAAAATGATTATGGCTATTTTTTAAATGATAGCAGCTCAAAAAGTTTTAGCATTAGGGAAAAAAAAAGAGTTATGAAGTCCTTAAGAACCAGTCTATGGAAACCATTCCTTAAAAGAAAAATTAGAATGTCACTATTTTATAGCACTTACTATCAAATTAAAATCCAAGGATTTTACAATACAATCTCTAGTTTTTAGACATGAGATTTATCAGAGGCACACTTCTGCTAGGATTTACACCTTCTTAAGAAACCTGAAGTGTAAATTTGGCTACCAATTACTCTTCAGGCTGTAATTGTATCTAAGAACCTGAAGCCAAAGACTCATAGAGACATGTGTGGGTGTATGTGTTTGTAATAAAAAAGGAAAAGAATTACATGTATTTAAAGACTTTTCACAGTTGCTAGTAGAACAGCTTTCAACCTAGTTAAAAGAGACTAATTAGTCCTAACTTTGCCTACCGTCAGCAATATTTTCTCTATATAGTTGGCAAAGTAGTCTCTATATCGGTCTTACTGAATTCTCTGAGTGCTATGTTGAGAGAAAAGAAACTTTTGTCATTTATTTTACTCTAATGTTAGCCTATTCATTCATCAGACTGACTTTGTTCTGCATTTTTTTTTACCAGATATAATCACCTCTCCTTCAAACACTTCCCTTCCTAACCTACTAGAGGAAATGGATAGTCGTAACTACTATGGGGCAATTCATCACAAAATTATTTAACACTCAGAGAGAATATTCTCTCAAAACTAGTTCTAACAGAACATTTTTTTTCTAGGAAGAGACTTCTAATTACATCTGGCACACCCAAAAGCCCAGTATCACTGTCATACTGGAAGCCAAAATGTGCTTTAAAAAAATGAAAGAAGAAAGAACATAGAAAAAAATATATATATGAGTAAAATAACTATACCTATATATTACACATCTATATAATGCCTTTAGAACTCTTTCCAGGGGCCTGCTAGAGTAATTTCATATTGAAAACAAGGACCCCAAAGCAGTAGCAATGTCTGGTAGCCAGAACTTCCTTGATCCCTTCCTGTTATGTCTGGCTACGTACTGTGCTTCATCTGCAGTCATGTTTTACACTGCCCACGTCATGTAACTTTAATGCAGAAATAATGGAGACTAACCCTTATGGGACAACATAAAACCTCGTTTGCCTCTCTTTTCCACATATAAAAGCAGAACAACTTATCTGCAATACAGCCCGAACAGATCAAGACAATAAAATGGATCAGTCTTTGAAATATGAAGCCTTGTGTGTAAGAAAGATCTAAGTGGCAACATATTATTTTCTTGCCTACTAGGTGCCGCTGAATAGTTCAACTCCACTCCCTAAAGCTTAATTATAATTTAAAAATATATCAAAGAGATTATTAAAACCAGCTTTCACTTTTTATTGAAACACTACAATTTCTATAAATTGTGAGTTTTTTCCTCATAGTTTGGGCTCAATTTACAGTAAGAAGGAATATCTTTCAACAATAACCTTAACTTATTTTTTAAAAACTTAAAACTAATCATTTAAATAATAATATGATATTTTAAAAAATTCAGTCTAAAATCTTAACAATTACATGCAATCTAGCTAATTAAAATGTAAATATTCATTATTAATATCAGGTTATTTTTAATGACCCAAATTCTAATTTGACAAGTATACTATGTGTTGTTAAGCTAAACATTTACTTCTATTAAAAGACTTCTCATATAAATATATATTCACTTTCCCGATACCAAGATGACATGTGCTATGCAACTCAGGTTGTTGGTATCAACCAAACTGCATGAGTAAATATTGCCATTACCTTTAAATAATTTCATTATATTTATTTAATTATTACTAATTGATACTGCTATCTAAACTGTATCTTAAAATAACTAGTAAAGATAAACTACCATAGTGAGTCTATATCTAAGATGAAAAATAATCAGATACTTGTAGTGCCTGCTATGTACTCTGTTAGCATGCAATTCAAAGATGAGTGCTTGATCCCTGCCCTCAAAAAGTTCAACACCTATGTGGAGAACCTCAGGAACAAACTTAATTAAGCTCATATTATGATCAGAATTATAGTAGAGTGAAGCAAAAGATTTGGGGGAAACAAAGTGAGTAACAACACTGACCCAAGCAAGTTAGAGGAGGTCAGACCTTTCATAACATTCCCGTACAAATTCCAAACAAGACAAGGAATAGGCCCACAGATCAAACACATACACTATTCTTATCAGAGAGAGGTGAAGCTCTTGGGCCATGTAGAAAAACACAATTTAGAATTCAGTAACAAACAACTCTTTTTAAAAACTCTTTCTTTAAGTAAAATAACAGAGCATGCAGCTAAATAACCAATGACTTGCAGAAATAAGTGGTCAATAACACCTTTAATATTTTTCAAAAAAGCCATTCTATTCTTACTCCTAATTTCATTCATTCTCATGACTCTGAAACAACCAATAATGACAGCTTTTTGTGGAAATATCTACTATGCTTTCATAGCAGAATCAAGGCACTGTATCATCCTAAAGAAGTTTCTCTAGAGCAGCCTGCAAGAAGAGTTCATTCATGGTATCACATACCAATTCAATTCATCAACCAAATTTCAGTTCTGAAATTCATTTTTTTTCTAAATTATCTTTATACTTACCATCAGGATTTCGATCTATCCATTACAGGCAATGCAAAAATGGATAGGAGAAAAAGAATGCAACAAATTATCTGTGGTAAAGTTACAACACAAATTTGATACATATCTGCTTAAAATACAAATTAAAAGTTCAAGATTCTCACAGATGACTTAAGTAACTCTCCAAACACAAGTAAAGTCAATTCACGATTGAAGAGTATAACATAAATAAATAAAATCCAACAATATACTTGTTTATATTTCCATTCTCAGAAGTCTATGAGAATGTGTTTTCGGGCGTAAATGTGGGGAAAAAAAAACAAGTAATGATCTAGCCAAACAGCAAAAAATACTCAATATGTAAATGACATCAAGAGCATTAAATGAAAAAAACTGAGTAAAAGGGAAAATATATAATATTAATATTTCCAGTTACTTTTAAAATTTATTTTATTTTAACTTTTCCCTTTAAAGTCAATCGAGTTCCTCTTTTTTATAATAAATGTTTAAAAATACTACTGTTGATAATGTCTGTTTTTTTGTTTTGTTTTGTTTTGCTTCTCTTGGCATTTTTCAGACTTTCTCAATGTTAATTTCTAATTCACTTTCAACCAATACCAATGATTTGTAATCTTTTAAATCTGTCTTTTAAATTACAGAAAAGCATAATAGCCAA
The DNA here is from genome assembly GCA_036589455.1 of Ateles fusciceps. Lineage (NCBI taxonomy): Eukaryota > Metazoa > Chordata > Mammalia > Primates > Atelidae > Ateles > Ateles fusciceps. Next base: position 15,748,756 of record JAZHEH010003329.1, read on the forward strand.
AAATGGATGAAAAAATGCAGACTAAGTTTTAAAAGATCTGTTCTTCAGTATTTTAACCCATAAGATGCTAAAGAGTTTTATTTAGTCACTAAAGCAGTGTCTAAAACTCTGAATACTGCCCTAATGTTGGAGTAATCTATAATATTCTTTTCTACTAATTCATACTGATAGAGGCAGGAAGCCGACAAATGCCTAGGCAAACAGGGCAAGTCTCTGGTGAAAGCTCACCTTCAGGCTTACAACAGCTTGAAGGCTGAAAGACCAGACTGCTGATCTGGGATGAAACTGGGGGAATGGGGTGAAGCCACTAGGAATTTGCACCTTATGCAGGGGGAGGCGCCTGGCCTCATCAGCTTATGTGTGGGAGCCCTGGTATTCAATCTGTGAAGTGGAAACCTGCCTGCTGGACCCCTCTCTTTGCTGAGAACTTTCCTATCGCTTAAAAATTCCACCTTCCTCAGTCTTCACCATGTCTGTATGCCTAATTCTTCCTGGTTGTGAAATAAGAACCGGGATTTAGCTGAATTAAGGAGCAAAACTCTGCATCAACACTAGCCTTTAGTTCAAATAAATGAAGTGTGACTAGATAATATTCTTCTATTAGGAATAAAAATGTATCCAATTTTTACCTGAAAAGAGAAAACCAAACATTACATATGGAAATCAGCTAAATAGACTTATCATGAACTACTCATAAAACACAAAAATGAGAACATATAATTTTACTTAATAGTAGAAAATAACGTGTTCTCATTAATCATATTTCACAGTATGTTTTCTTATCTTAAATGTGTAAGCATTTAACTCATAACTCCAACAACTTAAAGGAATGATTAGGCCTGTATGTTTACCTGTTGGTCTGGAATAAGAAACAACAGCATTTCCTTCCAATTCAGATGGTGTATAACTTCTTTTCAGATAAACAGAAAAGCTTACTGTTCTAGTCAAATCTGGTGCTATAAGCAATGAAAAAATAATATACATTACATAATTTGGGGCAACTGTTATTAACAATAGTTAAAATTTAATCAGTACTCCCCCGCATGCCAGGTACATGTAAAAAAGCATTTTACATGAAGTAACTCATTAAATCTTTACAACAAACATGTGAGGTTGATACTATCATTGTCCTCATTTTTTATGCATGAGAAAACTGGAATACAGAGAGAATAAGAAGCTTGCCTAAGACCGTGTGCAGTGGCTCACACCTGTAATCCCAGCACTTTGGGAGGCCTAGGCAGACGGATCATGTGAGGCCAGAAGCTTCGAGACCAGCCTAGCCAACATGATGAAACACCGTCTCTACTAAAAATACAAAAAATTAGCTGGGCGTGGTGACGCCTGGAAGGTGGAGGTTGCAGTGAGCCAATATTGCTCCACTGCATGCCAGTCCAGGTAACAGAGCAAGACTCTGTCTCAAAAAAAAAAGAAGAAGAAGAAGAATCTTGCCTAAGGTAGCACAGCTACTAGGAATTGACTCCAGAACAAAGTAGAAAGAATCTGGCATTATACACCACTGCTACTCTTCACTTAGATGAACAGACACCATGAACAGAGAAAACGGTACACAAAAGGGCAAGAGAATTTGGGAGGAAAATAGCAATTTATCATGAGTAGAACATAATAGACTGAAGGAGAAAATGGATGAGGGGGATTGAATAGGGATATAACAGCCACTGAGCAGACTGTGCATGTTCATCTATGTTAACATATTTGGCCCCCAACCTGTATTAGAGAGCCATAAGTGATTTTTAACTGGAAAAAATAAATTATTCAGAATGTATTTTAGAAAGACAAATTGGAAGTATACAAAATCAGAAATGCATGCAAAAGTTCAATGGCTGGGTATCACCTATGAAGTTACTTGACTCAGTCATTTATTCATTCATTCTATGAAGATTTATTGAATTCCCACTAACAGTAGGCACTCAGCTATGGGTTGGTTACATGGAGGCAAAACAAGAAAGGTATGTTCTTGACTTCATGAATAAGAGATAGAAGCCTTAGCAGAAAAGCTATAGCAAACAAAAAGAAAAAAAAAAGACTTGAAAGGTAATTCAAAGATCATGTTAACAGGACTAATGACAATTTGGGAGTGAGAGATTCTATACAAAGAAATCTTACTAAGAGTTGCCATTAATGACATGTCTACTATTTTAAGCATTATTACGAATATTTTATAGATTTACTTTTTAATTAAATCCTCAAAGCAACCTTGTAAGACAAATATCATTATCGCCTTTTTGCAGATTAAAATAACTGAGGCTCCAAGTGACCACTAAAGTAGTTTTTATCCAAGGTTACACATCAAGTGAATATCAGAGCTAGGATTCAAACTCAGGCCAAACTCCAAATCCCAGATTTGTTCTTCAAACATACTGATTCAGTAAATAGATCACTAGAGAAACGCCAATAAGGAAAGCCTTCTAAATTTTAGTGTTTAGAAACAGGCCAGACCCAGTGGCTCACACCTGTAATCTTTGTTCTTTGGGAGGCCAAGATAGGCAGATTGCTTGAGCCCAGGAGTTCAAGACCAGCATGGATAACACGGTGAAACCCCATCTCTATTAAAAATACAAAATATTAGCCAGATGGTGTATTCCTCTAGTCCTAGCTACTCAGGAGGCTGAGGTAGGAGGATCACTTGAGCCCGAGAAGTCGAGGCTGCAGTGAGCCATGATCACGCCACTGCACCCCAGTCTGGGCCAATGAGAGTGAGACCCTGTCTCAAAAATAAATTAATTAATTAATTAAACAAATAACGATTACAAGTCCAACAAGTTCAAAAAAGCACTTAGAAATCGTAATCCTAAAAGATTAATTTGACCCAACAATTATTGACTGAATGTTCATGCTGATGCTAAGAGGGAAAATATAAGCAAAACAACACAATCACTGACTTTAGTATGATCCCAGTCTCACCATTCAGACACAAAATAATAGCCATTAAATGAACAAGCTAGTATTTTTTTTTAAATTCACACCATGGTAGACTTTTAGCCAAAGCAAAAAACTTACTCATAAATTCAAAGGTGAACTGATCGCAAGTCAATTCCAATGGTGGTTGCACGCAGACTGATAATTTGACTTTTTGCAATACCACTCTATTCTGCAGTGTGACCTAAGGAAACAGAAATTGTTACCTATAGAAAATTACATTTTATTCAAATTGATAGACTAGCATAACTACTTAAAAATACCTAGCAAATAATTAGAAAATACTACCTGAGGAAAAAATGAGTAGTCACAAAACAAATACAGTAAGTACTAGATTAAAATATTCCATCAAGTAGAAGCTGTGCAAAAAAGTTAAACAGACTTTACTCAAAAGGACAAAAATTGGCAATATGTACATACAAAGATGCTCAATATCCTTAGTTATGAAGGAGATACAAACTAAAAAGCACAATGAGATACTACTACGTACCCAATAAAATGGCTATAATCAAAAGGACAGACAATAACGTGCTAGCAATGATGCGGAGAAACTGGAACCCTCATACATTGCCAGTAGAAATGTAAATTGGTACCGTTACTCTAAGAAAAGTCTGGCAGTTTCTTTAAAGGTGAAACATAAATTTACTATACAACTTCAGAATTCTATACCAAGAGAAATGAAAAAATATGTCCACCTGAAAACTTATTCACAAATGTTCACAGCAACAATATGCAAATAGCCAAAAAGCAGAAATAATCCAAATTCCCATCATGAAGAATGGATAAACAAAATGTGATATAATCATACAATGAAATAAATGAAGTACATTATGAATAATATTAATGATAAAAACCATCAGCAGTTTTCTATACTCATGGAACCACGCTAACAAATTTATGTGCATTATTTCATTTACATGCCACAACATGGGTGAACCTTAAAAACAATACGCTAAGTGAAAAAATCTAGTCACAAAGAACCATGTATTTTATGATGCACTTATATGAAATGTATAGAATAGGCAATCTATTGACAAATAAAGTAGATTACGAGTTGCTTAGGGATGGGGGGATGGGAGGATGAGGAATGGCAGCTAATGGGTATGGCATTTCTTTTACAGGGGATAAAATGTTCCAAAATTAAATTGTGGTGATGGTTGCAAACTTCTGTAAATATACTATACTAAAAATCTTTGGATTGTAACTTTAAATAACTGAATAATATAGTACATAAATTATATCTAAATAAAGCTATTTTAAAATGTTCCATCATGGTGACTGCTGTGTCATGAGAAAAAAAATTAAATAAATAAACCAACATTCTATATGGTAACTTTTCTATAGAGCAGTTCAGTCTAGTTACTAGACTGTGTTATATGAGACAGATACATACATTAACTAACATAATTCAAAGACCATTCATATTGTTAAGAAAAGTAGTTTTAAATTTTCTCTTCAGTAAAAAGCATGTATCACCTCCTCCTTTATTAAAGATATATAATATTTTTATATATACAAGAATATACAATTGGCCCTTGACATTATGTATATATAATTAGATTCAGTAAATATATTAATTTTAAGTGATGTGAGTACTCTGTGTAACTTAAAAATAAGTTAAATGTAAAAATTTTGGCTTGCAAAGGAAAATTTTTAAGACAACTATTGATGCAATTAAATAGGATAAATGCAATGAACAATAAATCTTCAATTTTTACTTTGTAAATCCTGGGAATACACAGGGAATCATCGTGCCACAAACTAAACTTCCTTGATGATGTCTGGCCATTGTAAACACAGTAACTTTTTAGTAAAACCCTGATGGTAATTACGGCAAGAAGACACCATGCAAGTGCTATAAACAACTTTCTTTCAACTAGCTAGTCCATTAAACAAACAGGACACGATTTAAGTGTTTTACTATTGCAATAATACAATGCTAGTCTGTACATATATTTTAAAATAAAATGAATACTATAAATGACAAAAATGATTAGCAATTTCTATTCATGGAACAAAGCTAACAAATTATTTATTTACATTATTTAATTTACTCTTTACAAAAATGTTTAACAGGTACCATCATAAACCATTTTACAAAAGACTGTGGCTCAGAGATGCTAGTAATTTGTCCAAGGCCACTCTGATTATAAGTGGAAGAACCACAACTTAACTGCTATCTACCAGAATCCAGAGCCCATGCCTTTAACCAAGTGTGGATAAGACTCAAAAAAACTTTGCAAATGAAAAAGTATCATCATTTTACAGTTTACAAAATAGAGGTTCAGAGAAGGTAAATAACATGTGCAAAGCCATCAATCCAACTAGAGAATTGAAAATAGTGACCAGGAAAGTCTCATGAGAGCTCAGTTTTAAAAGTAAAAATGAAAATTCCTTTAAGTAGTAATAAGCCATTTTGAAAAAGAGCAGTCTGACTTTTCCTGGTATAATGATGTCTACTTAGACAATAATCACAGAATTTTACATTGTAACAAGAAGGATTTGCATTTGGTTTAGAGGCACAATCATGATAGCTCTCGTGCACTTATTTATTGAACCTCAGCAATGGGCTAGGCCCTTTCAAAATACAAATCAAGGAGATAGGTAACGAAAATAACAACAGTAACAAAGAATAGTTGTGTTTGAGCCAAAAAAGAGTTAAAGACTTGGCTAGATCATAAGCCTCATATTTTAAGAGGAAAATAATTATAGAATATTAAGGAGAAAATATAAAACATTAATACAAGAATTTTCCATGCTATTTTCTGCCTCTTATGAAATATAATCCTTAAGAAATATAATACCAAATTTTTATCCTAGATATATAAATATGACTCCAAAGGCCAGGTATGAACAAGCACTCTGCCTAGTTGCCTGGAATAGGTGGTCAACGCATCACGCACACATACTCAAGGTAGCCACATCTTCATTCACTCGGAACGGATGGAAACATTTTCTCAATCAACAGGATTTATTATGATGGAAACTTGCATGGTTATATATCTTGGCTGCTGTTATTATAAAAGGCCATAAGGAGAGATTTATAGTAGAAATTTGTATAGAAACTGTCAGACAGGATCAGGAAGTCATTGTGTCTGCTGTGTAGGTCCCGCCAATTTTCTGCATCCCTTGCCTGTTGCATTCTTTCTCGTGCTTTTATAATGGCAATGAGAAAGAGAGTTATGACTTAGGTATTCTCAAATATAGTAAGTTCCATGAATGAAGGAGAATTTTCCAGTAGTGTCATGCCATCATTTGAAGGTGGCTACTACACATAAAAACTTGAGAACCACACAGGAGGGAAAGGTATGTTTACTTATGGTGCTAACTCCTGGTTGGTTGGGGGTACAATTAACATGAGCAATGTTATCTAGTTAAGGCACAAGATCTATTTTTGCAATAAACAGTACACTCCTAAATTATTGCATGTATGTGTCTGAACGTGATCAGTAGATAGATATAAAAGAGGTGTCCCTATACAAAAGTACAGATCATTCCTGGAACTCTACAGTTATTTCTTGATTTCTTGCCACTAATGCCTTTCCAGATTCAGAAGTATTAATGAGATACAGCCTTTGATTGGATTGGGGTAAAGGAGACTGGGGGAAAGACCACCCTTGTTTCCAGTGGCAAGCATCCAAAAAACTTAGCTCAGGAAACTGTTGTAAGATTCAGCTTCCTTCAAGTTCGACCAAAGATCTCGACACTTGGGCCACCCGCTGGCTCCAGTGTAAGCGAACACAATTGGTAAAGCTTGGTGCCCTGTCAAGCTCCTCCAAGGACAGCAACCCATAATCTAAGAAAATATAAAGCCCCGTCCAAGTTTTGACTAAGTGAATTGCCAAAATCCACAACCTTCTCTTGCTTCCAAGGTCTGGGCAGTGATAAATATTTTCAGCTTAATAATGTGCTGAATGATTACCATATTTTAACCTAAATGCTTTAAGGGGGTTCTACATTTAAGTTCTAGTTCTAAAATTCTACAATGACAGGACTAAAATTCTTAACCAAAACCACATCCTTAGTATTCTATTTTTCCAGGACTACCAATTGTCACTACTCTAACTTTGTGATATCTTCATTTAATATTTTCTTGCTGTAAATACATTCGCTTAAAGCTATAGCAGAGAGATGGCTGGGAATTCTTTTCAAACACACACATAATCATAGGTAGGAGAAAGATATTAGCATCCCTGTGCTTCTCCAATATCAATTCACAGTATACTGTGTATGATGATGCTACAATCAATTAATTGGTCTATTATGAATGGTGATGACACAATTCCTTTAGCAGATTTAAAATGTTAACTTTATTTCCAAAGAAAAAAGTCTAGATCATGCTACTCATTTAAATAATGGTAATAGTACTTCATAATAATTGTTTATATTATATACATATTGATATAAATGCAATTATCAGTTTTATATTTCCAAGTAACAGCAAAGGTTTTCTATTCATTACTCAAGGCTAGGGAAATATCTACAAATGCCAAGTGTTTATTTTACATTTCTGTAAGCTACGTACAAGTTGTCAACAGTAACAGATGTGATAAAATATATTATATTGTTTGTGCATTGCAGTATAAAATCTGGTACAATACCTTCACTGTCACAGAAGGGACAAGGTCAGTTCCCACCTCAACATCAGTTGCTTGCTGTAAACATAAAATTGAGAAGGCGAGAAAGAATGATTTCAATATTACACAGCAATGAGTAAACAGAATGGATGCAATGTATACTTCCCACTACCAAAATAGGGAACTATAAAGGATTTATCACTCTAATGACAGACTAAAAGAAAAAAGGGGCTTTTTTGATGCCTTCATCCAGAAAGTCATAAGCTAATATTAAAAAACTCGTCCCCTAAAAAGGAAAGAATATGCCACATATTTTATCAAACCACTCAATTCCCAAATTTACTTAAATATTTAAAGTATTAATTCTATTAGCTTATTATTTATATTACAGAAGAAGACCTACCTGTATATCCCAGAAAATATTATGCCATTCTTTCAGATCCTTGTATTTTCACCTTTCGGAAGGTATGTGTCATTCTGATTAACAACATGTATCTAAAACATGCAACTAATGATATAAAGATTGAATGGCCTTACACCTAGAAAACAGAAGTGGGCCATGTGCAGTGGCTCATGCCTGTAATCCTCGCACTTCGGGAGGGCCAGACGAGTGGATCACCTGAGGTCAGAAGTTCAAGACCAGCCTGGCCAACATGGTGAAACCCTGTTTCTATTAAAAATACAAAAATTAGTTGGGCATGGTGGCGGGCACCTGTAATCCCAGCTGCTCAGGAGGCTGAGGCAGGAGAATCACTTGAACCTGGGAGGCAGAGGTTGCAGTGAGCAGAGATCACAACACTTCACTCCACCCTGGGTGAAAGAGTGAGACTCTGTCTCAAAAAATAAAAAGGAAAAAAGAAAAGAAATGAAAAGTAAAAGTATACTTTTTTTTTTAACCAGTGCATATCATAAACTAATTCAATAGGCATTCTTTGAGTGTCAGCTTGCATTACCAGCTCCTACCTATTAAAGAATATATAGTATAATGTAATACATAAAACACTTCCCTTATCACTTAGAGCTTACTTTTTAGAGTAATATATTGGTACAGAAAAATGCTTTATGATAGAATAAGACTAAGGGGTAATATGTTTTCTAATAATACCCATATGAATTCTTGGGACCAATTAAAATTATGTCTCTATCCGACCAATGAATATGATCCATTGTGCTTTTTTACTTGAAATATTTTTAACAAAGAAAAAATAAGCCACTTCTAAGCAATGGGATCCTATAATATAATGGGCATCAGCAGAATTCAGAGTTGAGAGATTCATATTGTACTTATGGCTCCACAGGAAACAATATTTGAACTATGATCCAGCTTCTCAATCAGGAAGATGGGATAGCAATGCTTATGTCCTCTAAGAAAGATTCCATTATAATATAAATGATAATTACTTTTTTGAGATGTATGCTTTCATAATAATGATTCAAAGTAAAATGTTAATCCAGGCTTTGTGCTCTAATATTACCTAAAATCCAGGAAATATTTTATAGTTAGCTATCCACAGATCTAGAGGAGAAATCAACATCTCCTGTTTCCTGCTCCTTTCAGTCCATGACTAAACACCTAGATACTTCAAGGACAGCAGTCCTTTGGGAACATAAAGCTATAGCAAGAAAGAAATGGCTATAAGAAGACGTCATGGCACCAAAGCCACATAAATTGTAGGGCTAATGTTTTCCAATGAGATGAATATGATACTCTCAAGAAATCACTTAAAAAGGAAAAAACAGTAACACAGGGAAAATGAAGCTGGAAAGACACCTACTTAAGAGAAAACAGCATTCAGGGTTACCAATAGTGAAATACACATTATAACATAGTGCTACTACATAAGGCATTTTCCTACAAAGACTAAAAGTTCCTAAAAAACAGAAAGGGAATTCCTCATTCCAAATAGCCTATGTTGAAGAGCACCTACAAAAACTTAGTTGTCCAGAGTCCGGGAGGGGGGGGGGGAAGTCATTTCCACAGCAAGAAAATATGTGTACATTTGTCAGCTAACTAAGCAGAAATGTTCCACTTAGACTACACACTTAGGTAGAATGAAAAATGGTGCGTGCTGAATGGCCAATGTTTAAAACAGTGCCTCTACTATGTGACTCAGCTGGGTGAATATTTCTTTCATATGTAGTCCTACTTTTCTGTGTACCCAATTTACTATACTATAGCAATGTTAATGTGATTTTTATCACAAATTGGATTGGCTGTTTACACTAAGATTAATCTTTGGGCACTCATGATATACATGTTAAGGTATGCTCTGATACCTAAATAATGAAGACACTTCCCAGGCAGAATTTTATTATACAAACTCCAAATACGGTAAAATCAGTGAATTCAACTACTTCTCTAAATTGATCATCTGTTGGTAGAAACACAGATAAACTGCAGTCAGTGAGACATAATCAATCATATCCTAACAAGTGCCTATAGAAAACTAAGTCAGGAGATGAAGTAATATAATCAAGAACAGTCCTCCTTTCATCCTTTCTGTTTCTCAGTTGTATTAATTCACTCATTCATAGAGCAAATACATATAGAGCACCCATTATTTGGCAACCACTAATACAGAAGTGAATAAGACAACTCATGGATATAGATGGTTGTGATAATGATAATGATGATGGTGATGATGATTATAATACTGAAGAAGTAAAATGTAATTAGATGATAATGACAATCATAACAATTATCATAACAATCAACAAAGTAGATTCTATTATTATTCGCATTTTGCAGATGAGAAAATTGAGACGAAGAAAATTAAGTACCTTGCCTTTGTCACACAGATAGAAATAGGGGAAAAAATAATTCTTGAACCAACTATATACTCTTAACTACCCTCCACCCACCACCACCACCACCACCACCACCACAAAGTATTAAAAACTAGAAATCATCAAACTTTGAACTAGGCCACTGACAAACATTATCTCATTGAACCTTCAACAAAAATCTGGTAGGGTCAGTATTATCCAGCTACATTAATATTATGTCAATGCTATGGTACTAAGGAAGTTAAAAAAATTTTTTTTAAAGTAGGATTAGAACTGGGGCAAGAAGCCCTTCTACTGCTCTCCTCCCCCACAATCCCACTTCTTTTTAAAACAGAAATCCTGCCCAAGGAACTCCTTACTGGCACTAAGGGTCTACTAATGTTTTTATCTAGAAAGTAACAAGGTCTACAATTTGTTATCCTCCCTGAAGTTTCTACTTGAAGGACCAAAATTTAAATCAACGCATTTTGATCCTAATTCATCAGAATCTACTACTATTATAAAGCCCTTTAAAATCTGCAAGTATACCTACAGAAACTGAATCAAAGTTAGGAGAAACCACGACAGAAACGTTCAAGTCATCTTCTCTCTCAGTCATGAGCCAAACACCTGTGATTTAAAAAAAAGAAAAGGTATTTAATCATAAAGTAAAACCTTCTGTCTATAGTTTTTCTTTAAAGGTGTGTCTATACCATAAATAAAAACAGCCCCATAACCATACCCACAAGTTGAAAAAACTAATATATTACAGTATTAGAAGCTTGATGCTAATTCTTTACCTCTATAATACAGTAAAAAAAACACAGTCTCCTTCTGTAGATATTAGCTAAGATGTGAGTCATTGACTGACCAGCATTGGGAATTTCAATACCCTCTCTTTAACTACTAGTGGAAGCCCAAATTAGTACAACCCTTTTGAAGATAAGTTGGCTATAACTATCAAAATGTAAAATGTACATATCCTGTGCCTTAATTCTACTCCCAAGAATGTATCTAATACCCATAAGCATGCCCAAGGAGGTCTCTAATGTTAGTAGTTATTTTTTCAGAAATGAAAAGAATCTAAATATCTGTGATATCTATTAATAGGCTGTTACATAAATTACGGTATATCTGTACTATGCAATGTCCCAAAGTTGTAAACAGGAGTGCTGTCCATCTTTATATACTGATATTTAAAAACTGTAAAATTTATCTATTAAGTTTTAAAAAGCAAGATGTAATACAATGTGTCTAATATGCACATATTTGTGTCAAAACAATTACATAAACATGAATGTTTTCTAGAAGAATACAAAACAAAACTATTTTTTTGTATTTATTATACTTTAAGTTTTGGGGTACATGTGTAGCTCATGCAGGTTTGTTACATAGGTATACACGTCCCATGGTAGTGGTTTGCTGCATCCATTGCCCCGTCACCTACATTAGGTATTTCTCCTAATGCTATCCCTCCCCAATCCCCCTACCCCCTGCTATTCCTCCCCTAGCCCTCTAACCCCCAGGCCCTGGTGTGTGACGTTCCTCTTCCTGTGTCTGTATGTTCTCATTGTTCAACATCCACTTATGAGTGAGAACGTGGTGTTTGGTTTTCTGTCACTGTGTCAGTTTGCTGAGAAAGATGGTTTCCAGTTTCATCCATGTCCCTGCAAAGGACATGAACTCATCCTTTTTAATGGCTGCATAGTATTCCATGGTATACATGTGCCACATTTTCTTTATCCAGCCTATCCTCGATGGGCATTTGGGTTGGTTCCAAGTCTTTGCTATTGTGAACAGTGCTGCAATAAATATATGTGTGTATGTGTCTTTATAAAAGAATGATTTATAATCCTTTGGGTATATACTCAGTAATGGGATTGCGGGGTCAAATGATATTTCTATTTCTAGATCCTTGAGGAATCACCACATTGTCTTCCACAATGGTTGAATTAATTTACACTCCCACCAACAGTGTAAAAGCATTCCTATTTCTCCACATCCTCTCCAGCATCTGTTGTCTCCAGATTTTTTAATATCGCCATTCTAACTGGGGTGAGGTGGTATCTCAATGTAGTTTTGATTTGCATTTCTCTAATGAGCAGTGATGATGAGCTTTTTTTCATATGTTTGTTGGCTGCATAAATGTCTTTGAAAAGTTTCTGATCATATCCTTTGCCCACTTTTTGATGGGGTTGTTTTTTTCTTGTAAATTTGTTTAAGTTCTCTGTAGATTCTGGATATTAGCCCTTTATCAGATTGGTAGATTGCAAAATTTTTTTCCCATTCTGTTGGTTGCCGATTCACTCTACTGATAGTTTATTTTGCTGTGCAGAAGCTCTTAAGTTTAATTAGATCCCATTTGTCTATTTTGGAAATTTACGGAAATTTCCGTAACTTCATGAGAGTACAAATGGCTGTTCATTGCCCATCCCAATAACTATTCTTTGATTCTTCTTTACTTAAAGCCCAATTTTATTCTAAGCAACAAAGTACTCAACTAAATCACGTAATTTCCCAGCCAGTTTTGCAGCCTGGAGTGGCTAGTGAGACATGAGTAGGAGCCATTCAGGGTGTGGCTTCCAAGGAAGCTCCTTAAGGGGGTTGACTCAGCAGCAGATGTGAGGGCAGGAGTTCCAAAAGCCATGCTGGACCAATATATGACCCTGAGACAGAAGGAATCAGAGTCCCTGATGACTATGGAACTGCCAAGCCAACCCTGGACTGCCCATCATTGGGCTTTTTTTGCAAGAGAAAGAAAGAAACCTCTATCTTATTTGAGTATTCTGTGACATGTAGCCAGACAGAATTTTAAATGAACAGTGTCACAAAATACAAATGATTCTACTATTCAGTGATAACATCAGTGGTTATGCTGGACATTTCAAGTGGGGGTGCAGACTTTCATTTATACCCCTACCTTTTACTGCTCTCTGTCCCTTTCTGAAGACACAGATGTATGGGCACCTATCTCAATGTTGCACCCAGTCCTTCATACTCATGCCAGGTAGACAACATGATCAACTATCTAAATCATAAATAAAATTCTGTCTTTGAAAGTTCCTACCAGTAGATGTTGTTGACTACTGGTAACAAAAATACTAGGCAATATTCACACTAATGAGTTGAGTACAAAAAGCTTCAGAATCTATGAACCATACAGAAATTATTACTATGATTTCATGCTTACAACATACATTCCTCTTATAACTTATACACATAAAATCAGTTTCAAAAACACTTTTATTACAGTAGATAATATACACCATGTGTACAACAAAAAGTACTCTTTAAACTGGTTTTAAATTTTGCTGCAACTCTTCCTTTGAAACCATTTTAAAAGCTTTAAGTACTGAACATAACCTGCAAGACTATGAACATTTTTTTAAGTTAAGGCCCCCATACTAAAATAAGTGACATTTAAATGAATAATGGGGGTCATCACAAAGTTCAGCGTTTTAACTTCTCATAATAAAGAGAAGCTAAAACTGTAATAAAACAATTTTGTGCTCTTATATAATTACAGATATTTTAAAGAACAAACGTACCATGGTTTTATAAGGGTACAAGACACTAACTTTTTTCCATATCTAGAAATAAAATATTTTAAATACCTCTCAGTTTTAAAAGTTTCCCTTTGTTTCTTTCTCAGAAATAAAACTAAATGACAGTGTCATTGAAGGGGCAAGGAACTTCAAACATTAATTAAAAATTGAGGTTATGTAAATCATGCACTTTGCACCTAAGTCTGTGGGGATATCCTTAATTTAATTAGCATTTATTTCAAGACATACTGAAGGGATCAAGGTAACAACAGGTAAAATAGCCTAAACCTTCTCATCCAAGTTCATCACTATAACCACCAAGAAATAACTTTTTTTTTTTTCCTTATGCTTTTCTTTTTTTTTTTTTTTTTTTTATTGCATTTTAGGTTTGGGGGTACATGTGAAGAACATGGAAGATTGTTGCATAGGTACACACATGGCAGTGTGATTTGCTGCCTTCCTCCCCCATCACCTATATCTGGCATTTCTCCCCATGCTATCCCTCCCCAACTCCCCCACCCCCCACTATCCCTCCCCTTTCCCCCCCGACAGACCCCAGTGTGTGATGCTCCCCTCCCTGTGTCCATGTGTTCCCATTGTTCAACACCCGCCTATGAGTGAGAATATGCGGTGTTTGATTTTCTGTTCCTGTGTCAGTCTGCTGAGAATGATGGTTTCCAGGTTCATCCATGTCCCTACAAAGGACACGAACTCATCGTTTTTGATGGCTGCATAATATTCCATGGTGTATATGTGCCACATTTTCCCTGTCCAGTCTATCATCGATGGGCATTTGGGTTGGTTCCAGGTCTTTGCTATTGTAAACTGTGCTGCAATGAACATTCGTGTGCATGTGTCCTTATAGTAGAACGATTTATAGTCTTTTGGATATATACCCAGTAATGGGATTGCTGGATCAAATGGAATTTCTATTTCTAGGTCCTTGAGGAAACACCACACCGTCTTCCACAATGGTTGAACTAATTTACACTCCCACCAACAGTGTAAAAGTGTTCCTATTTCTCCGCATCCTCTCCAGCATCTGTTGTCTCCAGATTTTTTAATGATCGCCATTCTAACTGGCGTGAGATGGTATCTCAATGTAGTTTTGATTTGCATTTCTCTAATGACCAGTGATGATGAGCATTTTTTCATATGTTTGTTGGCTTCATGTATGTCTTCTTTTGTAAAGTGTCTGTTCATATCCTTCGCCCACTTTTGAATGGGCTTGTTTGTTTTTTTCTTGTAAATGTGTTTCAGTTCTTTGTAGATTCTGGTTATCAGCCCTTTGTCAGATGGGTAGACTGCAAAAATTTTTAATTTTCCGAGAAATTTCACATTCAATTAATGTTAATCAAAATATCACTGGCACATAACTATGGAAAGGGGAACAATCTCAAAATTTGGAGTGAAAGCTGTATTATTTAATGAACCCTGGAAATTTCATGTTTCATGCCTATGCCACACTTCCCCAATATTTGAATTTACAAAATGAGACTTATAATTCTATTAATCCCAAAAATGCTAGTATCAAAAATTGAAAAAAAAAATTGTACACTGAGATATGACACATCCAATTTTAACCACTCTCTATTTGACATGGCAGTGCTGACAACAAATAGGTTTTTAAGTAATTGGATGTACTTGAAAGACCTGAGCTTCACTGGTTTACTTTCAAAACTTTCCAAAAGAATGTGTGAAACCAAAGCATAATAACTTCATTTTAATATTCATATTTTTAAAATATATTATCTCAATTCCTCACGACCAGAGGAATACAATGTTGGTAACATAGACTCAAAAGAACATAAATCTAGTAAAATGATTGGATCAGGATTAAGATTGGCTCTGTTGTTTTTGTTGGCTTTTGATGCTCGGTTTCTCATTCCTACTTTTTTTTAACATTTCTTTTATGTGAAAATAGTCCATATTTTTTCTCATTAAAAAAATACTTTTACCTGACCCTGAAAAGGGAACTTAAACTAACGATTTTCACATGTCCAACTCAAACTGAAGGATTGGTGTTTTGTTTCTCCTTTTAATTTACAAAAAAATTATACCCTTGTGAGTCCCAAAGTAAGATAATATTGAGTTATTCAAAACTCAGGAACTGAAAATATCATCAGCCTCTGAGTCATTAGAAATCAGCATACTGCAAGCTACACACCATTTGGATGGTTAATTAACTACAAACATAAATTATGTCACTAAGCTGCAAATGACTATATTTTTAGTAACAAAATGGTAGCTCACGTGCTTTGGTTTCTTTTGAAAGAAAAACTAAAGTTGTTTCAGGAATATCAGAAGTTAATAAATGACCACTCTAAATTTTAATGCTCTTCTCAAGGCCTAAAACTACCACCCAAAGAAGTACTTCTTCCTTTCTTGGCATGTAAAGAAAAAAACTACATAGTGTTGTCCATGAAACATTAACAACAAAAACATTTTCTTAAATATGTTTTCAGAACCCATAACATACAAAGTAAACATAAACACCTTGTGTGCTAAAGAGCAATACTGTTTTTACAAATATGACTTTAATTAAGCCTAGAGGAAAAAATTAACACATACACAAAATAATATCTATATACAAGATAACGTGAATTTCACAATGAATACTAAAATAATGAAAAGTTGCAAATGAGATACCTTGTGATTTGTTAACATCTTTGATGATTTTCTGCAGTTCTTTCATTTCTACATCAAGTTCATCATAGTTTAGTTCTCGAGATTCAACGTTTGGAGCTTGGAACAGAGAAGGATCTGTCCCCAGGTATGAACACTGCAAGTGACCATCATCACTCAGAGTGACCATCACTCCCTTTAAATCACTACAATAAAAAAGAGAAAATAAGACATAATTTTAAATTTCAGTAATTTAGTCTTGACCAACTACACTTTTACTCAATTCTGTATCAACACACCATTAAGAAAATAACAATCTATCTATTTCTAGAGTTTTACTTCAAAGGCTCAATTCAAATACTTCGAACATGATTCGTATTTATAGAAATACTCCCAATGTTAAGATCAACTAAGGCAGGGAAAGAGCTTAATTATTATAATAGCTTCCACTTTTGGGGACCTAACTACAAAGCGAATCCTACTCTAAGAGCATTTTAAGTACTGTTTTTAATCCTCACTCCAGCTACCACTTGGCATATCCATAATAAGCATATGAACAACACTTGTGGAGGCACAATGGTGCAAGAGACACAGCTGGGCTGCTGGTTGGCCTAAGACCAGGAATGAGGTACAGGAGTGAAGACGGGACAATCCAGGGGACAGAACAGCAAACAAAGTTAATATGGGAAGCCATGCGAGGTCTTGCAAAAAAAAGAAGTGCCCCACCCCTATCTTTCCTTATCCTTTTCCCTCTCTCTATCCTTAAGATTCAAGTTCGCCCTCTCCCAGGCCCACCCATCACAGCTTCCTTCACAGGCTCTCCTACTCAAGTGGCCCTCTAGTTTGTTCTCTCTTTCTCTTCACTTTTAGCTAGAAGCAGCCAATTGTCCCACTTAGCAGCTCTTTCTTTATCACTCTTTCATCCTAATTATCTCTTTTCCTCCCCATTCTTTCACTCTTCTTTCTCTCTTAGGCTCCTTTAGGTCTGTTTTACTCTAGAAACTTGCCATAATCTATAAATTACAGATAATTTTAGCATACCATTTTTTAAAGTTGTAAGTTTTTGTGAACATGTCATAAAAAGTAGCTGAGATGAAAACTGTATTTGCTTCCTCCCTAAGTTTGCCAGAGAAACAAAAAAAATTCAGCATCGTCATAAAACATTTTGAGTTGATACGTAATGGATTTGTTTGACTCACTTTTGTTTGTTATGTTTTCTACAGAAACTTTTGGTTTTTTTAAAGTATTTTTGACTCTGTTCTAAAGGTTAGATATTAATCAAAAATAATAAATTGGGCACAGTAGCACATGCCTGTACTCCCAGCTACTTGATGAGGCAAAGAATCACTTAAGCCCAGGAGTTTGAATCTTGGCCAACACAGCAAGACCTTGTCTCCAAAAGTAAACAAAAATAGAAAAATTGTGAGAAAAAAGAAGATTTTAAAATGTTGCTATTCATCTGAAGAAGAGAAAAGGACATAAGCTATATAAAAGATGAAGCATGTAAGAGTCTAGGCTTATTCAGAATGAACAAAAATGTTTAAAACTACCCAACTGTGGATCATGGCAGGTAGTCATTTCATTAATCTAAAAGCTCCACTGGGCTGGAAGTAAATACTACCATTGCTCAGTTCTGCCCATAAAATGGCCACCAGCATCCACTTCACCACCTGCCTTAAACGCAACATTCCAATACATGTCTCCAGGGCTCAGGTGTAGTCAGTGACGTGCAACCCTGTCATATGGCTTCGGAGGAATAAAAACTAGATTGATAACACTGGTTCAACAGCTAAAGAACTAGACTAGGACTCAAAAGACTTGAGTTCTAGCTCTGATGCCACCCCTATAGACCTGAGTCAACTTGGGGAACTTTTCCTAAATATTCTTTACCTGTAAAATGAGAAGGTAAGACTAGACAATCCTCAAAAGCTTTAAGTTTTATGAATTGTTCTGCCATCTACCCCTCAGAAAACAAATACTCCCAAAATGAAATTATCTTCCTGAAGTGTGAAAAGCAACCTCAGAGTACCTTTGGGCTTGAACCTTTCTTTGCACATAACTGAAGCCACCTAGTAGCCATGGAAATCCCAACTTTCAGCTCTGACAAGCCCATTACAAGAGAGCAAATCTTCCCTTCCCTCTGAGTTGTGACTGTAGTCTGTTCCCCATTCTAGTCGGCCCCAGCAAGGCTTAGAAACCCAATGAATCCTCAGGAAACTCTAGGATGCTAAAGCGCAGACCTTTGGGGAGCTTCTCAGAGAATGTGAGAGTCATCAGTACTTTGAATTCAAACAGGCATTTCCATTTCATCTTCAGCCTTTGAACAGTCCATCACACAGAGAAGCCAGCATTACCCAATACTAGTATTCCTCTCTTACCCAATACAAGTATTCCTCTCTATCTAAATTGATTTTGTCTTTGAGTTGAAAAGTTTATTACTAAATCAGTTTTGTTCCATCAATTTAGATAGCAAACCGCAACAATTTAAATACAAAGAATTTATCTAAAAAATTATCTGAACCAATTAAGTTTCTGAGTACAGATAGGAAGAGTTTGGATAATAGAGGTGTGTGTTAATATATATATATATATATATATATATATATATATATAGACTCTCTAAAAACACTTTTTACTGATATTCCATGTGTCCAAATGGTAAGGAGAGTAGCCAGGGTCTTCCCTCACCAAAAGAACAAATTTCACCAGACTGTCTTGACAGCTAAGGTAATTACAGAACTTAAGCAATTTACTTTTTAAAACATCAATTGCAAAAGACATTATAGGCTGGGAAGCTGAGGCAGGTGGATCGCTTCAGGTCAGAATTTCAAGAGGAGCCTGGCTAACATGATGAAACTCTGTCTCCACTAAAAATACAAAAATTAGCCACGTGTGGTGTCAGGCACCTGTAATCCCAGCTACTTGGGAAGCTGGGGCAGGAGAATCACTTAAACCCAGGAGGCAGAGTTTGCAGTGAGCCAAGATAGCACCATTGCACTCCAGCCTGGGCAACACAGCAAGACTCGGTCTCACACACACACAAAAAAAGACATTATAGATTATTTTGTTTCTTTTTATGGCTGAGTAGTGTTCCCTGATGATTAGTGATGTTGAACACTTTGTTATGTTTCTTGGCTGTTACATATCTTCTTTTGAGAATTGTCTATTCATGTCATTTGCAAAGATATGAAACCAATCTAAGTGCCCATCAATCAATGAATGGATAAAGAAAATGTGGTGTATATACACCACAGAATACAACTCAGCCATAAAAAGGAATAAAATAATGTCTTTTGCAGCAACTTGGATAGAGCTGGAGGCCATTATTCTGAGTGAAGTAACTCAAAAATAGACAACCAAATATGGTATGTTCTCAACGTATAAGTGGGAGCTAAGCTATGAAGATGCAAAAGCATAAGAATGATGACATGGATTTTGGGGACTGGCGGGAGGGGATGGTTGGGAGGGGGGTGAGGGATAAAGACTATATATTGGGTACAGTATCTACTGCTCAGCTGATAGGTGCACCAAAATCCCAGAAAAGCCCACTAAAGAACTTACCCATGTAACCAACAACCACCTGTATCCTAAAAACGATTTTTTTTTAGATGAGATTCCTAGAGTAGTCATATTTGTAGAAACCCAAAGCTGAATGGTGGTTTCCAGGGGCTGGGGGAGGGGGTTGAGAGATACAGAGTTTTACTTAGGAAAGATAAAAAAGTTCTGGAGATGGATGGTGGTAATGATTGCACAGCAACATGAATGTACCTAATGCCACAGAACTGTACATTTTAAAATGCTTAAAATTGTAAATTTTTATGTTATGTATATTTTACCACAATTTAAAGAAACACATACCACCAAAAAAAGGGTGAATGAATAAATTTCAAAGAGCTGTGTCAAGAATGATAATATAGTATGTAATTTGTTTAGGGACATTAAAGCCTTCACTCTTTTTCAATTTTTAAAAAAATTTCAATAGTTTTTGGCATACAGGTGGTTTTGGTTATGGTTTCAGGTTTTAGATTTAAGTCTTTGATCCATCTTGAGCTTATTTTTGTATAAGGCAAGAGAAGGGGATCCAGTTTTATTCTTCTACATGTGGCTTGCCAGTTTTCCCAGCCCCATCTATTGAATAGGGTGTCCTTTACTCAATTCACGTTTTTGTATGCTTTGTCAATGATCAGTCCACTGTAAATTTGGCTTTATTTCTGGGTTCTCTATACTGTTCCATTGGTCTATGTGCCTGTTTTTATACCATTACTATGCTGTTTGGGTGACTATAGTCTTGTAGTATAATTTGAAGTTGGATAATATGATGCCTTCAGATTTGCTCTTTTTGCTTAGTATTGGTTTGGCTATGCGGACTCTTTTTTGGTTCCATAAGAATTTCAGGATTGTTTTTTCTAGTTCAGTGAAGAATTATGATGGTATTTTGATAGGAATTGTATTGAATCTGTAGACTGCTTTGGGCATTATGTTCATTTTCACAATATTGATTCTTCCCATTCTTGAGCGTGGAATTTGTTTCCATTTGTTTGTGTCATCTATGGTTTCTTCCAACATTGTTTTTGGGTTTTCCTTATAGAGCTCTTTCACCTCCTTGGTTAAGTATATGCCTATGTTTTTTTTGTTGGTGGTCCTGGTGGTTTTTTGGTGGGGGTTGTGTGCATGTGTGTGTGTGTGCGGCTTTTTGGGGTTTTTGTGGTTTTTTTTTTTTTTGCAGTTGTTATAAAAGGGACTGAGTTCTTCATTTGATTCTCATTTTTGTTGTTGTTAGTGTACAGCAGTGCTACTGATCTGTATACATAGATTTTGTATCCTGAGACTTTACTGAATTTGTTTATCAGATCTAAGAGCTTTTTGAATGAGTCTTTAGGGTTTTCTAGACATACAATCATATCATTGACAAACAGACAATTTGACTTACTCTTTTCCAAAAGTACTTTGACTTACTCTTTTGGATGCCCTTTATTTCTTTCTCTTATCTGATTGCTCTGGCTAGGACTTCTAGTACTATGTTGAATAAATGTAGTGAAAGTGGACATCCTTGTCTTGTTCCAGTTCTCAAGGGAAATGTTTTCAATTTTTCTCATTCAGCATGATGCTGGTTGTGGGTTTGTCATATACAGCTTTTATTACTTTGAGGTAAGTCCCTTCTATGCCTATTTTGTTGAGAGTGTTTATCATAAAGACATGTTGGATTTTATCAAATGCTTTTTCTGCATCTATTGAGATAACTATATGGGTTTGTTTTAAATTTGGTTTATGTGATATATCACATTTATTGACTTATATATGTTAAATCACCCCTGCATCCCTGGGATGAAACCCACTTGATCTCGATCATGATGTACTATCTTTTTGATGTGCTGTTAGATTCGAATAGCTAGTATTTCGTCAAGGATTTTTGCATCTGGTAAATATTTTAACAATATTGTTTATATGGGCTAATGAGTATGGTTCTATGAATGATAGAATGTTATGCTGAAAGGAATCACCAACTAAATCCAATATGTGTACCCTACGGCTTCTTTCTTAAAAGCAGTGTTAACATTGACAAAATGAAGGTCTCTGAATTATTGCTGGTCTGTGAAGTGCATCAGCTAAGCTAAGTCACCAGAATAATGCACTTTATGAAGAATCGCGTCAAAGATACTACATTCCTAAGACATATAGTTATTTTGTGATTTCACCAATGGGGCATGAAATTAAAAAACAGAATTTTGCTCAGGAATCTGTAAATAATGGTTTTATCACTCAGTAAACAGATCCCTGCCTTAACAATACATTAAAACAAAATTCCAGATGTATTTTTAAAGTGCAATTTAAAAATATGAAACCACAAAAATATTTATCTTCTTTTGAGATGGTAAGAAGTTTTGCTATAAGAAAGCAACAGATGAAACTACAAAGGAAAGAATCTCTAAATTAAATTACATTAAAATTTTAAACTTGTAACAGGCTTAAGAATACAGCACAAAAAGAACAAAGAACAAACTCGGAAAACATTGGCAACCAATATAAAATACAACATGTTAAGTTAAATTACATGAAGTTCCTGATATTCAACTGTTTTTGACCTATGAAAACAATTTTATATGTTAAACCTAATATGTAAAGAACTCTTACAAATCAATGAAAATAGGATTATATGCAACAGAAAAAGGTTAAAGGCCATGTACAGACAATACACACATAAAAATAATACAGTCAATAAATAAGTGAAAACCTTCTCCAAATTAAAAAAAGCATGCTTTAAAACTATTTTTAAAAGGGTATATTTGATTAGCACCTCAAACTAGCAAATAAATTGTATTTAATAATGAGTCCAGCTGTTAGAGAAGATACATAGAGACAGAAACTCTCATATACTTTTGATACCAATGGAAATTTGTTAGAATCCTTTTAGAGAACATTTTAGAAAAATATATCAAAAACCATAAAAATACTATTGTCTTTTATGCAGTAATATACTTTTGTGGTTATTTTTAAAATTTAGAAACAACCAAATGGTATGTAGGGAATATTTTTTAATCATGCTGTATCTATAATAGAATGTTTAGAAACCATCAAAAATCATATCTTACCAAATATCTGTTATCAGAAAAAATAATAAAAAAATAAAAGCAAAATATAATACTACACGTACATTTTATTCTGTTTGTAAATATATATGTATAAAACACAGATTAGCAAAAATACCTAAATGTTAATAGAATGGTGACTATCTCTAACTAGTGAAATGATGAGTTATTTTCATTTTGCCTTATAGTAACAAAATAAGATTAGGGCCAGGTGCAGTGGCTCACACCTGTAATCCCAGCACTTTGGGAAGGCAAGGCAGGTGGATCACCTGAGGACAGGAGTTTGAGACCAGCCTGGACAACATGGTTAAACCCTGTCTCTACTAAAAATACAAAAATTTTCTGGGCATGGTGGTGTGCGCCTGTAATCCCAGCTACTTGGGAGGGTGAAGCAAGAGAATCACTTGAACCCGGAGGCAGAGGTTGCAGTGAGCTAAGACCAGGCCACTGCACTCCAGCCTGGCTGACAAGAGTGAAACTCCTACTCTAAATAAATAAATAAGATTGGAATGAAAACTTTATTTTTTAAGAAAAAAAAATGCTCTATTTTCCATCCCCAGAGACTAAATTTGAATCAGCAACTTAGAAATTTAAATACCTGTGGGATTAAAAACATTTAACTAGTTTTATTTTTCCAACAAAGCCAATCTATAAATGTGTAACATGAAATTATTTGAAATATAGCTCAACGGATAGAAAATAAATGGTTTCTTTTATTTGCTGATACACTAAAACAAATGAATAGTAGTTTTAAAAACAAAAAGAACATGCATTGAACCTAATGGTCTCTTGTTTGGCCTCATTTTATGCAAAATAGAAATATTTTAAATTATCAAATTGTCAAAGTCTGTTTTTTACTAATATATATAGATACCAAGGAAATCCTAAAACCCTAAGTAGTATTTATTGCACCCAAGTTTTACTCTACCTCAGTAAGGAGCACATGTTTGAAAGGCATTTCCCTTCAAGTGCAGTGAGGCACACTCAGTTCACGCAGCTCTTCCTCAGTCCCAAAGTACTGGACATGGGCATTTGAACATATTTTAATCAATCCACCATCAATAACTTAAGACATTTTTATTCAGCATCTGCTGTACAACAGAAGCTATTCTAAAGGCAAAGAAGACACGATGCTTGCGTATAAAAAACTTTGGTCTAATTGGAAGGTCTTAAAACTTATTTTAAATAAAAGCAATTGTAATCCAATGTGAAATATGTAGCACAGTAGGAAGAGAGCACAGTGGCCCTGCATCAGAGAGCAGAGCAAGGCTTCACAGGACAGAGGATGCAGAAGCTGGATCTTGACCTACAAGTAGATCCTCACAGATGAAAAAGAAGGAACAAAATGAAGGTAAAGGACTCCAGCCTTCGTGACCTCATTCAGTCTTATTATTTTAAACACTTTCTTCATGCCAGTTCCCACCTCTATATCTCCAGCCAGACATATACATCCAGCTGCCTACTTGACAGCTACACTTAGAAGGCCAATAGACATCTAAAGCTCAACATGGCTACCCCTGAGTTCCTTTTTGGCCCCACCTCTCCAACTCAAAGCTACCCCCTCCTGAATCTTTCTTATTTCTGCTATTTGTAACTCCATTCTTTAAGCTGGTCATCCACAAAGAACCTTAGAGCCATGCTTGACTCCCCCTCCCTTTTCTTTTTCTTACAACCACATAAAAACCATCAGTAAATATTACCAGCCTTATTTTTTAAATATGTCCAGAATCCAACCACTTCTCCCCAACTACATGCATGAAACAAACATTTCTTTATTATTATTATTATTTTTTATTGCATTTTAGGTTTGGGGGTACATGTGAAGAACATGGAAGATTGTTGCATAGGTACACACATGGCAGTGTGATTTGCTGCCTTCCTCCCCCATCACCTATATCTGGCATTTCTCCCCATGCTATCCCTCCCCAACGCCCCACCCCCCGCTATCCCTCCCTCTTTCCCCCCGACAGACCCCAGTGTGTGATACTCTCCTCCCTGTGTCCATGTGTTCGCATTGTTCAACACCCGCCTATGAGTGAGAACATGCGGTGTTTGATTTTCTGTTCTTGTGTCAGTTTGCTGAGAATGATGGTTTCCAGGTTCATCCAAGTCCCTACAAAGGACACGAACTCATCGTTTTTGATGGCTGCATAATATTCCATGGTGTATATGTGCCACATTTTCCCTGTCCAGTCTATCATCGATGGGCATTTGGGTTGGTTCCAGGTCTCTGCTATTGTAAACTGTGCTGCAATGAACATTCGTGTGCATGTGTCCTTATAGTAGAATGATTTATAGTCTTTTGGATATATACCCAGTAATGGGATTGCTGGATCAAATGGAATTTCTATTTCTAGGTCCTTGAGGAATCGCCACACCGTCTTCCACAATGGTTGAACTAATTTACTCCCACCAACAGTGTAAAAGCGTTCCTATTTCTCCACATCCTCTCCAGCATCTGTTGTCTCCAGATTTTTTAATGATCGCCATTCTAACTGGCGTGAGATGGTACCTCAATGTAGTTTTGATTTGCATTTCTCTAATGACCAGTGATGATGAGCATTTTTTCATATGTTTGTTGGCTTCATGTATGTCTTCTTTTGTAAAGTGTCTGTTCATATCCTTCGCCCACTTTTGGATGGGCTTGTTTGTTTTTTTCTTGTAAATCTGTTTCAGTTCTTTGTAGATTCTGGTTATCAGCCCTTTGTCAGATGGGTAGACTGCAAAAATTTTTTCCCATTCTGTTGGTTGCCGATTCACTCTAATGACTGTTTCTTTTGCTGTGCAGAAGCTGTGGAGTTTGATTAGGTCCCATTTGTCTATTTTGGCTTTTGTTGCCACTGCTTTTGGTGTTTTGGTCATGAAGTCCTTGCCTACGCCTATGTCCTGAATGGTTTTGCCTAGATTTTCTTCTAGGGTTTTTATGGTGTTAGGTCTTATGTTTAAGTCTTTAATCCATCTGGAGTTAATTTTAGTGTAAGGTGTCAGGAAGGGGTCCAGCTTCTGCTTTCTTTCTTTTTTATTATTTCTTCTTTAGAGAAAGACTCTCACTCTGTCACTCAGGCTGGAGTGCAGTGGTATGATAATGGCTCACTGTAACCTCAAACTCCAGGGCTCAAGTGACCTGCCTCAGCCTTCCAAGTAGCTGAGGTGCATGCCAACATATCAAGCTAACTTTTTTGTTGTTAGAAATAGGGTCTTGCTATGTTGTAGGTCTGGTCTTGAACTTCCAGCCTCAGGTGATCCTCCTGCCTCAGCCTCCCAAAGTGCTGGGAATATAGGTGTGAGCCACCACATCAAGCCTAACAAACATCCTTTAATCTGCCCTGGATGACTGCTATTAAACAGTCTCTCAGCTTCTGTCTATGTGCCTCTATAGTAACTTTCCAACAAAGCAGTAAGAATATTCATGTTAGCTCACAACCCTCCAGTGGCTCCTCTGGCACTCATAACAAAAGCCAAGTCCTTAAAAGAGTTTTCAAGGCCCTATATAAGATGTTCCTCCACCTCATTTTCATTGTCTATTCAGAATTAAAAAAATGAAATTGTCCATCGCAGTGGTAGGAAATTGAGTTACAGCAAACCTTGCCACTGTAGGTAAAGTGTTCTATGGTCCTAAATAAACTTGAAAGAAAGTCTAGGCCACAAGAACCACAATTCCTGGGCAAGTCCTAGTGCTTCACTGGGCTCAGTGCCAGTGGACATGGAGGGCAAAAGAGCTAATAAGACACCAGATTGGGCAGCCAAGGGAGGGCTTGCACCACCTTCCCCCCAACGCCCAGCAAAGTAGTGCACAGCTCTGGAAAAGACCCCTTCCTTCTGCTTGAAGAGAGGAGAGCAAAGAGTACTTTGTCTTGTAACTTGGATGCCAGCTCATCCACAGTAGAATAAGGCACTGAGCAGAGACCTGAGATACCCATTTCAAGCCCTAGCTCCCAGATGACATTTCTAGACACACCCTGGTCCAGAAGGGAACCCGCTGCCTTAAAGGGAAAAATCCACTCAAGGCAAGATTGATTACCTACTGATTAAAGAGCCCCTGGGCCCTGAATAGTCAACAGTGGTAGCCAGGCAGCACTTGCCATGGGCCTTAAGTGGAATTCAGAGAAGTGCTGGCTTCCAGTCAGACCCAGCACATTCCCAACTGCAATGGCCATGAGGGAGACTCATTCTGCTTCAGAAAAGGAGAGAGAAGAGTAAAGGAGGGCTTTGTCTTATAGTATAGGTACCAGCTGGGTTGCAGTGGAGTAGAGCACCAAGCAAGCTCTTCAGGTAGCCAGGCAGTACTCACTGTAAGCCTAGGTGGTGGTAGTAATGGGGAGAGACTCTTCTGGGAAAGAAAGAAAGGAAAAGTGTGGGGAAGGACATTGTCTTGTAGCTTAAGTATTAGTTTACTGCACTAAAACAGAGCACCAGGTGGATTCCTAAGTTTCTAATTCCAGACCCTCCCTCCCAGAGAGCATCTCTGAACCCACCTGGGGCCACAGGAAATTCATTGCCCTGAAGGGAAGGACACAAGCCTGGCTAGCTTTACCACTAGATGATTGTAGAGACCTAGTAACTTGAGCACACATAAATGTTAGCCAGGAAGTGGTTATGACAGCCCTTGGATGAGACTCAGTACATGCCGGCTTCAGCTCTAACTCAGCATACTCCCATTGGTGGTGGCCACAGAAGTGACTGTGTCACTACTCCCCCCAGTTTTAGGAAGCACAGCAGAGAGAGAGAGAGAGACTCTATTTCCTGGGGTAAAAGTAAGAGAAGAAAGCAAGAATCTCTCTGGTAATCCAGAGAATTATTCTGGATCAGATCCAGGTCCACCAAGGTGGTACCACTATAAGAGCCACAGTGTTATGGGGCTTCAGGTGCTCCCTAATGCAGATATGGCTGCAGTGACCAAAAATTTAGACTGTAACACCCAAGTCCCTCTGAATACCTGGAAAGCCTTCAGAAAAAAGGACAAGTACAAACCCAGATTGCAAAGGCAACAATAAATACCTAAGCCTTCAATTCCCAGACACTGATGAAATCCATAAGCAACCAGGCTATTCAGGAAAACACGACCTTACCAAATGTACTAAATAAGGTAAACAAAACTAATCCCAGAGAGACAGAGATAGGTGATCTTTCAGAGAAATCGAAACAGCTGTTTTTTGGAAACACAGCTATTCAAGAAATTCTAAGATAACACAGAGAAGAAATTAAGAATCCTATCAGATAAATTTAACAAAGATATTGAAATAATTTAAAAGAATCAAGCATAAATTCTGGAACTCAAAAATGCAATTGACATACTGAAGAATGCATCAGAGTGTCTTACCAACAGAACTAATCAAGTAGAAGAATTAGTAAGCTTGAAGACAGGCTATTTGCAAATACACAGTCAGAAGAGACAAAAGAAAGAATAATTTAAAAACAATCAAGCATACCTACAAGATCTAGAAAATAGCCTCAAAAAGGTAAATCTAAGAGATATTAGCCTTAAAGAGGAGGTAAAGACAAAGATAAAGATAGAAAGTTTATTCAAAGAGATAATAACAAAACTTCCCAAACCTAGAGAAAGATATCAATATTCAAGCACAAAGAGGTTACAGAACAGTAAGCAGATTTGACACAAATAAGACTACTGCAACATCATTAATAATCAAACTCTGAAAGGCAAGGATAAAGAAAAGGATCCTAAAAGCAGGAAGAGAAAGAAACAAATACTCTACAATGGAGCTCCGGTATGTCTGGCAGAAAACTTCTCAGTGGGAACTCTACAAGCCAGGGGAGAGTGGCATGATATGTTTAAAGTGCTGAAGGAAAATAAACACTTTTTTCCTAGAATAGTATGCCCAGCAAAAATATCCATCAAACATGAAAGAGAAATAAAGATTCTCCCAGACAAACAAAAGCTGATAGATTTCATCAACACTAGACCTCCCCTACAAAAAATGCTAAAGGGAGTTCTTCAACGCAGGGTGCGGGGGGATGGGGGAGGATGTTTACAAGCAATAAGAAATCATCTGAAGGTATAAAACTCACTGGTAATAGCAACGACACAGAGAAACACAGAACAGCATAACACAATAATCGTGGTGTGTAAACTACTCATATCTTGAGTAAGAATACTAAAAGATGAACTGAATCAAAAATAATAGCTTAAACTTTTTAATACAAAGATAGTACAATAAGATATAAAGAGAAAAAATAAAAGTTATAAAGCAGAGGGACAAAGTGTAGAGTTTTTATTAGTTTTCTGTTTCCTTGTTTGCTTATTTATGAAATCAGTGTTAAGTTTTCATCAGTTTAAAATAATGGGTTATAAGATGATATTTGCAAGCCTCATGGTAAACTCAAATCAAAACACATACAACTGATACACAAAAACTAAGAGCAAGAAATTAATATGTACCACCAGAGAAAAATAACCTTCATTAAAAGGAAGACACGGGGCCAGGTGTGGTGGCTCACACCTATAACTGAAGCACTTTGAAAGGCCGAGGTGGGTGGATTACTTGAGGTCAGGAGTTCAAGACCAGCCTAGCCAACATGGTGAAATCCTGTTTCTACAAAAATACAAAAATTAGCCAGGCATGGTGGTACATGCCTGTAATCTCAGCTGCTTGGGAGGCTAAGGCAGAAAAATCGCTTGAACCCTTGAGACAGAGGTTGCAGTGAGCAAAAATTGCACCACTGCACTCCAGCCTTGGTGACAGAGTGAGACCCCATCTCAAAAAAAACAAAACAAAATGAAAAAAAGAAAGACGAGAATGAAGAAAGGAAGTAAGAGAAGACCAGAAACCACAGAACTAAATGGCAGGAGTTAAGTCCTTACTTATTAATAATGAAAACTGAACATAAAAGTACTAAACTGTATAATCAAAAGACATATTGTACAATCAAAAGACCCAGTGATGAGCTGCCTATAGAAAACACAGTTCACATATAAAGATACACATAAACTAAAAATAAAAGAATGAATAAACATATTCTAAGCCAATGGAAACCCAAGAAGACAAAAAGTAGCTCTACTTATATCAGACAAAACTATAAAAAGAGATGGAGGTTATTATATAACAATAATAAAGTCAACTCAACCAGAAGATATAAAAATTGTGCATATATATGCACCCAACACTGGAGCATCCAAATAAATAAAGCAAATATTACTAGAGCAAAAGAGACAGATAGAACCCTGTAAAATAAAAGCTATAGACTTCAGCACATCACTTTCAGTATTGAACAGATCTTCTAGACACAAAGTAAACAAAAAAACCCATCAGATTAACCAGCATTACAAACCAAATAGAAGTAACAGATATTTACAGAACATTTCATCTAATGACTACAGAATACACATTATTTTCTTCAGCACATGGATCATTCTCAAGAACAGACCAAATGTTGCACCACAAAACAAGTCTTAAAACATTCGGAAAAAATTGAAATAATATCAAGAATATCTCTGACCAAAATGGAATTAAACTAGAAATCAATAACAAAAGGAATTTTGGAAACTATGCAAGCACATGGAAATTAAATAATATGCTCCTTAATGAACAGTGGATCAATGAAGAAATTAAAAGAAAATTGAAAATTTTCTTGAAATAAGTGATAATGGAAATGTAACATACCGAAACCTATAGGATACAGCAAAAGCAGAACTAAGAGGAACAATAAGGACCTACAGTTAAAAAGTAGAAAAATTTCAAATAAACAACCAAATGATGCATCTTAAAGAGTTTGAAAAGCAAGAGCAAATCAAACCCAAAATTAGTAAAATAAAAAAAATAATAAACATAACACTAGAAATAAATGACATTGAAATGAAGAAAACAATATAAAAATCAAAAAGAAAAAGTTGTTTTTTGAGAAGATAAACAAAATTAACAAATCTTTAGCCAGACTAAGAAAAAAAGAAGACTCAAATGTAAAATCAGAGATAAAAAGGGAGAGAGTAAAATTGATATTGCAGAAATTCAAAGGATCATTAGTGGCTACTATGAGCAACTATATGCCAATAAATTGGTAAACCTAGAAGAAATGGATAAATTCCTAGACACATACAATCTACCATGATTGAACCATAAGGAAATCCAAAACCTAAACAAACCAAAAACAAGTAATGAAATTGAAAAATAAAAATTTTCCCATTAAAAAACAAAAAACCTGAGACCCAATGATTTCACTGCTGAATTATACCAAATATTTTTTAAAACTAATACTAATTCTACTTAAATTATTACAAAAAATACAGGCGAGGGAATACTTCCAAACTCATTCTACAAGACTGGTATTATCCTGACACCAAAATAAAGCAAAAACACATCAAAAAAAGAAAACTACAGGCCAATAAAGCTGATGAACATTGATGCAAAAACCCTCAACAAAATACTAGTAAAGCAACTTCAAAATGCATTAAAAAAATCATTCATTAGGACCAAGTGGGATTTATCCCTGGGATGGTGGCATAGTTCAACATATGCAAATCAATAAATGTGATATATAAAATCAACACGATGAAGGACAAAAACCATATAATCATTTCAACTGATGCTTAAAAAAAAAGGTATTTGATAAAATTCAAATTCAACACCCTTTCATGATAAAACCCTGAAAAAACTGGGTATAGAAGGAAAGTACCTCAACATAACAAAAGTCATATAAGACAGACCCATAGCTAATATCATACTGAATGGGAAAAACTGAAAGCCTTTCCTCCAAGATCTGGAACATGACAAGGATACCCACTTTCACCACTGTTATTCAACACAGTACTGAAAGTCCTACCTATCAAACAAAAAAAAGAAATAAAGGTTATCCAAAACTAGAAAGGAAGAAGGTAAATTGTCCTTGTTTGCAGACAATATGGCATTACATTTTTAAAAACCTGAAGACGCCACCAAAAAACTATTAGAACAAATTCCATAAAGTTGCAGGATACAAAATCAACATACAAAAATCAGTAGCATTTCTATATACCAATAGTGAACAATCTGAAAAAGAAATCAAGAAAGTAATCCCATTTACAAAAGTTACAAAGAAATTAAATACCTAGGAATTAACCAAGGAAGTAAAAGATCTCTTAAATGAAAACTATAAAACACTGATGAAAGAAATTGAAGAGAACAGAAAAAAAATGGAAAGATATTCTCTGTTCATGAATTGTAAAAATTAGTATTGTTAAAATGTCCATACTACTCAAAGCATTCTATACATTCAATGATATCCCTATCAAAATATCACTGCCATTCTTCACAGAAAGAGGAAAAAATAATCCTATGATTTATATGGAACCACAAAGACCCAGGATAGCCAAAGCTATCCTGAGCAAGACAAAACTGGAAGGATCACATTACCTGATTTCAAATCAAAGTTCAGAGCTATGGTGACCAAAACAGCATGGTTCTGACGTAGAAACAGACACAAAGACCAATGGAACAGAAGAGAGAACCCAGAAACATTACTGTAGATGTATATATTTACAGTGAACTCATTTTTGAGAAGGCTGTCAAGAACATATATTGGGGAAAGGACAGTCTCTCCAATAAGTGGGGCTAGGAATACTGGAAATCTATATCTAAGAGAATGAAACTAGACCCCTCTTCCCATGTACAAAAATCAAATTAAAATGGATTAAAGACTGAAATCTATTCTCTCAAACTATGAAACTACTACCAAAAAAACACTGAAGAAACTCTTCAGGATATTAGACTGGGCAAAGGCTTCTTGAGTAAGCCCCCACAAACATAGTCAACCAAAGCAAAAATGGACAAATAGGGTCATATCAAGTTAAAATGCTCTGCACAGCAAACAATCAACCAAGTGAAGAGACAACCCAAAGAATGGGAGAAAATATGTGCAAACTATCCATCTGACAAGGGATTAATAACCAGAATAAATAAGGAGTATAAATAACTCCATAGGAAAAGATCTAATAATTTGATTAAAAACTGGGGAAGAGATCTGAATAGACATCTCTCAAAAGAAGACATACAAATGGAAAACAGGCATATGAGAAGGTGCTCAACATCACTGATCATCAGAGAAATGCAAATCAAAACTACAATGAGATATAATCTCACCTCAGTTAAGATAGTTTTAAGCTAAAACTCAGGCAATAACAAATGCTGAAAAGAATGTGGAGAAAAGGGAACCCTCATACACTGCTGTTGGAAGTGGAAATTAGTACAATCACTATGAAGAGCAGTTTCAAAGTTCCTCAAAAAAGTAAAATAGAGCTACCATATGATCCAGCAATCCCACTCCCTGTAATATACCCAAAAAAAAGTAAATCAGTAGATTGAAGAGATATCCACTTTCATGTTTATTGCAGCATTATTCACAGTAACCAAGATTTGGAAGCAACCTAAGTTTCCATCAACAGATGAATGGATAAAGAAAATGTTGTTACATATACACAATGGAATACTATTCAGTCATAAAAAAGAATGAGATCCTGCCATTTGCAACAACATGGATGGAACTGCAGGTCATTATGTTTAGTGAAATAAGCCAGGCACAGAAAGACAAAGTTTGCATCTCTTGCTTATTTGTGGGAGCTAAAAATTAAAATGACTGAATTCATGAAGATAGAGAGTAGAACAATGATTACCAGAGGCTAGGAAGGGTAGTGGGAGAAGGATGGATAACGGGTTCAAAAATATAGATGGGTAAAATGAATAACATCTAGTATGTGCTAGCACAACAGAGTGATTACAGCCAAAAATAATTTTTTATACATTTAAAAATAGCTAAAAGAGTATAACTGAATTGTTTGTAATAAAAAGGAATAAATACTTGAAGAAACCCCCATTACCCTGATGTAATTATTATGCACTGCATGCCTCTATCAAAATATCTCCTGTGCCCCATAAATATATACCACTACTATGTGCCCACAAAAATTAAAAATACTTTTTTTTTTGTTTGTTGGCCATTTGTGTATCTTCTTTTGAGAACGGTCTATTCATGCCCTTAGCCCAGTTTCTGATAGGATGGTTTGGTTTTCTCTTGCTAATTTGATGGAATTCTTGTAGATTCTGGATATTAGTCCTTTGTCAGATGTATCAATTGTGAAGATTTTCTCCCACTCTGTGGGTTGTCTGTTTACTCTGCTGACTGTTTATTTTGCTGTACAGAAGCTCTTTCATTTAATTAAGTCCCACCTATCTATCTCTGTTTTTGTTGCATTTGCTTTGGGTTCTTGGTCATAAAAAAAATATTCAACATCACTAATCATCAGGAAAATGCAAATGAAAACCACAATGTAACCACCTTACTCCTGCAAAAATGTCCATAATAAACAAAGAATAGATTTTGGTGTATATGGGGTAAAAAGAGAACACTTCTACACTGCTGGTGGGAATGTAAACTAGTACAATCACTATGGAAACCAGTGTGCAGATTCCTTGAAAAACTAAAAGTAAAACTACCATTTGATCCAGCAATCCCGCTACTGGGTATCTACCCAGAGGAAGAGTAGTCATTTTATGAAAAAG
This sequence comes from Ateles fusciceps, assembly GCA_036589455.1. Lineage (NCBI taxonomy): Eukaryota > Metazoa > Chordata > Mammalia > Primates > Atelidae > Ateles > Ateles fusciceps. The sequence goes on from JAZHEH010003329.1 coordinate 15,783,279, forward strand.
ATGTTTACACATGCATGTTTATAGCAGCACAATTTGCAATTGCAAAAATATGGCACCAACCCAAATGCCCATCAATCAATGAGTGGATAAAGGAACTGTGATACATACACACACACACACACACACACACACATACACACACACATACAAAATGGAATACTACTCAGCCATAAAAAAGGAATGCATTAATAGCATTCGCAGCAACCTGGATAGAACTGGAGATTGTTAGCTAAGTGAAGTAACTCAGGAATGAAAAACCAAACATCATATGTTCTCACTCTTAAGTGGGAGCTAAACTATAAGGATGCAAAGGCATAAGAATTATACAATGGACTTTGGGGACTTGGTGGGGAAAGGATGAAATGGGGATGAGGGATAAAAGACTACAAATTGGGTTCAGGGTGTACTGCTCGGATGATGGGTGCTCCAAAAACTAACAAATCACCACTAAAGAACTTACTCATGTAACCAAATAAGCCCAGTTCCCCAAAAACTTATGGAAATTAAAATATTTTTAAAATAATAATTTTTTTGAAAAGTAAAGTAGCCAGAGTAGATATAGATACATAAATATAGATCTCAAAGAAGCTTGAACCAGGCAGTGGGAATATGAGATTAAAGGATACGGATAATGGTTACAAGAGACCTCACTGTCTGAAAAAGTGACATTTAAGCCAAAATATAAAGAGACTTGGGGAGGGAGGAACAGAGCTATAAGGGGACAAATGTTGTAAAAACCTTGTTCAAGAAGAACCAACATACGTAAAGACTCCAAAAGAAGAGATAAATGAAACATTCAGTGAAATAAAGAAGCCAAGAGTAGCAGGAGCAAAGAAAGTTCAGAAGGCAATTAAATCAAGATTGGGCCAAGGAATCACATAAGGTTAAATTATTCAGGCTCTTTAGACTCTACTAAAGGTGGTGAATTTTATCTTCAAGCAATGGGAAGTCAGGCAAGGGGTTTTTGTTGTTGTTTTGTTTTGTTTTGTTTTGAGACAGAGTCCTGCTATGTTGCCCAGGCTAGAGTGCAATGGCATGATCTTGGCTCACTGCAACCTCTGCCTCCTGAGTTCAAGCAATTCTCATGCCTCAGCCTCTCAAGTATCTGGGATTACAGCAGCACACACCACCATGCCCAGCTAATTTTTGTATTTTTATTAGACAGGGTTTCACCAGGTTGGCCAGGCTGGTCTCAAACTCCTGGCCTCATGTGATCTACCCTCCTTGGCCTCCCAAAGTGCTAAGGTTACAGCCATGAGCCACTGCGCCTGGCCCATGCAAGGGTTTTAAGCACAGGAGTGACATGATCAGATTCATCTTTGACAAAAATCTCTTCTGATTTCAACGTGAAGAAACCACTTTGGGTAAAGTTAACACAGTAAATTCGGGCAAGAAAAGATGGTGGCCCAGGCAAGATGGATAGGAAGAGAGAGGAGACAAACTCAAGCATCTTTAGAGAGTAAAAACACATTATCTCATTTAATCCCCCAATAGCCTTATGAAAACAAAGGTATTGCCTCTACTTTACCAAAAAGAAAAAAAAAGAGGAAAGAAACCCAGAGAAAAGGAATTAATAGATCATGATTGCCAGAAGATAATAAGCAGAGCTGCAGTTGAGAGCCAGGCTTTCTGGCTTCAAATCTGAAACTCCAATAAAACACAGCTGCCTTCAGAAGGCAGCAAATAACACTTCATACGAAATGATTTTCTTTAGAATTAGCTATGTTTTCAACAAATATAAAATTCTACAGAACAGAATGATTTTACACTTAACTGAATTGTATTTGAAATAAACTATAGGGTCTTTCCATTATTTTTCTAAGCACAATGCTCAAAGAGAAAAGGAAAAGGAGAGCACACAAAATATTAAGTGAATATTTGCTTTAATCTACAAGGCTAAATACCAAATGATTACGGCTACTTCCTCATGTTGAAATGAATCTAGCTAACACATCTATTTGGAATTCAGTAACAAACATATATTTGATAGCCATTTAGAAGTTACTACCTTCAGCAGGTGCCAACTTTGTATATCTAGAAAAAAATAAAAATCTCTTGATAACATTTATCAATTTTTTAAATTATCTGGGTTATAAAGTAAGTTAATGAATATCTACAAACTCTAACAGTGATATGACCTACTGGTTGGTCTTATAAAGACAAGTATGTCTTAAATAAAAGAGAAAAGATTTTCATATAGGAATTACCTCAAATTATAACATTATTATGGTTAAAGCATAAGAATGTAAAGCAAATTTACATAAGAATGTAAAGCAAAGGCACTAATTTGGTTAGTGCCTTTACCAAATTAACACTGAAATAGAAAACAAAAAGGGCAGGAGCACTAGGTACAATTTTGTTACAGCCTCCTTTTTAATTTAATCTTCACTTCTCATTCATTTCTCTACTATATTTCACTGACCCATCATTTATTCATTCATTCATTGTTCATCAAATATTTTCAAACACCTGTTATATGCAGGATATCATTTGAAGTGCTACAGAACATAGACAAATAAATTAAATCAGAAATTAGCTCAAAAAGACTGCAACTCCATGAAAGAATACAACTTTGATACACTTTGATAAGGATAAGAGGGGGGTAGAAGACATAACTACAATAAAACAAGTATAAAGTACTTTAGTATTCAGAAGTAGGAATGCCATTTCTGATCAGGAAAGTCAGGGGAATTTTAATGGTGGAAAAAAAGCTTATGCTGCTGGACATGGAAGAACAGTCTGTTCTTCAATGACTGTTTGTGATATCTGAATTAACTCCTATGTGGTTCACAGACCAAGAAATAATGTCAATAGAACTTTGAAGTTCACCCTCGTTTTTTCCCAATATGATGTTTGAACCTCCAAACAGCAACAGAAAAACAAAGCACATGACTGTGTACAATGCACCGTTATACCATTATTCTCCCTCAACCCTTTGTTTGAGCTATCTGCACCTTTCTGCTTACAATTAAAATTATATTTTATTATGATTGTTACTGGGGTTTGGATTTTTCTTTTTTATTTGGGAATGTTCTGTTTTGTTTTGTTTACTTTGTTGTTGCTCTGATTATAAAGCTGTATAAATTTTGAGTGACCTAATCCAAGATTATTTATTTTTTCAAATCATCCATTGTTACTTTGTAATGTATTACGTTATAACATAAGTACCTGTGATATTTGGGCCTGCGGATGTGGAGCATAGGTGTGAAGAACACCCAGAATGGAGGATGTTAAGAGAATAAAAATATGAAAAGATAAAAGTTTAGATTATGTATGCAAAAGAACAAGGAACCTGGATGCAACATGTAGTGTATAAAAAAAAAAAGAGAGAAATTAGATTATTGGCAACAAAACTGCCTAATATTTTAACTCTATGTACTTGTAGAATCAGTGAAAGCTTCTGAGCTGGTAAGTGACATGAACAGAAATACACTTTAAAAAGATACAGCCTTAAAGACTTAATATTGTTTTAAAAAAAATGCTGATTCTCACTAGTGATCTATAGATGCAACACAATCCAGAAGAAAATTTCAGCAAGCTTTACTTTTTTTTTAAGTAACAAGTTGATTTCCACAATTTCTACAGAAATACAAAAAAAAAAAAAAACAAAATAACAAAACAATCCTGAAAAAAGAGGAATAGATATGGAGGGGTTTCACAAGTGAACACAAGATACACTATAAATCTACATACAGTAATCAAGACAATGTGGTATTGGCATGAGACTAAGTAGATCAATGGAACAGAATAAAGACTCCAAAAAAAAAACCCCACACTCATGCTCAACTGATTTTCAACGAAGATGCCGAAGTAATTCAAAGAGGAAAGGAAAATCTTTTCAATAAATAGTGTTGGAGCACATGGATATCCATTTGGGAAAAAAATAAACCTCACATTATACACAAAAATTAATTTGAGGTGGATCACAGACCTAAAAATAAGAGCTAAACTTATAAAGTTTTTTGAACAAAACATAAGACAATATCCTGATGACCTGTAAGAGACAATGATTTCTTAGGACGCAGAAAACAAAAACCTTAAAAGAAAAATGACAAACTAGACCTCCTCAAGTTTCAAAACGTCTGCTCATCAAAAATCACTGTTAAAAAAATTAAAAGCCATGCCAAGGACTGGGAAAAAATATTCACAAAACAAATTTTCAACAAAGGACTTGTATCTTTCTATATAAAGAACTACTATAACAACAACAAAAAAAATGAACTGGGCAAAAGACATAAATATACGTTTCACAGAGTAAAGTATAAAAATGGCCAATAAGCCATAAAAAATGCTCATCATTAGTTATGAGGGAAATGCTAATTAAAATCACAATTAGCTACCACCACACATACATTAGAATATAAAAATTAAAAAGACTGACAGTACTAAATGTTGGAGAGAATGTTGAGCAACCAGAACTCTCATGTATCACTGGTAAGAATATAAAATAGTCTAACTACTTTGCAAAAAGTTTTGGCAGTTTCTTAAAGGAATAAATATATACCAACCCTTTACCTCAGCAAATCTAATCCTTGTCAAAAACATATGTCCACAAAAGGATTTATACAGAAGAAGAGATTTTAAAATTATGGTATATTCATTGACTGGAACACTACTCAGTAATAGAAAAATAAGTAGCCACTGTTACATGCAACAACACATATGAATGTTAAAAAAATAGTATGTTTAACAAAATAAGACAAAGATTAAAATATACATACTGTATGATCTCATTTATAGGGATCTTAAATACTTAAATCTATTGTGAAAAAAAGAATATGAACATCAGTTACCTAGGGGCAGGCAAGTGGGAAATAGCAGAGAAAGGACACAAGAAAACTTTCTAGGTGATGGAAATGTTCTATAACTTGAGAGACGTGTGGGTAAGACAGATACATCCATTTGTCAAAACTGCACATTTAAGGTTTGTATCTTTCAATGTATGTAAATTTTACCTTACAAAAGGCCATAAAATATAGGGTAGATGAAGTATAGAAAAAGCAAGCAAGTGGTAGCTCTAATCTAGCACTGAACCTTGAATGTATAAATGCCAAGAAGGAAAGTATTCAGATACATTCGTTTCGAAAGAAAAGAAGAAAATTCATTCTTCTACAGTGGAAGATCAGGGCAACAAATCCTTCCATAAAGAAAATTTGTTAGAAAAAAAAGAAAGGAAATTAGATATTGAAGTCCTTACCTAATGCATAAAAGAAGACATGATTCTGGGCCAAAATTTTCCACTGTATTAACCCTTTCCTGGAAATAAGTCAGGCATTTAACAAATTACCCACATATGTTTAGCAAATGTGTTCTGGGGAGCTACTTGTGCTATTTCTAAAAATAATTATGCCTTGTTGGTCCTTTCTTACATAACCATCTCTCAGCCAAAACTTCGTATCAATATATTTCCACATATACAGCTCATTCTGAACACAAAAACCTGTGAGCCAGGAACAATCAAACCTAGAATCTAGTTTCCTGATGTATACTGAGGTGTGTTTTGCTCTCTATGCCATGCTGACTTCTCAAGAGCAGAAAATTTTAAATAATTTTTAAGGTGCAATTTGAGGTTTATGTAAATGGCTTTCATTTGTTATTGCTATTCACCATTAGTCTCAATAATCAAGAGTTGGATTACTTAATGGGAGAGACATGGTAATTAAAATGCCCAAGAAAAGGACAAGTGAAATGGAGGAGCCAAGGCCAGCTTTCAAAGATATCAAAGTAGCAAGAACTCTGCACAAAAAGAAGTTGTCACAGAAAATTGCAGAAATCACAGAGGTTACACAAGGTAAACTGAACAAAATATCTTTTGTAGAAAAGAAATTTTTGTGTATCAAGAACTCAGAGGCTATTCTGTTCTTTTAAAACTAACTCTTATTAGACTTACTAGAAAGTCAACACAAGACTATTAAATCTAATTATGTTCACAGACTAAACAAGTAAATTGCTAACCAAAAAAAAGAAAATGATGTAACTTTTAGACATGCCTATTTCATACTCTGGAAGCAAAATATGTTTATAAGGATTTGACACAACTTCTTTTATTAATGAAAAAATATTTATTTAGCACGTACAATGTTCAGGCACCACTCTAGAGACTAAAGATAGGCAAGTTACAATGGTCATTCCCCTCAAGAAATTTAAAAGTATAGTGAGTAATATAGAGACACATAAGACAAAAAAACAAAGGGGAAGACCCAAAAAATCAGACGTGAGGGAAAAGAATGCTTCCTAGAAGAAATGACCTAAGAAATAATTTGATAAGGGCAGAAATAGGGCATTTCAGCAAAGTGTTATCCACGAAGCACACAAATACACACACATACATAACACACACACACACACACACACACACACACACATACATATACACACTACAGAATACAGAACATTTATAGAAGAGTGTTTAACTAAGGCCAGAACAACTCGTTCAAAAAATATATATTGAATACCAATGATGTTTCAAGCATAGTTCTCTGAATTAGACAATAAATGAAGAAATCACCCAAAAATATCTGTCCTGAAAAAGTCCAAATTTTAGAGGGATGAGAAAAAAATAATGAACAAAACAAATAAATATATAGTATATTCAAAGAGGACAGGTGCTATGGAGAAAAATTAAGCGAAAATTAAGAGTCAAATTGAACCTGGAAGGACAAGTATAATTTGTAAAGGTAATAAAGCTGGGGAGGTCATTCTGAAAAAGTGGAACAGCACAAGCCTAAGTATTAAACTACATGTGTTCCTACCAGCCAGAGAAGTCTATTTCTCCCGAAGAAGCTTCAAATGGAAAAGTTATGATAAAAAATGAAAGGTGTATAGGCCTTTGAACGTCTGGCAAGTTGTTCTAGGCTTATCCCACTATCAATGAGAAGCTATTGAAAAACCCCAGTGGAGGAAAATCAATATATTTTCTCAGTCCTCCTTAATGTCTATGTGGCATTTGAAAATATTAATCACACCCCTCCCATTCACTCCATTCAGTAAGCATTCACTGTGCAGCTACATGATGTTGTGTTAAAAATAATATTTTTAATGTAACACTGTATTACATGTCATTATGTCATAAAGGTTACAGAAGTATACTCATTTCCAGTCACTAAGGAAGACAGATGCCCAAATCCCACTCTAGCTAACACAAGACACTATGTGCTAAATAACATCATGGATGTACAAAAATCAGTCATAACACAGAAAAGAACATTATAAAATGTTAATCTTGTGAAACCAAGAAAGGCTTCATGGAGAATTTGAAAAACAAGTAGAATGTAAACAAAAAAGGTGGACAGAAAAAAGGAATTTCAGGTGGAGGAGCAGCAGAAACGGAGGTTTAAAGGTACACAATTGTATGTTATTGCAAATGCAGTATGGCTAAAGCATTGGCAAGAAACCTTGTATTATATAAGAGTTAATTCAGAAAAAAATGCAAATGTTTCTTGGACAACCTTTTTCTTTCAAAATTAAAATCGCTTTTAATATGCCACATGGAGAAAAGTAGATTTCTTACCATTTAGATTAACATTCCATTGCACAGAAGAATGTCAGCTGGCAAAAAATAATAGCTACTGTTTTTACACCACTGAAAGGTTAATAATATAGACATTTTTTTTGAGATGGAGTCTCACTCTGTCGCCCAGACTGAAGTGCAGTGGCGCGATCTGGGCTCTGCAACCTCCATCTCTCAGGTTCAAGTAATTCTCTTGTCTCAGCCTCCTGAGTAGCTGGGGTTACAGGCACATGCCACCACAACTGGCTAATTTTTGCATATTCAGTAGAGACAGGGTTTCACCATGTTGGCAAGGCTGGTCTTGAACTCCTGACGTCAACTGATCCACCTGCCTCGGAATACGTAGACATTTTTGAGAAGAAGCTAGGTAGCTTTCTAATAGAAGCCAGGTGGGCATATGAGAAGAATATACAGGGTGAGAGATGAGTCACAAATGCAAATGAGTCAGACTAGGACAGATCTCAAATGTTGTAAGCACTCAGTCTCTTTAAGCAAGATATAATAACAAAGGTAGTGACACAATTAGATAATACTTTAGAAATGTGGTCTTCTATAAAATACAAACTGATCATTCCCTTGAATAGAAACTTCCAATGGTTTCCCGTTTAGAAATCAAAACCCTTTAAACAGACCCCTGGATTACCTCATCAGCCTCCTTTCATCACCTACCTCCCATCCCCTACCCCAAGTCCTCCTACCACTCTGGCCTTCTTCCAGTTATCTGAAGTGGTCATCTTCCATGCCCCTCTGGAACCTGATATGCTCTTCCTCACCTCCTCTTAAAAAGGATCTTTGTCTGGTTCAGGCCTACTTAGCCTTTGGATTTAGATATGTCATAAAAATTTCCCCCTGACTTCACATTCTAGGCCAGGTCTCTTGTTACATGCTCCCAAAGTGCCAGGTACTATTCCTTCACAGTATTTCTCACTATTGGAATGATATATTTATTTGAACAATTATATATTTAATCTTGGTCTTTCCCACTACAAGTTCCATGAATTCAGTGACCATGACTGCTTTGCTCATGAATATATTCCCAGAATCTAGCACAGTGGGTAGCATAGAGAAGGAGGTTAAATAAACCTTGCTGAAATAATTGAATGCAAAAAGCCAAGTAAGTCTTTCTTGTGGGGGACTGTCCCATGTATCATAGGGATGTTTAGCAGCATTCCTGGCCTCTACCAATAAATACCAAAATCAACCCTTCCTGCTCTGTCCCCAGGCATTGCCAAATGTTCCCTGGGGTAGGGAATTGCTCGCAGGTGGGGAACCAGGGGAGCTGGTATAGCCATATATCCTGATTGCACAAGGCAATCCCTTTTAATGCCTGTTATCCTGGTAAAATTATTAACAGAATCCCCTTTTACTCTCAGAAATATCCCATTTTGGATGAGCATTATATTGTCATCCTATCCATGGCCCATCTAGATGTGTCTTTATGGGTGCTCTTGCCCAGAATGAGTGAATTACATACATAATGACCATGGTTTCACTTCCAACATAGCAGAAATTATAACATTTCCGATAAAGGTGGTTTTTAAAAAAATCTACATAGTAAGCTTTGGAATTAGTAGAAATAGTGTAATGACAATGAAGAACAAAAACATGAGAAAATAGAATAAATAATACTATATGATGATCAATTAAATGTAGAAAATCAATGACAGAAGTCAAAGATGATTCCTAAGTGTTAGCCCGGGAAAGTTGGGTATGAAGCCATCTATAAAGACTAGACACACTGTAGGAGGAGGGTTGAATTTTGTAGGGTGAATGAGGTGATGAAGCAAGCAAGCTTGGATTTTGAGACAGCTCCTAAACACTAAGATGATACCCAGCAGACACTGGGGAGGCAGGTCTTGCAGACACACAGATATTTGTTGTGCTATGTGCCACTTATTTGGCTCCAATGCCACTGAATTTCTCTCTCTTACTTCTCTACCTTCCCTAGTTTCCTTTAAGGGCTCTTCATTCTGCCTCCTAATTATGAGAATCCCTAAATATTCTATTCATACCTTTCTTCTTCCCATGCTCCACTAACTCTCTGAGAATTCAAAGTTATATTAGCTACTAATTCTGTGCTGACAGGTGCCAGCCTAACCTCTTGTCTGTAACATCCAATACTATATGGCAGGATCCTCCTAACTATTTCCACTTGAATTATATTAACTTACATGAGTATGAGCATTTCCAGTTTAAAAGAGACTTTCATTCACATTTATTTCCATCGATGTACCTTGGTCACCATATATTCAACAGGCTAGAAACCAAGCTTTTCTTTCTCGTAAACCTGGTCCCTTTTCCTAACTTCTTATTTCTTACAATATTACTACAATTAACCCATCATCTATGTTCCAAAGAATAACAATAATTCTTCCTCTGTTTCATGCCCCTATATAAAAAGTCACCAAATCAATTTACTTACTTGCTTCTGAGTTTCCTCATTTGCAAAATGAAGCCGTTAAACTACTTCTAGCTCAAACGTGTTATAATATGAAGTCCTGGAAATCTTGGATTGATTCACCATTACCTTAGTCTAGGCTGGTGATTCTCAATCCTATTACGTGTTAGAATCACCTGAGAATCTTCTTTTAAATACTTCTATGTAATCCTCCTGGGATCCAGGCATCAGTTTTATTTAAACACGCCCTACTCCAGTGATTCTAATGTCATCAAGACTGAGAACCATAGATCTAAGCTCTCATTATTGTCACCTATATTTTGCAGATGAGGAAACTAGGCTCAGAGAAGTGACAGATTGGCTCAAGATTTCATAAATAATAAATGAACCAAGGTACTTTGATTCCAATGTCCATATTCTTTCCATTGTGCAAAAAAGCAACCGGTACTTAAAAATACAATCTATACCAATTGATGTAATGTTTGTTTTTACATTGCCTTAAAAATGCTTCATTTTCCTCCATATGTGTATAGTTAGTGGCTCCTAAGAGGCCAGAAATGAGAGATGGAGTCTTCTCATTTGCCTCATAAAAGCTATGTCAGGACTGAAAACCAATAAATACAAAATATATTTTTAAAACACCTTTCATCATGTGATGATATGGATTTGCATTTTCAAAATTCCAAAGAGAGATCTATTCATCTCTTAAAAACTGCCACAATCATTTAGGTATGCTGTCAATTGACTGAGATGGAGAATCATTATGGCACAAAGTTCAGTAGGGAAATATAAAATCCTAAGTAGAGAACTGTAATGGATACTGCTTTCCTATACCTCTATAAACACAAGCTGCCAAACATCAGACCTTTAGTGAATAACTAGATCTTCTGAACAGACACCTTAGTAATGATAATGTATTATCACAATCCAGTAAAAACATTGAATTCCAGAAACTCCATAATCTCTACTTTCCCATCTACTTCACTCCTACATGAAAGTTTAGGCTAATCTTGATATATCAACTTTTTTTCTACATTTGTTTTCACAACCTCTGGGGCACCTTATCCCTTAATTCTGGCCTTAGTTTGTTCTCTAAAGAGAAAAGTAGGGTCTGGGATGAGCTGTGTCCTCCAAACCCAATCCTTCCTAACATGATTCCACATTTCTCAGCGGGTGCTGCAGACCCTTTATTGCTATGCTTCCTACTAGTGATGTCTTCATGAGGCATACAGTCAGCTAGCTGCCTGAGCCTCTGAGAATACCACACTAACAACATCCTGCTTACCTGCCTTTTAACAGTCAGAAGATGGCATTTATTCATTTGCACAATGAAATCCCAATCCCAGCCCCACTATACACATACACACCAATGAGCATGTGTCACTTCACTCCCACATGGTTTTTGACTTATTCATCATACAGCTATTTAGGCCACTTTGCAGATGTGCTAACAATACCTAGCAGTTGGTTTGGGTTAGAAATGCATTTCTGGAGCATATAAAGTGACAATATTTCAATAAATGACTATCAGGGCCTACAGCTGAGGAATTAATTAGTAACATATATCGTCAACCCTCTGTATTCATAGGTTCTACATCCATGAATTCAACCAACCATGGATTAAAAATACTAAAAAAAAAAAAAAAGATGGTTACATCTGTACTGAACACATAAAGACTTTTTCTTGTCATTATGCCCTAAACAATACAGTTTTACAAATATTTACATAGCATTTACATTGCAGTCAATTCTGTAAATAATCTAGAGATGACATAAATAATAAAGGAGAATGTACATAGGTTATAAGCAAATATTATGCCATTTTATATAAGAGACTTGAGTATTCGCAGATAGTGGATCTGCAGGAACTCCTGGAACCAATCTTCCACATATACTAAGGGATGAGTGTTCACCAAAAAAAAAAGAAAACATGCAAAAGCTAAGGCAAAGATTATACTTCTAAACTGAACAAGCCAATTTTATAAACACATGTCATTGCTAATAAGAAAATCTCTTTCAAAATCCTAGATGGTATATGATAAACCATCAATAGTAACAGACCACAACAAACACATGCTCTTCAAAATGAGAAATAAGAATTGGTCTTCTTTACGGTTATTAATTACTTCTGCTACCACTATTGCGACAGGCTGAAAAGTCCCTTGGGGTTCAAATGACTTCAGGATGTTGCCAACACTTAACATCCAATAAACACAGACTGCAAGTAAGAAAAAAAAAATTTATTTTTGTTACTGTATATACACAACTAAGTGATACTTTAAAGGCAAATATAGGTTACAAATTGAAAACTGAAAAGTACACTATATTGCATTTACCAGTGAATTGTTTGTCATTCAAATTGCTTTGTGTTCTTGCTTTTTTAAATTATGAGATTTAAGACAAAAGTCTTGCATTTCATAGATTTAGGAAAGATTCCTCACATATACTGCATACACACAATGTTCCTGCAAATATCCTTATTTCATTCAAGAGATTACTTAGAGAATTTATTATTTCAATTACTTGCCAAGGTATTTTATTCTGTGCTATTTTTAACATATATCATGCTAGAGTCACAGGGATCCTAAATTTGAAGGGGCATTTCTATGCTTAAAATATGAAACAAATTATTCTGGTATCTAAAATAACCTAACTGCAAAAGCAACTCCTACACACATGTGGTAATAATTTTCAAAAAGCTATCTTTTATTGGATTCTACATAATAACAATAGCATATGCTTTTTGTATGTCTACTCTTACAAAACAAATTTTTCACAACATAACCTTTCAAGAAACCAAAATGCTTCAGATACTTTCCATCATACAATATCAATTCACTAACTCAAATATCTGGCTTACAGAATTTAGTACAAATACTTTTTCAGATTATTATCAAAAGAAAACCCATTCATCATTTTTATTCCAAAACAATTTAGTGATTGTAAAAGACTGATATTTTAAATAATAAAGTTTCTTGTTTTCCTTTTTCTACATGTTCTTGTCCTGAGCAATAGCACTGACTATGAGAGACTTCACTGATGTTAATATAAAATGAATTTCGTACATGGAAGGAAAAATCCTTCAGTAGCATGATGGGCTTCATTATAGATTGGCATTCATTTGGATAAAATAATTTATCTTTTATAATAACAATCTTCTACCATTTTCAAGATCCTTAACTTTGTGTAATATTTCTGAGTTAAAATGCTTTCCATTAAAATAAAAAACATTTGTACTTTCAAAATATATTATCTCATCATAAAACAAGAAAAAAGACAATGTTATCAAATCCATACTACAATAAGCACGATTCCTAAAAATTACATTCTTTCCTGATGTTCTAAATAGAGGAAGAAGAGGAGAGGATAGTACCTTTTCCTTCATTTCTCCTACTTTCCTGGCACAGAAGACGGAAAGAGGGAACCACGTTAAATTTCCTTGGACCTTTCCTGACTCACTTCCTGCACTGCTATCATTCTTCTGTTAAGAAGAATATGTAAAAGCATATGTGTATGAAGGAATGCATATATATACAAAAATAATAGGTATAAGAAGGAATATGTAAAAATACGTAAAAGAGGAACCTGGTACTTTATATTAACTAACTCTCATTACCTAGTGCTTAATTTTCATCTTTTTCCTTTTAGAAAATAAAAACTTGGCCAGGAACAGTGGCTCATGCATGTGAACTCAGCATTTGAAAGGCCAAAGCAGGTGGATCACTTGAGCCCAGGAGTTCAAGACCAGCCTGAGCAACATGGTGAAACCCCATCTCAACATGAAATACAAAAATTAGCCTGGCATGGTGGCACACACTGTAGTCCCAGATACTTGGGAGGCTGAGGTGGGAGGATCACCTAAACATGGAAGGTCATGGCTGCTGTGACCCAGGGTCACACCACTGCATTCCAGCCTGGGTGACAGAGTAAGACCCTGTCTTACAAAATAATAATAATCATCATCATCATCATCATCATCCCACCTCTTTGATTCTCTTAAAACAATTGCTTTAGAAAGAAGTAAGTTCTGAATGAACTCATAACTTTAAGCCTATCAGAGTAAAAACTGCTGAAAATCAAAGAGAGACAAACCTTGAAAGTAGCCAGATAATACTGAATGTAAATGGACAAAACTCTCAAATCCAAAGACAAAGAGTGGCTGAACAGATTTTTTTTTAAAAAAAAAGGTAGGATTCAATGATCTGCTGCCTACAACAAACATATTTCATCTGTAAACACATACACAGGCTGAAAATAAAGGGGTGGAAAAAGATATCCTATGCCAATGGAAACCAAAATACAGCAGGAGTAGCTACACTTATATCAGACAAAATAGATTTCAAGATAAAAACTATAATAAGAGACAAATAAAGTCACTATATAATAATGAAGAAGTCAATTCAGTGAGACAATATAACAATTGTAAATATATATGCACAACACTGGAGCACCCAGATACATAAGGCCAATATTATTAGAGTTAAAGGGAGATATAGGCCCAATACATTAATAGCTGGAGACTTCAACACACCACTTTCAGCACTGGACAGATCTTCCAAACAGAAAATCAACAAAGAAACATCAGACTTAATCTACACTATACACCAAATGGGTGTAATAGACGTTTACAGAATACTTCATTCAAAGGCTGTAGAACACACATTCTTTTCCTCAGCACATACATCATTCTCAAGGATATACCATATATTAGATCACAAAACAAGCCTCAAAACATTCCAAAAAATTGAAATAATGTCAGGCATCTTCTCTGACCACAATGGAATAAAACTAGAAATCAACAAAAAGAGATATTTTGTAAAGTATACAAACACATGGAAATTAAACAATATGCTCCTGAATGAAGAGTGAGTCAATGAAGAAATTAAGAAGGAAACTGAAAAGTTCTTGAACCAAATGATAATGAAAACACAACATACCAAAATCTAAGAGATACAGGAAAAACAGAACAAGAGGGAATTTTGTCACTGTAAGTGCCTACATCAAAAAAGTAGAAAAATATCAAATAAACAACCTCACAATGCATTTTAAAGAAGTATAAAAGCAAGAGCAAACCAAACCCAAAATTATTACAAGAAAGGAAATAATAAACATCACAGCAAAAATAAATGACATTAAAATGAAGAATACAATACAAAAGATTAGCCAAATGAAAAGTTGGTTTTTTGAAAAGATAAATAAAATTGTCAAACTCTTAAGCCAGAGTAGGAAAAAAAAGACAGAAGACCCAAATAAATAAAATAAGACATAAAAAGGGAGGCATTACAACCAATGATACATAAATTAAAATAATTAGAGGCTACTATGAGCAACATATGCCAATAAATAAAAAATCCAGAAGAAATGAATAAATTCCTAGACACATACAACCTATCAAGATTGAACCATGAAGAAATCCAAAACCTAAACAGACCTATATCAAGTAACAAGATGAAAGCTGTAATAAAAAGTTTGCCAGTAGTAAAGAAATGCCTGAAACACAATGACTTTACTGCTGATGCTACCAAATATTTAAGGAAGTAATAACAATCCTACTCAAACTATTTGGAAAAATAGAGGAGGAAGGAATACTTTCAAACTCTTTCTACAACTCCAGTATTAATCTGATACCAAAACCAACAAAGGTACATCAAAAAAGAACACTGAAGGCTAGTATCTCTGATAAATACTGATGTAAAAGTTCTCAACAAAATACTAGCAAACTGAATCCAAAAACACATTAAAAAGATCATTCCTTTGGACCAAGTGGGATTTATCCTATGGATGCAAGGATGGTTCAACATACGCAAAGCAATCAATATGATACATCAAATCAACAGAATGAAGGACAAAACCCATATGATCATTTCAATTGATACTAAAAAAGCATTTGAGAAAATTCAACATCCTCTCATGATAAAAATCCTCAAAAAACTGCGTATAAAAGAACATACCTCAACACAATAAAAGCCATATATGACAGACCCAAAGCTAGTTCATACTGAATGGGAAAAAAAATACTTTCTCAAAGATCTGGAACATGACAAGGATGCCCACTTTCACCACTGTTATTCAACAAAGTACTGAAAGTCCTATCTAGATGAACTGGAAAAGAGAAAAGAATAAATGGCATTCAAATTGGAAAGGACAAAGTCAAATTATCCCTATTGGCAGACAATATGATCTTATGTCTAGAAAAACCTGAAGTCTCCAGCAAAAAACTGAGAACTGAAAAACAAATCCAGTAAAGGTGCAGAATACAAAATCAACATACAAAAATCAGCAGCATTTCTGTATACTAACAGTGAACAATCTGAAAAATAAATCAAGAAAGTTATCCCATTTACAATAGCTATGAAGAAGATTAAATACCTAGGAAATAACCAAAGAAGTGAAAGAGCTATGAAAACTATAAAACACTGATGCAAGAAATTTAAGAGTACAAAAAAAAATGGAAAAATATTCCATGTTCATGGATTGGAAGAAACAATACTATTAAAATGTCCATTCTACCCAAAGCAATCTACACATTCAATGATATTCCTACCAAAATACCAATGACATTCTTTACAGAAATAGAAAAAAATAATCCTACAATTTATACGGAACCACAAAAAAACCCAGAATAGCCAAAGCTATCCTGAATAAGAAGAACAAAACTGGAGGAATCACATTACCTGACTTCAAATTATACTACAGAGCTACAGTAACTAAAACAGCAACGGTACTGGCATAAACACAGACACACAGACCAATGGAACAGAAAAGAGAACCCAGAAACAAATCCATACATCTACTGTGAACTAATTTTTGACAAAGGTGTCAAGAACATACATTGAGGAGACGGAATTTCTTCAATAAATAATGCTGAGAAAACTAGAAATCCATATGCAAAAAATGAAACTAGATCCCTATCTCTCACTATATACAAAAATCAAATCAAAAGGGATTAAAGACCAAAATATTATATCTCAAACTACGAAACTACCACAAGAAAACACTGGGGGATCTCTCAGAATAATAGACTGGTCAAAGATTTCTTGAGTAATACCCCGCAAACACAGGCAACCAAAGCATAAATAGAAAAATGGGATGATATCAAGTTAAAAAGCTTCTGTACACAGTGAAGTAAACAACTAAGTGAAAACACAACCCAATGGGAGAAAATATGTGTAAACTAAACTCTGACAAGATATTAAAACCAGAATATATAAGGCGCTCAAACAACTCTATAGGAAAAAAAATCTAGTAATACTATTAAAAATGGGCAAAAAATCTGAATAGAAATTTCTCAAAAGAAGACATACAAATGGCAAACAAGCATATCAGAAGGTGATCAACATCACTGATCATCAGAGAAATGCAAATCAAAATTACAAGATACAGTCTCACCTCAGATAAAACGACCTTTATCTAAAAGTCAAGCAATAACAAATGCTGATGAGAATATAGAGAAAAGGGAACCATCATACATTGTTGGTGGAAAAATAAACTAGTACAACCACTATGAAGAGCAGTTTGGAAGTTCCTCAAAAAACTAAAAATAGAGCTACCATATGCTCCAGCAATCCTACTCCCTGTTATATACCCAAAAGAAA
The DNA here is from genome assembly GCA_036589455.1 of Ateles fusciceps. Lineage (NCBI taxonomy): Eukaryota > Metazoa > Chordata > Mammalia > Primates > Atelidae > Ateles > Ateles fusciceps. The sequence continues at coordinate 15,800,782 of JAZHEH010003329.1, forward strand.
GGATATCAGTAGATTGAAGAGATCTCTCCATCCCCATGTTTATTGCAGCACTATTCACAATAGCCAAGATCTGGAATCAAACTAAGAGTGTCCATCAACAAAAAAACAGATAAAGAAAATGTGGTACAAATACGCAATCAGATATTATTATTTAGCCTTAAAAAAAAAATGGAGATCCTACCATTTGCAACAACATGGATGGAACTGCAGGTCATTATGTTAAGTGAAATAAGCAAAGCACAGAAAGACAAAGTTTACATGTTCTCACTTATTTGTGGGAGCTAAAAATTAAAATAATTGAACTCATGGAGAGCAAAAGGATGGTTACCAGAGGCTGGGAATGGTATTCAGGGGCTGGGAGAAAGTGGGGGATGGTTAAAGGGTATTTAAAAAAATAGAAAGAATGACTAAGACTTGCATTTGCTGGCATACCAGGCTGAATATATTCAAAAATAATTATACATTTAAAAATAACTAAGCGTATACTTGTATTGTTTGTAACACAATGGATAAATGTTAGAGGTGATGGACACCCCATTTACCCTGATGTAGATATCCAATTTATCCTGATTTTAACAAGCATTTCACGCCTGTATTAAAATATCTCACTTAATGCATTTATATACATATATATTTACACACACACACACACACACACACACACACATATATATATATTAAACCCACAAAAATAAAAGTCAATATAGTAGCCAGAAAAGGACAGGTACCTTCAAAGAAGTAATAATTATAATAACATAGCTAACTTCTCAATAATATCTACAGAAGCCAGATGGACCAATGTATTGCTATCTTCAAGGGGCTGAAAGAAAATAACTACTAATCTAAAATTCTATACCCAGCAAAAATATCCTTCAAAAATGAACAGATTTTTTTAAAATGCCTTCAGACAAAGAAAAACTGACAGATTTACTTAACAGTAAAGGGCATTTTTTTAGGCAGAGGGAAAAATAATCTCAGATAGCAGCTTAAAGATTTAGAAGGAAGAACACTAAGGAGAAAGATTAAGATATGAATATATCTAAAGGTTATTAAGTGTCCAAAGTTCATTACTATTTCATGAATCCTTCTTATACCTACATAGAACAGGGATAGAATTGATATGGCTATTCTTATTTTATAGAAAATTAAAAAAAAAAAAAAAAAAAACAAGGAGAGGCATATCCAAAGTTAGTTTTTCCAAAATCCTAATTATAACCCTGGGAACTGCAAAGAAAGAGTCTTGGTCTACATTTCCTCTACCATAATTAAGAAGACAAAACAAAAATAAAAATAAAAAAGAAATGGTTCAAATAATTAGAGACAGAAATAGAAAATCCTGGCTCACCAATGCTTGACATTGAGAAAGTATTTTCTCAGTACAGCATCTGTGAACTGGATATTTTCTGTTTAACCTGTAAACTTCCCATCTGTTTCCAATCTGCTCTGTGCCAGAAGCTGACCACTGCATCCAAGGATCCCTTTCCCTCTGGCTTCCAGTTGAGTTTGGCCAATGAGAATCACTGGCAAGAGACTGGAGAAAGGGAGGAAAGTGGGGTCAAAATATTTATTTCCTCAGCTCCCTCCCTGCTGAGTCTCCGGGGGTTGGTTGTATCCATCAGTCTAAGGCAACGGCTCTTATTAAATGGCCCTCTTATAGCTATGCTACTCTCTTCTGCAAGATCCAATAACGAATCCCTTCTCTGGCTCTTTCAGATATAAGAACGGTAATAGTTCCCATAGTTGTTAGTGCCAACATGCTTCACCATTCCTTGTTAGTGTCTCTTTGTTCATTTCTACTCTCTCAATTACCCCATTTGAGTGAATATCTATTTGCTGCCAAGACTCTGCTTGCCAATTTATAGCATGGAAGGTGGTAAAAACAGAATACAGAATAAGAACTCCGACACTAAAGTCAAAAACAACTAGAATTGAATCCTGCTCCAAAACTGGCATTGTAAGAGTTGCTAACATTTCTAAGCCTCTCTTATCTCTTCTGTAAAAAAAAAAAAAAAAAAAAAAAATAGTAGTACCTGTTTCAAAAATTATTGTTTGGTGTAAATTATTATTATTATTATTATTTTAGATGGAATCTCACTCTGTTACCAGGCTGGAGGGCAGTGGCACGATCTGGGCTCATTGCAACATCCCCCTCCCAGGTTCAAGCGATTCTGCTAACTCAGCCTCCCGAGTAGGTGGGACTACAGGCACATGCCACCGTGCCTGGCAATTTTTTTGTATCTTAGTAGAGACGGGGTTTCACCATGTTGGCCAGGATGGTCTTGATCTCCTGACCTTCTGATCCACTAGCGTCAGCCTACCAAAGTGCTGGGATTACAGGAGTGAGCCACCATGCCCAGCCAGTGTGAATTATTAATAAGGACTTACCCCAGTGCCTGATACAAAGTATAGGCTTAATAAATATTACACTAGTATTATAAATTTAGTATTTAGTAAATACTAAATTACTAAATTATTAATATTATTAAATTATAATAATATTGATTAATATCATTAAATTATAATATTATTTCTATTTACTTCACAGGTATGATATGAAATTGACCACCACATGACTAATTAAGGAGTAAATATATCCATCCCACTCCAGCTTTTAATTCTGACTGCTATTTAATAGACCAAGTTTAACACTAAAAAACCATGTCTAAAAGCAAACTACGCCTTTTTAAATACTCTAGTTTGCCTACTACAAAATTAAGATGCAACCAGTATGTATAATTTGTCTGTCAATGTAAATAAGCATCCGTACATTCTGGAAGAGAACATTATAATAATAAGTAGTTCTGCTCCACTTTAACATTACTGGAAAAAAACAGTGGCATAAATTACCTCAATTTTATTTTAGCTGGCTCAGGGCTAAATAAAATTCTAATTGGGTCAAGTCAAAACAAACAGTTTCAGCACATCATGTACAACTTCCCTGAACTCCCTGAAAAATTATATATGAGACACAAATTGAATATGTATTTGTGATCAGAAATGTTCAAAAACAATAAGAGTAATTTGAAGACTAAAAATGAGAACAGATGAAAGAGAAGATAGACCATCAAAATACAGTACCCATCCTTCAATTTTAATGTTATGACTGAAAGTCTCAGTATGCATGCAATTGTGAATAAAAAGACCAAATACAGCCAGCAATACTGAAGCATGATAGCTAAATTGGTTGCATGTCCTTTCGAAAACAACTGCAGCTGCTGCCCACAGGGCCTGTGTAATAACAATATATTTGGCAGCACTAAACAGATAACCATCTTCCAAATTTTCTCTAAGTGAAAAACAGTTATCAACAATAAAAGACTGCTGACTGCTATTTTAACCATGAACCAAAATATTTTCTCCCAGGTTGGCTGTGGTACTGATTCAATGGACAGAAAAAGAAAAGCATGACTTGTTCTTTTATACTGTATCAAGGTACCAGCAATTCACCCTTGCCTCCATGTGGACTACAGTTCAAGTCCTTGATCTTAGAGGCCATAACCAGCTGCCTTCCTGAATCAAATCCCTCTAAGTAACACCATTTCCAGCTCCCTCTGATTTGAACTGTTTGAACTTGATGCAATCCAGCAAGCAAAGGAAGCTAAAACAGAACTCTGCACACAGGAGTACTAAATGATGTTGCTAAGTGATCCATTACATAATATTCACCAGGAAATATTTTACTCTTTGCCTAGCTTTGCTATCTTGGGCCCAGTCTTTCTTTTTTTCTTTCTTTCTTTTTTTTTTTTAGAGATGGAGTTTCACTCCTGTTGCTCAGGCTGTAGTGCAATGCCATGATCTCAGCTCACCATAACTACCACCTCCCAGGTTCAAGCGATTCTCCCTCATCAGCCTCCCAAGAAGCTGGGATTACAGGCATGTGCCACCACGGCTGGCTAATTTTGTATTTTTAGTAAAGATGGGCTTTCTCCATGTTGGTCAGGCTGGTCTCAAACTCCCAACCTTGGGTGATCCATTCACCTTGGCCTTCCAAAGTGCTGGGATTACAGGCATGAGCCACCATACCTGGCCAGGCCCAGGCTTTTAAGAGAACTATCATTCAGAGACAACTATGATTCTCCAAGGGATTTAATTCAATAACTGTATCTATAGGTTCTCTAAGTAAAATAATTGTTAAAAGTGGGCAAATTGGTAAATGTACCAAAACTAATAGTAATGTTGGCTACAACATATATAATGCCATGTGCCAGACACTCTAATAAAAGATTAACTTATTCAATCCCCAAAATAACCCCATGAGACAGATACTTGTTATTAAACCCATTTTACAGTAAAGCGGGGAGGCACTGAGGCACAGAGAATTTAAATAGCTTACCCATGGTCCCAGAGCTAATGAGTAAGTTAATCAGCTGTGGTCTGAGTCTTCTGCTTTAACCTTTATAATATCCCAACACTAAAAATACAGCTTTTAAAAATATTCCTCTGTGTCAATGTTGAACCTGGCAAATAAAAAAACTTAAAATAAAAAAATAAAAAATATTCCTGAACCATGACATTACTGAACTAAGATGCATCTATAGCTCCAATCTCTCCTTTCTCTTCTATTTATTCTCAAATTAACAATTCAAAGTCTAGATTTACCAACAAATAAGAGAGCTGAGCATATCTCTCCTAAAAAAGAAAAGGCAGTAATAAAATTTCTACCCAGTGAAATTTGGAGAGGTTCACTATGGTAAAACCAGAGAGAACAGAAAAACCGTCTTTGATAACTATTTATAAGGTACTATAATTATCCAAGAAGTTTCCAGTAAGATGATGGCATTTGTGTTTAACAAAGTTAAATCTGCTCTATGCTCAATTTTTAAAGAGAAGCATTCTTTCATGATTCTAAATATACTATTTACCAGCCTACCTCAGAACTATTATCAAATGCCCGCTTTTGGCTTTTTCTGTTACTACATGGAATATAATCAACTAACTTCCAGGAGATACATCTTTTGTTGCTCACTCCACAAAAAAAGGTGGCAAGTAGGTACCTTAAAAGAATTTATTCCTTCTTGCTTCTCTGCTTCTTGATTCTTCTACTGCTTCCAGATATAAGTATATGATGCCAGAAGTACAAAACACATCTACTAGTTTTAGATTGCAAAATCTATAAACCAAGTCATCTACTGCAAAAGACTGATCAATAATTACAATTTCTTAGAGAAATGCTTCCTTATATTCTTAGTCATACAGAAACTTACTTTGTTCTTCAGAGTACATACCACGTGGTATGTTCCACAGCAATAGCTTATGGTTTTATATATTTAGACCAGTGGTATTCATTAGATTTTCACTCTGAAACAAATCTGATGCCTACTCAGGAAGGTAAGTTCATAGGAACAAACAAGTAAAGAAAAATCAACCATCTGAGATACCCACTAAATTCTGAAATAATTCACAACAGGTCAAATCTCCTGGATTCGTAGGTTATTCATTTTTCATGTTCTTTAACGCTGGCTTGTTTTCTAAGGCTTACATCCCAGAAAATCAGAATGTTTTCCCTTTCATGTCAACAACTCTTTTAAAGGTCTTTTCTATATCAGAGAGAAATATATTTCCACTGAAATTTTCTTTTATACTCTGTAACTTTTGAAGATAACCAGGCACAGAAAGACAAAAACTTTCCTTTGAAGAGTAAATGTTACTGGCACCTAAACCTTTTCTTTTTCTGTTGTTTGTAACAAAAGTACCGGGCCCTAAGATTCAAGATACAATATTGAATTCTATCTGGTTTCCTATCCTAAACAAACCACAATTGGAGGTGCCAAATTAATTCTGAACAAATTTGCTTCAGGGTACCTACAGGGGCCATGGGCCTTTAATCTTCACATACCAAGAGTGTTTATTCGCCTCTGTTGGAAAGAAACACAGGTTTGAGAAGTCAAAGGTTAGTCAGTGGAAGAGAAAAATGGGGTAGAATCTCTCAAGATGACAGAAGAAAGTAATGAACCCTGCAAGTGTTTTCCCTGGCTAGCTGAGAGAACTGCCAAGTTTGGGTCAGAGGTCTCATTTAACTAGGTGTTCCATATTGCTCTTTAGTTTACAACAATCTCAATAAAGCAAGTGATTATTCCTTGACTTAAAAGAACTTCCAAATTACAAACCCAAATGAAGTTATCATTGCCAAATAACGCAATTTGTGAATATAAAATAATGGTGTTAAAGTAATTGGGTGTCAAGATTATTTACTCTATCCATCAAATTTTATCAAAATATGATCAAATGTCATAAATTAAATTCTATTTTATACATATGGTATATGATATTTTCTATAAGTTAAAAGTACTAACTAATTCCAAGATCTGTTCATAAAATAACTATCAGGAGTCACTAACAGAGAATTCTGGAGATACTTTTTAAGCAATAGTACATCAGTTTAAGTAGTGTATTTTGGGTTTTCTAAGCTAGTTAAAATCTTTATCCACTGCAAAGTGTGTTGAATCTTTTTTGATGAATTAAAATGTATATCTAATATATTAGTAGATTTAATTTGTATATGGTTAATTCTTCTGCGATTAATAGGCCATTGAAAAATGAGTTTGTTCTTCAAAAAATCAATAAATCCAGGAGCTGGTTTTTTGAAAAGGTCAACAAAATAGACAGACCACTAGCCAGATTAATAAAAAAGAAAAGAGAAAATAATCAAATAAATGCAATAAAAAACGATAAAGGGGATACCACCACAGATTCCACAGAAATTCAAACCATCATCAGAGATTATTACAAACAACTCTATGCACATAAACTAGTAAACCTGGAAGAAATGGATAAATTCCTGGACACATGCATCCTCCCAAGCTTAAATCAGGAAGAAGTCGACACCCTGAATAGACCAATAACAAGGTCTGAAGTTGAGGCAGCAATTAAGAGCCTACCACCCAAAAAAAGCCCAGGTCCAGATGGGTTCACAGCCGAATTCTACCAGACATACAAAGAGGAGCTGGTACCATTCCTTCTGAAACTATTCCAAACAATCCAAAAACAGGGAATCCTTCCTAAATCATTTTATGAGACCAACATCATCCTGATACCAAAACCTGGCAGAGACTCAGCAAGAAAAGAAAACTTCAGGCCAATATCCATGATGAACATAGATGCAAAAATCTTCAATAAAATACTGGCAAACCGATTGCAACAGCACATCAAAAAGCTTATCCACCATGATCAAGTAGGCTTCATCCCGGGGATGCAAGGCTGGTTCAACATACGCAAATCTGTAAACATAATCCACCACATAAACAGAACCAAAGACAAAAACCACATGATAATCTCAATTGATGCAGAGAAGGCCTTTGACAAAATTCAACAGCCCTTTATGCTAAAAACTCTCAATAAACTAGGTATTGATGGAACGTATCTCAAAATGATGAAAGCTATTTACGACAAACCAACAGCCAATATCATACTGAATGGGCAAAAACTAGAAGCATTCCCTTTGAAATCTGGCACTAGACAAGGATGTCCCCTCTCACCACTCCTATTCAATATAGTACTGGAAGTTCTAGCCAGAGCAATCAGGCAAGAAAAAGAAATAAAGGGTATTCAAATAGGAAAAGAGGAAGTCAAATTGTCTCTATTTGCAGACGATATGATTGTATATCTAGAAGACCCCATCGTCTCAGCCCAAAATCTCCTGAAACTGATAAGCAACTTTAGCAAAGTCTCAGGGTATAAAATCAATGTGCAAAAATCACAAGCATTCCTATACACCAATAACAGACTTCAAGACAGCCAAATCAAGAACCAACTGCCATTCACAATTGCTACAAAGAGAATAAAATACCTAGGAATACAACTAACAAGGAACGTAAAGGACCTCTTCAAGGAGAACTACAAACCACTGCTCAATGAAATAAGAGAGGACACAAACAGATGGAGAAATATTCCATGTTCATGGCTAGGAAGAATCAATATTGTCAAAATGGACATACTGCCCAGAGTAATTTACAGATTCAACGCTATCCCTATCAAGCTACCAATGACCTTCTTTGAAGAACTGGAAAAAACCACCTTAAACTTCATATGGAACCAAAAGAGAGCCCGCAGAGCCAAGTCAATTCTAAGCAAAAAGAACAAAGCTGGAGGCATCACACTCCCGGACTTCAAACTATACTACAACGCTACAGTAATCAAAACAGCATGGTACTGGTACCAAAACAGAGATATAGACCAATGGAACAGAACAGAGGCCTCCGACGCAACACAACACATCTACAACCACCCGATCTTTGACAAACCTGACAAAAACAAACAATGTGGAAGCGAGTCCCTGTTTAATAAATGGTGTTGGGGAAACTGGCTAGCCATGTGCAGAAAGCAGAAGGTGGACCCCTTCCTGACACCTTACACTAAAATTAACTCCAGATGGATTAAAGACTTAAACATAAGACCTAACACCATAAAAACCCTAGAAGAAAATCTAGGCAAAACCATTCAGGACATAGGCGTAGGCAAGGACTTCATGACCAAAACACCAAAAGCAGTGGCAACAAAAGCCAAAATAGACAAATGGGACCTAATCAAACTCCACAGCTTCTGCACAGCAAAAGAAACAGTCATTAGAGTGAATCGGCAACCAACAGAATGGGAAAAAATTTTTGCAGTCTACCCATCTGACAAAGGGCTGATAACCAGAATCTACAAAGAACTGAAACAGATTTACAAGAAAAAAACAAACAAGCCCATTCAAAAGTGGGCGAAGGATATGAACAGACACTTTACAAAAGAAGACCTACATGAGGCCAACAAACATATGAAAAAATGCTCATCATTACTGGTCATTAGAGAAATGCAAATCAAAACTACATTGAGGTACCATCTCACGCCAGTTAGAATGGCGATCATTAAAAAATCTGGAGACAACAGATGCTGGAGAGAATGTGGAGAAATAGGAACGCTTTTACACTGTTGGTGGGAGTGTAAATTAGTTCAACCATTGTGGAAGACGGTGTGGCGATTCCTCGAGGACCTAGAAATAGAAATTCCATTTGATCCAGCAATCCCATTACTGGGTATATATCCAAAAGACTATAAATCATTCTACTATAAGGACACATGCACACGAATGTTCATTGCAGCACAGTTTACAATAGCAGAGACCTGGAACCAACCCAAATGCCCATCGATGATAGACTGGACAGGGAAAATGTGGCACATATACACCATGGAATATTATGCAGCCATCAAAAATGATGAGTTCGTGTCCTTTGTAGGGGACATGGATGAACCTGGAAACCATCATTCTCAGCAAACTGACACAAGAACAGAAAATCAAACACCGCATGTTCTCACTCATAGGCGGGTGTTGAACAATGCGAACACATGGACACAGGGAGGGGAGTATCACACACTGGGGTCTGTGGGGAGGGGAGAAAGGGGAGGGATAGTGGGGGGGTGGGGAGTTGGGGAGGGATAGCATGGGGAGAAATGCCAGATATAGGTGATGGGGGAGGAAGGCAGCAAATCACACTGCCATGTGTGTACCTATGCAACAATCTTCCATGTTCTTCACATGTACCCCCAAACCTAAAATGCAATAAAAAAAAAAGAAATATACACACTCTCACAATAGTCTTTTATAAAATATATAAACTCTCTATTTGTACTGTTATAAAAAATATACACAATCTATTTCTACTCTGCTATAAAATAAAATATATGAACACTCAAAAAAAAAAAAAGAAAAATGAGTTTGTTAATTGTTGGGATTTTTCTTACTCAAGTTATGTGGAAGGTTCAGAATATCCTCACCCATGTTATGTATTCCACCTTTTATTTTCATACAAAAAAAAAATCTCTTTTTGGTACAAGACGTTTATTATATTTTCTTTGCAAATAAAGAGTTAGTGCCAATTTGCAACTTTAAAAAATTTCACTGTTGACCAAAAATTACAATTACAATATTTTCTGGACTATTTTGTTAACAGTCGGGGATCAAACAGATGTCAGTATAGTAACTACACCACAATGTGGTATACATAAATTTTTCTTGTTTTATCTGCCTACCATAACCGCATCTTAAGTTTTCTCACCTTTACTTCAACGTCGGTGTTTTCTAAATTGGAAAGTTGCTTTATTCCAATATAATCTGGGACTGTGGGGTTTTTTTAACTCCACAAACTAAAATAATAATAGACTACTATTTTTAACTTACCTGCAAAGTAGAAAAAGTTCGGCAGAAATTTAAAAAGATGGGGGGAAATGGGATGAATTAGGAGTGAAAAAAAGAACTAAAGTTCAAAATTTAAGCATCACAAAAAATTCTGGTTTCTTTAAAAATAGTCTTAATTTTGCCTACTTTATTGTTTTTTCAAATAATTAAAACTTTAACTACATAGTCTATAGTATTTGAAGTTTAATTTTTAAAGTACTGTTCAGTAATTTCTCATTTCAAATTTAAAATTAAGTACCAAAAGCTTAATGCTATAAATAGCATTAAGAAAATGACACAGGAGAAAAATATCAGGAAATTCTCTAGCATGGTTTAAGAATTTTACTCTTAAACCTCAATGGCATGTAATATCTCTCTTTCTCTAATGTTATGAATAGGTAGAATAACATACTTCCTTAATGGTAGAAATCAGTGAAATTATGTAATGTCTCTGTATATCGTTTAGTTTACAACCATATTTTAAATGTCAATATGCCCATTCTAATTGAATGGGTACTAACTGAAGAAAAAGCTCCTAAATAAAATGCCTAAATAAGTACTAGTCTCATTCTAACAGTAAACCTATTAAGTTACTTCCATCTAGAGCAAATTTACTTAGTAAAAAAGGGACTATTTGAAAAAGCATTTGGCAAAATAAATTATTATCAAAAAAATCACTTGCAATGAAGCACAGAATATCATAGCATAACTTACATTTTTATTGTGTCAGTTTACATAGATGAACACTAAAAGCAAACATTTGAATTTCTAGACGAATTCATCATTATGCAGAAAATGAAATTTGGCTTCATGAATTTAAATTTACTTTTAATGTGTATCATGTTTAGAGTTTTTAATATACAGGCATGACTATGATTGCATAAAAGCTTCTAAAAGTGATTTATTTAGTAAGAACATTACTTTAAGATATCACATTAAAGATTGCCTCTTAAAGCTCAGGTATCCAGCAGCTAAAAGGGTCAGCTACATTACCAAAAGGGAGATGGCAAATGCTGCCTATTAATGATGCCCACTGTCTTAAATTAACCAGAGCTTCCAGCCAAGATGCCTTCTCCCTGCCCTCTCCTGCAAGTCACTCACACTCCAGGGAAGAAAGGTATGTACATACATACATACTCAGATGGATGGATGGATGGATGGATGGATGGACGGACGGACAGGCAGGTAGGCAGGCAGGCAGTCAGACAGACAGACAGATAATAGATAAATGGAAGTGTGCGTGTGAGTGTGTGTGAGAGAGAGTGTATGTGTGTGTGTATGTGTGTGTGTGTGTGTGTTTGACATATGGGGTGGGAGTGTTGCTGCTGTTAATAGAAGTAAACATTTCTAAATGGAAAAATATGTACAATTAGTCTTATTGCTGTAATTGACCAGATCAAAGTTAAACAGCATCATATAATATAAAACAAATTATTTGTAGTGACTTCTAAGACAGTGTATGTTAGACTAAGATTCACAATGCTATGTTTCTATGCTTTCAATTTAGAGGTTCTTCCTAGGCTCCTCTGAGAGAAATGAAGAAAAAGTCTTTAAGATGCCCCACATTAGAAAACTATTATCATTTGTGCTCCACTGAGAAATTAACATAAAAATATTTCTAGGAGTCACACTAAAACCTGTATTTCACGTAGATCTCTTCACAAAGAAAAAGAAGTAAGTCTCTCAGAAGACAGTGATGAAATAAAGAGGTATATAATGAAGAACAAAAAAGATATTTTGGAGAAATACAGCATGTTACTCATTAATAATTGTAGTAATCACGGGAATCATAGAAATCTCTATGATTTTACTAGACTATTGGGTCTTATAAAGAGTCTATAGACACAGGTTCTATCGACTAAATGAGACACAATCCTATTTAGACATACAGAAAAGGGAAAATGGAAAGAAATAATAGATAACATACTGCATTTGGTCTTATATGCCCCAAAAGATACTTCGTTGTTGTTTTTCTTTTATTGCATTTTAGGTTTTGGGGTACATGTGAAGAACATGCAAGATTGTTGCATAGGTACACACACGGCAGTGTGATTTGCTGCCTTCCTCCCCAACACCTATATCTGGCATTTCCCCCCAATGCTATCTCTCCCCAACTCCCCCACTCCCCCGCTGTCCTTCCCCTATTTCCCCTCCATACAGACCCCAGTGTGTGATGCTCCCCTCCCTGTGTCCATGTGTTCGCATTGTTCAACACCCACCTATGAGTGAGAACATGTGGTATTTGATTTTCTGTTCTTGTGTCAGTTTGCTGAGAATGATGGTTTCCAGGTTCATCCATGTCCCTACAAAGGGCACAAACTCATCATTTTTGATGGCTGCATAGTATTGCATGGTGTATATGTGCCACATTTTCCCTTTCCAGTCTATCATCGATGGGCATTTGGGTTGGTTCCAGGTCTTTGCTATTGTAAACTGTGCTGCAATGAACATTCGTGTGCATGTGTCCTTATAGTAGAACGAGTTATAATCTTTTGGATATATACCTAGTAATGGGATTGCTGGGTCAAATGGAATTTCTATTTCTAGGTCCTTGAGGAATCGCCACACCGTCTTCCACAATGGTTGAACTAATTTACACTCCCACCAACAGTGTAAAAGTGTTCCTATTTCTCCGCATCCTCTCCAGCATCTGTTGTCTCCAGATTTTTTTAATGATCGCCATTCTAACTGGCGTGAGATGGTACCTCAATGTCGTTTTGATTTGCATTTCTCTAATGACCAGTAATGATGAGCATTTTTTCATATGTTTGTTGGCCTCATGTAGGTCTTCTTTTGTAAAGTGTCTGTTCATATCCTTCGCCCACTTTTGAATGGGCTTGTTTTTTCTTGTAAATCTGTTTTTAGTTCTTTGTAGATTCTGGATATCAGCCCTTTGTCAGATGGGTAGATTGTAAAAATTTTTGATACTTTGTTTTTCTATAAATTTTCTGTACTGACACTTTTTCCTAGATGACATCATGTGGACCTCCAGAAACAGTATTTCAATAGAAACAATACAAGTCTGCATTATAAAGTATGAAGGTATGGCCAGGTGTGGTGGCTCACACCTGTAATTCCAGCACTTTGGGAGGCCGAGGCGGGTGGATCACTAGGTCAGGAGTTCAAGACCAACCTGACTAATGTCATCTCTACCAAAAATACAAAAATTAGCTGGGCATGGTGGTGCTCACCTGTAATCCCAGTTACTCAGGAGGCTGAGGCAGGAGAATCACTCGAACCTGGGAAACAGAGGTTGCAGTGAGTCAAGATCACACCACTGCACTCCAGCCTGGGCAACAGGGAGAGACTCTGTCTCATTAAAAAAAAAAAAAAAAAAAAAAAAAAAAAGTATGAAGGTATTCAGGTGGAAATACCTGAATTTCTACCTAGGTAGAAATCGATACATACTTTGACCTGTGTTGATGTATCTCCTCTCTTATGACAATTACAGATCCTTTTTTCTGTGTCTGTGAGTCATCTGTTTGTCTATCTCATTATTAAAATTCTGAAGTTCTTCCCAAACAGCATCAGGATACTGTATAATGCTGATACCAATTTTGCTTTGCTATAACCCCTTCTATTTTCACTTTCACATAATTTCATATTTTATATGGCCAGTGATGATATACATGTATTCAAGTTTAATAAAAATACAAAATATTTTATGGTAAAATATATAAATGAAATTTTGACACAGGCCATTAGAAGATAATCAAATCTGCTTTTTTGAAAGTGGTATGAGAAATTTTGTACATAAAAACACTTAAACTCATGACTGTTGATATAAAATTAGGTCAATGCCAATAATTTCTTTTGAAATTTCTTTCTATAATTTAAAGTAACAGTACAGGCATACTTATCACATAGTAAATATTAATTTTGCATATAATAAGTTCAAATTGCAATTGTCACCTTAATTATATATGGATCTAAGACTCTTCATGAGATATTCATCTGACGTAATACAAATAGTTAGTAAAAAGGTTGACCTAAACAAACAAATAAATGTTCCACAAATAGGCGAGGTGTGGTGGCTCACACCTGTAATCCCAGCACTTTGGGAGGCCCAGGACGGGGACTGCTTGAGCTCAGGTGTTTAAGACCAGCCTGGCCAAAATGGTGAAATCCTATCTTTACCAAAAATTCAAAATTAGCCAGGTGTGGTGGCATGCACCTGTGTCCCAGCTACCTGGGGGCTAACGTGGGAGGATCACTTGAGCCTGGGAGGCGGAGGCTGCAGTAAGCCATGATCACACTATTTCACTCCAGCCTGTGCGACAGAGTGAGGCCTTGTCTTAAAATTAAAAAAAAAAAAAGTTGCACAAATAAATCCCCATCATCCACAGAAGAGAAGATATTACCAACATCAAATTCCCACAAAATTAAAAACCCTTCTTTTAGGCCATAGTTTTAAAACTCCTTCAACAAATGCTTTGTGGTCAAAAACATTTTTAAGTAGCCATACTAAATACTCTTTTAATTTTTCACAGGCAAAGTATTCAGGCTGTGAAGCAGCATGACTTTGAATACTCTTCGTGAGTCACTTGTTTTCAGATCATTCTTTCATTAATCTCTTCTTCATTCATTCATTCATTCATTCACTCAACCAACATTCACTGAAAACCAACTCACTGCCAAGCATAAAGAAACTGAGTAATGGTGGTCCCTATATGAAAGAGGAAACATCTTTCTATAAGCCAATTCCCTGGAGAAAACATCAGCTGAAGAAGGTAGTTCTCCCCAAAGACTTGAAACTGGAATGGCCCTAACGACTACACAGAACTCCAATCCCAGCCACAGAAAAAACTTACTTTAGGAGTCAAGACCTATTAAAACTCATATTGCAAGACAAAGGCCTTGTTTTCATGCTACACAGCTTACTGAATAAACTCCATCTAACACTGCTATTCAGTTCACTTATCTTTAGGACACCAAACTTTATAGAACTAACTAGGTTTTTATGAGTTAATGAAATTCTGTGTGGTCTTCTTTGGGCTAGTGATATATGAGCATCACTTGGAGGTTCAAATGGTTTAAGAATCAGATTTGCCAAAACTCAAGGTTCATTAATCCACTTTAATATTCTGGACATAAAGTAACATATACTTCTACTCACAATTGGATTTCCTGAACTCAAATGTGATATAATCTTGAAAAAAATTGTACAAAAATAGGCATGAATTTTCATGAAATATATACAAGCTGAAAGAAAGCTATGTATTTGGGGGGAAATAACATGAGAAAAGTAACAATAATCTTCCTAAAGGCAACATATAACTATTGTTTTATTAAGTATTTTAGCATTTAAAAATAGGCAAAGGTAGCCTGGACAAAAATTATTCCGATTTTAACAAAACTTTAACTTTTCTTAAGAAAACAGTTTTTAGACACTAAGTAATTAAGGAATAAAGAAATAAAAAAGAGTTAAGATAAATAATTGATCCAAAAGTACTGTAAGGACTGTGACTTTGCTGATTAAAAGTAAAGAATTTACTATAAATTCTATGCTAGTAAACACAAATTCTATCTGATAAAAATATCAAAACAGAAACAAATAGTATTTATAAGGTCTGCTGTGAGGCAAGCATGAATAAATAAAAATTATTTTATGATATTTCATATTATTTAAAGAAAACTTTATTTTGCTTTGCACCCTATTTTAAATTTTAACTATAAAAATGGTATATTTACTGAACTGAAATTAGCACAAATAACTAATACTTTTTTTCTTTAAACTAATTTTTGAGTAGAAAATAGCAATATACATTTCCATTTCTGGCAAAGATATAATTGTCTGGACAAAAAGGCATAAAGCAAATATACAGGTTTAATGGATCACCTATGTATAACTATATTCCTTACTTAAAAAGTAATTCATTTCAATGATACGTAAAGAAATCCCTATGTTTAATTCTGTCATAAAAAAATTTCTATACCAACACAAATACTGAGAAAATGTTCTAATCTTAGAGTATGTCTGCCTGGGCATTACTTCTACTATATCACTATGCCACACACACCATAAAAGTTTTTTTCTCTCTTTCTGCAAACTTAGTTTTCTTTCATAAAACTGTAGAAAGTTCTAAATTTTGCCTTTTTTAATGATGATTCTTTAGTGGCTGCAGTAGTTACAGTGATGTCAGTTACACTAAAGAACAACAGATGGTTTGAAAGGAAGAACAAAGCATTTCCTACCATCTGGAAGCCTGCAGATATTTTGAAAAAGCAGTCAGATAACTTTTTTAATGCATCCCTCCATTATACTCCATGTGATTATGTTTTAATTTTTCATGTATTTGACTTACATGTTAAGTACTCTGGATATTATCTCCATATAAACTGTGTTCCAGCTGCTTACTCACTCACACACCAGCCCCATGCTGCATTCACACAGTATGCACGGAGTTAAGGTTTTGAAAAGTGGAGGGCTTTACCTAACTACAGGACCTTAATAGATATATTTGCTTGCTCCATCATTAGTAAAGTTTTACAAAAGGCAAGAAGCAGACTTTTGACATTCCTAAATGCTTGAAGTTATTGCAAAATTCATTCCTAAATGTGAACTACAGACATTGCAAATCAGATAATTTCCTTCCAATAAATTCTTTTGTTTTTGAGACAGAGTCTCTGTCACCCAGGCTGGAGTGCAGTGGTGCGATCTCGGCTCACTGCAACCTCCGCCTCCTGGATTCAAGCAATTCTCCTGCCTCAGTCGCCCAAATAGCTGGAACTACAGGTGCACGCCACCACACCCAGCTAATTTTTGTATTTTTAGTAGAGAGGAGGTTTCACCATATTCACCAGGATGGTCTCGATCTCTTGACCTCATGATCCGCCCGCCTCGGCCTCCCAAAGTGCTGGGATTACAGGTGTGAGCAACCACGCCTGGCCCCAATAAAACTTTTAAACGTTCAATTAATATGAATTGTAACTACCCATTTAAAATTTGAAGGTAACAAGATGGAATAAGAAGATGAGAGAAATGGAAATAAATATAAGTGAAAGACAAAAAGTAGTATACGAAATAGGCATGAATTTTCATGAAATATATACAAGCTGAAAGAAAGCTATGTATTTGGGGGAAATAACATGAGAAAAGTAACAATAATCTTCCTAAAGGCAACATATAACTATTGTTTTATTAAGTATTTTAGCATTTAAAAATAGGCAAAGGTAGCATCCAAAAGGAAACAGTACCATTTTTTCAGTGTATTTTGACTACTGAAATACTAGTAATTTCTAATTTATAAACCATAACTTTTCCTTTAAGAAAAAAGAAATAGTTTTACATAATACTGTCCTTAAAATCCATAACAATTTATCTTTCAATTTTATTCACTCCAAACAATTTATGTTTAAATCTAATGCATCTAAACTATTTTAGATTTAAATGAAATAGACTTGGCAGCATCATTAGTTTTCCAAAGACCCAAGTTGATTTTTAGAACGCCTGAGACTTTCTAAAAAATATTTAAGGAACTCATCCAGACCCGTCCATCCCTCAGTTCCATACTCCAAAAGTAATAACTTTTGTTTTAGGCTTCTGCTCTCTGGTTTTTCCAGGTGTTTACCCTAACAACTCTAAATAATATACGTCTTATTAGATAGAATATTGGCTAGCACTAATCTGAAAAGGAAATAATTATCTTAGAGAAGGAAAAGGTATCAGAGTTTTCCAGTAAAAGCAAAAAATGTTGGGACTTCCAGGAATATGGTCGACAAATACTCTGCAGGGCCCTACCATACTCTGCTTTTCTATATTGTACCACCAACTCACTTAGACTATAATTAGCTGCTTACATGTTTGCTTATGAACTTGGGCATGTTCTTTGATCTCTCTATGCCTCAGTTGCATCATCTGTAAAATGGGAATAACAATAATAGTAATAACAGTAACTGTTTTAGAATTAAATATGTTAATATGTCCAAAGCATTCAGAATAAATATTGCCTGGTATATAATAATACAAATTGCTATTACCATCATATGAACTCCTAGAACACTGTTATTGAGAAACAACATGTTACTCATTAGCCAATAAATGTATGCTCATAAAACATCTTTGTAATATATACTTCATGGTAACTAGCAACAAATACTAAAATACTCTTGTTTGAAAACATTTGAACACAAAAAGTAATTTTTTGATGAAACACAAGGGGAAAAAGAGTAATAAGTCTTTCTTCACTAAGCAAAGCTTTTTATCTAGCCAAGTTGTTTCAAGATTAGAACATAAGTGCTAATTATTAATAGAATATAGTTCATTATGTTACATTATTCTACATTAATGAATTCTCATAATAACACTTTGTCATCTTCTACTTGATTGAAACTGTTACAGTCTTGCCAGTGCACCACAACATAGCAGTCTCTTATTGTGAGGTATCACTCAGAGTTTTCTGTCTCACAACCAAGAGAATTAAGTAGTGTGGACACAAAAAGGGCGAGGTTGGAGCAAAAGTTTAATAAGCAAAAGAAGAAAGCTCTCTGCCATGAAGACGGGGCCTGGAAGAGGGCTGCCATTTTTACAGTTGAATGCAAAGGCTTTTTATAAGAAACCAAAGGAGGGCTGAGTGTCTTATTTGCATAAGGCATTAATTTCTGGTAGCTCCACTCCATTCTATGTGGGTCCTTAGCTTGAGTTACTCCATATTGCATTGTGCCCCTTATTGCACGTGTCAGGAGACAGAATTTTCCATTGTGGGCATGTCTGGGCAAGTCACCTGTGTACCCTTTCTTATCTGTGCAGCTGTGGGCATGTCTCAGGCAAGCCCCCGCTGTGCAAGTTCCCTTATCTGTTCCCATGGCTTGATTTTTCAGGCTGTTCTTTTATTTGAAATAATTTAAGCGAGGACCCACCCTAACTGCCTGCCTCACCAGTTTCTTCCTTTCTCCTCTCTCAAAACAATAACATTTTAACCTTAAATTAGTTCAGTTTTCTTCTATAGTCTTAAATATTATACACACAAAACATTATATGGGTATCTACCCTTTTTTTTTAGCACATCAATAAGCAGGTAGCAACTCTCCTTTTATTTTACACTTATTATAAACAGTAAACTGCACTTTAGTGAACAAAAGTCAGTGGATTTTCTCTATCTAAAGGCAGGAAAAGTACTGAATACAGTTCCACATTTTAGAATATGTGGGAACCCCCACAATCTGTTAACTGGCAGGTTCAGTTGATCAGATAACCTAGAGTTAAAGACCTATTTTATCAGGTGAGACCTAATTTACTCACAAGTTTCAAGCTAGAGTTCCAAAAATGACTTAAATGATATGATTATTCATCTATTTTACTTTTCAACCCAATTTTAAGTAATTTCAATTAATACTGTTCTCTTGAAATGTAAAAATGCACCATCACTCTCTTAAATATTTTTTCTTAAGATGTAGAGAATTTACCAAAGTTTTAAAAATATTAAACCTGATATGTTAAAGATTTAGACAGTTTTCAATAAGCTACCAATGTAGCTCTTCATAGAAATTAAGAGTCTAATGATGAAATGAAGCTAGTGCATAACAAGCAGTAAAAATCTTGCATTTCCCTTTGATTCTAATTTTTAAGTTGTCTAACATTAGCCTATGCAGTAAAAGTTATATATTTACACTCTTTTTTATTCTGATATCTCCAACTTGTGCTCCAAAGCTAGTTCTGACACACAGGTCATACACTACTTAACAGAAAAAAGGACTAAGTCTACCCAAAGTTCTGAAGCCCAAAGTTCTAAGTTCTTCTACAAAGAGTTTAGGAACACATAAATCTTATGTTATCAAAAAAAAAAAAATCTTTTTCCCTTTTCCCTTTTATATTACAGTAAGCAACTAAGAAAATATAAACTTTTTCCTTTGGGAAATAGAGATATAAAGGTACTTCTCTTTTTTTATTCTGATGATAACTCAGATTTGCATTCCAATGCTAGTTCTAAAAAACAGGCCATACACTAATTAACAGAATAAAGGACTAAGTCCATCCAAAGTTCTAAAGTTCAAAGTTCTTCTGCAAAGAGCTTAGCAGCATATAAACTTATGTTACTGCCCACCCCCACAAATCACTTTTTCTCTTTTAGGTTCTACGGTAAGTAACTAAGAAAATATAAACTTTTTCCTCTGGGAAACAGAGATATGTCCCAGGATTCTCAGGAACCCATAAAAATAAACTCATTCTCTCTTTGAAACAACAGAGAGTAAAATTTCAGATATCAGAAGGGTCCACTATCTGAAGTGAGGAGAAAAAAAAAAAAGTTAAATCACATGTATTTTCTAAGAAAAATGAACGCAAAGTCACTAACCTAAGAGAATGATCTCCGGGACCAAAGGGCCAAGAGGGTATGTGCTTAGTGAAAGGCAAATCCTTCATAACCAGTGAAAAGCAAGCACTTTTCTGTTGGCTACAACCCTACTGAAACTGAATCCCCCATATATAAATTATGGATATAGAATCAGGAACCCAAAACACAAAAGCACTTTTCCTACCAGTGTAGATTAATTTCTTTGAGATTGAGAGTTTCATTTTTAAGAGATGTTCACAGTCTCAATTACAGTACATCTAAAGAAGTTTTTCAGTGGAAATATGTGGTAATAAGTAGAATTCTACCATTGAAACATCTAACTTATAAAACAGAAAATCATAAACTCAATTGGCATTCTAACTGCAACTACTTATCCTTGGCTATTCAGTGTTTCTAAAATCTCTGCCAGGCAAATTAAATAGACTTACTATGGAATGTAACAAAATCAAACAATCTGGAACTGTAATTATTATGATATTGTTCATGAGAATGGAGGATGCTGTGTTTTACATTACATTAAAAATAAAATGATCATGAAAACATGAGCCAAGCAGAAAATATCTAACTTTTCATAAGGAGAATTTTTCTGAGAATTATAACCTGGACTGACAAATAAAAATAAAGATATGGCTTTTTAAACTATTTAATGTTTGCTACAAGGTCTTTTCCATGTAAATAAAACACTTATCACAGTAGCCATAATACAGTTTATGAAAGTAGCATACCAAATGACAGGCCATACGTCAATAATGGTTTAGCCACATGATGCAAGGACATAATGAGCACAATTTTTGTGCTTCTCCAGTTTAAGTCCAATCAATATAATATCTTAGGGTTCATCTCATAAAGACCTTTGATCTTACACAATGGAAATATATGCATGTAAGTAATGATGACCATCAAAAAGCATGCAACTAATTTTATCCCTAAAATCCTTCAATGAGATTGATATAGTTTGTCCAAATTATGTTTACTGAGGTACCAATAATAAGAGGAAGAAAAAATATACTAGCTTTGACATAATTCTGTTCTTTCTTTCCCCATAACTCATGTTAAGTTACAGTGTACCACAATGCAGTAGCAGATTCACTAGGCCCTAAAGCAAAGCTGTTCTCTTTTGATAGGAACCCATGAAAGCCAAGACTTCTGTCACTCTATCTAACATTTCTGCTTATAAACTCACTGCCCCATTTGATTCAGAATCCCAAGTTCTACATGAATCAGAAAACTGTGCAGACATCTTGTTAGTGACCTATAATTGAAGGAACATATTTTATAACTACCCTCTTGAATCCTTCCAACCTCCACCACTGCCCGTGGCACCTCCACACTATCTATTGACTTCCATACAAAGGTAGCAAATTCTATAAAATTGACCAAGTAAAGAACAGAGATAATTAATAGCGTATTATATACTCAGAGATAAAGCCCCAAAATAAACACTATAAACATGTTTCAAAGTAAGATGTACTTGGTACTAGTGACTCATGGGAATTGTAACTTGGCACATACTACATTGGTTAAGAGTAGCAAAGATACAGGAAGTAAGAGGGAAGTGGCTGAGAGAAAGCACCTCAGTAGGCTAAAAAAATATCTTCCACTGTAGACATAGAAAGAGCAAAACCAGGGCTGTGGGTGCTTAAAACAGTGGTGTAGAACACAAATTTTACAAACTTCCCCCAGAAAGCAGAGAAAACAAATGACAAAGAAATGAAAATTATGAGGAAAAATATAGCAGATATTGAGAACAGAAAATAAGTAGCTAACGAAAAGATCACAGTTTTCCTGATAGATTAAATCAAACACAACTGAAGAAATAACAAAAGATATAACATAGAAAACCTTCCTTCAGCAGCAAAACAAACGGTTTAAACAGATTACATTCGTTACATTCCCAATAATATCAAGGAAAATATAATCATACAGATATGTGGTGGCAAGTGTGGCATTTACAGGAAAAATGAAAACCATTCTACAAGCAATCAAACATAAATAACTGATTACCTACAACGAAACAAAATCAGGTTGTCCATGGATTTCTCCTCAGCAACAATAAAGACTAACTGACAAAGAAATAAATTCTAATCAAAGATAATACTATAAAACTTACCAAAAACAGCAGAAAGTACTACAATAACTACCACCTCCCAAAAAAGGGAAATCGAATGAGGAAATGACTACAGTCACAATCAACAAACTTTGAAGCCTAACAAATATCTTAAATTCTAGACCACATTAAATTAGGATACCAAGAGCTGGCACCAACTCTGCAGACTTCAAGCAGAAGAGAGTCAGGTCCTAGACTAATGGAATGAGATCTAAGGGCATGGTTGGGATAAAGGAGGAGTGCCATCAGAAAAACCGGAAGGGAAGCAAAAGATGTGGTCCTCTACCTGTGCTTTTATCAGCTTCCCAAGCAATGAAGACAGAAAGACAAGTGGCAGCCACTGATTCTTAGCACCAAGGACGTGTGATGGAGGCCTTTGGGGGCTTCTGTGAGACTCACTATCCTCTTGAACCCTAAAAAACAAGGAAAATGGACCCCCAGGGCCAAAGAGAAAATAAACAGAGTGAGAAGGTGAAAAGATCTGGGGTGATCTGAGCTCATGATCACTCTCCCTCAAAACTCCTCACACAATCCTGTAGCAAACTGTTGTCACCATTTAAAAAATTAATAACTGCAAAATAAGAAGGGATGTATGTGTGAAAATTGCAAAAAAAGGAAAGGGGTAGATATGAGGGAGATGAGAACATAAACAAGACAGAAAATATCCACAGCAAAAACTTCCTAAAGAAACAAAAGAAGAATTCAGACAAATAGTTACGCCTGTATCAATGAAATAAATCATTTTTTCGTTGTTTGGAAAACTACAAAAGATACACGGGATGAAAGACACACTAGAAGTAATAATTAGAATATAAATTTTTAAAATTAGAATAAGTAAACTAAAAACCAACTCAAGAACATGACAAAGAGATGTGAAAAAAAATCACAAAAATCAAAATAGAACAAATGGACAAATAATTGATGAGTAGTAATGTTTTAATTCTTAAGGATTGAGAAATAAGTCAAACGAGCATTCAGACAGAAAAAGTAATTCATCCAACAAGATGTCATTTTTTTAAAAAATCAAGCTACCTTCATACTGTTGTACAGCAACTTTCAAAACAAAATGAATGTCCAAAATTCAAAGGGAAGCTAAGGTTATCTTCAAGTATAAAAGCAATATACAATTCTTAAACTAAGAACTCTTATAAGGCTTTCCACAAAACCACAGGATGATTACAACTAACCAAGAATGAATCAAGATAATTCAGAAATAGTAAAAGAACTAGTGGTAACCTTTGACTCCATTTAGATATATCAATAGGATGAAAGCACTATAGAAATTGTGATTATTTAAAATGTATGTAAATGTTTTAAATTTTGACAAAATGAATAATAATATACCAATAATACCAGAATTTGTCAAGAAGAGAGGAAGAACACATAAGTATGCTATTTTCCTAATGTTTCACAACAGGAAGTCAATTGACATTACCAAAATCTGAAATGCAGCTTTAAAAGACTAATAATATCAACCAGAAAGACATTTCTTCTATTCTTGTTTAGAAAAGTCTTTTAAAAATAAAATATAACGTTGTGAATAAACATGTATAAAAAAATTCATATATTCCTTCCACTTCACCTATTTCCTTTTCCGCAGAATATAATGAAATAAATTTATATTTAAAATTCATGGCCAAATGTGGTGGCTCACAACTGTAATCCCAGCACTTTGGGAGGCTGAGGCGGGTGATCACAGGGTCAAGAGTTCAACACCAGCCTGGCCAAGATGGGGAAACCCCATCTCTACTAAAAATACAAAAAAATTAGCCAGGCGTCATGGTGCATGCCTGTAATCCCAGCTACTTGGGAGGCTGAGGCAGAGAACTGCTTGAACCCGGGAGGCAGAAGATGCAGTGAGCTGAGACTGTACCACTGCATACCAACCTGGGCAACAGAGTGAGACTCCGTTTCAAAAAAAAAAAAAAAATTTCATATGGTCCTGCTTTGTAAATTGTATTCTATGCCTAAATTTATACATGTGTACAGAAAAATATCAGGCTTGATATTTAAAAGTGCTAACAAATGTTAATTCTATTTGATAAGACTGAGGTAACTTTAGTAAAAAGCTATTTTATTTTTCTTTGTACTTTTAAATAATACTCGAGTTTTTGAAACTGCAGTTCTACACTTTTTACAAAAATCACAAAGGTCATTATTTTCTCTAAAAGCTATTTTAAAATCAAATAAGGGGCCAGGCATGGTAGCTCATGCCTGTAATTCCAGCACTTTGGGAGGCCAATGCAAGAGGATCTCTTGAGGCTAGGAGCTCAAGAACAATCTGGGCAACACAGGGAGATCCCATCTCTATAAAAACTTTTTTTTAATCTGCCAGGTGTGATGACACGCACCTATAGTCCCAGTTATTTGTGGGGCTGAGGTGGGAGGATCACTTGAGCCCAGGAGATCAAGGCAGCAGTGAGCCATGTTCACACCACTGCACTCTAGCCTGGTCAACAAAGCATGACCCTGTCTCAAAAATAATAATAATAATTTTAAAATTAAATAAATAAGGAAGCAACATCAATGAAGTCTGAGGGTGAAATATAACAATACATTTTTACCACAGGATATAATAACACCCTGTATAATCCCTGGGAAAATTAAATGAATCTACTGAGAGATAAAGCATTGGCCAGGCACAGTAGCTCACACCTGTAATCCCAGCACTTTGAGAGGTCAAGGCAGGAGAATGGCTTGAGGCTAGGAGTTCGAGACCAGCCTGGACAACATAGCACGATCCTGTCTATACAAAAAGAAATTTTAATTAACTGGGTGTTATGACAGTCCCAGTTAATTAAAATTAACTGTCCTACAGTCCCAGCTACTTGGGAGACTGAAGTGAGAGGACTGCTTGAGCCAAGGAGTTCAAGGCTGCAATAAGCTATAATCACACCACTGCATTCCAGCCTGGGAGACAGAGTGAGACCCTGTCTCAAAAAAAAAAAAAAAAAAAAAAAAAAGGCACAGACCACAGCACACCAATAACTAATATCAAAGTGAACGTAAAGCAAACAAATGAAAATATGAGCAAACAAAAAAACATTAAGTGGAAACCCAAAAGAGGTTATTTACATGTACCAAAAAACTAAAATAGCTATCAGAAATATAAGCTGACTAACATAGAATAAGGACATCTAAACCAAAAATGCTTATTCAACAGAAAACTGATAGAAAAATATAGTAATAAAAGACTAATATTCTACTCTTGAATTATAACAAATAAAGGAAAATATCAATAAAAATGCAGAGGTGCTAAACATCAGAATTTATACCTTATGTAAATTCTAGGATATTTACAAGTTTTCTGTGGAATGTAAGAATTTACAAAGAAAATCCTTAAAATACAGGCTCACATTCTCTTTCTATAATATAAAACAAAAAAAGACAAATTAACACCAAAACTTAGAAAGAAAAAGTCACTTTGGAACTAAAAATATTTTGCTAATAAATTTGGTTTCAAGAAAAAAAATCCTTGTTCCCTCTATGAGTCTGTGTTTTCATATTTTAAAAACGTTTTCAACTAAAATATCTTATAAGGTCTTTAGAGCCACACCTCTTCCCCTGACTCATACAAACCACATTGACTTTTAAGTATTCAAGAAGCATATACCATATGTCCATCTTTCTCATTGATTATTCAGTTCAAAATGCAAAAGTAAATGGAATGTATTATCTAGTTGGAGAGTTAGGAAAATCAAATAGCCATCACCAACGTAATTATAAATGTGATAGAAATTCAGAGAAGAGAGAGACCATGATAAGCAGGAAAGGCTTATTTATGTGACTTGAGCTACATCTCGAAAAATAGAAGAAATATGAAAATCCAGAAAAGATATGGGGAAAACATTTTGGTCATCAATATTGTATCAATGAAAGCTAAAGAATAAAATGTTATTGAGCACACATGTACATAAACATGGGAACAACAGACACTGTGGACTACCAGCGTAAGGAGAGAGGGAGTGGGTGTGGGGGGAACATCTACCTGTTGGGTACTATGCTGACTACCTGGGTGACAGAATCTGAACCCCAAACCTCAGCATCACACAATATACCCATATAACAAACTTGCAATTGTATCACTGTATCTAAAATAAATGTTCTAAAAAATTTTTAAATAAGCTAACAAATTTTTTAAAAAGAAAAAACTGTTAAGTAACAAACTTAAAGTAAGTGACTATTGTGGACCTAGGCTAGGAAAAAAGACATTGAAGTACTAGACCAAACTGTTCATACTAAAAAATGAGCTGCAATAAGTACTGCAATAAGATTTTAAAGCTGGTTGTGAGCTGCCAGCTAAAGTTTAGAACAGTTCTCATCTCTGTGAAGTTTCATTCAAATAGACTTCTACTTATAGATATATTTGATATCTCCAGAGAGAGTAACATTACTAATAAATAATGATATTTATTTGCCACTTGAGAACCTTAGCACAGCAGAAGTAAGATGCTGGGTCAGGCTTCCATAGCTACTTCATGCAATGAGAGGTAAACAGTAACAGCTAAGAATTAAAAGATTATCACAGTCAGGCTCTTCTGATTCTGTAATCTGTGTATTGATTGCACCTTCCCATAATCTGACCTACAAAAATTAAAAATAATTAAATAAAAAACAGTTTAACCAAGAAAGATTTAATCTGAAAAGGAAGAAGAAAACACAGACAGACTTGGAACTGGTATGTAATAAACAAGGTAGAGAGGACTAAAGCTGCCAAGTAGGTGGGAGTGGAAGGAAAAAAGGCATCTTAGACTTTGAGCAAAATGCTGTTATTAAGTATAACTGCATCAACTTGATCCAAATCCAACATTTCTTATTCACTGAAAAGAGACACATTCAAAAGGCAGCAATTTCTTTCATAAATAAACACATTCAGCCAAGGAAGCTTCTACCAAAAAGGTTTAACCCTAAAGGTAATAAAAAGCAAGAGAAAATTTATTTCAGTACTCTCAATTTCAAATAACTCTGAATATAAATATATAGGCTGAGCACTATGGCTAACATCTGTAATCCCAGAACTTTGGGAGGCCAACGCTGGAAGATGGCTTGAGGCCATAAGTTCAAGACCAGCCTGGCCAACATAGTGAGACCTCGTCTCTACAAAATATGAAAAAATTAGCCAGGTATGGTGGCATGTGCCTACAGTTGTAGATACTCAGCAGGCTGAGGCAGGAGGCAGAAGTTCAAGGCTGCAGTGAGCTACGATCATGCCAATGCATTCCAGCCTAAGCAACAGAGCAAGACCCTATCTCTAAAAGTAAATAAACAGACAAGCTATAGCTAAGTTAGTAATAACTACCTTTAAAATTCTAACAGAGGATAATATTGATTTGAGTAATAACTCTCTCTCCCACATGGTATGGCTAGACTTGCATCAATTAAATGCTCTCTCCACTGCAATGTCGTGAATTAATTTTGTTTATACAGTGAGCAGGAAGAACTCGTCAGGCAGTTACAAATTTGGGGGGCTTATCCAGGATCCACCCTTGCAAATGTCTGCCCATGGTTCCTCAGCCTCCTACCAATATAACAGACCTAGAGGTGAGCTCTGGCAATGCTTATTTCTACTGAAGGCCATCTCTGGCACTGTACCTGCTGGTGAGGCACTGTCGACTCCTAGGGCATAGATCTAATTGCAGTGAAGAAATAGTCCTGGAACATGTCTGAAATGCCTCTTATTAAAAAATCTGTTTGCCTTCATCACATACAAAGGCCTAACCCATCTGCAATGCCACCTCCTGATATGGGAAACAGCTGTTCACCCAAATTCATCTAGTCTCAGGACTAGGAAACTAAAAAGATACAGGATGGTATATTTAAACTTGCTCTTTCCTGTTTATCTGAATTATTTCTTACAATCTACTCATTATCCTATAGTGTGCAGTTCACTTATGTGCTATGATAAAACTGTAGGTGAGAATATTAGCATCTTTGTCATGTAAGCCTTGGAACCCCAACCAGGCACCTGTGAGTACATGCAGACAGCTGCAAGCAGTTCCACTGCTCTTACCCTAGGGGCAACCCACACCCCAATTATGACATTAGGAAGAAGTTACAGCAATCCTCACCCTTTTCCCATCTCATAACTTACATCTCAGGATTCAGTCGCGCTGAAACTCAAAGGGCGAAAGCTGAAACAGCCTTTGCAAAAATTATCAAAGTGAGAAAATTATGGCACTGGGGGAGACATGACCTAGCCTACACCCCTGTAGTTTTTAACCTTCAAGCTCCCTTAATTATTCCTAGGCTTAGGCTAGGTTAGCTTTAGGAAACATTTAGTTTATAGTTTAAGTAAAAATAGCCCTTCCCCAAAACCCAACTGTCTTTGTAAAGCTAATGAGAGACAACCAGGCTAGGAGGATAGAGAAGCCTAAATTTTGCTAAGTTGTAGACATTAACAATTGCCAGCCATTATTCCAGAGGTCACAAGATATGCAACTTCCCCCAATATTCCTGCAGATATAATCACTATTGTAGAACCTAACAGTGGCCTTCTAAGATATCTTTACAGGTTTTTTTGCATGTCTGAAACCAATGATGGTTCCACCTGGACCCACCAACTGCTCCTGTGGTCCCACCCAGAAGTGATTCATCATGCAAGAGGATCATTTCCCACACCCCTGTGATTGCACCTTCCAAACCATCACCAGCAAGCACCCATTGCCTAGCCAACCCTAACTCTTCCCTCAAACAACTTTTGAAAAACCCCTAACCTATGAGCCTTCAAGGAGAATGATTTAAGTAATAAGTCCATCTTCAGTGTGGTGTGGCTGGCCTTGCATCAATTAAACTCTTTCTCTACTGAAAAACCGTGAATTGATTTGGTTTATACAAGAGGCAGAAAGAACCTGCCAAGGATTACAGTATCTTGCCCACAATATGTTCAGCTGTCTCCAGAAAAATATTTATTCAATTGCTCTTCACATAAAAAGGGACCCAATTACCTATGCAGCCATTGGGCATTAGATGTGCTTTGTTGGCAAGATAAAAAATGTGGGGCTCTAAGAATTCTTAGAAATGAGAAAAGAGGAGCATTGAAAATCCAAGTGCTGTGATTTCTCATCACATTAAAGTAACAATGAGACCCTCTACTGAAATGATGAGCATACTCACATGGCCTTCTAAAGTGTCAGCACTGGATTCCTCAGGCCTCTGCAGGATAAACATACTCATCCCTTGGAGATTTGCTATCTTTGTGGCTCACAGACACTAATCCCAGAGCCATAGTTTGCCCCCAGGTGATGACAATGGGAAGAAAGACAACACCACAACTACTGCAACTACATCACAGAACGGATCTTCACAGGTGGGCTGCAGTTGAACATCACCTGCCAAGTCTGCCATGGAGTTTCCACCACGATAGACCCCTTCTGGGACATTGGCTTAGATCTGCCTGGCTCTTCCGCCATCTTGTGGCCCATGAAGTCAGGGAGTGAAGGCAGTAGGTGAATGGGGAAAGCCACATGTTGGGAAACACCACACCTTATGGACTGCTTGCAAAGGTGAGAAGCCTACCAGTGCTCACATGGCAAGGAAGTATCTTCCTACAGGAAGGCTGTTGTTGATCAGAACAAAAGCAGGGATTTTATTTCACATGCTATCCAGGATAGGGCCTTGAGAAAGATGTGGCATTAGCTTGAAGTTGGCTGCAGTTGCTCTTGCCAGTTTATGCTGTTTTTTTTTATTTTTTCTTTTTACCAGATGACTAAATATTGGTGTTCACTAGCTTTGCATTGTGTAGGGTATCTGTAATACTAGCTACTATTCCAACTTGCCACATGTAAATGATCTGAGAGCCAAAGAGCAAAACTGGAAGCTCCCTCATCTTTTGTAGTTAATAACCTAAATCACAGCGTGAGCTAAGAGCTGAGTGCTCTCCCCATAGTCCATGGCCTTTTTTACATGTGATTAAAATATCGTTGTGGTGTTCTGTACTTATTATCATTTTTGAAAATGTCCATTTACTGCTTCAGTCTAGATAAGTAATAAGATTTAAGATGTGACTATTATAAAATGCATTTAAATAGCTGTAGCATACAGCTTACAACTGTAGAGAGAGCAGAAAACCTTCTTAAACTTTATGTTAATTGAGTCTAGTGTTTTAAAGTCTTTCTTTTGCATGCATTAATTAAAGGTTATTGCAGAAGAAAAAAACCTTAGTAGAAATTACAATGAAAACACAGTCTAATGCTATCTTTGTGTTAAATTATGTTTAAGAATAAGAAAAATCTTCAGTTGAACAATCAGAATTTATTGTTATATATTGATTGTGGAAAATATTAATGGCAATATTTGGATTTGTTTATAACTATCATCTTGCAAAACCTATGAGAAATAGGAAGATTCACTCACAAGTACCTAAAATAAGATGATAGGCTACTTTTGTACATAAGCATCACGACACACACTATATGAATATTTGCTTTTTTACTCATAATATTTCAGTTATTATTGACCCTTAACTTGTAAGTTGCATCTAGACCAAAAACTATAAATTAACAATAAATATCTGCTGAGAAGCCATATCTTTGCACTTCCCTGAGTATGGATAACTCTTGAAATGGGTACATCCCCTTGTACATAATGTATGTGTAAAAATATATCTATTTCAACTAAACATTCTCAATAAAATCTTTCTACCCATCCTTCTCCTGTACTCAAAATGCATACCAAAACCCCAATAATGTTTAAGTATTTAAAGATACTGGTTCCTGAAGGGCATGAAGATGATAGGTCAAAAAGAGCCTCATCACCACCAGTGAGGATCTGTCTTTTAGCAACTCAATTACCACTTAGGGGGCCAAAGAGAACAGCTCTTGGATGGATATACGGACTCCTTCAAGAATTACTCTTCCATAAAAGAAATATTTGATGTTAACCTGCTGGCAACATGTTTTTCCTGTTCTAAATCCTTATAAGTAAATCTGATACAAAATGTCTGGTGGGTATGAATATTCTGTTAAACTTAAAAAGATCATGTGATGGACATTGCAAAACTCAATCTCAAAATTTTTAAATTATTTTTCAGATACAAAATAACTATAACTTGTGTTAATATTCTGTGAAACTTAAAAAGACCATGTGATGGACACTGCAAAACTCAATCTCAAAATTTTAAAATTATTTTCCAGATACAAAATAACTACAACTTGTGTTAAGTGCACAGCAATTAAATTAGATGATTTTTTCTCATAAAATATAAGAATGCAACATCTTTTTAAAATAATGTTTTCAAAACACTGCTTCCATCTTCCAAAGTTCAGGCTTTAGATTAAACATTGATGCAAATATGAATATCCTTCATTGATCTTCAACAATAATATTATAGTCAACCCCTTAATAGGAGAGGACAACCCCATCCTGATCGAATACTGTAGGTGTCACCGAAAAATTCTAAATATGCCTTTAAATGCTCAATAAAATATTCTAAATAAGTAGAACTGAATACATCTGATTATCTATGAAGCTTTATATGTTTGCTGATATTTTCAATTTCTAAACATAATCTGAGATGCTAAAAAGTTCATCAGCATCTCATTTTTTATACTGATGACCTAGAAAAATTACTCACTGAGATGGTTCATTTCTGTCATTTTTGATAAATTTTGTAAATTTAATGTTAAAGTATGAATTGTTTTTCATTTTAAATGTAAAGTAGCCCCCCACTTAAAATCTAAACTGTGTAAACACATGATCATTAGCAATTCTGCATCACTTGACATAAGAAGGTCTGAAACAAGGTGAGACCTTATTATGATGAACAGTGTAATACTGTCACAGTCTATCAGTAAATGATCTCTAAATGGGAACCATCAAATGTTAAAAGAAACCTTTTTGTATTCTAAAGAATAATCTATCAAGTAAATCATTTTCTTGATATCTTCATCAGCTTTCACCTTTAATTTACTAAGGATATCTTGCTAGAAATATTAAATGAAAATGATTAATATCACTAATTATCCTTTCTTTCCAATAAAAGTTATATTTTAAGTTACTTATTATTGACATTCACACTACAATGTCACTTGCAATTTTTTAATAAAATCACTTGCCGCTATTTCATAGAACTTCTAGAAAATTTCTTGACTAACATCCTCTTTAAAAACAATGTTAAATTAAATCACTTACTGCAAACAGCCCACTCTTACTGCTACAGGAATGTGGGGAAGTTGGGGTGGCCCACTTCAGTGTCACATCTTGAAAAATATGCATCATGTTATTATGGTTTCCAATCAAAGTATTTATTGTCCCTTCAGAGACTGTAGGTTGAAGATACAGAAAAGAGACACTAAGAAAACAGTCATTTGGAACAGCATGTCTCTGTTAGGAAATTTATAACACAAACTAATTCTAACATCTTGATTTTAATACATAAAGATTTTAAGTAATAAAACTTTTTTTGTAACTTTAATCTACCAGTATAAAAAAGAAAGGAATCATTTTACAGTCTTGGATGCTATAACTAGATAATCGCCAACATTTTTGCATTTCATCTAGAAAGCATGAATTTCATTAATACGTAACACATTTAAGCTAATGATTTACTGGGCATTCACTATAGATAATTCATTCTATTAGACATTACAATTGTGCTTAAAAAGAGTCTGATGTTCTCTTGAACGCAACTTCAACAGTCACATTATGGAAAGTATTAAGGCATGCCAGAGGCCAATTTTACAAGTCATTTTGTACAAAGTAAAATGACTGACAAAACCAAATGTGTGCTTTATATCAAACTTCTATTCAAACTCTGAAAGTTAAAATTTCCATTACGTACTCAGTATTAAACTATTTTCATATATGTTTAAAATATGTGTATGAGTGTAGCTTTTTCTGGTGTATATCACATAATCTCTTCATATGGAAGAGATGAAAGAAAATCTTTCTACACACCTGAGCAATATGGCAGAAAACAACTTGGGCTCCAATCAAGCTTCTTCATGAATCGAATTTGTCCATTATCCTTAAGGCAAAAAAAGTTTCTCTCACCAAGAACAAAAACAGAGGATGCTGACTGATTGAAAGAGACAATACATATATCAAGGGCTTGCTCTCCAATATTTAGAGTCCAATCCACCTACAAAGCAAAACTCAAGATCAATTTAGTTGCTAAACTGAGAACATATCAGTTATTTTCATATCAACATAAATTAATAAACTACAACAAAGTAGAAATGTAAAGATGGGCTAATCTCTTTCGTTTCTTTATGCTTTTTTTTCTATGATCATTTTTCTGATATTTCACAAGATGCTAATCAGTTTTGTTCCATGTCTTACCAGATGATATTAGCTATTCTGCAGTTCAAAACACTAAAAAACTTATCTGCTTCCCGAAAAATCTTCCATGAAAATAATGTGCTTAATTTGCAAATCAAATTTAATAATCTGTAGAAACTATAGTCATTATTATTGTACATGTGTTTTTATATGACAACTAAAAACATATCAATATGCATATACAGAGTAGTCACCAAGCCACTAGAGAGTATAGTAAAATGTACATAAGAGCTGCTCCAGAGTATCTTCATATTGCTGGGATACAGTTAATGTTCAATAAATACTTCTTAAAGTAATGAAAGAATGAATGTAAAATGATGTATAAAATGAGAGCTTTTCAGGATTCATCTGCCACGCAATTAATACTTCCAAGTCAGTCAGGAAAATGCAAAAGAGCAAAAAATACCATTTTGAAAAATATTGGCAGACAGGCATATATTTTTTATGTTTTTCTTTTTAAAAAAATATAGAACACTTCACGAATTTGCATGTTATCCTTGCACAGGGGCCATACTAATCTTCTCTGTATCGTTCCAATTTTAGTATACATGCTGCCGAAGCGAGCACATTTTTTCCAGTTTTTCTAACTTTTACTTTAGGTTCAGAGATACACAGGAAGGTTTGTTATATAGGTAAATTCATTTCACAGAGGTTTGGTGTACAGATTATTTCATCACCCAGGTACTAAGCGTAGTGTGCAACAGTTATTTTTTCTGATCCTCTCCCTCCTCCCACCTTTAATCTTCAAGTAGGCCTCAGTGTCTGTCGTTCCCTTCTTTATGTCCTTATGTTCTCATTATTTAGATTCCATTTGTAAGTGAGAACATGTGATATTTGGTTTTCTGTTCCTGCATTAGTTTGCTAAAGATAATAGCCTCCAGCTCCACCCATGTTCCTGCAAATGACATCTCATTCTTTTTTATGGCTGCATAGTATTCTATGGTGTATATGTACCACATTGCCTTTATCCAGTCTACTGTTGATGGATATTTTGATTTTTTTTTAATTTGCTGAGGATTGTTTTATGCCCAATTGTGTGGTTGATTTTAGAGTATGTGCCATGTGGTGATGAGAAGAATAAACATTCTGTTGTTTTGGGATGGAGAGTTTTATAGATGTCTATTAGGTCCATTTAGTCAATTATTAAATTCAGACCTTGAATATCTTTGTTAATTTTCTGCCACAATGATCTGTCTCATACTGTCAGTAGGGTGTTGAAGTCTCCCACTATTATTGTGTGGCAGTCTAAATCTCTAAGTAGGTCTCTAAGAAATTGCTTTATGAATCTGAGTGCTTCTATGTTGGGTGCATATATATTTAGGATAGTTGGATCTTCATGTTAAATTGAACGCTTTACTATTATGTAATGCCTTTATTTGTCTTTTTTTCTCTTTGCTGGTTTAAAGTCCGTTTGCCAGAAATTAGGCTTGAAACTCCTGCTTTTCTCTATTTGCTTAATAGAGTTTTCTCTATCTCTTTATTTTCAGCTTACAGGTGAAAATAAAGCATGTGAGATGAATCTCTTGAAGACAGTATACCATTGTGTCTTGCTTTTTAATGCAGCTTGCCACTCTGTGTCTTTTAATTGGGACATTTAGCCTGTTTACATTCAAGATTAGTACTGATATGTGTGATTTGATCCTGTCATTGTGTTGTTAGCTGGTTATTACGCAGACTTGTTTGTGTGGCTGCTTTATACTGTCATTAGTCTGTGTACTTAAGTGTTTTTTGTATTGGTTAGTAACAGTCTTTCTTTTCCATATTTAATGCTTCTTTCAGGAGCTCTACTAAGGCATGTCTGGTGGTAACAATTTCCCTTCCCATTTGCTTGTCTGAAAAGGTCCTCATTTCTCCTTCACATATGAAGTTTAGTTTAGCTGGATATGACATTCTTGGTTGAAGATTTTTTTTCTTCATGAATATTGAATACAGGCCTCCAATCTCTTCTGGCTTGTAGGGTTTCTGCTGAAAGGTCCACTATTAGCCTGATGGGGCTCCCTGTGGAGGTAACCTGACCTTTCTCTCTAGTTGCCTCTAACATTTTTTCTTTCATTTTGACCTTAGAGGATCTGATGATTTTGTGTCTTGGGGATGATCATTTTGTATAGTATCTTACAGGGGTTCTCTGTATTTCCTGAATTTGAATATCGGCCTCTCTAGTGAGGTTGAAGAATTTTTCATGGAAGATATCCTGAAAGAGGTTTTCCAACTTGCTTGCTTTCTCCCCATCTCTTTCAGGGATGTCAGTGAGTTACAGAGTTGGTCTCTTTGCATAATGCCGAATTTCTTGGAGGTTTTGTTCATTTCTTCTTCTCTTTTATTTTTGTCTGACTGTCTTATTTCAGAAAGCCAGTCTTCAAGCTCTTTTCAAAAACAAAGATTAAAAAAAGAAGTCTTTCCACAGCTTGGTCTCTTCTGCCATTAATACTTTTGATTGCATTATGAATTATTGTAGTGTGTTTTACAGCTTTATCAAATCCAGTTAAGTTGTTTTCTATACTGGCTATTTTGTCTGTCAGCTCTTGTATCATTTTACTGATTCTTAGATTTATTGGATTAAATTTTGACATTCTCCTGAATCTCAATGGTCTTTCTTTCCTAACCATATTCTGAATTCTATTTCTGTCATTTTAGCCATCTCAGTCCAGTTAACAACCCTTGCTGTAGAAATAGTGTGATCATTTAGAGGAAGAAAGACACTGTGATCTTTTGAGTTGTCAGAGTTCTTGCACTGGTTCTTTTTCCTCTGTGTACGTGGATGCTCCTTTACCTGAGGTGTAAATTGAATACAGTCAGTAGATTTCTTTTCCGGATGTTTTCAGAGGGCTGAAGCTTTCTGCAAGGTTTTTATTTGTAGCTAAATTCTTGCTTTTGGTTTCAAAGTCGGGTATGTTAACAAGTGTATTGGTCAGTGGGTAGGCTCTTGCTCACTCATGTGGCTCCTCTGTATTTTCTCTTTTTTTTTTTTTTTCGAGATGGAGTCTCACTCTGTTGCCCAGGCTGGAATGTGGTGGTGCAATCTCGGCTCACCACAATGGTTGCCATCATGCTCCCTATCAATGCTCTGAAAGTGTGGGCTCTTCTCCCACTTGTGTGCTGGCTGAAGATCACAGCTTGGCACCCCCAGGCTCCACTCTGCCTCTCTGGGGAGATCTCAGGTTTTACATTCCCCCCTGCCAGCTTGAAGGCAGCAGAGGAAGGGACCTTAGCAGTGGTTGGGGCCAAGGGTCTTGTCTCCTGGGGCTTCACCTGAGAAAGATGCCGAGCTGCAATCAAACCATGAATCAGCCCAAAATGGGAGCGCTTCACTAAGGGCCCCAAGCCAGGGTCCCTGACAGGCATATATATTATATATGAAAGTAACAGTGAGATGGTTTCACAAACAAAAATCTGCCCGAAGAGGAAATAGGGCTGCTGTCAAAGTTAGGCTATAATCAACACAACGGATTCAAAAAAGATCATGAAAAGTCATATTAAAGACAAGATGAATTTTTGGCCATCAAGACATGATCTTAGGTATTCATCTACTTCAGATATTAAAATATTTGAAGAAGGTACAAAATCCAAATGGGACTGGCCAGAAAGGCAAATATTGCCAGTATACCTATAAGAACAATCTGTAGGAGGGAAACAGCCTAGTGAACATATGTAGGTGCATCAGACTATCTTAAGCTGAACTAGAATTCAACACTAAGAAATTATTTGATTACTATTTAGTTCAAGCATAACTTACCTATATAAAAAGATTCCACTGGACAAGACATGAATGTCAGTCCCATGACAGTTATATTTCTTATCACATTGTAACAGGCCAGCATTCACCTTTGTGTGTCAGTGTCTCTAACTCAGGCTGATGTGTACCTTATTCTGAGAGGTGATTTATTCAAAGTGAACAGGCAAATTATGTTTCTGAGGCCACAGTCTGAGATCCAGCCACTAAATACTTCCAATTACCAGATACTGAATTCCACTCTCTGTGACCTCCACTTAGGGAAATACACTGCAATTCTGAATTAATGAGTATCATAAAACACTGAAATTTGCTAAGAATGACAATAAAAAAATTCTTCCACTTCCAGCCAAGATGGAGTAATGGGAAAGGATTTAGCATCCCACCTAAAACAACCACAAAATGGACAAAATAAATGAAACGATAGTTTGCAAGGCACTGGACACCAGACAACAAAGCACAGCAATCCCTTAAAGACAGAAAACAAATGAGGTGAGTGGCCTTACACCTCCAGCCTTGAAAGGTGTAAGGCTTTCACCACGGCTGATTGCTCCACCCTTGAAAAAGTTTCTAGGCCACAGCGCAGGGATGAAGAACCTAGGCAGAGCCCAGCAGACTCTGAATCGTGGAGATGGATACTCAGAGTCTAGAGAAACTACAGCAGCAGTTGGAGTTAACAAGACAGCATACCAAATAGCTGCATACAGAAGCTGCATACAGACAGAACTCTGAAGATCTACAGAGAGTGCCCCCGAATATCCAGCTGAGTACTTCTTGGCAAATTCTTGTAAGGAAACTACACAAGGCCAGGGGAAGAACCACCCAAAAAGATAAGAGATAACAGTGCCCAGCATTCACACAGTGTATAAAATACTTCCTCTGCCTACCAGCCAGGCTGGAAAATCTCATAATTCTGGGTAAATTGGGTACAGTACAAGAAGTATCTTGCCTGAGGAGTAGGAAATAAGTAGCCCGAAAATGAGGACTGCCCTGGTCCCACTTAACAAGTCTTGAGAACAAAGCCCCAAAAAATCAAACTGTTTCCAAGTAACTTAACTGTGTCCCAGGGATAACCTCAAGAATAGTATACACATAAAAAATGAAAACTTCATCACCAGCAGGCCCACACTAAAAGAAATGTGAAAGGAATTACTTTAGTTTGAAGGAAAATGATACCAGTTGGAAATATGGAGTTATACAAATTAAAGAAGAACAGCAGAAATGGTACCTACATGGGTAAATACATATTATTCTCATAATTAAAATATCATTAAAATATAATTAATTATTTAAGAAAAAATAATTATAATATAATATGGGGTTCACAGCCTATGTAAAAATAAAATATAGACAATAGCATAAAGGCTGGAACATAAGGTAATATATCACCTGAAAGTAGACTGTGTTAAGCCAAAAATAAATACTGAAAACCTAAAGTAAACACTAAAATAATAAAACAAAGAGTTATAGCTAAACCAACAAAGGTAAAATAGAATCACAAAAAATACTGGACAAATCCAAAGGAAAGAGAAAAAAAGAAAACAAAAAAACTTAGATAGACATGTAGATAATTAAAGCAAAATTAAATGGCAGAGTATATATTATACTGATTTTAAAAAGCAAATCCCAAGAAACTTGATGCTGCTTACAAATTACACACTTGAAGTGTAAAGGCACAAACAGGTTCAAAGTGAAAAGATAGAAAAAGGTATCAGAATAACACCAAGCAAAAGAAAAGTGAGTATTTTACCAACAGATTAAATAGCTTTCAGAAAAAAGAAGATTATCAAATAAAAGGATAAAGGTCATTTCATAATGTAAAGGGGATGAGTTCATAATGAGACAGAACAATCTTAAATATTTATGTACCTAATAACAGAATTCCAAAACATCTAAAGCAAAAAAATAAATAAATAAATATAGTTACAGGCCTGGTGTGGTGGTTCATGTCTGTAATCCCAGCACTTTGGGAGGCTAAGGCAGGTGGATCACCTAAGGTCAGGAGTTCAAGACCAGTCTAGCCAACATAGTGAAACCCTGTCTCTACTAAAAATACAAAAAAATTAGCTGCACATGGTGGCACGTGCCTGTAGACCCAGCTACTTGGGAGGCTGAGGTAGGAGAATCACTTGAACTGGGGAGGCAAACGTTGCAGTGAGCTGAGATCATGCCACTACACTCCAGCCTGGGCAACAGAGCGAAGCTCTGTCTCAAAAAATAAATAAATAAAAATAAATAAACATAGATATAGATATATATAGATATAGCTAGATATATTTCCAAGGAGATACAGAAAAATCCACAATTATAGTCAGAGATTTCAATATCCCATTCTCAATAACCAACAGTAACTAGTAAAAGAACTAAGGATACAGAAGAGTTGAACAACACTATCATTCAATATAATCTAATTGACACGTATGAAACACTCTACCTAACAACAGCAAAACATACACATTCTTTTCAGGTGCACACTGAACATTTACCAAGATAGATCATATTCTAGGCCATAAGACAAATCTCAGTTAATGCAAGAGAATTTAAGTCATGCAAATTATTTTTTTGACCACAGAAGACTTAAATAAAAATCAATAAATAAAAAAAGGTAGCTGTGAGTAACATAGGAAGCTATTAAATGTCTTCCCACAACTATCTTATTATAAGCATCCCTTTGGATAAGTTCTGTTTCTTCTGCAATAGAGTTCATATTGCTTCATGGCATCACAGTCCTGCAAAGTGACTATCATGTAACAAACTGAAGTTTTACTGCTATTTCTTACTCTAGTCACTAATTGAGAATGGAAAAACCACTCAACTGCAATTGCCTTCAGAATCCATCCTCAGGGTGAGACATGGAGTAGTCAATAAATACTGCAAATGATAATGAAAGGTTATTCCAGACAGAAGAAAAACCATATGCTTAGAATGAATAAGAGCCATGGAATATGTGGAACAATGAGAGGCCCTATATGGCTGAAGTGCAGACTATAAGAAACAAATGGAAGAATATCACTATTGAGGAGGTCAAAGGACAATTTGATCACCATTTTCATTAAGTTCAACCAGACATTTTGCTATGTGCTTTATATATGTATTATGTATAATACATATATTATATTTATATATAAAATATATAATTTATCTAATAACCATTTTTTTTAGATGGATTCTTGTTCTGTCACCCAGGCTGGAGTACAGTGGTGCGATCTTGGCTCACTGCAACCTCCACCTCCAGAGTTCAAATGATTCTCCTACCTCAGTCTCTCCAATAGCTAGAACTACAGGCAAGGGCCACCATAAAATTAGCCCAACTAATTTTGTATTTTAGTGGGGGACAGGGTTTCTCCATGTTGGCCAGGATGGTCTCGAACTCCTGACCTCAGGTGATCCACCTGTCTCAGCCTGCCAAAGTGCTGGGATTACAGGCATGAGCCACCGAGCCCAGCCTAGTAACAACATTTTAAAATAGATATTATCATCATTTTGCAAATGAGGAAACTGAGATTTAGTAAGGCTAACAAACTTGCTGTAACTTGCTAAAAAAAAAAGTATATCTTTCAAGACCTATTTGACTTCAATCTGTCCTTTAACTATTATTACTATGGTGCTTCTATGTAAATCTCTAAAAAATATTATATTTTTATTTATTGTGCTCTTTTACTTTTTACCACCACCAAAAAAATATATCTTCATCTGATTCTGGACTCTTTCCAAGTTACCCTTCTATTCTACCATCTCCTAAACTTCTGTATCCTAATACAGAAAATTCTGCATAGTCTTCTCTAATATTATTACATTAGTATTCTAAATTCCACATTATTTCTCCATTCAGCTTCCTTCATGTGTATCCTCAAATTCACTTCACTGTTTCCACCGTAATTTCAGACACTTCTATTTTTTGCCTTGCTGTCTATGGAAGTTCTCAAGGTAAGGAAGAATTCATAATCACCATCTATTCCCCAATTTATATTAAATGGAAAATTCATCATTTACAATTTTTCTTTAAACTACTTTTCAAATTATCAAACTTCACCTTTGTCTTTGAGCTAATTCTACCTTTGTGAGCTATGAATTATTATCTTTTA
This sequence comes from Ateles fusciceps, assembly GCA_036589455.1. NCBI lineage: Eukaryota > Metazoa > Chordata > Mammalia > Primates > Atelidae > Ateles > Ateles fusciceps. The sequence goes on from JAZHEH010003329.1 coordinate 15,842,426, forward strand.
ATTATATATTTGGTTGCATGCCTATTAGTAACAAAATAAAGAATTAATGGCCAAAATATTTCTAAATTTTATGCACACTAAATATTTGCAGATGAAAGAAGCTTAACAAATCTTAAGCTCAAAAAAGAGAAAGAAAAGTACACAACATAATCCCATTGCTCCAAACAAGTGATAAGAGAAAATCTGGAAAGCAGCTAGAGAAAAAAGATACTTCAAATAATATACAAAATTTTGCCTATTATGGAGAGTTTTTTTACTGTTTCTATTTTTATTTGCTAGTTTATAATCACTTCTGTTAAAAGTGACTCCATCTGGATACCCACGGTTCTTACAACTCTACAATCTGTTATATTATGACCATGACCAGGCATGTGTCTCCATTGCTCAACAACAACCAACTCAGTTCTTAGATCATTAATATAATCATAATATAGGAAAGAGAATGGCTGACATCTTTTTTTTATATATTTTCTTCCCAGGAATTCTTACTCATAACAAACATATGTGATTAATTATGGCATTACTGAAATTTTTATATATTAAGAAAATGCCTTACAACTAGTCTTTTTCCAGAACCAAGTTTTTGCTGTTCAGTCTCCTGCCTTTTATCTGCATCTGTTGCAAAAGCAAGTACTTGGTACCTGTATAAAAGAAATTTTAAAAATTGTAAATGAGTTTATAATTAAAAGTTATAAATTATTTTAACTTTAAAAACACATGATAATCTATAAACATTATAGAGCACTTTTTCCTTGATTTTAAAAACAGTAAAATTTAATATTGAATTCTTATTGAATGATATTGTGACATAAGACTGTGTAAAATGTCATGATAAAGAAATTTATAACCATACGTCCATTATTCAGTATTGGGAAAACAGTTCTACCAACTATCATGGCACTTCCACTAGAATTTTATGTGACAAACAATAATACTCAAGAAAGATCTAGCACCTAAACACCAAATAGACAGAAAAAACATGTAAATATGCAAAGCAGTCAGATGGAGTAGAAATTATCAATACATAATCTATGGAACCAAAAAGAAATCAGTTTAATCCCCAGTGTAACCACTTACTAAGTACATTTTTGGCAAATAATCATTCTGTGTCTAGCTTCCCCATCCATAAAACAGAAATAATAATCTCTAGCACAATCATTGTTAAAAGGATTAAACAATAAATTATAAAAGTGCCTAGTAATTGGTATATAGTAGGTATACAATTATTGATTGATGGGTTGACAGACAAAGAGACAGATTTATATAGAGACAGAGATCAATCACCGAGGAATTTGTATCTGGTAGGCAGTTAGTTCTCAGAAATGGACATTATGATCTATAAATATTTTACAGATTCTATTTCAATAGTGACATTTAGCTCAAATAATTCTTAAAAACAATTTATAAATACTATTCAATCTAAAAATGATTAATCTAGCTAATAAAGTTGAAATTTCTATATCTCTCATTAATTGGCGGCAAATTTTTAGAATAATAATCTTACTCTACACAAAGCAACTACAGGTTCACAGGTGTCTTTCCCTCTTATTGAATCAAAACTCATATTTTCTAAGAGATAGATATCTGAGAGTGTAAAAATCAGGGACCTGAATGAAGGCAATGTGGCATATCTAAACAAGCACTGAAATGTACAATGGTCTTCAAATGTCATATACCAATTCTGAAAACATCCTATCTCAATCAAGAATAGTTCACTTAAAAAAAACCTGTAACTTTAGTTGAATGCGGAATGGCTATGATTGAAGATTTTCCAAGACATATAAGCTGATGACAAACTTAACAATAGCTTATAAAAAAATAGAACTTATAGTTAATATAAAAACTTAATGTACATAAATTCCATTAATTCCATAAACATACAGTAGGGATCTAATACAAACATTAGCAATGGAATAACTACTACATGATCTATATTCATAAGGAGCTCCCTCACTAGCTGTAGAGATTTATATATAGACAGCTAAGTATAACTCAGAGTATCCTGTGCTAACTAACAGAAGGTATGCACACAGTACCAATAGAACATGGTGGCAGTAAGAAGTAATTGGGGTAGAAAAGATATGCTCTTGGTATAGGTTCAGGAAGAGAAAGCTGGGTTTTAAAGGTTGAATGAAAATTCCATCACACTGTTACAGAAAAAGAAGGCATTATGGTAAAGCAAATAACACAGGCAAAGGCATGCAACAGTAAAAGAAACATGAAAGGCCATGAGAGGAGTTTAGGAGAGATGCATGGCAGGGAGGAATGAGTCACGGGGCACGTGAAGTAAGAGGGAGAAGATCTCAGCCTGGTAAACCCATGCTACAAACTCCCCCAGTAAATCTCTCTATGCCTTCTGAGATTGACCTTCAAAAATCCCAAAGTCTCTAAAAGTGCAAAATAATTAGACCTCACATTCTCAACTCCAAATAGGATTGTTTTTCTATTCCCAATTCATAGTAATGAAAATAGTATGCACTGGTGACTAGAACATCATCCCAGAGCTTGTCCTGCTATGGCTCTAAGCCTTGGCAATTAATTACACAGGTGGTTCATTTCCCGCAGAAACCAACCAGCCAGGGATAATATAGATATTCATGAGATTGTTGCAAAGGTCCAAAACTCTTTGAGATGTTTGAAGCTTCTTATATAACTATGGCCATTATTTCATCCAAGAAATGAGTGAGCCCCTAAAGTGGCCTCATTAACATTAAAACAGCAGGCAGAGACACAGCCAAAATTGACTACTGATTTCTAAATCTAAACCATTTCTCTTCCTAAAAGACAACTCTGAAGAGTATTTTATTACTTAAACTTGACAGTAAAATTAGATGATGACAAACTTGTAAGAGCATCTATTTTATGGTTCTTCCTTGACTCCTCTTAACTCTGACCAATAAAGTACATAAAAATCTATTTCCAAAACCAATTCCAAGCAGATTTGGAAATTCTGAAATAAAATATTTGGATCTTTTTTTGTACCACTCAAGTGTTCAGTAATATAAGCTAATCAGGGCCAATGTAATATCTTATGAAAGAGTGCCATACATTCTCAGAACAGATAAGCACTAATTGCAACTACAGCAAATGCAGGTAAACAGTGGTGTCTTCTGACTCACTAACCACAAATACTTAACAGGTCCTGTAGTGCACCAGGAACAAACTCAACCACATAATTTAATACTCTTCCATACTGCATCTTAAAAACAGCAGCAAGTAACGAAAATACAGATTGAGGCGTCACGGAACACAAAAGTAAACCCTCCAAAATCATTTATTTTCAAATGAAACATAACTGTCACCTCAACGAGTGGCAGGAAGCTTTGGAACCTTGATATGTAACCCAGAGCACTTTACTAGAAATGGAAGCTCTGGATACAGAGCATTGTTATGTCGATTTCAACTATAGCTAAAACATTCTTGACTGCCAGGGAGAAGCCTTTTCATTGAAAGATGCCAGGAACAAAACAGAAGTCTTCTTTATACACTATTCACTCTTTTGTCAGTTCTCACTGAACACCTAATTTCACCAAGGTATAGTGCTAGGCACTTCAGGGGATACAGAATTCCTGCTATCAAGGAGCACTGAGCCTAGTTAACGAGAAAAATGAGCAAGAGGAGACACTGCTTATATCTAGGTCAGGTAAGAACTGAAGGGAGCAGGGGAGACTTCTAGACATAATTTCCATGTGCAGAGAAGGAAGGAAGAGCACTTCAGACATAGGAGGTAGTATGTGCAAAAACAAAAGGAGAGAGAGAAAAGCCCTTAACATATATGGATACTACAAAATTTCCATTTAGCCAGAGCCAAAGATTGGAGAAGAATATTTTTTTGTAAAATAGTCAATTAAATTCAACAAAAACATTTTTAAATATTTATTTAAGGCTGATTATTTACTTAGCAATGTATTAGGAGCTATTGACGGAATGCTGAGGAAGCGGTATAGCAGACAGGAGAGAAATAACACAAATGGCAGGTATACTCTTTTAAGGAGCCTCCCTATATTCAACTCTTAGAGGTCCCATCTCGAGGCCTCCTCAGCATCCTGTGCAAAGCTCTGCAATAGCCTGTATCACAAATGGACTGAAGTAGCTTAGTGACTTCCTGCCTCCTTCAATACTACTTGAGGAAAGGAGGCACATCTATTTGACTGCATTTCCAGTACCTTGTACAGTGTGTGGCACATAGAAGCCTCTTGAAAAATATTTGCTGAATGAATGACTGAATAAATTATTCAGTCAGTGAAGAGTGTGTAAGACAGATTCTTCTCTCAAGAACCTGATAATGCCAGATCCTCTGGAAAATGTCAGTATAAGAAGGCAATATATGACATTAGCAAAAAATCAATGTTTTAGGCAATAATATATCTAGGAGGTGAAAAAAGGAAGATAGTTGAACTAGCTAACCTTAAAAGTCCCTTCCAAGTCCAAAAGTCCACATCATTGAGGTATAAACTACATAGAGGTATAAAGCATTGAACGTCAATATTTAAATGTCTAGGTTTCTTAGTAATAAATAAAAATTATTCCAGCTTAAAGAGGTGTTTTAAAAGAAAAGATATGAGAAGGACCCTTCAAAGTTTAGAGAGGTTAAAAAAAAATCCAAGTGAAAAAATATAGGCCTGAACCAATGCGAATGGGAAGGAAAAGCTGAATAAGAGAAACTATTAAGGGCAGAGATTACTGACTAAATAATTCTGAAAGGCAAAGGATAAGAAAAGAGAATAAAAGATGATCAAAGTCTGGACATACATGTCCCAGAGAATAGTGGTACCAAAGCCCTTACCCCTACCCCAAGAAAAGGCAAAGAGATCAAGAGTGGTGGCTCATGCCAGTAATTCCAGCACTTTGGGATGCCAAGGCAGGAGGATCACTTATACCCAAGAGTTCAAGACCAGTTTGGGCAACATAGTGAGACCCCCATGTCTATATTTAAAAAAAAAAAATTAAGGGCAAACAATTATCTTACTTCAAAAGAAAAGCTATGCTCAAAGTGTGCCTCTGAATTAGATTCATCTGGAGTAAGCATTGACAATGATGATTTCTGGGTCTTATCCCCAAATCTATTAAAAGAAATCTAGGGGACTGGGGACCAGTATCTGTAAATGTACATTTTATAACAGGATGCCCAGGTGACTTCTACACACACTGAAGTTTGAGACCCCTAGCCTTCACTGGTTTGAACATAATTAAGCAGGGTTTAAAGATATTAAGTATCGATATCAAAAATGAAAATAAGTTATGTGTTAAAAGCCTATTCTATTAACCAGTTATATTCTATTACCTGAATATAGACAGATTTAATAAAGCCTCAAAAGAACAAACTTATGGTTTTCATGCTTTCTCCCATCCAAAAATGTAGTAGTCATTATCATTTAATATAATCTATTAAAGTTGAACGCATATAAGTACAACATACTACTTAATGTTATAAATCTTCTTGATTGTCATCATTTCACAATAATCTCATATCTCATGCATTTTTACCATTATAAATGATCCACATAATGGATAACATGTACATTTTTTAGTCCAAGAGAAAGATAAATTTAATAGATTGGTATATTGGGAAATTACCACAGTTAAAACAACGTGAGCTCTGTAAGACTAAACTCACACATTAAGGAAACCTACACATTACTTCTTTATCCAATCACTCCTAGAGTTATTATCAAATTAATTCCTATGCACATATTGCAAAGAGTAAGTAACTGGGTGTTTAAATATTTGTACTGTGACCCTAGCATAGTACTACTTGGCAGGAGGTGAGGCACAGAACTGGGTGGAAAGCTAAAAAACAGATCTCCTAATATTGCTCAAGTTTGGGAGGCTTGAGTAAACTATACAGATATTTTTCCCAATCTCTCAAAATAAATATAATATTTTATTTATTCCCAGTAGCTATGCCACCATTCAATCATCTCCCTTGGACAAGAGCCACAAGAATTATAGAAGAAATACGACATGATGATACACTTCCTAAATCAATTAAATTCTGCTTACTCACAAACATTCACTTATCTTCAGAGTTTTAACCCTAGATGACTTGACAGTCATTTACAAAAAGCAAATGGCTACTTATGAAGAGAAAATGCAATAACTTGCTATATACACATCATTGAAGCTTGAAGACAAAAATTTACATCTGTTGCCAGATGAATTTATATCTTCTTCCCACCTTGGGAAAAATAATGTGGCCAAAAATAATGTTGAAAAGTTATGATGATGTGTTGCTTAGATGTTTAAAGTTCTAAATGTTGCCATCAGTAAGATAAAACAATAAAGTTACTAAAGACATTGAAACCCTCCAATGCTATTTCTTTTCCCAGCATGAATTTCTACTTTCTTTTCCCCATTCTCTCTGCCAATAAAAAACATCCTCTCCAAAAACTCAAAACCTTGACTTTTATTTAATTCTAGCTGGTGGAGAAGAAAACAATCTCTCTCATATGCAATTTACCAAGACCAATAAGAATTTCTAGCAAATAAGTATAAGTTATTTGCCTAGGATCATTTTCATACTTCTCTTATACTTGAATTGTTCCTTTTAGAAAAGTATTAACATTCATATTAACAGTTCATGCCAGTATTTTTTCCAGTGCACACACATTCCTTTTTGTTATAAAAGCATTCCACAGATAAATTTTCAATTTGGCTTTTTTCACTCAACATTGTGTTTATTTATTATATCAAGGAGCAATCACAACAATTAGTAAGCATTTTCTATAGGGTGGTAACTTGACATACATTTAATCCTTATAAAAAACTTGTCAAAATGAGCACTATTACCTCCTTTAAAGCCAGAACAAGGACAGTGACCATCAAACAGCTGATAGTGGTAAAATCAGGATTCCTAATTGGAATCCTGCACTATATTGCCTTTCAGATACTTTACAACAGTAAATGATACAGTTTAAGTAACCATTCATATTTTGTCAAAGAAACCAATCTCTTTTCATTTGTGACATTGAAGCTCTTCGTGGACAAAAATTAATCAGCAACAAACCCACCAAAAAATCATGAATCCAAAGATTTAACATCCAAACTTACTTATAACTTTCCACTTGTCGGCAGGAAGAGACTGTAATGAAGGAATCTGTACGGGAACTGTAGGCAAGAGGGCCAGGCAGAAGAAAGCCAGGGAGAAATCTTCCAAAAGCATAGCTCTCCTGCTCAAATACCATCAGCATCCCATCTATAGACTGGATACAAATTAAATCTCGACCTAAAGAAGAATTAGAGGAAATTAGATGACCTATTCTTTTATAAATGTGAATAATAAAACATTTTTATTAATCACTATCTATACATGTATGTCATAGTTAATTTTTTCTCCAAGGGGCAAAACTGGTAGTTTAAATTTTAAATTACAAAACAGTAAAGCTAACAAGTTACTGATATGAGTATACATACATTTCCCAATTTTTTAATTATTCAGGATATGACTTTAATTTTAAGTACATTTATTTTTATTTACTGCAGGTTAAAATCTCTTAGCTCAAGGTAATCCCTAGAACTATTATGACTCTTTACCATTATCATTACATTATTATTAAATGATTATTGAATTAAATAATTAAAATTATTAAATAATGACTCCATTATTTCCAACTTCAGAAATACAACAAAAACTGTCATGGAACTATTTATCTTCTTCAGAGTCTGTCAGTTTCATAATTTCAAATGACTTAGATACCCGTCAAACACAACAGACTAAATTCATAGGTATGTCTTAGGCACCAATTTTACATAAATCATAGTGTTAAGCAGCATTGGGTGTGAAAAATACTAATCCCTGATTGCCCTCAACTATAGACTGATCTTGAGATATCTTCTACCATTAGTCTATCAATATTAAGTACAATATTCACAGTTCTTAAAATCTACTGAGATGATGGTAATGATGATGATTTCTATGATACAGTTTAGTATCCCTCATCTGAGAAAGGTCTAGTGGCTATAACTTTTCATGTCCTATTAGTGTGATTCATGTATCCTATAATGTATTATACAGGGAAAAATTATGTTAGAGGAAAATTAAGCTACTCATTAAGGGAATAAATAAAAGGCCAATCTTACACTTTGTCATCTCTAGCTCATACACCATATACAGTAAGTACTGTAGTAACTATTCTATATTACTTCCAGTACCAGTGACAATCTTAATAGTATACTTAAATTTTAAGGAGTGCTCAAAAAGAAATCAAATTTCATGGAAATAGATGATACTCTTACTGTTGTATCTAAGCACAATCATACAGCTAAGCAACTTTAAAATAGAGCACATTTCAACAAAGGAGACTAAAAAAAAGAGAAAGAAAACAAACTGAGTTTTGGCATGCCTATTACTGCATTATACTATAACCCATCTCAACTGATACAATAGATATATCAACCTTAAATTGCCTGAAAGATGTTCTAGGATGAGTACTGTCTGCAAATGAATGCTCACTAAACATACATCTGAACCATTCAGGAATCTCTTTAGAGAGATAAAAATTGTATATTAATGCTGCTTGAAAAGCATTCTCTCAATACTCAGATTCATTTATAACACATGGTAGGCTTTGCAGTTACTTTTTTAAGCTTGTTTTATCTTTATCCACTATGCTATTAAAAGTTTCCAAAAAAGATGTGAGTTTATATGCATGCTGTATGTGTATGCATGCTGTACATGTGTATTCACAGAGACACAATCAGACAAAAAGAATCTCATCTAACTATTTGGCAGTCCTACCTGGCTGCAACTAGCAAAAATGAGTAAGTATAAAAATGCCTCTAAGTCGTTGAAAAAAATGCTGCAAGGTCTTTATAATAAAAATCATGCAAATTTTCAAAGGTAGGATTCTCAGGTCTCACTAAGGGCATCAATTCCTACTTTAATTATGGTTCTAACAATTGTCATTTTTATAAACAAGTTACTCATACTCCTGTAGCTTCAGCCTTCTCATTTGTAAAATGAGTATATTTGTATAAGAGCTCCAAAGTTATCAGCAAATCTTCAGCAAAGGTGCCAAGAATACACAATGGTGAAAGAACAGTCTCTTCAATAAGTGGTGCTGGGAAAACTGGATATCCACATGCAAAAAAAAAATTGGATTCTTATCTTACACTATACAACAAAAATTCACTCAAAGTAGATTACAGATTTAAACCTAACATCTGAAGTTATAAAACTCCCAAAGGTAAACATATGGTGAAAAACTTCATGACTCTGGTCTTGGCAATGATTTTTTGGATAGGACACCAAAAGCAAAAGCAACAAAACAAAAAAGGGGGGGAGTAGATAAAACTAAAAATTTTCTGCACAGCAAAGGAAACAATCAACAAAAAAACACATAATAGGAGAAAATATTTGCAAACCATATATCTGATAAGCAATTAGTCTCTAAAATATATAAGAATATCACACAACTCAATAACAAAAAAACAAATAAACCAACTAAAAAATGGGCAAAGGACTAGAATAGACATTTTTCCAAATAAGACATACGAATGGCCAACAGGTATAGGAAAAGGTACTCAATATCACTAATTATCAGGGAAATGTAAATCAAAACCACAATGAGATATCACCTCACATGTTAGAAAAAAATAAAGAAATCCAGCCATTTACAACAACATGGACAAACCTAGAGAATGTCATGCTAAATGAAATAAGCCAGACACTGAAAGACAAATACTACAGGATCTCACTCATATTTGAAATATTTTTTAAAAGTCAAATTCATAGAAACAGAGAGTATCAGGGTGTTTACCAGGGGTCAGGGATGGGGAAAATGAGGAAATGTTGCTCAAATGATACACACTTACAGTTATAATATGAATACATTCTGGAGACCTAATGCACAGCATGGTGATTACAGTCAATAATAACGCACACTTAAAATTTACTAAAAGAGTAGATCTTTATGAGAAGTGATTTATACATTAATTAGCTTGATTCTGGTAATCCTTACACAATATATAAGTATATCAGAACATCACATTGCACACTTTGAATATACACAATTTTTATTTGTCAATCATATCTCAATAATGCTGAAAAAAAAGAGTTCCAAAGTTAGAAGTAAGATGTCGAAGTCCCTAACACTGTATAGCACACATAAGGCACAGAATACATTATAGCATTATTAAGAAGGCTATTATTACCTGCTTCCCTAGCCCAGAAAAAGAGAAAATGGTAAATTAGAAAGGGGGGGTGAAGACACTGTCAGCTGTGAGCAATGACAGCTAATATCCTAACCAAAAAAAGCACCGAACATCTATAAAACATGCATCGAATAATTCCAAAAAGAACATCAGTCTGGGCTCAGTTAGCATAGGAGCAATAATGACCCCTACATATCTCAAAAAGAGAAATGTCATTATTAAGTGGATTTAGTATAGTTTGGTATAGCTCTTTTTTGCAAAAAAGAACTTGTAGCAGAGATGCTAACTGCTGTTCCCAACAGCCATTCTTTCTTTAGTAACAGAATCATGAATTGTGTTAAGAAAGGAGGAAGTCAAATTGTCTCTATTTGCAGGTGACATAATTGTATATTTAGAACATCCCATTATCTCAGCCCAAAATCTCCTGAAACTGATAAGCAACTTCAGCAAAGTCTCCAGATACAAAATCAATGAGCAGAAATCACAAGCATTCCTATACACCAATAACAGACTTAAAGAGAGCCAAATCAAGAACGAACTACCATTCACAATTGCTACAAAGAGAATAAAATACCTAGGAATACAACTAACAAAGGATATAAAAGACCTCTTCAAGGAGAACTAGAAACCACTGCTCAAGGAAATAAGAGAGGACACAAACAGATGGAGAAACATTCCATGCTCATGGTTAGGAAGAATTAATATTGTGAAAATGGCCATATTGCCCAAAGTAATTTATAGATTCAATGCTATCCCCATCAAGCTACCTATGACCCTCTTCACAGAACTGGAAAAAACAATCTTAAACTTCATATAGAACCAAAAGAGAGCCTGCATAGCCAAGACAATCCTAAGCAAAAAGAACAAAGCTGGAGGCATCATGCTACCTGACTTCAAACTATACTACAAGGCTATAGGAATCAAAACAGCATGGTATTGGTACCAAAACAGAGATACAGACCAATGGAACAGAACAGAGGCCTCGGAGGCAATGCCACACATCTACAACCATCTGATCTTTGACAAACCGTACAAAAACAAGCAATGGGGAAAGGATTCCCTGTTTAATAAATGATGTTAGGAAAACTGGCTTGCCATGTGCAGAAAGCAGAAACTGGACCCCTTCCTGACACCTTACACTCAAATTAACTCCAGATGGATTAAACACTTAAACATAAGACCTAACACCATAAAAAACCTAGAAGAAAACCTACGCAACACCATTCAGGACATAGGTATAGGCAAGGACTTCATGACTAGAGTACCAAAAGCATTGGCAACAAAAACCAAAATAGACAAATGCGATCCAATTAAACTCCAGAGCTTCTGTACGACACAAGAAACAATCATTAGAGTGAACTGGCAACCAACAGAATGGGAAAAAATTTTTGCTATCTACCCGTCTGACAGAGGGCTAATATCCAGAATCTACAAAGAACTAAAACAGATTTACAAGAAAAAAACAAGCCCATTCAAAAGTGGGTGAAGGACATGAACAGACACTATTCAAAAGAAGACATATATGAGGCCAAAAAACATATGAAAAAATGCTTATCAACACTGGTCATTAGAGAAATGCAAATCAAAACCACATTGAAATACCATCTCGCGCCAGTTAGAATGGTGATCATTAAAAAATCTGGAGACAACAGATGCTGGAAAGGATGTAGAGAAATAGGAACACTTTGACACTGTTGGTGGGAGTGTACATTAATTCAACCATTGTGGAAGACAGTGTGGCGATTCCTTAAGGACCTAGAAATAGAATTTCCATTTGACCCAGCAATCCCATTACTGGGCATATATCTAAACGATTATAAATTGTTCTATTATAAAGACACATGCACATGTATGTTTACTGTGGCACTGTTTATAATAGCAAAGACCTGGAACCAACCCAAATGTCCATCGATGATAGACTGGACAGGGAAAATGTGGCACATATACACCATGGAATACTATGCAGCCATAAAAAAACGATATTTGTGTCCTTCGTAGGGACGTGGATGAATCTGGAAACCATCAGTCTCAGCAAACTGACACAAGAACAGAAAATCAAACACCGCATGTTCTCACTCATAGGCAGGTGTTGAACAATGAGAACACATGGACACAGGGAGAGAAGCATCACACACTGGGGTCTGTTGGAGGCGACTAGGGGAGGGACAGTGGAGGGTAGGGAGGTTGGGAAGGGACAACATGGGGAGAAATGCCAGATATAGGTGACCAGGGGATGGAGGCAGCAAACCACATTGTCATGTATATACCTATGCAACAATCCTGCATTATCTGCACATGTACCCCAGAACCTAAAGTGCAATTTTATATATATATATATAATGATTTTATATATATATATGTGTGTGTGTGTGTATATATATATATAAAATCATGAATTGTCACTAGACATATAGCCAACCAAAATAAAGCTTCCACTTGCAGTCCTCTATTTACAAATACATCATATAATTATGTTCTTGTCAACAAGATAGGAGCAGAGGTTACACATACAACTTGCAGACATGCCCTTACGTGGACCAATACACACTTCCCTCCCCTCTTTGTTGGTAGGGCTGGAGCAGCTGTCTTGGCCTCAGAGATGGAAATCACATACTGAGGACAACAGAGCCTCCCTATCAGCCATTTATCTCCAGATGGTTAAATATGACAGAAATAGACATCTTTTTTTTTTTTTTTTTGAGACAGAGTCTTGCTCCCTCACCCAGGCTGGAGTGCAGTGGCATGATCTCAGCTCACTGCAACCTCTGTCTCCCAGGTTCAAGCTATTCTCCTGCCTCAGCCTCCCAAGTAGCTGAGATTACAAGCACGCCACCTCCCCCAGCTAATCTTTGTATTTTTAGTAGAGATGAGGTTTCACCAGGTTGGTCAGGCTGATCTTGAACTTCTGACCACAGGTGATCTGCCTACCTCAGCCTCCAAAAGTGGTGGGATTACAAGTGTAAGCCACCATGCCCAGCCAAACATCTTTTTTATTTAAGCCATCATTAAGTTGAGTCTTTGTTAAAGCAACAAAATCTGTATCCTAAATAACACAGAACCTAATCTGAGCTGAAAGATACCATCCAGGATTGCTGCCTCTTAAAATTTAGTTTCACTTAACTGAACCCTGGAACCAAAAATAACAGGTATAGGAAAGATATTGGGACAACTGGGTGAATTTGAATATGACTGCATGTTAGATAACATTAAGGAATTATTGCTAATTTTCTTAAGTGTGATCATGGCATTGTAAAATGTAAGAGAATATACTCATTGAGAGATGTGTGCTCAAGTGTTTATGGTAAAGTGGTGCAAGATGTGTAACTCATTTTCAAATGATTCATCAAAAAAATGTGTATAATACACATATATTTACACCTGGTGATGTGGTGGAAATATGGGTGTTCATGTTGCTTTTTTAATATACTTTTTCACAACAAAAATATTTTAAAATTAAGTCTAAATATGTACATTTTGCTTGTAAATATAATGTTGATACGTTTTCTATTAAGATGTGAAATATTTATGCAATGATCTTCACCTAGGTGGAGTATATTACAGTAACCAACATAATGCTCTTGATATCTGTGTTATTAAAGACTATAAGCTCAGAACACGTGTACTTCCAAACAGAAGTACCAATAAAATTTGTGTTCATTTCAATGTGTTATCATTGAGCCACAAATCTTCAGTCTCCCACAGACCTCAAAGAAGTGGTCCTCAAAATGTGGCCCCCAGACTAGCACCATATGCATCACCTAGGAACTTCTCAGAAATGCCAATTCTAAGATATCAATCTAGGCCTACTATATCAGAAACTGTGGTCACAGGGCCCAGAAATGCTAGGTTTTAACAAGCCTAGAGGCTATTCTGGTGCATGCTGAAGTTTCAGAACCACTACCTTCGCATGATAGGATGAAGAACTACAGCCTGAAAAAAGCTTGAATCCCAGAGAAAATCTGGCCCATTAGCATAGATATGGTTTGGATCTGTGTCCCTACCCAAATCTCATGTCAAATTGTAATCTCCAATGTTAGAGGTGGGGCCTAGAGGGAAGGAGGTGATTGGATCCTGAGGGTGGTTCTTCATTAATAGTTTAGCACTATCCCCTTGGTGCTGTTCTCACGATAGTGATTTATCACAAAATCTGGTTGTTTAAAAGTGTGTGGCACCTCGCTCTCTCTCTCTTGCTCCTACTCTCACTATGTGACATATGTGCTCCCCCTTTGCCTTCCACCATGATTGCAAGTTTCCTGAGGCCTCCCCAAAAGCCAAGCAGATGCCAGCATCATGGTTCCTATACAGCCTGCAGAACCATGAGCCAATTATAAATTACCAGTCATAGGTATTTCTTTATAGCAATGTGAGAACAGCCTAATACAGCATAGTAGAAGAGGTCCTATTTGCTGAAACTCTAGCAATATGGAGGAGAATACATTAAGTCCAAGTGGGCAGTCTTTAAAGCCAAATAATCTGGGTTTCAGTCCAGCTCCACCAATTATTAGCTGTGAGCTTGGACTTAAGTTTCCTTATCTGCAAGATGGAGCAACTACTTCAGTAACTTGTGAGAATTAAATAAAATAATGTATGGAAACTAAACCTAGCAGTGGAAAATACCCAAACACATTATTATTTCTATAATTATGTCCTAACTCTTATACTACATGTTGTATTAATGTTTAACTGCTTGCTATTTCCCACACACATCATGATGATGCATGCTTCCTTGCTTTTGTTTACATGATATTCTTTCCTCCAAAGGTCCTTTAATTTTTCTCATCCTAGTCTAGCGAACATTTACTAGCTTCCCCCAAGTCATCCATTCCCCCTCTCCTCCATGCTTAGCCATAAGGTATGGGTAAGACTGACCTGATTCTAAGCTTGAGGCCAGGCCCTGACTTATGTAAACCAGTTAGTACCCCAGTAGTTGCACTGATTGGTTGAGGGATAATTTGCAGCCAATGAGAGAAAATGAAATCCCTAATTTGAGCTGGAACTAGAGGAAAAGTTACTCTTTCCTGGAGAGTAATGCATGAGGAGCATACGGTCTGGAATAACAGAGGCCACTTGGCTTTTCCAAAAGCACATTTAAGAGAAAGTCATGGTAGATACTGTTTGAGCCAGTGTATCAAGCTTCAACTGGAGCCAAATCTGCCTCTGAACTCTGCAGGCAATTCATTCCTGTAGATACTGAACTCACTTTGAGTCAGGTCTCTGTCCCTGAATCAAGTGGATCAGTGCATTTTTCCTCTGAGAGACAACACGGGCTAAGGCTCACATCTTCCCATAAGTCTTCTCTTTCCCCCTTCAATCACCCTCCATCTGAGATCCCACAGGGCCCCATCCCACCTCCATCTTAGAACATATCATCTATTGAAATGGTCTGCTTTTTGTGCCTCTCATTTGCCCTGGACTAACTCAAAAGCAGAAACCGTATCTTACTTATCTTTGTAAATCCAACAACTATAAAATGCCTGGCACACAGGAGATACATTAATAAATGTCTGCTGAGCTGAAGTAAGCTAGGCAAAATAATTTATTCATCTGTAGCTCAGATTGGCTGAGATTTTATTCCATGTGTTTCACACTGCATACAAAGTATGTGAAAAATGCTTTATTTATTACAATCTTGGCTACTGATGTTTAGAAAAAATGTAGGGATTGATCCAAAACATTACTCAAAAATAAATAAATAAATCCTTCAAATCACTGTTTTGGAAACCCCTTCAGAATACATACCAAAGGCTCCCCTTACAGATAATGGGAATAGAAAGAACAGTCCAGAAAAAGCCATGAAAGTTTTGTCATTCTGACAGAACAGAGCCAACAGGAAGCCTTCACAAAAGCAATGGGATTTCAGAAGCTATTTAAATGACCTTGCCATGAACCATACTCAAAGAGTCTTTACCACATGCTCAGTACAGTATCAGGAGCTGTATGAAATATGGAACAACAGCAATTTTAACTATTACTGCCATTTACTAAGCACCTGTTACATTTCTGGCCTTCTACTAAACACTTAAACAGCATAGTAGTTATAATCTTTAATAATTCTAAAAAGTAGACAATAGTCCCATTTTATACATGAGAAAACTGAAACCCACAGAGCTTAAATAATTTGTCTGATGTCAAAGAATTAGAAAGTGACAACTAATATTCAAATAGGAATCCATATGGCTCTATGTTAATACATTGAAACCCTGGGAGGGGAAATTTATATCCATTTATTAAAATAATATGCATTAACATACAAAATCTACACTTGATCTTAGCCAAAAGGCCGAGGAGCGATAACATACAAAATCTAAATGGTGTAAAACAGACTAAACGCTACAGAAAATCAAAGAACTTCATTACAATAAAATTCCCGGACAAAGTTTCATGACAGATAAAATGCACCCTGGACTGCAAAATACGGGTAGGGTCAACAGCAGTCAAAGGTAAAAGTAGAGGGAAATTATCAGAGGGAAAAGGAACACAGAAAAAGATGCAGAGGCTGTTATACTTGATCCACAGTGCAATGGATCATGTTTAACCGACAGAGCATGAAACATAAAACCACAAATTGAAAAGATGACAGTATCTTAATAAGGCTTCCTCAAAAATTATGCTTAAACCATACAGGAAAAAAATAATTTTTATATAGGAAAAAACTAGAAGATTTCACCAGAATTTAAAATCTGGATTTTATTCTAGTAATCTTGAGCACAGTAAGAGAAAAACAACTGTTGTGATTTGAAATGTTACTTGTAAGATCTGGAAACAAACTGAGAAAGAACTGACCAAGATCAATTTGAGAGGATTTTAAAAATCAATTATTTTTCATTTTCAAAGGCAAAAAAAAAAAAAAAAAAGTCATGCCTGGAGGGACGGGGGGTTAGAGGCAGAAAAGTTCTATTATGGCAGCTTCATGTCATGAAGATTTATTAATAGTATGTCTCATTTCCTGGCATTAAAATATCATATAGTCAAAGCCTTAACATGATGCATAAACTGGTAATCAACTACTTATTAATCAGACTGCTAAATCAACAAGTCTTCTCTACCAAATTATAATCTATACATGGAAATTATAATCTGGTCATAAAGTGTACGAGTGTGTGTGTGTGTGTCCCCATGTCCAGAAGTTCTTTCTACGATGCATAACCCAGAGCATGTTCCATCATTCATTATTATGGCAACAAGGGCCCCATGGAGGGCAGTCCTGAATGCCATATCCTCTATTTCTATACTGTCTTTCTCCTCCTGTGAATATATGCAGCAGAGTAAGTGGTGTGGCAAACATGAAAGAAAACTACCATTACTCAGCATGCTACATGTTTTCTGAATCTCCCTATGCTCATATTTCTTTTACACATTGAGTAAAAATACAAGTGAAGAAATGCAAACGTGACCTATGGCCAAGCATATATGCAGTTCAGCATGCAGCTGTCAAAAATATTTGGTCTGTCTCCAAGTCTGAAAAACACACAAAAAACAGCTGTATAGGTAGTCAAAAAGGCAGACAGGAAACATCTAGAGACTGATACATAAGAACAGAAGAGTCCAAAAGTCTGTGGAACTTCCGCTCATTTTACACATGCATGGAAAAAAAAAATTTGTTGTTGTTACAGAAAGACTGACACACTAACACATTGATCTTTACTGCAAACCCACCTCAAAAATGATACAACATGTTTGTTATGAACAAAGACATAAAAATGCTCAAAGTAGGATTCTAACAGACACTGCTTAAAAACAAATAGTAGATGGATATCTAGAGCTTACTAGATTGTAAATTTGCCATTAAATATCATTTTTGTACTTTTCACTCATATCATCATACAAATAAAACTACTACCACAGTTTTGAGATTCATGCTATTATTTGGCTATGCTTAGTAACTAATAATTGGTAATTAGTTGAAAGAATAACTAGCTTCTTTCTTATTACCTTCTCCCTCATATTCTGTTTTAGTTTGAACATTCTAAAGATAATTAGTGCCTAATAATAATGCAATATCCAATTAGATTCTAAGTTTAAAACCTTAGGCATAAATAAATAAATGTATTTTAAAACCTGAAGCAAACAGAAGAAATGAATAAACAGAATATATGTATTGAGCTAAATAGCTAATATTTTTAAATCATGTACCAGGGAAAAGTTACACAAATTCTCAACTATAATTCAAGTGTTACTCCAATAAATGCCTCATGAGACTAATTGCTTAAAGACTCAAGAAAATAAAATTTAAGTCTACATATTAACTTCTCCTATGAACTTGTCTTTTGACATTTTAATGTGTCTAATTTTAATAGGAAACTTTAATTGCCTTACAAAGACCATTACTATGTGTTCTGTCAAACTATTTATCACAGTCTTTTCCCCTAAACTGTGAACAAGGTTAATAACATAATATAAGAAAATTACAACCATTGATTAAATTAGCATTATATGTGATGGGTTCAATATGAATGCAATTTTAGAGTTTAAATGAAGGCCCTAAACATTATATTATTGTTTGCATCCACAAAATATTGGGTGAATTATTTTGTCAGATGCAACAATCATGAAAGTTTTGATAACATTTTCCATAACTCATATTCATTCAACAAATTCCATGCACAGTCATTGTTCACCCAGTATGTGCTAGGAGAGACATAGTAGCTACCTTGAGAAAGTTTGGCAATTATGGGAATTAATTAAATAATACAACAATGTAACAATAGAGATATAGTAAAGTAATGCAAAAGGCTATGGGAGGATGATTAAAAGCTTCAGAACACTGTGTCTTGCAGGTTGAGAAGCAGTTAAAGAAGCAAAAGCAGATGGAACACCATGCCCAGAGACATGGATTTAAAAAGAGGTGTGTGGAAGCTGTTGGGAGGGGAGAGACTGGGTGCAGGAGACAATGCTGACGAAGACTGACATGCTCATTAGAACTGATGGCAAAGCCACAACTTGAGGACAAGTTTGCAACATCCTTATCTCAGACCCCTGGGAGATCTATCAGTTTTCTCATCTGTAAAGTAATGGTAAGAAGAGAATATTACATGATACTCCTATAAGGATTAAATATAATTAAAATACATACTTCTTAGTACCTAGTAAGCATTCACTAAATCTTAAGTAACTGATATTACTGGGTTATTCTGTTCCTTATAGACCAAACTAAAATAGAAAAACTTAAATATCAAGGAAAACAATTCCTTCAGGAAAAAAAGGATAAAATATAACATAAGAAAGTGTGCCTGCACACACAAACACACAAACACATACATACACACTCAGAAATTCATCCTTTTTGCCAAAAATAGGGGGTTTAAGACTTTAAGAACTATGAGAAGCCTCTCAGAACTTAGGTCTGTGTGACTGTTGGCTGTTCAAATGATTTTCTGCCTATTTTAAGTTAACTTTCCTCAAAATAGCAATTTCCTTAACATGCTAACTACTGAAATCTCTAAAAAAGAATATTGTGAGTGTGCCAGAATCTGCGAATGGGAAATGAGCTTCCTCTGTTTGCACACCCTCACCCCAACACACACACATATTCATATTCACATTCATATTCTCTCTCTTTCTCTCTCTCCCTCTCCCCACCCCCATATTGATATTTTCTTACAAAATGACTCCCTAAGAAAGGCAAGGCAGACATCATATAGAAGAGCCCATGTACATTAGTATTCCCTTCTTCTCCTTCATCTAAAAGTAAAATTATTAAAAAATGAGTATAATGTTGCGGTATAAATTTTAAACAAGCAAATAACCAGTTTTGAAGTAAGGTAAACTTCTCAAGGTAATAGCCAATCATAATAAAACCCCAGAGAATACTCCTAAAAATATTTAAAAACAAAAAAATTTTTAAATACTTTATTTTGTATAAATATTCCTCATTTGCAATAGTATCAGTCCCATAAACCATTAACTTCCAAAGCTAAATATTTGCTTTTTACATATTATCAACTCTCTTAATTAAATCATTAGCATATCAAAATTAGAAACAAGACAAAAACTATAGTTTACACTGAACTCACTGTGACCAATTAATTAAGGTTGTAGGAAAAAAAGAAAAAACTAAAGCCAGGAAATTATCAGCTGAGGTTTAACATGATTTAAACTCACATGGTTTAAAAGGCAAATCAAAATGAATTAGGAAAATTACAACACTAAATTTCCTGAACTGTCCATTCCTATCACAGACTTCAATATGCCATTTAGCCATTGTTTGGTCTCTTAAATTTCCTTGGTTTCTTCCAAGGGAAGTCATTAAAATATCATATGTTTAGTAAAAGTTATGGAGACAAATATACCAAAATAATCATCTGAATATACAAATGCAATCATGTTATCAACCCACTCAAAAACTTCAAAGATACTTCAGTATCTCCAGAATTAAGTAAAAATTCATAAACAAGATATCCAAAGAACTCCTCAGTGTATGTCTACTAAATAACATAGAGTACTCCCTCTCACCCAGCCCCATCAGCCAAATACTCCAAGTAAAATAACCCTGCCCTAAATGCCCTTACATGTTAAGTCCTTAAAGATAAGTTTACTTTCTTTTCATTGTTTAGCTGATAGCATTGAGCATATTCTCTTATATGTCAGTGCTCCAAAAATATCTGTTTAACTAAATTGAACCATCACGAAAGCAAGAAACTATGTCAAACTGTAGTTCTAGATTACCAATATGTCAATTATCACCAAGAGGACCAAAATGTTTGAAAATATCACCATAGACTCTGCCCTTGCATTATTGTAATAAAACCTAATTCGCCAAAAAAAAAAAGAAAATATCACCATATTCACATGAAAACTCCATAAGAACTGCCATTATGTTTTATTCACCATGCCTCTTCATCCCCTCAGAGTCCCTCATATCCACTAGAACCAAAAATATTTATTAAATGAATAGCATCAAAGTAAAAATAATATAGCTTTGGCATGTGACACTTAAGAAACTGTGATTCAAAATTATTACAAAACTTAGTATCCATTTGGTATTACAGAGTTAGAACTAAGTCAAAAGACTAAGTACTCATTGTATGCCTAACAGTAGATACACTAAGATCTATTAATAAGAGAGGGGAAAGGTTAAGGTTAAGTCTGCTCTTAAAAAAAAAAAGAAAAGAAAAAGAGAGAGAGAGAGAGAAAGCCTACTAGAAAGACAATATTAAAAAGTATAGGAAATAAAAGAAGCATGGCTGAGAACCCTACGAGGAAAATACACAAATTAGGAGAAATATCATTTAACCATAAAGAATAAATTGTGGAAACCCAAAGTGGATACCAAAGGAGCAGAATGATCCTTAGATCCCTCAGTATTTCATAAAACTCTGACTTCAAAAGCATACTCAGAGTAAACTTAAAGCTTTAGTTATTATTAGAACCTGGATACAAAGTCTTTTTCTTTCAATACAAAACAAGAGATTATTATCATCAGGTAAAGTACCAAAAAGGGGCACTAATTAGGATAATCTTCTGACTGTTCCCTGTTCCCAGAGCAGGATGGTATATCATAAAACAACAAATTGAACAAATATGGAGAAAGCATCAAATGTAGATATAGTACCAATAAGTAGTGGAAAGAGCAATGATTTTTGAATCGGAAACAAGATGGTAAGATTTTGAATTCTGGCTTTGACAGACACATCCTAGACAGGTGACTTGGGTAACTTTGTTTAATTTCATTCAGTCTTTGTCTTCAAATGCAAAACAAGCCTTATTATAATCTCTATACCCCACTAGGTTGCCATGAAAACTAAAGGAGGGGAAGAGAGAACGTATATTAACTACCCGGTACTGCACATAGAACATGGTAGGAATGTAAGCCAATCTTAAACCTAAATTTAGCATGCTTTAAAAAGAATCAAACCAACTTCCCCCTAGCACCCACACTTATTTATACCTTGGATATCAGATAATTTAGTTATTAAGTCTCACTCTTTACATACCAAAGGACAGAAAAGATGTCAGAGGAAGATTGGGAAAAATGTGCCAAGAAATTGGAAATGGTTCAATTCAGAAATGTCCATTTTTATTTGCTAAAGTACTCAGTAAAGCAGTTACTCCCAGGCTCATGAATTTCATTCACCTGTAAAATTTCAGAAACTACTGGAAAACACCATAGGGTTGTCAACCTTGTGAAATGCCCAGATTTTTTTTTCTTTTTTTTTTTTTTTTTTTGAGATAGAGTCTTGCTCTGTCACCCAGGCTGGAATGCAACGGCACAATCTCGGCTCACTGCAACCTCTACCTCCTGGGTTCAGGCGATTCTCCTGCCTCAGCCTCCTGAGTAGATGGGACTACAGCCTGTGCCACCACTTCTGACTAATTTTTGTACTTTTTATTAGAGACAGGGTTTCACCATGTTGGTTGGCCAGGTTGGTCTCAAACTCCTGAGCTCAGGTGATCCACCCACCTTGGCTTCCCAAAGTGCTGAGATTACAGACGTGAGCCACCCCGCCTGGCCCCAATCAGGAAATTTTTTAAGAAATAGATTATAATCGAAGTGGCGC
This sequence comes from Ateles fusciceps, assembly GCA_036589455.1. Lineage (NCBI taxonomy): Eukaryota > Metazoa > Chordata > Mammalia > Primates > Atelidae > Ateles > Ateles fusciceps. Next base: position 15,865,075 of record JAZHEH010003329.1, read on the forward strand.
GCAGCCAGACAACTCATGGCGGCGGCGGCGGCGGCAGCGACAGCTGCTTGGGCGCGGTGCGGTGGTGACTGAGCTACGAGACCGGCGGCGAGTGTGCGCCGAGCCCCGGCCCGGCCCGGCCCAGCCCGGCCCCCGCGTGCCTCCCAGGCTCCACACCCCTGATGCTGCGTGGGTGCTGAGCTCGCTCCGGCCGGGAAGATGGTGAAGTATTTCCTGGGCCAGAGCGTGCTCCGGAGTTCCTGGGACCAAGTGTTTGCCACCTTCTGGCAGCGGTACCCGAATCCCTATAGCAAATATGTCTTGACAGAAGACATAGTACACCGGGAGGTGACCCTCTGACCAGAAACTGCTGTCCCCGGCGACTCCTGACCAAGACCAACAGGATGCCCCGATGGGCCGAGCGACTTGTCTGCTGCCAATGTTGCTCACTCGGTGTACATCCTGGAGGACTCTATTGTGGACCCACAGAATCAGACCATGACCACCTTCACCTGGAACATCAACCACGCCCGGCTGATGGTGGTAGAGGAACAATGTGTTTACTGTGTGAACTCTGACAACAGTGGCTGGACCGAAATCCGCCGTGAAGCCTGGTTCTCCTCTAGCTTATTTGGTGTCTCCAGAGCTGTCCAGGAATTTGGTCTTGCCCCGGTTCAAAGCAACGTGACCAAGACTATGAAGGGTTTTGAATATATCTTGGCGAAGCTGCAAGCTGAGGCCCCTTCCAAAACACTTGTTGAGACAGCCACGGAAGTCAAGGAGAAGGCAAAGGAGACGGCACTGGCAGCTACAGAGAAGGCCAAGGATCTCGCCAGCAAGGCGCCCACCAAGCAGCAGCAGCAGCAGTTTGTGTAGCCAGCCCACCACCACCACAGCACCCCAGACAGCTTGGCTTAGCCCCTCTGCCCTCCCTCCATTGTACTTTATCATTAAAAATCAACTTCCAGCCATAAAAAAAAAGAAATAGATTATAATCACCAATATTAATACTAATACAAATAAGTAGGAAGTAAAAAATATCAGCACTAAGTATAATCCTCTAACTGAACATATTTTAGCTTTAACTTACATTAGCTCTTTTTCTTCCATTATCTTAAGACCATCCAAAACTTTAACAGAGGATAGCAACTGAGAACCTCTGTTATATCTCAGCATTAACCATTTTTAAAGAACCCTCCATGCCAGCACTTGTGAACAACTATTATAAAGAACTCAGAAAACAAACACAAAAAGTATTTCATTTCCAGGAAGAAAAGAAAAACTGGTTCCTATTTGGGCCTAGGTGAGGAAACCAGCATTTTCCATAAATATACTGGTTTTTTACAAACTCAATACTATAAGAATTCTGGAATCAAAAAGTGAGACAAAGGCTCCCTCTGCTGACAAGTAGGCAATCCAATCCTATCAAAAATCTTCCCAGTATTGACTGGATACTGCATGGGCTTTTATTATTCTCTATCAAAGACTGGCTTTGTTTTATGCCTTAAAACACAGGAATTCAGCTGCATCAGATATGAATGTGAAGGACATGTATAACTACATAACACTCCTTGTATATTTCAATAAATCTTTCTAAATTAGCTTTCAAAGTTCTTGGTTTCTGCTCTGTGCTCTAAAAATTAACTGAGCTCCAATGACATACAAAGAAGAAATTAAAGAAGGAAGGCTAACAAATTGAGGTGGGTTTTAAGAGAGTATGTGGAACAACAGAAGCAATCTATGAATGCATTGATGACCTCTTCTAACAGAAATCCAATGAAATTAACAGAACCAAATGAAAGACTTTAGAATTAACAGTAATAGCCATTTACAAGCTCTGGTCCATACATTATTAGCATATCCAACTATTCTGTAACTTGGGCAGGTCAAGAATTATTGTCCTCATTTACTGTGGAGAGACCTAAGACTCAAGAAAGTTCAAATGATTTGTTAAAGGACACACAGCTGGTAAATAGCAGGGCCAGAACTCAACACTATGTCTTCTAATCTTCATACTGTTTCTCCAACTTAATGTTATGCACGGTGTAGGTATGTAATGACGTAATTTCTAAATTCCTGATTCCAAATTTAACATGGTTTATCATGACAATAGCACTTTATATGCTTATAAGCAACACCTAATTTATAAAATGTTAAATATTACACTTTAGCAGACAAAACTTGATGCTGCTGAATTCTTTAATTGCTCGCAAAAGTAAATAAAATCAAACAATTAAGCAGAGGACAAGTAGAGGAGGAGAATAGCAGATAATACCCTGATTCTCAGACTAAAATTATTGTATAAAATGTTTGTTCAAAGCAGTATGTTTAAGTACATCAATATGCTGCCAAACAAAAAAAAAAAAGGAAATAAAATTAAAAAACTAAAAACTAAGTAAAAGTGTGAACCCCATAAAGGTAAAAAGAGCCACTGGGGCACTTTCCTAAATCAAACAACCATAAGCTTCAGTTTTCATGCTCTCGAATAAGATATAATGAAGGAGAAAAACACTTGTGGACCACATTTTGTGGGGAATCTGGTATATCCTTACATTATCTTCATCCTTCCAGTATAAAGCAAAGACCACAAAGAGCTCTACCTCTACTCTAAGGAGAACTTGGAAATAGCATTCCCCCCTCAAGCCCAGGAGAAAGCAAAATAAAGTACACATCTCAAAACCTGGAACCAGATGAAGGAAAAAAAAATCTCTCCTAAGAATTCATAAACCCCAAACTGGTTTTAATGTGGGTTTGCAGACTAAATTCATTCCACTGGATGATCCAAGAAACTTCAATCTGCAATTTTAGTATAAAGTGATACTGGGTTGGAAGTACTACCAAACATCTGACAAAAGAATACTCAAATCTTTGAAGAAAGACGCCAATCATTCCCATTCATAATGTTCCAAAGAATATGACCTCAAAGTCAGTAACAATACATAAAACAATTGAAGGCATCATGAACAAGAAGTAGTAAAAATAATAGAGAACAGGATGAAAACTGCAAAGACCATCTGTGGAAATTATTGACAGAAAAATATAAAAATATTACATTTTCTATGTTTAAAGAAATAAAAGCAGGTATTAAAAATGATTGAGAGACCGTATCAATGACCAAGCAAATTTTTTAAAAAAACAAACAGAACTTTGAGGAATAAAAAATATAATAAAGAGTGAACGAAGTTAACAAAAGTCTAAGAGCAGTTTTAATAAATATTTGTAACTAAATAGCAGTGATTTAGAAAGCAAAACATAAATAAATCTAAAAAACAATCCAGGAAGCATCAAAATAATAGAGATGAATGGAAAATACATGTGAAGTTAAGAGACATAAACAAGAGGGTAAGATGGTCTAACTTATGTCTAACTGGATTTTCACAAGTACATAATAGAAAAAATAAAGAAAAGGCAACATTCAAAGAAATAATGGCTGAAAATTATCCAGAACTGTTGAAAGTCATCAATGCTAAGATCCAGTTTTAAATCCAAGAAATCCCAAGTAGGATAAGTAAAAATAAATCTGCCCTTAGATACCTGATAAGAAACTGCAGAAGCACAAAGAATGTCTTAAAAGCAAATAGAAAAAGACTGAAAGTTGACTACTTTCTATCAATGGAAGCCAGAGCAGAGTAGAATGTTATCTATCGTGTAGGAAAAGTAACTGTCAACATAGCTTTGCCCACCTGACTTTCTCCCTGCCTTCCCCTCCAAAAAATGTTTTAAAGTAATAAAACAAAGATTTCATTCACAATAGCCATCAAGCAGTTAGGTTCCTAACGCACTGACTCTAGGTCAACTTTGAGATCTTGACTTCCTCAGGAAGACTAAATTAAGTAAGGTCAAATTAAGGAATATACCCCTAAGATATACCCTCATTAACATGTTATCTTTTCCCTCATAATAGTTGTGATTTTACAGCTATTGCCATCTATTTAATCATTATCTACTTAATGTTTATCTCCCTACTCAAACTTAAAGAAGCCACAAACCTCAATTTTGTATCCATAGTGCCTACCACGGTGCTGGCACATAAATAGAAGAAAAGAAGGAAGTGAGCGAGTGCTGTGGGGGAGGAAAGAGACAGGGAAGATCTAACCAACCAAAAAACTAATACAGGTAAAAAGTAAAATTTTTACTGAAAGACACAGAAGAATACCTAAATAAATAGTAAGTCATCCTGTGTTCCTGGATGGGAAAAATGATATCACAAACATGCCAGTTATGCATCAAAATAATTTACAGATTTAATGCAATGCCAAACAATATTCTAAAATAATTTTTTCATGGAATTCAATAAACTATCTTTTAAAGTTCAAGGGGTAAGTGAAAAGGAGCAAAAATAACACAGAAATTTTTTAGAAGAACAATGGATGGGCCCAGTGGCACACGCCTGTAATCCCCGCACTTTGGGAGGCCAAGGTGGGAGAATTGCTTGAGCCAAGGAGCTCAAGACCATCCTGTAAAACACAGCAAGACCTCATCTCTACAAAATAAAAAAATTAGCCGGGTATGGTGGAGCCTGCCTGTGGTCCCAGCTACTTGGGAGGTTAAGGTGGAAGGATCACTTGAGCCCAGGACGTCAAACCTGCAGTGAGCCATGATCATGCCACTACACTCCAGTCTGGGCAACATAGCGAGACCCTGTCTCCAAAAAAGAAAAAGAGAGAGAGAGAGAGAACAATAAAGAATGATCAGTCCTCCTACACAGCAAAACATACTGTACATTAATATTTTTATATGGTATGACATTCATTATAAACTACAGACAAATCAAGGGAAATAAATAGACTCTAAAAACAAATTAATGACTATGGGAATTTAGCATATGAGAAAAGAATATTCATAAAAGGTGCCTGGACAAGTGGATAAATGTTTGAGGGTAAAAGTGAAGCCCTACTGTAAACCAAATCTTTAAAAAATACATTTTTTTAAGACAGGGTCTTGCTCTGTCAACCAGACTGGACTACAGTGGCACAATCACTGCAGCCTCAAACTCCTGGACTAATGGGATCCTCCCACCTCAGCCTCCCAAGCAGCTGGGACTACAGGTGTACACCACGATGCCTGGCTAATTTTTTGTACTTTTTTTTTAGGGATGGGGTCTGACTACATTGCTCAGGCTGGTCTCGAATTCCTGGCCTCAAGCAATCTACCTGCCTCAGACTCCTGAAGCATGGGGTTATAGATGTGAGTGACCATGCCTAGCCCACATCAAAAATAAATTTAAGAAAACATGAAAATGTTTTAGAATGTTAGTATAGAAAGGTCTTAATGAAAATACCAAGATCAGAAGCCATAACAAAAGATTAAAATATTTGATATCATAAAAGTTAAAACATCTGCATGATTAAGCAAATAAGCAACATTAAAAGTTAAAAAGATAACCCACCACTCATAGGCTGTATGTTTATGGGCAGATTGCTTAATCTTGCCAATATTACATTATCTTGTGCCTAAAAGGAGAATGATCACCTATTTTACAGGGTTCCTTTGGGGATTAAATTAGAAAGTTTAGTTTAAATCCTTAGCATAGTCATAGGTAGTAGCACCAAGTAAGTGCCCAATACATTTTTTATTATTATTATAAATTATCCAAATATAACAAGATGTCACTTTTTCCTGTTAAATGAAGATTAGGAAACTTTAAAAAATGATACTACCTGGTATTGGCACAGACATTACACACAGCTGAAGAAAACATAAATTAAGCCCATCTCTGTGACATAAGACAATTTTAAAAACTTTTTGTCCCAATTATCCAGTACGGGGTTTTTATCCTAAAGAAATATCAGAGATGAACATTCACAAAGATTCAAATACTTGTCATTTATAATCACAGTATTTTTTAAAGCAATATATTAGAAACGATTCCATTAACAGCGGCATACCACAGAATTCTTTATGACCATTTAGATTTATATTACAATAGATAATTATTGACTTGGGAAAAATGCTCACAATATTGTTAAGTGAGGAAAGGGGTTTAAATGAGTAAATACAATATGAATCCAGCTTTACTGCATATAAATTCACAGTAAAAAGGCTAAACAAATACACTAAAATACTTATTTGGTTAAAGCTCTCAGTGGCAAAAATAGAAAATACTTTTTTCCCTCTTAAAGCAAACTTCATATGAAGTTTTCTACATGGAGCATGTTACTTAAATTAAAACATAAGTAAGACCTTTGAGGAATCACACTCCCCACTATTCCTGAAGCTCAGGCCCCACTGACTGACTCTGCCCTGGGACATGATGATCAAAGTTTGGGCAAACATTTTTTAAAATCACATGTTCAAACATGTATATTGAACCTTGGCAAGAAGGCAAATGAGTTAGAAGACTTTTAGCAAAAATGGTGACCTAATATTGGCGAATTTATATCCTTCTTTCCAAAAGTACTTAGATAATAAGCAGCCAGCCTGAAAAGGCTATTCTTATTTCATGGAGCAAACAATGCCCTCTGTATATGAAATAGCTCTCTATTCTTGAAGATGAGGGAGAGAAGAGATGACAGAAAGAGCATGCTTTCACCTCATCAGAAAGCCATTGACACAATTTCTAGAGGAGTCCTGTTTCTATACATTGAAATTTGTCATCTCAATCATCAAACCAGCCCGGGCGCCCCCCCCGTGTAGAGGGGCCCCCCCCCCCGCCCCCCCCCGCCCGGCGGGCGGGCCGCCGGCGCGGGGGGGGGCTTTTTTTTTTTTTTTATTTAATAAAAAAAAAAAAAAAAAGAAAAAAGCCAGACTTCTACTGATCTTGATTGTCAAAAGAATAAAAGTTTGAATAAGCATCCATTACCAAGAAGCATACTTAGAGCTGATAACTCCTGAACCTTTATCAATTTATTTTCATAGAGTGAAAAGTCAATGAAAGTCTTCCATTAGGGGCTTTCAGTGAGGTTAATTTAAATGGATGTTAAAGAAGGTACTAGATGACTGTGGTAATCCTGAAGTGAGGAACCTCTTCCTCTGAGCTTATTTGATCAAATTCTCTGCAAACTTTCTAGAATATTTAGCCAACTGCCTCTATTTTCCACCACAAGATCAACACATACCAGTAGTCCTAAGTGAAATTAAATGTAAATGCTAAAATATATGTGACAGACAGATCAAGAGAATATGCACCCATGAGCTTTACTGTAAAGGCATATATATCAAGGCAGAGTGAACCAATGCAAAAACACACTGTCCACAATTAAAATTTTAGAAGCAATCTCAATGACTAAATAATGAAATATCCAAATATAGAATTGTACATAGCTCAAAGAAGAACAAAGTCTATGTGTTTGGACATGAAAAGATGTCCATGTAACTGAAATGAGGAAATTACAGGCTAATATACAGAGTGATCTCATTTATGTAAAACAACGTAAAACAAAACCAAATATGTTTATAAACATATTGAACACTGTTGTATCCAAGTGCAAGGTGGCTCACCATTTTATTTACCTTGGGAGAAGAGTGAGATTTCATCGGCAGGAAAGAAATGAAAAGGAAATTTCTGGTTTTGTTTTAATAAAAATGTATTCATTTTATATTTTTAATAAATATATAAAGAATTACAAATAAGTTCAATGATTTATAAAAATTAAAACTATTGAAAGCATTAGATATACATCAACAGATGACTGATTAAATTAACTATAATGTATATGCATATGTAAAACACAAATTCTATGCCATTAAAAATGATGAGGTAAAAGGGTATAAAGTTTCATTTAGACTGGAGGAATACGTTTTTATGATCTGTCGCACTGCACAGTGACCACAGTTAACGTGCATTTCAAAAATGCTAAAGAACAGATTTTTAATGTTCTCACTATACAAAAAAAAACTTGGTGAGGTGATAGATATCTTAATTAGCTTGATTTAATCGTTCTACAATGTATACACAGATGAAAATATTACATTGTACCCCATTAATACATACAATTATTTGTCAACTAAAAATACATTAAAAATAAAAACAATCCTACCAGCGCATATTATAATGTGTTGTATAAATATTTATAACTAAATCACATATTTTTTAAATGATAAGATAGATTTATATATATTGCCATGAAAAGATAAGCACAGTCTACTGTAAAGGAAAATGCTAATAATGGACAGTATAACCCATTTTGTTTAAAGTATGTATGTGTATATGAATAAATAAAATTCTGAATTAGCAATGACAATTAGTCATAAAATTTAACAATATCCACAGTCATAATTGTTTTATAGTCATTTAACTGTATTCTCTAATTTCTTTTCTTTTTTTTTTTGAGATGGAGTTTTGCTTTTGTTGCTGAGGCTGGAGTGCAATGGCGCAATCTCAGCTCACCACAACCTCCGCCTCCCAGGTTGAAGCAATTCTCCTGCCTCAGCCTCCCAAGTAGCTGGGATTACAGGCATGTGCCACCATGCCCGGCTAATTTAGTCTTTTTAGTAGAGAAGGGGTTTCTCCATGTTGATCAGGCTCGTCTTGAACTTTCTACTTCAGATGATCTGCCCGCCTTGGCCTCCCAAAGTCCTGGGATTACAGGCATGAGCCACTTTGCCCAGCCTTGTATTCCCTAATTTATAAACAATATCAGCAGTGGTGTAATAAGGAAAAATACTTCTTAAAGTAGTTTCATTACACAAAAAGAATTTCAGGTAAAGGTTATTAAAAGTCTGGAATCACCTCCACTTTTCCTCTTCGCTTCTGGTATGTGTACCCACTACCTCAGTAACTTTGAATCTGTCAGTGCATACATATTTCCATCTTCAGTCATGTGGATTACTTTATAAGTACAATTGATTTTGTCAAGGACAAATAAGTGGTCAGTAAAGCCTGAAACTTAATTTAACGTTATGCAGACAGAAGCTGCTACAGTTTAATGCATCTTTATAAAACCCCTAAAACAAGCATTATAATGAAAAAGAATGCCACAAAACTGCTAACATGATGACTTTTAACCTTTTTAATGCACAATGGGCAGTCAACAGCTTTTTTTAATTCTGAGGCCCAAATGTACTATAAGGTTTATAAGAAAAAACTCTACTCCCAAGTTCAAAATTCTCATTGCTTAAAAGTAATAATAAATTCCCTAGTAAAATACTGGATTCTGGTTTTAATTAGAAGTAAATGTGCTAAGATTGCCACCTCCTGCTGAAGAAAAGGCAAGTCCTTCAAGAGACCTCAGATCAGAATCCTGTCATAAAGAAAGAAAGAGGAAGGGAACTAGAAGAATATACATTTTCATGTGTAAACGTAAATGATGCCACTTAAACTATTCAATGCTACCAAATGCAAAATTCTCACTCCTAAAAAACATTAAACATATTCTTTCTTTGGGTTCATGGCCTCAGATAACCAGTAGAATCCCTTACTTAATGGCATTTTCACATCTAAAAGTCAGTGAGCATTTCTTCTAATAAAATGCTAAAATACACTTATCACGTACTAATTTCAAAACCCAAATATATCATCAATGCCAAATTAAAGGAGAAAAAATTATTATATTAATACCACTACTTTTACTATCTTCCATTCAAACAAATTCCTATGATGAAACAATGAATGTTGAAAAAAAAAATCAGTATTTCCCAAGAAATTTTTCTCCATTCCCTTGAGACTGCCATTATGCCATTCAAACCTTAAAATTTTCAGATGTTTTTATTGTTTGCATATACTCATATATGTATATATACACATATATACATATAAGTACATGTATATAAATGTATGTACATGTGAATAGATGGATGGAGATAGATAAAAAGATAGATGACAGATATATAGGATAAATATCTATATATGATAGATGATAAATAGATGTCAAGGGGGGACAAAGTTGCAGTTATGCAAGATGAATAACTTCTGAAGATCTAATGTAAAACAATGTGAATATAGTTAACAATATTGCATTGAATGTAGTTGCTAAGAGGGTAAATCTTAAATGCTCTCACCAAAATAGGAAGGGCTGGAAGAAAATGCTAACTATATGAGGTGACAGAAATGTTAATTAACTTGATTGTGGTGAATATTTTATAATGCACACATATATTGAATCATCAAATTGTAAAGCTTAAAAGTATACAATTTTTAATTGTCAACTATACCTCAATAGCTGGGGAAAAACAATTATAGCAGTCCCCCGCTATCCACAGAGAATACATTCCAAGACTCCCAGTGGATGCCTAAAACCTTAGTACCAAACCCTATACACACTATGTTTTTTCCTATACATACATACATATGATAAAGTATAATTTATAAATTAGACACAGTACTCTTACACTTTGGGGCCATCATTCAGTAAAATTAGGGTTATTTGAACACAAACACTGTGATAACCACCACAGTCAACGTGATCATTGAGAAGGCTACTAAGTGACAAACAGAAGATTAGTGTCTACAGGGTGGACATGTGAGACAAACCATCTTTTTGATGGTTCACATCCTGGGTGGGACAGAGAGATGTCATCATATCAGCCAGAATGAAGAGCAATGTAAAACTTATGAATTGTTTATTTTTGGATTTTTCAATTTAATATTTTTGGACTATAGCTAACCACGGGTAACTGAAACCACAGAAAGTGAAACTGTATGAGGGGGACTACTGTAAATGGAAGCATGTGCAGGCACCTGGCACAGTCCCAATCATATAACCTGCAATCAAAGAAAGGTTTGTTTTTCTTAGCTTTTGGAAAGAAATAGAAATTTCAAAGTTAAGAGCCTTTATTAAAGACATCTCTAACACAAGAAAAAGATACAGCACTGGCAGTTGTTTTGCTTTTTCCTTCTAAATCAAATATACTCTTCATCTATGATAGTTGAACAGCTGAACTGACTTCATATTTTGGGATGCCAGTTATATGATACCAGTAACTTTTATAAGAAAAAAGATGCTTGATATGGCAGAAAACCTAGTGTATGAAATACAATGTCCTTCCTCCTTATAGAAAGTTCAGATCCTTTAATAAGTCTCATATGAAATAAAATCAGCCATTTGTCAATAAACCTCTAATGACTCCAAAAATAAAGTCAGCAAAAAGTTAATAATGAAAAGCCTCCCCTCTTCTAGGTAAAATGATACTAGACAGATTATTTGTAATTTATAAAACAGTTTTTGTGACCTGTAACATTTTATTAACTCCTTGAAATCAGTCAAAATTGCAATGGTACATTGTAAGAGAAAATAAAAACAAAACAAAATGAGAAAACAAAAACAAACAAAACAAAAAGAGAAAAGAAAACAAAAATAAATTAACACTTTAGCATCATCAGTAACCACACAAACCATGAGTGCCAAGATTCAGATTTAACCTTTAAGATTAACTTCAGCTTTCCAGAAATGGCTGATTTCTTAATGCCCTCTATTTCTTCAATTGACAGCATGCACTATTCTGAGAAATTTCTAATTGTTAAATTCTGCTAAAAGTTTAAGTCAAGGAACAAATGCTTCTTGTTATAAAACTCAATAATTGTAATAGAATTATGGGTTTAACATGTAAAGTCTTGAAACCATTTTCTAAACAGACGCATTGTTTGAGAGTTACGACTTTCCTTAAATTTGCCTACACCAAAACACATGTTTTTTCAATTACATAGCAAAGACTATGGCTTCTGTTCAAACCTAGATTTTATTGTTTATAAAATTAGAAACAGATACACATACATATAGATATATACACACACATATATAAACATATACACCTAGGCCATATATTATACATGAACAGTTGAAAGGTTTAATGTGTTATATAAGAAGTTACTTTAACTTTACACACATATAAGGAAGTTAATATTAATCTCACAAATGGATAATTACTCATAAACAAGCCTTTTTAGCTCACAGATACCCTTGTACATGTTATCACAATTATTTATACAATTCAGACTAATCTAAGCGAAGTAAAAAAAAATGGTGAGTTGTAGCATCTTTATTTTCTTAGAAAATGAGGGAAGTGTTTAAAATCATAGTTTACCATTTTAATCCAGGAAGGGAGGATTCAATTTTAATCTACAAAGTCTCTAAGTGGTCACCAAAATCACACTACATTTTTCCTCAGTACTTGACTTAAAAGTACAAGTATTTCTATTTATATCTAAACTTTAGTATTAAAGGTGATTTTAATTTTTTAAATAAGTTTCTTATTTCTCCAAATTTTCTTAAAATTATTAATATATTACCTTTAAAATTTTTAAGTAATTTTAAAGCAAGAATTAAAACATCTGAATATGATATCTAAATCAGAAAGATTGGTATTGCTATAATAGCCACTTTATCAAAATAAAATGTGTAATAGTTCCAAAGAGCTAATCTATGAATTTATGACTTCTCATGGTTTGTTCAAAAGAGACATATATTAAATTCTAATCTGGGTCTAACAGTTGTAACAAGGAAATAAGAATATAAGTTAAATCTGCAATGCAGTGCTTAATTTTTGTTAATATGAATCCTATAATATTGAGCAGTGGGGGTGATTTTGTCCCCCAGTGATTGTCACACTGGGTGGGGGAGCAGAGGGGTACTACTGGCATCTAGTAGGTAGAGGCCAGTGATGCTTCTCTAAACCCTATAATGGCACACAGGACAGCCTCCACAACAAAGAATTATCTAGACCAAAATGTCAATAGTGCCAAGGGTGGTAAAACTCTGATATAGAGGAAGAATCTCTTATGTTTCAATTATAACTCAAACCCTAAAAACAAAGATAATTCTAATTCAAAAAGTCATTGCCACCTATTTCTTTTGAAGGATACACTAATTCAGATTTCCCAAGCATCTAAATTATCTACTTCTTTAAAATAGTTTTTAAAATAAAGGGAACAAAATCCAAATGACACTCTTACACAGAAACAGGAAAAAAAAAAATCCCAAAGTTTATATCAAGCCATAAAAGACCCAAATAGCTAAAACAATTCTGAGAATGAAAAGCAAACTTGGAGGCACCACACTCTCTGACTTAAAATTATATTACAAAGCCATAGCAATCAAAACAATATGGTCTGGGCAAAAAAAAAAAAAAGACACATAGGCCAGAGGAACAGAATAAAAAGCTGAGAAATAAACCCAAACAAATACAGTCAACTAATTTTTGACAAGGGCATCAAGAAGATACAATGAGTAAATAAAGGACAGTCTCTTCAACAACTGGTGCTGGAGCCAAGCACAGTGGCACATGCCTGCAGTCCTAGCTACTCAGGAGCCTGAGGAAGGAGGATCGCATGACCTCAGGAGTTCAAGGCCAACCTGGGCAACACAGTGAGACCCCATCTCAAAAAAGGGTGATAGAAAACAGAATTCCCACATGCCAAAGAAGGAAATTGGGCTCATCTTATACCATACACAAAAATCAACTCAAAATGGATAAAAGAATAGATATTGACACAGATGTGGTGAAAAGGGAACACTTGTACACTGTGGGAATATAAATTAGTACAACTTAAATGAAAAACAATATGGAGATTTCTTAAAGAACTAAAGGTAGATATACCGTAAGACCCAGCAATCCCACTATCCTGGGTATCTATCCAAAGAAAAGAAGTCATTACATAAAAACACACCTGCATGCATATGTTTATTGCAGCACAATTCACAGTTGTAAAGATATAGAATCAACCTAAGTGCCTATCAATTAATCAGTGAATAAAGAAAATGTGATATATGTATACCACAGAATACTACTCAGTCATAAAAAAGAACACAATAATGTCTTTTGCAGAAACTTTGATGGAAATGGAAGCCATTATCATAAGTGAAGTAACTCAGGAACAGAAAACCACATACCACATGTTCCCACTTACAAGTGAGAGGTAAGCCACAGGTACACAAAGGTATACAGAGTGGTGTACTGGACACTGAAGACTCAGAAGCAGGCAGGGCGGTAGGGAGGTGAAGGATGAAAAACTACCTGCTCGGTACAATGTGCACTCTTCGGGTAATAGGTACACTAAAATACCAAACTTCACTACTCACTATACAATTCATCCATGTAAGCAAAAACCACTTATACTTCTAAAGTTATTGAAAATTTTTTTAAAAAATTCAATGGATAAAAGACCTAAATATAAGACCAGGAACTATAAAACTTCTCTAAGAGAACACTTACTCCTGGACATTGACCTTGGCAATGATTTTTGGATATCACACCAAAAGAGCAGGCCACAAAAGCAAAAATAAATAAACGAGATTACAGTAAAGGAAACAATCAATGAAATGGTAGCCTACAGACTGGAAGAAATATTTACAAACCATATATCTCACAAGGAGTTAATACCCAAAATTTATAAAGAACTCATACAATTCAATAGTAGCAAAACAAATAATCTGATTTTTAAATGGGCAAAAGACATAAATAGACATTTCTCCAAAGAAGACATACAAATGGGCAATAGGTATATGAAAAGGTACTCTACATCATTAATCATCAGGATTGCAAATCAAAACCACTATGAGATAGTTCCTCACACCCATTAGATGGCTATTATCAAAAAGTCAAAAACAACAAACATTGGCAGGGGTCCAGAAAGGGGAACTCTTGTATACTGTTGGTGGGAATGTAAATTGGTATAGCCATTATGGAACATAGGATAGAGGTTTCTAAAGAAAATTTAAAATAGAACTATCACATGACCCAGAAATCCCTTTTCTTGGGCATATACCCAAATGAAATGAAATCACCATCCTGTAAAAACATTTGCACTTCCATGTTTATTGCAACATTATTCACAATAGCCAAGATATGGAAACAACGTAAGTGTGCATCAATGGACAAATGGATAAAGAAACTGTGGTACATAGCTATAATGGAATATTATTATTATATTATTATAAAAAATTTTTATTCTAAGAAAGAATGGAATCTTGCCATTTGCAAGATTTGCCACAACATGGATAAACATGGAAGACACTATGCAATAGGAAATAAGCCAGACACAGAAAAAAAAATATTGCATGTTCTCACTTATATGCAGAAAGTAAAAAAACTCAAATACATAGAACAAAACAGTGGTTACCAGGGGCAGGGGGCAGGGGAGAAAATGGGGAGACAGAGTATAGAGAGGAAGTATACAAGGATATGAAGTCAGATTATAAAAAGTAGCAGATACGTACAATGAACAAGTCTACAGAACTAATGTACAACATGAAGTCTATAGATAATAAAATTATACTGTATTTGGGATTTATGCTTGCTGAGTAGATTTTAGTTGCTCTTGCCACAGAAATGAAAGAAAAATGGGTAACTAAGTGAAATGATAAATATGTTAATTTGTCTCACTATAGTGATCTTTTTACTACCTACATGTAACTCATAAATCATATTGTATACCTTAAACATACACAATAAAATTTACTTTTGAAAGTTAAAATAAATAAAGCCTAAGTCTTCATCTTTAATTTTAATTTTCTGTTCTGATTTTCCAGCGCACATTCTCAAAAACAAATTAAAATATAACTTCATGTCAGGAGATCTAAAAATACAGCTGACCCTTGAACAACAACTGTTTAAACTGTGTGGGTCCACTTACACATGGCGTTGTCTTCTGCCTCTGCCACCCCTGAGGCAGCAAAATTGGAGTTCCCTGAAAAGAGGTCATCTCCTCTTTTCCTCCTCCTCAGTCTATTCAAGGTGAAGATGACAAAGATGAAGACCTTTATAATAAACCACTTAGACCATGACCTGTAAATATATTTTCCCTTCCTTATGATTTTCTTAATAACTTTTTTTACTATAGCCAACTTTATTGTAAGAATATCATATAAAATGCGTATAACATAGAAAGCATGTGTTAATCAACTGTTTATGTTATCAAGTAAGGCTGACAGTAGGCTAACAATAGTTAAGTTTGGGGGGCGGCAAAAGTTATACATGGATATTTGACTTAATGGAGGGGTCAGCATCCCTAATCCCCATACTGTTCAATGGCCAACTGTACAGAGAAAGTTTTCTCTCTTCCTTTTGTGACTATATCTTCTGAAAGAAAGAAAATGAAAAGGTTTCTGATTTTGAATAAAAGAATATCTAATCTAGCTGTTAAGGATTTTTATTTCAAATTCATATTTATTTTACTTTTAATTGCTTCAGTTAAATAAAGATCGAAGGCTTTATGGGCAAAGGACATGAATAGACAATTCTCAAAAGAGGCAATATAAACAGCTAACAAACATGAAAAAATGCTTAACATCACTAATTATCAGGGAAATGCAAATTAAACCATAATGAGATATACCACCTTACTTCTCACAAGAATGACCATAATTAAAAAGCCAAAAAAATAATAGATATTGGCGTGGATGTGGTGAAAAAGGAACACTTCTACACTGCTGGTGAGAATGTAAATTACTACAATACTATGGGAAACAGTATAGAGATTCCTTAAAGAACTAAAAGTAGAACTACCATTCAATACAGTAATCCCACTACTGGGTATCTACCCAAAAGAAAAGAAGTTATTATATGAAAAAGATGCATGCACACACAGGTTTGGTTTTTTTGTTGTTGTTTTTATTTTTTTGAGACAAAGTCTTGCTCTGTCTCCCAGGCTGGAGTACAGTGGCATGATCTCGGCTCACTGCAACCTCCGCCTCCCAGGTTCAAGCAATTCTCCTGCCTCAGCCCCCCGAGTAGCTGGGATTACAGGCACATACCACCACGCCCAACTAATTTTTGTATTTTTAGTAGAGACGAGGTTTAACCATGTTGGTCAGGCTGTTCTCAAACTCCTGACCTTGTGATCTGCCCACCTTGGCCTCCCAAAGTGCTGGGATTACAGGTACGAGCCACTGTGCCCAGCCTGCACACACAGGTTTATAGCAACACAGTTGCAAAGATATAGAATCAACCTAAGTGCCCATCAACCAACAAGTAGATTTTTTTAATGTGGTATATATACATCATGGAATACTATTCAGCCATAAAAAAGGAAAAAAATAATGTCTTTTGCACCAACTTGGATGGAGCTGGAGGACATTATTCCAAGTGAAGTAACTTAGAAATAGAAAACCAAATATTGTATGTTCTCACTCATATGTGAGAACTTAGCTATGAAGATGCAAAAGCATAAGAATGATATAAAGGACTTTGGGAGTGGGGAAGGTTGGGAGTGGGATGAGGGATAAAAGACCACATATCGAGTACAATGTATACTGCTCAGCTGACAGGTGCACCAAAATCCCAGAAATCGCCACTAAAAAAACTTATCTATGTAACCAAAAACCACCTGTTCTCCAAAAACTATTAAAATTTTTTTTAATTTGTAAAAAAAGATTAGGCTGGACACAGTGGCTCACACCTGCAATCTTAGCACTTGGAAGCCAAGGCAGGTGGATCACTTGAGGTCAGGAGTTCAAGACCAGCCTGGCCAACATGGCAAACCCCATCTCTACTAAAAATACAAAAATTAGCCAGGCATGGTGGCATATGCCTGTAATCCTAGCTAATCAGGAGACTGAGGCACGAGAATCACTTGAACCTGGGAGGCAGAGGTTGCAGTGAGCCCAGATCGCACTACTCAACTTCAGCCTGGACAACAAAGTGAAACTGTCTCAAAAAAAAAAAGATTGACAGCTTTAATGTCTCTAAACAAATTACATACTATATTATCATTCTTGACACTGTTTTTATTTTTGGTGCTTTGCGTTTTTTTAAAATTGTGATAAAATATACCATTGTAACCATTTTCAAATGCACAGGTCTGTGAGATTAGGTTCATTCATAAGTGCATTGTGCAATCATTGCCACCATCCATCGCCGTAACTTTTTCATCTTTCCTAAGTAAAAGTTTGTATCTATCAAATACCACCCCCGTTCCCCTTTCCCAAGCCCCTGGAAACCACCATTGAACTGTGGTACTCTACAAATCTGACTACTCTACTCTAAGAACCTCATGCAAAAAGAATAATACAATATTTCTCTTTTTTGTGACTGACTTATTTCACTTAATATCTCCAAGGTTCATCCAGGTTGTGGCATATATCAGTACTCCATTCTTTTTTGTGGTCAAATAATATTCCATTGTACATATATGCCATGTTTGCTTAACAACTCATCTGAACACTTGGGTTGCTTCCACCTTTTAGCTATTGTGAATAATACTGCTATGAACAAGGATGTACAAATAGCTTTCCTAATCCCTGCTTTTACTTCTTTTGGGTAGACACACAGAGTGGAATTGCTGGATCATAATTTTTTAACTGAGTATTCATTCTAGCCGTATTTCATACAGCTCTTATATTCTTTTCTTTGTTCTGCATAATATTGAAAGCAGAAGAAGAGTTTTCTATAACCCAGCAGCACTTATCTAACACTTATCAATAAAAGACCTATTAAGATATAAAATCATAAGAATGTGTAACAAAAGTAGACTTGTGTATTTGTTTAAACTCTAAAGCTGATTATCATCTAATGATCAAAAAGCCATCAAAAATCATCTCCAATATTAACAGACAAAATTCTCCTAGAAAAAAAAAATCTCCACTATAGAGAGTATAGGAGAAATTTTCCTCTTCTGGGTCACAAAATTATCAAGGGGCAGGGCCGGGCGCGGTGGCTCATGCCTGTAATCCCAGCACTTTGGGAGGCCAAGGCGGGTGGATCACGAGGTCAAGAGACCAAGACCATCCTGGCCAACATGGTGAAACCCCGTCTCTACTAAAAATACAAAAATTAGCTGGGCATGGTGGTGCACGCCTGTAATCCCAGCTACTCGGGAGGTGGAGGCAGGAGAATCACTTGAACCCGGGAAGTGGAGGTTGCAGTGAGCCAAGACTGCACCACTGCCCTCCAGCCTGGTGACAGAGTGAGACTCTGTCTCAAAAAAAAAAATTATCAAGGGGCAAGAGTAAAGATCACTTTTTCAAATTGCACTGACATTCACTCACCAGTGAAAATCCATAGGTTCCCCCTCCATCTCTATTTTCCCTTAAGAATGAGAATCATTGCCACCAAGCCATTATTACTAAAGGGAGTGTGCTGTACCTTTGGCTATGTTGGAAAAGAAAACCACCCAAGGTGCTTATCTAAAAATATCTTGCAGCAAATACATATATGAATGTGTGCATGTGCACCCCACGTATGTGTGTGTGTGTGTGTGTATGTGTGTATATATATATATATGTATGTAAAATCAATGTGGATAGGTAAAATGTCTGTAGTTCTGCAACATAATTGGGAGTATCAACATGAAATCATAATATAGTTTACCTTTAAATACTAAGTACATCTATTTCCTAACTGACCAAAACAGTGCAAAAGCAATAACCAACCAGAATTAGTGAACACCACTAGCACCCACATTGTGATCTTCAAATGCCATTTCTCACACACACAAAAAAAAGAACCAAGCTCCTTAAAGAAATGACTAATTCCGGGGGGAGGATCCAAGATGGCCGATTAGGAGCAGCTGAGGATTGCAGCTCCCAGTGAAAGCGCGGAGGGTGAGTGGATGCCGCATTGCCAGACGGATTTTTATTGCCCACAGACCAGGAGATTCCCAGGGGGGAGGAGCCCCACGGGTCGCCAGCGCGGCTGGTTTGGCCGGCGCAGCTGTTTTTTGCCGGCGCGACTGTTTTTGCCGGCGCTGCTGTTTTGGGCGGCGTCCCGGCGCAGCGGTTCCCCATACAAATACGTGGGTCCGGGTGCCGTTTTAGCTGGCAATTGGAGCTCTGGGAAGGCAGAGCCACCCATTCATCTGATTAAAAAGGGGTCTGAAACAGGCAGCCAGGCCGGGAGACTTCCCGGACAAAAAACGCGGCGCCCGCGGTTTCAGCGGCGCAGTGGATCACCGCACGGGAAATCACACAGATCCCGGCGCCTTTTCAACAGGCGGCTGGAACACCTGCGAGACTCTGAGGCAGGGAGCCAGGTGATCAGGCTCGGCTGGTCCCACCCCCCACAAAAAAACAGTCATCGGAAACGCTCTGGATCGAGAGTTTCACAGCAAGCACAGCTGAGCCCGGGACGGCCCAGCTCTGTGGGGGAGGGGCGTCCGCCATTACTGAGGCAGTCTGCCGCTACAGAGGTAGTTTGCCATTGCCGAGGCAGTTCTCACTACACCGGTATAAACAGGACTGCAGGGAAGTTCATACGGCAGCTGGGCGGAGCCCACAGCAGCTCAGCAAAGTCTCTATAGACAGTGACTAGGCTGCCTCATCGCTGGGCAAGGCAACCCTGAGAAAAAGGCAGCAGCACCAGGGAAACTCATAAATAAAGCCCTAACTCCCCGGGACAGAGCACCTAGGGAAAAAGGGGTTTATGAGTTCTGCTGCAGCAGACTTAAACGTACCTGCCCAGCAACTCTGAATGAACAACGGAGCTCACAGCTCAGCACTTGAGCTCCTATAAAGGACACTCTGTCTCCTCAAGCAGCTCCCTGACCCCCGTATATCCAACGAGTCACCTCACAAAGGAGTGCTCAGACGGACATCTGGCGGGTATTCTTCTGGGACAAAGATAGCAGAAGAAGAGACTGGCAGCAACCCTTACTGTTCTGCAGCTGCTGCAGGTGATGCCCCTGGCAAGCAGGGCCGGGAGTGGACCTCAGCAGTCCTACAGCAGAGGGGCCAGACTGTTAGAAGGAAAACTAAGAAACAGAAATAAATAACTTCATCATCAACAAACGGGACGTCCACTGAGAGACCCCATCTGAAAATCACCAACCACAAAGACCACACATAGATAAATCCACAAAGATAGGAAGAAACCAGCACAAAAAGGAGGAAAACACCCGAAACCAGAATGCCTCTCCTCCTACAAGGGATCACAACTCCTCACCAGCAAGGGAACAAGGCTGGATGGACAATGAGTGTGATGAAATGACTGAATCAGGCTTCAGAAGGTGGGTAATAAGAAACTTCTGTGAGCTAAAAGAACATGTTCTAACCCAATGCAAACAAACTAACAACCTTGAAAAAAGATTTGACGAAATGCTAATGAGAATAACCAACTTAGAGAGGAATGTAAGTGAATTGATGGAGCTGAAAAACACAACACAAGAACTTTGCGAAGCATGCACAAGTTTCAACAGCCGAATCGACCAAGCAGAAGAAAGGATATCAGAGGTCAAAGATCAACTCAATGAAATAAAACGAGAAGGAAAGAGTAGAGAAAAAAGGGTAAAAAGGAATGAACAAAGTCTCCAAGAAATATGGGACTATGTGAAAAGACCTAATCTACGTTTGATAGGTGTACCTGAATGTGACGGAGAGAATGAATCCAAGCTGGAAAATACTCTTCAGGATATTATCCAGGAGAACTTCCCCAACATAGGAAGGCAGGCCAATATTCAAGTCCAGGAAATACAGAGACCACCACAAAGATATTCCTCAAGAAGAGCAACCCCAAGGCACATAATCGTCAGATTCACCAGGGTTGAAATGAAGGAGAAAATGCTAAGGGCAGCCAGAGAGAAAGGTCGGGTTACCCACAAAGGGAAGCCCATCAGACTCACAGCAGATCTCTCAGCAGAAACCCTACAAGCCAGAAGAGAGTGGGGGCCAATATTCAACATCCTTAAAGAAAAGAACTTTCAACCCAGAATTTCATATCCAGCCAAACTAAGCTTCATAAGTGAAGGAAAAATAAAATCCTTTGCGAACAAGCAAGTACTCAGAGATTTCATCACCACCAGGCCTGCTTTACAAGAGCTCCTGAAAGAGGCACTAAACATAGAAAGGAACAACCAGTACCAGCCACTCCAAAAACATACCAAACAGTAAAGACCATCAACACAATGAAGAAACTGCATCAACTAACGGGCAAAACAGCCACCTAGCATCAAAATGGCAGGATCAAATTCACACATAACAATATTAACCCTAAATGTAAATGGACTAAATGCCCCAATTAAAAGACATAGACTGGCAAACTGGATAAAAAGCCAAAACCCGTCGGTGTGCTGTATCCAGGAAACACATCTCACATGCAGAGATACACAAAGGCTCAAAATAAAGGGATGGAGGAAGATTTACCAAGCAAATGGAGAGCAAAAAAAAGCAGGAGTTGCAATTCTCATCTCTGATAAAATAGACTTTAAACCAACAAAGATCAAAAGAGACAAAGAAGGACATTACATAATGGTAAAAGGATCAATGCAACAAGAAGAGCTAACGATCCTAAATATATACGCACCCAATACAGGAGCACCCAGATACATAAGGCAAGTTCTTAATGACTTACAAAGAGACTTAGACTCCCACACAATAATAGTGGGAGACTTGAACACCTCGTTGTCAATGTTAGACAGATCAACAAGACAGAAAATTAACAAGGATATCCAGGACTTGAACTCAGACCTGGATCAAGCAAACCTAATAGACATTTACAGAACTCTCCACCCCAAATCCACAGAATATACATTCTTCTCAGCACCACATCACACCTACTCTAAAATTGACCACATAATTGGAAGTAAATCACTCCTCAGCAAATGCAAAAGAAAAGAAATCATAACAAACAGTCTCTCAGACCACAGTGCAATCAAGTTAGAACTCAGAATTCAGAAACTGACTCAGAACCGCACAGCTTCATGGAAACTGAACAACTGGCTCTTGAATGTTGACTGGATAAACAATGAAATGAAGGCAGAAATAAAGATGTTCTTTGAAACCAACGAGAACGAAGACACAACATACCAGAATCTCTGGGACACATTTAAAGCAGTCTCTAGAGGAAAGTATATAGCAATAAATGCCCACATGAGAAGCAAGGAGAGATCTAAAACTGACACCCTATCATCAAAATTGAAAGAGCTAGAGGAGCAAGATCAAAAAAACTCAAAACCTAGCAGAAGACAAGAAATAACTAAGATCAGAGCAGAATTGAAGGAGATAGAGACATGAAAAACTCTTCAAAAAATCAATAAATCCAGGAGCTGGTTTTTTGAAAAGGTCAACAAAATAGACAGACCACTAGCCAGATTAATAAAAAGAAAAGAGAAAATAATCAAATAAATGCAATAAAAAACGATAAAGGGGATATCACCACAGATTCCACAGAAATTCAGACCATCATCAGAGATTATTACAAACAACTCTATGCACATAAACTAGTAAACCTGGAAGAAATGGATAAATTCCTGGACACATGCATCCTCCCAAGCCTAAACCAGGAAGAAGTCGAAACCCTGAATAGACCAATAACAAGGTCTGAAGTTGAGGCAGCAATTAAGAGCCTATCACCCAAAAAAAGCCCAGGTCCAGATGGGTTCACAGCCGAATTCTACCAGACATACAAAGAGGAGCTGGTACCATTCTTCTGAAACTATTCCAAACAATCCAAAAAGAGGGGAATCCTTCCTAAATCATTTTATGAGACCAACATCATCCTGATACCAAAACCTGGCAGAGACTCAGCAAGAAAAGAAAACTTCAGGCCAATATCCATGATGAACATAGATGCAAAAATCTTCAATAAAATACTGGCAAACCGATTGCAACAGCACATCAAAAAGCTTATCCACCATGATCAAGTAGGCTTCATCCCGGGGATGCAAGGCTGGTTCAACATACGCAAATCTGTAAACATAATCCACCACATAAACAGAACCAAAGACAAAAACCACATGATAATCTCAATTGATGCAGAGAAGGCCTTTGACAAAATTCAACAGCCCTTTATGCTAAAAACTCTCAATAAACTAGGTATTGATGGAACGTATCTCAAAATGATAAAAGCTATTTACGACAAACCAATAGCCAATATCATACTGAATGGGCAAAAACTAGAAGCATTCCCTTTGAAATCTGGCACTAGACAAGGATGTCCTCTCTCACCACTCCTATTCAATATAGTACTGGAAGTTCTAGCCAGAGCAATCAGACAAGAAAAAGAAATAAAGGGTATTCAAATAGGAAAGGAGGAAGTCAAATTGTCTCTATTTGCAGACGATATGATTGTATATCTAGAAGACCCCATCGTCTCAGCCCAAAATCTCCTGAAACTGATAAGCAACTTTAGCAAAGTCTCAGGGTATAAAATCAATGTGCAAAAATCACAAGCATTCCTATACACCAATAACAGACTTCAAGACAGCCAAATCAAGAACCAACTGCCATTCACAATCGCTACAAAGAGAATAAAATACCTAGGAATACAACTAACAAGGAACGTAAAGGACCTCTTCAAGGAGAACTACAAACCACTGCTCAATGAAATAAGAGAGGACACAAACAGATGGAGAAATATTCCATGTTCATGGCTAGGAAGAATCAATATTGTCAAAATGGACATACTGCCCAGAGTAATTTACAGATTCAACGCTATCCCTATCAAGCTACCAATGACCTTCTTTGAAGAACTGGAAAAAACCACCTTAAACTTCATATGGAACCAAAAGAGAGCCCGCATAGCCAAGTCAATTCTAAGCAAAAAGAACAAAGCTGGAGGCATCACACTCCCGGACTTCAAACTATACTACAACGCTACAGTAATCAAAACAGCATGGTACTGGTACCAAAACAGAGATATAGACCAATGGAACAGAACAGAGGCCTCCGACGCAACACAACACATCTACAACCACCCGATCTTTGACAAACCTGACAAAAACAAACAATGTGGAAGCGAGTCCCTGTTTAATAAATGGTGTTGGGAAAACTGGCTAGCCATGTGCAGAAAGCAGAAGGTGGACCCCTTCCTGACACCTTACACTAAAATTAACTCCAGATGGATTAAAGACTTAAACATAAGACCTAACACCATAAAAACCCTAGAAGAAAATCTAGGCAAAACCATTCAGGACATAGGCGTAGGCAAGGACTTCATGACCAAAACACCAAAAGCAGTGGCAACAAAAGCCAAAATAGACAAATGGGACCTAATCAAACTCCACAGCTTCTGCACAGCAAAAGAAACAGTCATTAGAGTGAATCGGCAACCAACAGAATGGGAAAAAATTTTTGCAGTCTACCCATCTGACAAAGGGCTGATAACCAGAATCTACAAAGAACTGAAACAGATTTACAAGAAAAAAACAAACAAGCCCATTCAAAAGTGGGCGAAAGATATGAACAGACACTTTACAAAAGAAGATATACGTGAAGCCAACAAACATATGAAAAAATGCTCATCATCACTGGTCATTAGAGAAATGCAAATCAAAACTACATTGAGATACCATCTCACGCCAGTTAGAATGGCGATCATTAAAAAATCTGGAGACAACAGATGCTGGAGAGGATGTGGAGAAATAGGAACGCTTTTACACTGTTGGTGGGAGTGTAAATTAGTTCAACCATTGTGGAAGACGGTGTGGCGATTCCTCAAGGACCTAGAAATAGAAATTCCATTTGATCCAGCAATCCCATTACTGGGTATATATCCAAAAGACTATAAATCGTTCTACTATAAGGACACATGCACACGAATGTTCATTGCAGCACAGTTTACAATAGCAAAGACCTGGAACCAACCCAAATGCCCATCGATGATAGACTGGACAGGGAAAATGTGGCACATATACACCATGGAATATTATGCAGCCATCAAAAATGATGAGTTCATGTCCTTTGTAGGGACATGGATGAACCTGGAAACCATCATTCTCAGCAAACTGACACAAGAACAGAAAATCAAACACCGCATGTTCTCACTCATAGGCGGGTGTTGAACAATGCGAACACATGGACACAGGGAGGGGAGCATCACACACTGGGGTCTGTCGGGGGGAAAAAGGGGAGGGATAGTGGGGGGGTGGGGAGTTGGGGAGGGATAGCATGGGGAGAAATGCCAGATATAGGTGATGGGGGAGGAAGGCAGCAAATCACACTGCCATGTGTGTACCTATGCAACAATCTTCCATGTTCTTCACATGTACCCCCAAAACTAAAATGCAATAAAAAAAAAAAAGAAAGGGAGGATGGGTAAACACGAGCACCCACTGTGGTTAGACCTCTGACTTATTTGTATATGTAAAATCAGTGAGTATTATAATAGAATCCCTTAGCTGCTGTCAGAAGAGTATCTGCCTTTCAGGCAATATTATGCCAGACTTTAAATACAGTTCTCAGGGGATCTACTCTATTGTATATTGAAATTCATCTAATTATGATGTATTTCTCACTTTGGTCAAACACAGTAGGAAAGTTCAGACTTACACAAACGATAAACCAGGGACCAGTTATTTTCTCAATGAGAAGATTCTTCAGATTGCAAAAGGTGTCATCATAATATTTCTTTTTATTGCAAGCTTTAAAAATTAATGCATTTAAAATCAAGTTTAAACCTAATGATTTTCTTTAGCTTGCATATTGCACACAGGGAGGTATGTTTATCTGTTGAATGTGTTTCCTAATGGATTTTGCTCATACTGAGAAGTGGCTCACGCAGGCATGGATTTACCATGAATCAGTAGTTCTTGTGGGCACCATTGTCTTCTGCAGCTCTCTGGGATCCTGACATGAATATGGTATCATCAAGTCCTCTCAGCTTTTCATTGTGTTGGACTATGTCAATCACAGCTTTCAAGGTCTCAAAGATTCCTTAACCTACAGATCCTCTAATTTATAACCATACATACCCAGTGTATACACACAGGCACACACACACAATTGATGTATTTAACTCCCCCTAAGACTTTATTTTAATTTCAGTTGATTTTGGCAGTAAGTTGTGTACAACTGATATCTGCAAGTCAATCTGTGAATCAATACACAAATTATTTTTGAAAGTGTATTACTCACTTGGTGCTATGGAACCAAGGCCACTTTGCCTGGGTTGACCTACCCTGGTCAGAACTCATAGAGGTTTGGCCAGAACCAGGTTTGACAGTTGATGTGTGTCATCTTATCAAGTGTGAAAATCGTATGTTCCTTGGACATACTGGGGCAAATATCACACACTGGGGCCTGTTGGAGGGTGGGGGATGGGAGAAGGGAGAGCATCAGGAAAAATAGCTAGTAGATGTTGGGCTTAATACCTAGGTGATATCATGGGATGGTATCACAGATCATTATGGGATGTGCAGCTATTCATTATGGCACGTTTATGTAACAAACCTGCACATCCTGCACATGTACCCCTGAATTTAAAATAGAAGTTGGAAATTTAAAAAAAACAATTTTGAAAAGAAAAAAAAAAAAAAAGAAAAGAAATGACTAATTCCAGTTCTGGAAAAGGAAATATAAAAGATGAGGGAGGAACGTCTCATAATACAAAGCAAGAAAGCTAACAAAGACTACTGAAGCTATGTCAAAGGGGTTCATGAACCAAATGGGAAAAGCTCCCTTGGCTAAAGATTGGACAATATTGACATTAACAAAAATAATAACTTTGGATGAGTGCAGTGGCACATGTCCGTAATCCCAGAACTTTGGGAGGCCAAGGTGGAAGGACTACTTGAGCCAGAAGTTCAAGACCAGCCTGGGCAACATAGCAAGACCCCACTTTTAAAAATTAGCCAGGCATGATGACAGGCACCTGTGGTCCTAACTACTTGGGAGGCAGAAGCAGGAGGATCACTTGAGCCCAGAAGGTCAAGGCCACAGTGAGCTGTGATTATGCCACTGTATTCCAACCTGGGCAAAAGAGTGTGACTTTGTCTCAAAAAATAAATATAAACAAATAATAACAATAATATCAATAAATTGAAGTGCATCACATATTTAAATCCATTAGTTCATTATAATATGAAAACAACAACTACTAATTTGTCATCTTCAAAGGATGCTAAAGAACCAATCCTGAATTGTGAAAAGGGGAAAGAAGAAAGTATTTATTCTGCCTTTCTCCTATGAATATATCCTGGGTAACCTAAAAGCTGATAAGGGAGATTTCTTCCTTTAAATGTATTTCAGTTCATACGTAATAAAAATCATAACATAACCATTTTAATCTCTAATAGAATAGTAGTTCTCTAGCACTGCCTAGATCATCAATGGCTACTGACACCTCAAAAACAGCGACAACCAGGCATCATGTGCCTCCTCATAGAAGCATGAAACACTAGCTGTAAAGTTGTACTGTCAAAAAAGTCAGACCCCGAACCTGATCAGTCCTCTATATCTAACTACAAATTTGCAGTAAATATGGACAGAAGAACACACTTACAAGACACTGGGGGGGGATGCAATTAGCAAAATTCAGACTGTGGGAAGTTAACAGGACAAACAATCTAACCTATTCAACAAATAAGTTACAGAGAAGATTGGTCGGGAAGTGAGGGAAAGGCGGAGAGAAGGAAAAAAGAGGAAGAATCTATTGTTAACCTATTAACATATTTTTTAAGCCAGAAAAATCTGGTGTTACCAACACATTATTTTGTCACTGTACTCTCAAGTTAAGCCTAACTGAAATGTTTGCTGTAAGAATGCTTTTAAAAACCTGAAATGAACTTACTGCTTTCAAATTATTATTTGCAATTACTGTCATAAATACAACAGAGATAACAGAATAGTTAAGAATTTAGGCTACAGGGTCAGATCCAGCAGGTCCAAGTCTCAGCTCTGTACTTAGTAGCTGTGTAAACCCAAGTAAGTAATTTAACTTTCATAAGCATCAGTTTCCTTATCTGCAAAATGAGGCTAATTATATTGACTTGACAACATTGTTTTGGCAATTAAATAAGATAGTATACACAAATAATTTAACACAGTCATTCATCAAATATGTCCAATGAATGTAACTATTAGTAGTATTATGATAAATATTTCATATCAGAATTTTAAAAATACAAATCTGACTAATCACAAAATTCCTACTCAAAAAGTAAATATTATATTTACCACACTCAAATACACTGAGACCCATTTAAGGAAACACCATGGAAGCAGGGGAAAAAAGTAATTTTAAATATGCTCAGTCAACTTTAAATCTATATTAACAGATAGGACCAAGTATTTCCCAACTATAAAGCAAGAGATTAGAAAATCAAATTAGCAATTGTTACTACAAAGTGGCAATCGCCTTGGATCAGAAGTTATCTCTAAAACGGACCCAAATATAATAAATATTAAATAACCCCTTGAGCTTTTAGGATTCTATTCATTCAACAAACAGAAGTTCTATCAGGCACAGATGAAGAAATAAAGGAAGTCTTCTTTGATCTCAAGTAATTCATAATCTAGTAAAAAGAAAAACAGACAAATTTTAGAAGTGCAAGACAGTATAAATGCTTAGGAGCACATACAGAGTATTATGGTTTCACATAGAAAATATTCCTAGGTCTTGAGGGTGAGAGGAAGGTAGGTGTAATTGGTTTCAAGGCCCTCTTCCCCAAAAAGTGAAGCATGAATTCAATCCTGAAGGAGCAGGAGTTGGCTAAATGAAAAACTGAAGAAAAGTGTGTTGTGTATAGGCAGAAGCATAAGAAAGTTGTTGTTAGACAACAACTATTGTTTTCAGGTTCTAGTTAGGAGGAATAAGTTCTAAAGGTCTACTGTACAGCATGGTGACAATAGTTAATAACAGTGTACCACATACTTGAAAATTGCAAAGAGAGTCTACTTTAAATGTACTCATCCCAAAAAGTGATAAGGATGTAAGATGATAAATATGTTATTTAATAGCTTGAATTAATCATACCACAATGTATGCATATATCAATACATCATGTTGTAAATCATAAATATATAAAAGTTGTCAATTAAAAATTAATTTGGGGTAGAAATATTGACTGTCATAAAAATATAAAATTAAAAAATTAATTTTTTAATGCATTGTGTTAAGTTGGGGTCTCAAGCAAGAACAGATCAGGGGGCTTAGCAGGGACAGAACCTTATATAAATCCTGTTATTCTTAACAAGTTACGAGATCAACAAGGTATTTTGAATTTCTTTTTTTTTTTTTTTTTTTTAATATAGAGCAAGACTGGAGTGCAGTGGGGTGATCTCAGCTTACTGCAACCTCTGCCTCACAGACTCAAGTGATTTTCCCACCTCAGCCTCCCCAAGTAGCTGGGACCACAGGCATGCGCCACCACGCCCTGCTAATTTTTTTTTTTTTAAGTAGAGACAGAGGTTCCACCAAGTTGGGCAGGCTGGTCTCGAACTCCTAGCCTAAAGTGATCCACCCACCTTGGCCTCCTAAAGTACTGGAATTACAGGTGAGAGCCACCACACTTGGCGCCACAAAAAATTTCAAGCAGGTCAAAGACAAGATCAGATTTGTGGTTTAAAAACACTACTCTAAAGCAGCAAAATGGAGAATGGAAGGAGAAAAAACTGGAGGAGACTTGGAGCAAGATAAGAGTTACACAGACCAGTAGGAATGCTCTTTGAGTAATGCAGATGAGAAACAGAGAACCCTCAAATTAAGGCAATAACGGTTGGAACGGTGATGAAGCTTCTCCTTCCATTTTCTGTTATTAGAATTCCCTGTTGCAAACCACAGGAAATCAGGGCCAATGACCCTTACCCGTTTGCTCATAGGATAAACAAAATGTCACCCAATTCCATGCATTCTGCTAGCTTAGAGACTATTCCTTAAACTTTTCTCTTAAACCAATCAAAAAATCAATTTGATATCTTAGTTATAAGAGATGAAAAAAATTTTAAAGGCATAACCCCATATAATATCTATCATTTCTATCAACAGTCACATGCTTGAGACTTTTACTTCTTAAGCAGCACCACACACACACACACACACACACACACACACACTATATGAAATTTAAGTGTCAATTTTCAATGAAATTCATGCTAATAAACAAGAAGCCAGAAAACATTAAAACACATCATTGTATCTGCTATCACTAATTATACATTGGCTTCCTTCAATTTACAAAGACCCCCTCATTTCACTGCATGTATATGTAACAGTATTTTCATTTCAGTACTAAAATTCTTATACCGTATTTGGTCTTTAACCAAAAGTATTTCATATCATATATGCATATATATATGATTTTTAAGTATTTCATATTATATATTATTTTTAAGTATTTCATATCATATATATGAAATGAAATAGTGAATATATGAAATTCATATACGATATGAAATACTTGTTTAAAATTTAAACACAAATACACTTCCAAATTCAAACCTGCCACATACCTCAGTGAAGAACAGCAACTCTGGCAGGGCTTGTAGGGTTGTTAAAATTGTTTAAAGAGTTTACAAGCAATTAAAATTCACTCTAGTATATGAGCAATACAAAACCTTTATCTTCAGTTACATGAATTGCCTGAAGAACTCCAGATTTATTCCAGAATTACAACACTCTATAATTTCTGCCTAGCAACAAAGTGAGTAACTTAAAAGTAAGGAAATTATTCTAATCAAGGACATAACCTCCCATAGTAGAAAGTAGCATCCCCAAATTTTTTTCCTTGTTTGAATAAAATAACCGAAGAGAGATATTTTAATTCTGAATTGAACTATCTTTAAATACTTTCTGCATGGAGTTCACAGTACTTGGTGATTTCAGTCTCAAACACAATGTTTTAAAATCAAAATATAATTAGTACATTCATTCATTCCCGAATAGGACATAGCAAACATCAAAGCAAAGCTGTATGTCTGGAACTGGACTAGGTACTGGAGATTAAAAACATGAATAAAATATTATCTCTGATCTCAAGAAAGAAATACTAAAGTCAAGAAATACTAAAATAAATCAGCAATTAAAGGTAAATAAATGCAATAATTAAAGGTAAGGTATAAACAAATTACAAATAATAAATGCAATAATTAAAGGTAAGGTATAAACAAATTATGTAGGTATAAACAATCAACACAGCAGGGCTTCACAGAGAAAGTGACACCAGCAGAGCTGGGCCTCAGAATAGGCTTTGGCTGCAGTTGATAAGACAGTTGGTAAAGGCAATCTGGGGCAGAGAAACTGCATGTGCAAAAAAGCACTGCTAAACTTCTAAGATATGCTTTAGATTTTTCTCTTACACTTTAGAGAAGGTACATGCTTTAATTTTGTAGTTGTAAAACAAATTTCTTAGTATAAATTAAAACCATAAAACATGATTTCTTTCTCCTTATCCTTAGCCAAGTGAAATTTTAAACTTCTATTTAAAAGTTGGGCTCAGAGTGGTTCATTTTTGTTATTATTACTTCATGTAAATATGAGAATTAAAAAGGGTACCACTATTTGTTTGGTACTAGTCTGTATAAGAACAAATGTAAATAAGTAAACACATAAATTGAATAATATACAATAGGCAAACAATATATGTATAAAGGAATGTATCACATAGAACTCATTTCTTTACTAATAAAATCACAGCATGTATGCCAGAAAAGGAATTATCTTCACATTTCATAAACATAAGAATGCTCAACTGCTTAAATCTAGCCTTTATGTTTATGGACATATTGGCCACAAAGTAGTTTTATATATATATCAGTCACCAAAATGGTGAAGACATTCTGACCACAATAGGACACAGCAAACATCAAAGCAAATCCCAGTGCAGGTCAATTGGGAATAGCCTCAACATCCCAATTTCAGAGGGCTTCTCACATTCGGCAACAAGGGGTCACAGTTAAAAAGAATCAGTGGCGGCCGGCGTGGTGGCTCACGCCTGTGATCCAAGCACTTTGGAGGCCAAGGCGGGCGGATCACCTGAGTTGGGAGTTCAAGACCAGCCTGACTAACATGGTGAAACCCTGTCTTTATAAATATATATATAAATATATTAAAAAAAAAAAAAGGAATCAGTGGCATCTGCTCTCACCATCCCTCAACATTGAAATAGGCCCCCCACTTTTTTTTTTTAACTATGCTATGATATTTAACCTTGAAACTCTTCTCATCATTTCCCATAAAGAGTTGTTCCCAACTGTGAGGCAATAAAAATGTAAATAGTTTCCTCATCTGTAAAATAAACTGCAACTGTAAGACTTTAAGAAAAATATCTGGCACATAGTAAACACTCATGAAATGAGTGAAACCTTCAACTGATAACAGTTAATTACATAAGATGTGTCCATCACGAATACAATGTGTTACAGAAATTGACATTTAACTAATGTTGGTTTCTTATATTGGTTTCTTTCCTTCCTTTGGGCTAGCACACTAGCATGTATTTGTCTTGTAATTCACCTAGCAAAGAGTTTCACAAAGGAAGCCCATGGTAAATCCTAACCAACTAAATGGTTTCTGTCACTACTTCTGAATATTCGCCCATCTCCCAATATTCGCCCATCTCCCAACTTATGAACCCAGTGCTTCATAAGTTCTGGCTTGGCCAGTTCAGTTACTGCACACTATAAAAATAATACCCTAAATTTACAAAAATGGCTTTCTTACCAGGAGCTTAAGTCACTTTTAAACAACAGTTCATTACTGACAATGAGAGGGTCAGATAAATATGCAACCATATTTTCAGGGAAATCCAAGGCTAAGTCTATGGACCTTATACCAACAGTCAGTAAATAGCAAAACAAGGACTCCAACTCAGAAATTTTTCCCTGAACTTGAGATTTTTTCCAACCCAGAATGTATTTCCTCAAAGGACAAAAGTACAGTGATGCCCAACAATTTTCCAAATCTTCACTTAGAAAATATGTAATCTATATACAGTTGTAATTAAATATTTATCAAAGGAACAATGTAAAATTTTATCTTTATTAATCTGTACCAGTGTGTCCTTCTTTGTAATGTCTGAGATTAATTCTAAATCTTTTGCTTTCTTTAGAAAGGTTGGCTCTATATTAAGTACAATTATTTTTAAACCTATTACAAATAGAATAAATTAAAACTGTATACAAAATTTAATGTTTTCATCCTATGAGCTTTTTATAGTTCATTTTATTTCCTTTGGCCATTTGCTTTTAATGTACAACCAATGAATAATGGTTTTTTATACTTCACTTTTACAAATGCAATCTTCCAAAAGCTCAGCCAGAAATGTCCATTTCAAAAAGCTCACTCCAGCCAGTTGGCTTTGTCAGTGACATACGTGCAAAGTGAAAATTTAACCCATAGTGATTTTCTGCAGGTCAGATGGAACTACTTAGCATATTCAACATGGTTTCCAGTCCATGCCTCAAGAGGAATGTCCTTCAGCTAGCAAGTGTTTCTCTATACATCAGACTAGCTGTTGTTTGAACACTAGAGTTACCTCAGCATGGTTAGAATACATGTGCATGCTGAGAATTATAAACCTTATTCTGTATCAAAATATCATTGAAATATATCTGTATTACGAACATTATATGGAGTCCACATAAAATTTAAGTAATCAGTAGGTAGTGTTTGAGGTGCTAAACATTTTTAATGTTAGTCATTTCTTCTGTTTTCAAAGTTGCTTTAAGCTCAAAACACTTCGTAGATATAATAACGGCTCATGTAAGCAGAAATGCTGAATGTTAAAAAAAAAAAAACTTTAGTGTTAAATTAGAAACTGCAAATAATCTTAAATTATGCTATAGCAAATGATTAATAATATACAAAAAATCTTAAATTATGTTATAGCAAATGATTAAGATACAACCTGTTTAGCAAAATGAAAAAATAACATAAACACATGAACATATGAGAAAATTTCAATTCTTAAAAAGTGTCAGATTTCACCAAATATATTCCTTGCTTTTCCATAGGTTGTATTTTTAGTTGGTTAACTTTCTTTTATTTTTATTTTTTTTTTTGGTTAACTTTCTTTTTTTTAAGGCAATCCCAATTTTAGAAAACAATGAATTTTTTAAAAGGCAATTTGGCCCATCCAAGACTCTTTCCTTCATACAGTATCAATAGACTAAGAAAACACAAGTATTTACTGCATCAAATAAGGTCAAGATTCTCCCACAAACTATGACTATGTAGCAAAGCCAAGCACTAAACTTATTGCTAACACTAAAATTAATTTTCAATGAGTTTATTACCTGATTGCATTTATACTCCCTGTAAATTTCTTTTTTAAAAGATCAGGAATTGTTTTCACAATTAAAAGGCAAATTCTTTTTTAGCCCACTGGTTTGTTACCTTGATTGGAATATAGTACCTATCCTTTTTTGTATGGAAAAGAATTACTTTTCTTTTTGCAGACACACTAATCCCTTTCCTTGGCAAACAGAAAACATAAAGTTCAGCTTTTTTTTTTTGAAGAATAGGTTTGAGGCCTATGTTTAAGAACGAAAAAAAATGTGTGTCAACCATGAGTAAGGAACTGCTGCTACTAATGGAAGAACCATTCTATTTTTAAGGCAGTGTTTAGAAGGGGGGTTAGTCTTATTAAAAGCAGAAGTATAGATGTCATTATACTAGCCAAAAGAACAGTGTGTACATTATGACATTGTATATTTAACAAGAACACTGAAGGCCCAGTGGCCTAGTGTCAGAAGTATGCATTGCCTTGCAAGGGATCAGAGTTCAAGGTCATTAAACAAAGCCTTTGATCCTCAAATGGCCAAGCATAAGGAAACTAGTAACAATGAACTACAGATGGCAATAACAACCCTTTCTCTGCTTAATGCAAGAGTAAGTATTCACACTTCTCTTTTAGGTTAGTTTCCCAAAACATGATATTTGAAAGATAAAGAAAATTCAAGAAAACTAACAGAGTACAAATCTAAGGAAAAAAAAATCTTAAGATTTCTATTTATACGTGTTTAATCTAATGATAACATTATTCTAGAGCTTCTCTTCCAGCTTCTACAGTGTCCACTAGTTTACCATGTTGGCTCCAACAAATGGGAGAGAAAAATCCAAAGTTTATTCCTCTTACCTAATAGGGTAGTAGGAAGGTGAACTAAATTTGGGCTCTTTAGGCTATTTTTTTGAGAATAGAAACCTCCATTCACATGTGAATATAAGAATATGGATCCAGTCAATACTAAATGCATTCTGAACTGTTTTCTAGGCATGAGAATAAGTTTCTATGGAACCAAGCATAGCTTTTTCTTAATCCCCAAATGGCAAAAAAATGGATGCAAAAGCTGCACAGGTGCAGTTAATTAGCCAGCAATGGGCTCAAACCTACAGTAACAGCTTTGTTAATATTATTGTACTTAAACTGAACATCTCCAATCCTTAAAATAATTTTATTCCCTCTTATGAGGCATTCATACCACTTTGGCATACCTTAGAATTTATACACACATAAGTAGATAAAATGGTACAGAAAGACAACATATCAAAGAGGAAAGGATTGGAGAGCCAAGAAATAGTAACGTACATAATTTAAAATCTCTTCATCAAACTATCATTAATTTAATTCAAAAAAAACCTCTTTCTAAATATCTGGATAATTACTTGGAGGGGAAAGCGGTTTCTTAAACTAAATAAAGAACAAAAATTTATTTTGTAACTGACGGTATTTTCATCTTAAATTCATTCTACATTGAATGGTGATTAGAGGTCTGAATGAATGTTAAACTTTTTTCCTTCTTTATTCTTCCAAGTAAACATACTATAAATAGAGCAAAATAAAAATATATGAGCTTGGCCTTATAGTCTACAAATACATACTATAAATAGAGCAAAATAAAAATATATGAGCTTGGCCTTATAGTCTACAAATACATAATTGATCCTGAGGCCAGACACTCAGGTCCCCTTGGAGATAATACTTGTTCTCAATTCCAGAGAGGTGAGAAAATGCTGACCTAAAGAAACATTTATAACACCTTTGTAGAAAGATATCTTCATTTATGTAGATGCTCCCAATTTTTCTAGGTTACCTAGAAAAAAAATATAGTAGGCCCCACTTATCCACAGTTTCACTTTCTTTAGTGATGCATAACACAAGTACATAGTTTCAGAGTACACATAATAATTTAGTACATTCATATAATTTTTAAGATCAAATCTGTGTAAATGTGATATCCATCACCTTAAATATTTGTCTTTTTATGCCAAAATCCTTCAAATTCTTCTATTTTGAAATATACAGTGGATTACTGTAAACTATAATCACTCTACTGATCTATCTAAAACTAGGTCTTATTTCTTATTAATGGGTACATACCCTATATTTGTATCAATTAATCAACTTCTCTTCATGCCTCCTTTCCCCTATCCTTCTGGTCTCTGGTAACTCTCTTCTACTCTCTGTCATCATGAGATCTACTTTTTTAGCTCCCACATATAAGGGAGAACATGTAATATTTGTTCTTCAGTGCTCGGCTTATTTCACTTAACACAATGACTCCCAGTTCCATTCACATAGCTGTAAATAACAGGATTTCATTTTTTATGGCTGAATAATATTCCTGTGTGTATATGTGTGTGTGCCTATGTGTGTGCATTTCTGCCCAGACCAATCTCCCCGAAATGTTCCTCCAGTGTTTTCTTTAGTAGTTTATAGTTTCATGTCTTAATCTATTTTCAGGTCTTAATTAAGTTCTTAATCCATTTTTATTTGATGTTTGTATATTGCAAGAGACGTGAGTCTAGTTTTATTCTTCTGCATATTGTTACTCAATTTTCCCAGCACTATTTATTGAAGAAACTGCTTCCTCATTGTATATTCTTGGCATCTTTGTCAAAAATGAGTTGACCATGAACATGTAGATTTATATCTAGGTTTCAATACTCTGTTCCACTGGTCTATGTGTCTGTTTTTATGCCAGTATCATGCTGATTTGTATACTATAGCTTTGTCATATATTTTGAAGTCAAGTAGTATGATGCCTCCAGCTGTGTTCTTTTTTCTAGGGATTGCTTTGGCTATTTGGAGACTTTTGTAGTTCCATACAAATTTTGTTTTTTCTATCTCCGTGAAGAATAACCTCATTATTTTGAAAGGGATTGCACTGAGTTTGTAGACTGCTTTGCGTGGTATTGATATTTTAACAATGTTCTTCCCATCTATAAGCATGGAATATCTTTCTGTTTATGTGTGTGTGTTTTCTTTAATTTTTCTCGTTAAGTGTTGTATAGTTTTCCTTGTATAGATCTCTCTTGTATTTAGTTAAATTAAGTCCTAGGAGGCAGACCAAGATGACAGAATAGACGCCTACAGGCAGGCTTCATCCTCCTGGCAGGAACACCGAATTTTAACACCTACCTGCCCACAAAAAAGGACTGCCACAAAATCAGAGGAGCAACCACAGTACCTAGTTTTAACTTCATATCACTGAAGTTTAACTAGTTTTAACTTCATATCACAGTACAACCAAAAATCAGATGAGCAACCACAGTAACTTCATATCACTGAAGAGGGTCAAAGACACAGTTTTGAATCACAGATGCCATCCCTCCCTCATACCCCAGCAGAGAGTCTGTACACTTCATGAAGAGACAGCACAGTGACTTGGGGACTTTACACTGAACTCAGTGCTGCCATGATACAACAGAGAGCAAAGCCATGGTGGGCTGTCAGCACTCATGCAAGGAGGGAGCACCTGGACCAGACCTAGACAGAGGGGAATCGTCCATCCCAGTGGTAGAAGCTTGAGTTTCTCAGCAAGCCTCACCATCACGAACCAAAATGCTCTTGGATCCTAGAAGCACATGAAAAGCAGTTTAGGACACAGGTATGCAATTCCTAGGCAACTCCTAGTGCTAAGCTGGGTTAGAGCTAGAGGACTAGGGTGGCATGTGAGCTAGGAAGACACAATCCAGGATGGCTAGGGGAGTGCCTGTGCCATCCCTACCTCAACCCCAGGTAGTGCAGCTCCCAGCAATGAAAGTGACTCTATCCTCTGCTTAAGAAGAAAGTGAGGAGTAAAGAGAACTTTGTATTGTGTCCTGGATGCCACCTTCGCCACAGAAGGACAGTGCACCAGGCAGTGTCATGAGGCCCCCATTCCAGGACCTAGCTCCCAAATGACATTTCTAGACACACCCTGGGCCAAAGGCAACCTGCTGCCTTAAAGGGAAAGACCCAGTCTTAGTAGGATTCATTACATGCTGATGAAAGAGCCCTTGAGCCCTGAATAACCAGCAGCAATACTCAGGTAGTACACAATGGGCCTTGGGCTCTGAGACATGCTAATGACACATGTGACCCAACACATTCTCAGCTGTGGTGGTTATGCTTAAAGACTCTGTTTGAGAAAAGCAGAGGGAAAAGTAAAAGGGACTTTGTCTTGCACCTTAGGTACCAGCTTGGCCACAGTGAGATAGAGCAACAAGCAGGCTCCTGGGGTCTCTAAGTCCAGGCTTAGACTCTTGGACACCATTTCTGAACCTGCCCTGGGCCAGATGGGAGCCCACGGCCCTAAAGAGTGAGTCCCAAGCCTCACAGCATTTACCACAGCTGGCTGAAGAGACCTTGGACTTCAAGTGAACATGGGCAGTGGTCTGGCAGAACCTTTTTGTGGGTCAGTGGTGGTAGTACCCATAGGAAGAGGCTCCTCTACCTGGAAAGATGGGGGAAGAACAGGAAGGACTTTGTCCTGTGGTTTGAGTACAAGCTTAGCCACAGTAGAATTGAACATCAGGCAAATTTCTAAAATCTCTGTCCTTGACTGGGGCCTGGGGGCTCTTGCCATCCTGAAAGGAAGGATACAAACCTGGCTGGCATCCCCCATCTGCTGATCATAGAACACTAGGGCATTGCGTGAACATAGGAGGTAGCCAGGTAGTGATTACAGCAGGCCTTGGGTGACGCCCATTACTACACTGGCTTCAGGTCTGACCCCATACAGTCCAAGTGTTGGTGGCCACAGGGCTGCTTCCATCACCAAACGCCCAGTTCCAGGTGGCTCAGCACAGAGAGACAGATACTACATTTGATTGAGAGAAAGTAAGGAAAAGAACATGAGTCTCTAACTAGTATTCTAGAGAATTCCTCTAGATCTTACCAAAGACTACCAAGGCCATACCTCTACCAGACTGCAGAAACCACAGTGATATTGCGCTTGGGGCTAAAGTCCCTTTGAATACCTGAAAGCCTTCTCAAGGACAGGCACAAATAAGCCCAGACTGTGAAAACTACAATAAATATCTAACTCTTCAATGCCCAGACACTGACAAACATCTACAAGCATTAAGATCATCCAGGAAAACAAGATCTCACCAAACAAACTAAATAAGGCACCAGGACTAACCCCAGAGAAACAGACACATGTGACCTTTCAGACAGAGAATTCAAAACAGATGTGTTGAGGAAATTCAAAGAAATTCAAGATAACACAGAGAAGGAATTCAGAATCCTATCAGATAAATGTAACAAAGAGACTGACATAATTAAAAAGAATCAAGCAGAAATTCTGAAGCTGAAAACACAACTGACATACTGAAGAATGCATCAGAGTCTCTTAACAGCAGAATTGATCAAGCAGAAGAAAGAATTGGTGAGGTTAAATATAGCAAGACTCCGTCTAAAAAAAAAAAAAAAAGAAAATACACAGTCAAAGGAAACAAAATAATAAAATGAAGCATGCCTACAAGATCTAGAAAATAGCCTCAGAAGGGCAAACCTAAGAGGTATTGGCCTTGACGAGGAGGTGGGGGTAGGTTTAGAAAGGTTATTCAAAGAGGTAATAACCAAGAACTTCCCAAACCTAAAGAAATATATGAATATTCAAGTACAAAAAGGTTACAGCTAATTTAACCCAATTTAGACTTCCTTAAGGCATCTAACAAACTCCTGAAGGTCAACGATACAGAAAGAATTGTAAAAGCAGCAAGAAAAAAGAAACAAATAACATACAGTAGAGCTCCAATACATCTGGCAACAGACTTTTCAGTGGAAATCTTACAGGCCAGGAAAGAGTGGCATAAAATATTTGAAGTCCTAAAAGGAAAAAAAAAAAAAAAAACCTTACCCTTCAACAGTACATCTGGCAAAAATATCATTTAAGCATGAAGGAGAAACAAAAAATGAGAGATTCCATCAATACCAGAACTATCCTACAAGAAATGCTAAAGGAGTTCTTCAATCTGAAAGAAAAGGATGTTAACAAGCAAGAAGAAATCATCTGAAGGTACAAAACGCACTGGCAATAGTAAGGACACAGAAATATTATAACACCAAAATTGTGATGGGTAAACTACTCTTATCTTAAGTAGAAAGAATGATGAACCAATCAAAAATAATGACTACAAAAAATTTTCAAGACATAAACAACAAAATTTTAAAAGCCGGGGGATGATAACAATCAAAAACAAATTAAAAACAGGATAATGAAGTCAAAGTGTTGAATTTTTTTTTTGCATGTTTGTTTTTGTTCATGCAATCAGGGTTACACAGTCACCAATTTAAAATAACAGGTATTAAGACAGTATTTGCAAGCCTTATGGTAA
Source organism: Ateles fusciceps (assembly GCA_036589455.1). Classification (NCBI taxonomy): domain Eukaryota; kingdom Metazoa; phylum Chordata; class Mammalia; order Primates; family Atelidae; genus Ateles; species Ateles fusciceps. The sequence goes on from JAZHEH010003329.1 coordinate 15,906,118, forward strand.
CCTCAAATCAAAAACATACCAGAGATACACAAAAAATAAAAAGCAAAAATTAAAGCATACCACCAGAAAAGTCACCTTCATTAAAAGGAAGACAGGAAGGAAGAGAAGATCACACAACAACCAGAAAAAAATAACAAAATGGCAGGAGTAAGTCCTTATTTATCAATAATAACAATGAATATAAATAGACTAAACTCTCCGGTTTAAAACACAGCGTGGCTGAATGCGTGAAAAACAAGAAACAATGATCTGTTGCCTACAAGAAATGCACTTCACCTAAAAAGATACAAATAGACTGAAATCAAAGGAATAAAAAGAGATTCCATGCAAATGGAAATCAAAAAAGAGCAGGAGTAGCTACACTTATATAAAGCAAAAGATAATTCAAGACCAAAACTGTAAGAAGAGACAAAAAAGGTCATCATACAATGATACAGGAGTCAATCCAGCAACAGGGTATAATGATATATATACTCAACACTGGAACACCCAGATATGTAAAACAAATATCAGTAGAGTTAAAAAGACAGAACTCAACACAATAGTAGCTAGAAATGTCAACACCCCACTTTCAGCATTGGACAGATCTCCTAGACAGAAACTCAACAAGAAACATTAAATTTAATCTGCAAAATAGACCAAATGGACCTAACAGATATATACAGAACATTTCATCCAAAGGCTGATACACATTATTCTCAGCATATGGATCATTCTCAATAACAGACCATATGTTAGGTTACAAAACAATTCTTAAAACATTCAAAAAATTTGAAATAATATCAAGCATCTCCTCTGACCACAGTGGAATAAAATAAGAAGTTTGGGCCATGCGTAGTGGCTGACACTTGTAATCCCAGCAGTTTGGAAGGCCAAGGTGGGTGGTTCACAAGGCCAGGAGTTCAAGACCAGCCTGGCCAACATAGTGAAACCCCATGTCTACTAAAAAAATATACAAAAATTAGCCGGGCATGGTGGCGGGTGCCTGTAGTCCTAGCCACTTGGCAGGCTGAGGCAGGAGAATCACTTGAACTCAGGAGATGGAGGCTGTGCTAAGCTGAGACTGCACTACTGCATTCCAGCCTAAGTGACAGAACAAGACTCTATCTCAAAAAAAAAAAAAGAAATTAACAACAAGAGGAATTTGGGAAACTATACAAATACATGGAAATTAAACAATATGCTCCTGAATGACCAGTGGGTCATTGAAAAAATAAAGAAGGAAATTAAAAAAGTTCTTGAAACAAATGAAAATGGAAACACAATGTCCCAAAAATATGAAATACAGTGAAAGCAGTACTAAAACAAAACTTTATAGCTATAAGTGCCATCGAAAAAGAATAAAAACTTCAAATAAACAACCTAATCATGCATCTTAAAGTGCTAGAAAAGCAAGAGGAAACCAAATCAAAAATCAGTAGAAGGAAAGAAATAATAAAGATTAGAGCAGATATAAATGAATTTGAAATTAACAAAACAGTACAATATATCAATGACACAAAAAGTTGGTTTTTCAAAAAGATAAAATTGACAAATCTTTAGCCAGACTAACTAATAAAGAAGAAAGACCTAAATAAATAAAATCAGAGAGGAAAAAGAAGACATTACAACCGACAATGCGTAAATTAAAAGGATCCTTAGGGGCTACTATGAGCAATTATATGCCAATAAATTGAAAAACCTAGAAGAAACGCATAAATTCCTAGACACGTACAACCTACCAACATTGAACCATGAAGAAATCTAAAACCTGAACAGACCAATAACAAGTAATGAGATAGAAGCCATTATTACAGGTGCTGATGCCTGTAATCCCAGCACTTCGGGAGGCCAAAGTGGGCAGATCATCTGAGGTCAGGAGTTCAAGACCAGCCTGGCCAAAACGGTGAAACCTGCCTCTACTAAAAACACAAAAATTAGCTAGTCATGGTGGTACGTCCCTGTAATCCCAGCTACTCAGGAGGCTGAGGTATGAGAATTGCGGGAACCCAGGAGGCAGAGGTTGCAGTGAGCCAAGATCACGCCATTGCACTCCAGCCTGGGTGACAGAGCAAGAATCCATCTCAAAAAGAAAAAAAAAAAAAAAAGCCCGGGACCCACTGGCTTCGCTACTGAATTCTATCACATATGGTTTTCTTTTTGTTTTTTGTTTTTTGTTTTTTATTTTTTTGAGACAGAGTTTCGCTCTATTACCCAGGCTGGAGTGCAATGGCGCGATCTCAGCTCACCACAACCTCCGCCACCTAGGTTCAAGCAATTCTCCTGCCTCAGCCTCCCAAGTAGCTGAGACTACAGGCATGCACCACCATGCCCAGCTAATTTTTGTATTTTTAGTAGACACACGGTGGGTTTCACCATGCTGAATAGGATGGTCTCGATCTCTTGACCTCGTGATCCACCCGCCTTGGCTCCCAAAGTGCTGGGATTATAGGCATGAGCTACCATGCCCGGCCACACAGATGTTTTTTTAAAAACTAATACCGATCCTACTCAAACTATGCCAAAAAATTGGAAAAAAAAGGAACTCACTCTGTGAAGTCAGTATTACCCTGTAAAAGAGAGACAAAGACATGTCAAAAAAAAATCGGCAAACTACAGGCCAGTATCTCTGACGTATATTGATGTAAAAATCCTCAACAAAATATTAGCAAATTCAACAATAAATCATCCATCATGACCAAATGGGATTTATCCCAGGGATGCTAAGATGGTTCAGTAAACACAAATTAATCAGTGTGATATATTGACAGAATGAAAGTCAAAAACCCTTTGATCATTTCAACTGTTGCTGAAAAAGCATGTGATACAATTCAACATCTTTTCCTGATAAAATCCTAAAAAAGCTGAGTGACAGACTCACAACTAATATCATACTGAATGGTAAAAAACTGAAAGCTTTTCCTCTAAGATCTGGAACATAACAAAAATACCCACTTTCACCACTATAATTCAACATAGTACTGGGAGTCCTAGCTAGAGCAATCAGACAAGAGAAACAAAGAAAGGGCATCCAAAACAGAAAGAAAGAAGTCAAATTATCCTTGTTTGCAGATGATATGACCTTATGTTTGGAAAAAGTTAAAAAGACTCCATTTGCAAAAAAACTATTAAAACTGATAAATTCTGTAATGTTGTAGGATACAAACTCAACAAATAAAAATTGGTAGCATTTCTATATGCTAACAAAGAATATGAAAAAAATTTAAAAGTAATTCCATTTAAAATAGCCACACATAAAATTAAATACCTAAGAATTAACTTAACCAAAGAAGTGAAAGAGCTCTACAATGAAAACTATAAAACACTGATGCAAGAAATTGAAGGGGCCAGAAAAAAATAAAAAGATATTCCACATTTATAGATTTGAAGAATCAATATTGTCAAAATGTACATACTACCCCAAAGCATTCCACAGATTCAATGCCATCCCTATCAAAATATCAATGACATTCTTTACAGAGATTTTTTAAAATCCTCCAATTCCTATGGAACCACAAAAGACCTAGAATAGCTAAAGCTATCCTGAGCAAAAAAACAAAACTGGAAGAATCATATTACCTGACTTCAAATTAAACTACAGAGCTGTGGCAAACAAAACAGTATGGTACTGGCATAAAAACAGGCATACAGACCAATGAAACAGAACAGAGAACTCAGAAACAAATCCATACATCTACAGTGAATTCATTTTCAACAAGGATACCAAAAATATACAATGGGGGGAAGGATAGTCTTTTCAATAAATGATGCTGGGAAAATTAGATATTCACATGCAGAAGAATTAAACTAAACCTCTATCTCTCACCATATACAAAAATCAAATCAAAATGCATTAAAGACTAAAATCTAAGACTTCAAACTGTGAAACTGCTACAGAAAACCACTGAGGAAACTCTCTAGGACACTGGACTGTGCAAAGACTTCTTGAGTAATACCCCACAAGCACAGGGAACCAAAGCAAATATGGACAAAAGAGATCACATCAAGTTAAAAAGCTTCTGCACAGTGAAGGAAACAATCAACAAAGTGAAGAGACAACCCACTGAATGAGAGAAAATATGTATAAACTATCTATCTGACAATGGATTAATAAGCAGAATATATAAGGAGTTCAAACAATTCTATAGGAAAAAATCTGATTTAAAAATGGGCAAAAGATCTTGAATAGACATTTCTCAAAAGAAGGCATACAAATGGCAAACAAGTGTATGAAAAGGTGCCCAACACCACTGATCATCAGAGAAATGCAAATCAAAACTACAAGATATCATCTTACCCCAGTTAAAATGGCTTTTATCCCAAAAACGGCAATAACAAATGCTGCTGAGAACATGGAGAAAGGGAACCTTCAACATTGTTGGTGGAAATAATTAGTATAACCACTATGAAAAACAGTTTGGAGGTCCCACAAAAAACTAAAAATAGAGCTACCATATGATCCAGCAATCCCACTCCCAGTTATATACCCAAAAGAAAGGAAATCAGTATATCGAAGTGATAACTGGGACTCCTATGTTTCTTGCAGCACTATTCACAATAGCCAAGATTTAGAAGCAACCTAAGCTTCCATCAACAGACAAATGGATAAATAAAACGTGGTTACATATATACTACATGTTCTCACTTATTTGTGGAGGCTAAAAATTAAAACAATTGAACTCATGAAGATAAAGAAAGATGATTACCAAAGTCTGAGAAGGATAGTTGGGGCGTGGGGGGAGGGGGTATGGCTAAATGTACAAAAAAATAGAAAGAATAAATAAGATCTAGTATTTGATATCATAATAGGATGACTATAGTCAGTAATAATTTCATTGTATATTTTTAAATAGCTAAAAGAGCATAATTAGATTGTTTATAATACAAAGAATAAATACTGGAGGTGATAGATACCCCATTTATCCTGATGTGATTATGCATTGTATGCCTGTATCAAAATATGACATGTACCCCATAAATATATACCTTATTATATATCCACAAAAATTAAAAATTTAAAAAAAAAAACAGAATTTGTCAGAATTCAGAAAATAATAGTGGTCACCCACTTCCCCCTACCCTCCTAGAAAAACCATAAAATCACACTGAATCCATACCTTCTGCACTACTAGGAGAAATAACATTGCTGCCTACACTATATGTAGAAGAAAAAAGAAACAAATTTCAATGGCACTTCTGCCATCAGCCCACTGCTACTACCACAAACTTCAGGGTATTGAGAGTAAGGAAAGGAAGGCTTATAAGATTCTGTGAAAAAGAAGAGAAAAAAGTAAAGGACTATGGAAAGCACAGACTAAACACCCCAGAAGGGAAAAAGTGAAACAATAAATGCAAAAATTCTCAACATGGGTTGGACCTATAAGTTCAAAGTTCTGGCTACACAGAGAAGGAATTTGAAAGTGTGCAGCACTGGAAGTAGCAGCCTCAGGGGAACACGAATACTTAGAGGAAATAGCTAAAAGAAGAAAACAGAGACAGAGGTTTGTTTATCATAGGGAAATGGTCAAAATCAATTCTGCAGCTACTTTAGAGGTATTGTAGAAATGAGCAAATGAGTATGTAGCTTGATGTTGAAAGTCAGATATCCACTTAGAAGAAACATATAAATACTGAATAGGGGACAGCAAGAAAGAATTATGTAGGGATGAACTGAAGTTGGATATACTAGTAGGAATGCATGACTTGTAAGTTATATTTATATGTATAAGTGCACACATTTATGTGCACATGTGCATGTATGTATATGCTTATGTACAGTATGTACACAGATGCATATGCATATATACATGCATATATTTCCTAGCATTGTCCCTGAAAGGGCCTAGAAGTAAAGATACCATAGTAATGGGATCACACCTAGCATCCAGATCTTGGTCTCTAGTACTATTTAGATGGCTGCAGCAGGATAGGTATCAGATTAGCCTGGAACATCTTACTATGCTAGAAAGTAAAGAAATGCTAACAAAAAAAAAGAAGGCATGTCACAAGAACATAGCTAATGGGTTATCAATTCAAGGGTAAATGTTGATGAAAACCAAAATATTTACACTTCCTTACTAGTGGCAAGGCATAAAACACCAGTGATTAGTAAATTACACAGCGGAGAAATCAGGCAACAAGTTTAACCAGAAGATATTAGTCATCAATGTGGATGCTTCTATGTGATAATATAGGAAGAATACAATATCACCTATCCTGGTAGTATTTTTGACAACAATGTAAAGTCTTGAATTAATCAAAGGGAATCAAGAGATAAAATGAGAAAAATAATTTAATGGTATGGGAGACTACATTCTTCAAAAACATCAATGTCATAAAAAACAAAGAAAACTGGAGAAAATTTTTCAAATTAAAAGATAAAATTAATCATCAATGAGGATGCTTCTATGTGATAATATAGGAAGAATATGATATCACCTATTCTTGGCAGCATTTTGGAAAACAATGTAAAATCTTGATTTAATCACAGGGAATCAAGAGACAAAATGAGAAAAAAAATTAATGGTATGGGAGACTATATTCTTCAAAAAGTCAATGTCATAAAAGACAAAGAAAACTGCAAAAAATTTTCCAAATTAAAAGAGGCTAAAAGACATGATAGTTTAATGCAATGCCTCTCCCTAGAGTAGCTTCTGTAATAGTTGGGGATGGAAATGTAATCACCGGGATGGGAAATAATGTGCTACAAAGCACATTACTATATTATATTATTAGACGAACTGACAAAATTAGAATTTGGATTATAGAATAGATTAAAATGTTATATCAATGTAATTTTCTGAAACTGATACCTGTACTATGGTTACATAAGAATTTTTCTATTCGTGAGAAATACATACTTTCACACTGTTCAGGGGAAAAAAATGTATACACGAGACAGAAGAGGGAGAGCAAAAGAGCAAATAAGAGCAAGAGACAGGAAGAAAAGATAAAGCAAAAAGGTAAAAATATTAACAATAGGCAAATCTGGATAAAGGGTCAAAGTTACTTCTTATTTTTAACCTCAGAGAAAAAGAAAGGAAATATAATCATGTCTCAGCTATCAGTAGTGACTACAGTGTCATAATAATGTAAATTCTTATGTCTATTATGGAAAACGCCAAGCTGCTATAACAAAGATATCCCAAAACACAATGGCTTAAATTAGTCTGTACTTACTTTGCTAACTATAAAGACAGCTAGCTTCTTCTCTTAACCATTCCTACACTTCTGTAAGTAACCCCCTGCTTTAAAATCCCTTCATTTGAATCATCTGCCATCTATTTCCTGTTAGGTCATTAACTGATACAGTACGTGGGGATTTGTAGAGATTTGGGAACTGGTTTGCTCACATGTTTTTGATGAATGGGCAGATGACTTCCTTGCCAGGGAAAAAATGAAAAACAAAATATGGGACATGCAATGGAATCACAATTATTAAAATTATCACTGCTGCAGTGTGAGATGAAGTGCCAGTGAAGGACAAAGCTTTGAGATAGGTGACTACTGCACTTAATTTTTTGATAACAATAATAACTACAAAGATGGCTGAGTGGGCTATCTGCTCTAATTAAACACAAAATAAAAAAAGATTGAGACTTCCTACTCTCAAATCAAGATAGAGGTAGAGAACCCAAAAGCTTCTATAATGACCACTTAACAGAATGACACTTCACCAAGAAAAAGGAAAAACACGAACTTTCTAGGGTTCATTAATCCCTGAGAATGCTAAATGCCACTTGATCCACTGGTCAAAATGAGGCATATGGAATGCCAGTAATAAGTGAAGCCTTGGCTCAGGTCTTTCTTACAAGTCCAATGGGTGTATAGACCCATCCTACTATTCTTTTCCCACTTGTTGAATGCACAGTCGGAACAGACATATTCATCAACTGGAAGAATCTGTATATTAGCTTCTTGTTTAATAAAGATCACTGTGCAGGTTATTATGATAAAAAGGGCTAACTGGAATCCCAAACCCCACCAAAATAGCATGCTAAATCAATATCCACCCTAGGAGAGCTGCAGAGACTAGTGACACTATCAAACACTTGAAAAATGCAACAAAAATGCATCCTTATTCGATACCCACTTTGACTTGTGAAAGAGCCAGATGGATCTTGAATAATAACCATAGATTATCATAAACTTAGGAGAGAGTCCAATTGCACTGCTGCTGTTCAAAAATATAGTATATTTCTGGAAAAGGTCAACACAGCCCATGAAACCTGGTACAAATCTATTTACCTGGCAATTACACTTTTTTTAATCCAAATAAAGACAATCAGAAGTATCTCCCTTTGACTGTCAGGGATAGCAGTATAACTTCACTCTTTTGCATTAGGGCTATTTCAATTCTCCTGTTCTTTGTTATGAGACAGTGCTCAGGGACCTTGATTGTTTGATATCCCAAGAAACATAATGCTGATCCACTACATCAATTATGTTATTATTAGTCTTGATACGCAAGAAGTGGCAAGTACCCCCATAAAACCCAAGAGCTGTGATGTTTTCAGGTAAGTCTGGAGCAGGTAGGGGTATCTTCTCTGAAGAAAAAATGTTGTTTCACCTTTCACTGCCTACGAAAATGGAAATGGAAAATGCACAAAACTCAGAGAACCTTTGTGAATTGCGGAAGCAACATATAGCACATTCAAGTAGAGGTGCTAGTTTTAAGTAGAGCCCACAGCAAGAAAGGGCTCAGCAGCTGATATAGGTTGCAATGTAAGCTGACCTGCTTATGACCCAGCATACCCAATGGTACTTGAATTACCTATGGTAGATAGGTCAGCTGTATATAGCCTCTGGCAACTCTAAAAAGAGAGTCCCTCCACAAACCCTACAATCTTCTCTCAACAATTATTTTCCATTTGTGACACAGCTCCTCTTTCCACTGGGCCATGGTACAGATGGAACAACCAGCTATAGGACAAGAAGTGACTACATGACCAGAGATGACCATCATAAAATGGGCTACTTGATCTACTGAGTCATGAAATTGGGTATGTGAAGCAACATTTCATCATTAAATAGAAATAAAATATATGAAGAGGAAAAGAAGACATAAATTTAATGAGCAAGTGGGTCGAACTCCTAAAGTATCTACCCCTGCTGCTTCACTGCCTCTTTCATGACTCATGAGGAGTTCCCCATAACCAATGAACAGAAGAAGAAAAAATACATAGACCTGGTTTACAGATAGGTCTGCATAATATGCTGGTACCTGAAGTCAGCTATAGTATCAGTTTCCCACTCAGGGGTATCCTTAAAATACAGTATAAAAAGAAATTTTCCAGTGGATTTAATTTGAGCAACACATCTGGAGGTCACTTTACTGGGAATGGAAGATGACCTGGGATTTAGATTTACACTGACACACAGACAATAGCTAATGGGTTGGGGTTAAGGAATTAGAAAGAATAAGACTGAAGTACTGGTTAAAAAGGAGGTCTAGAGGGGAGGTATATGGAAGGATTTTTTCATAATGAACACACACTGTGAAGATACTGGAGAATCTGGTTCCCAGGAAAAGAAAGCTTCCACCAAGGAATACAACTATGATTCTACTAAATTTGAAGTAGAGGTTTCTCTGGTTGAGACTCCACCACATAGGGGTGATAAGCAGAGAAGGTTAATGTACTGAAGAATGGTTGATCCTTAATTTCTAAGAGAAAACTGAATGCTGCTTTACAATAGGAACAGGTGGGCTATGGCTAAAATCCAAGGGAATCATTGGGCTGCCTCTTAGCACAGTATTCCTCTCTCAGATAAAATCGATGGGAAACTACAGTAACTCTAGCAAACACAGGCCCACTAAAGACTTAAATCTTTTGGGTATAAAGGTAAAGAATTGTGACCAACCAAAGTACTGGAAAAACAAAGGGGAACATGAAATGGGTGGTGGAGACAGGAAGTTATGATTATCAACGTCAGCCTCTTCACTAGCTACAATGGTGGAGACTGTTACAGCTAAGAATATTTTATACTAGTCAATTATTTCTCCAAATACGCCCCTTTTCCTGCCATCTTGTACGAAGGCAGTAGTGATGGCTACATGCAACTTTGGTTTCAAATGGGAATATGACTGAAATACTACCCATGACAACAAGATAACTAATTGGACTTTGTGTCTCATCTGGGGGTGAGACATTTTCATCTGAATGAAGAGTAGGAGGAAGGACCTTTCTCCATGGCCCTCTCTCTTAATAAGCCCTCAAAATAATATCATTTCCTCCTCCTGGCCCATCACCCTAGAAGTGATGACAGCTTCCACTGCCGATAATCTGTGTGTTTCACTATTTGTTCCCTTAACCCTGCCTACACTTCTATCAGTGATTCCTTCACTAAAACATCCTTTTTTTTTTTTTTTTTTTTGAGATGCAACCTGGCCCCGTCGCCCAGGCTAGAGTGCAGCAGAGTGATCTCGGCTCACTACAACCTCCGCCTCCCGGATTCAAGTGATTCTCCTGTCTCAGCCTCCTGAGTAGCTGGGATTAAAGGCTTCCCACACCATACCTGGCTAATTTTTGTATTTTTGTAGAGACGGGGTTTCACCATGTTAGCCAGGCTGGTCTCAAACTCCTGACCTCAGGTGATCTGCCCGCCTCAGCCTCCGAAAGTGCTGGGATTACGGGCATGAGCCACTGTACCCAGCCTAAAATATCTCTTAATCATCCAAGATATGTTCTATTTCCTGCTAGGATGCTGACTGACACAAATGTATATGTGAAAATTAGAAAAGTAGTGTTCCAATATAATAAAAATAAATAAGGATCGTTAATTTCTAATACTTCTTACATGCAACCTACAGACCAGCATTTTTCATACCACAGTCTGATGAACTCCTGTGGCTCCTATATGAGAATTTATCTGGGGTACATTAAAAATGCATATTCCTGACCTGTACCCCAAGCTTCCCAAATCTGAATTTCTGGAAGTGAGGCCCCAGAAACACTTTTAGTAAGCCCAGAAAAGTCTTTGTACACTAAAAGTAAGAACCACTGTTCTAGAGTAGTGGTTCTCAAAGCGTGGTTCCCCATGCCAGCAGTATTGGCATCACCTGGAAGCCTGTTAAAAATGCTAACACTGGCCAGGCGTGGTGGCTCACGCCTGTAATCCCAGCACTTTGGGAGGCCAAGGCGGGTGGATCATGAGGTCAGGAGTTCAAGACCAGCCTGACCAAGATGTTGAAACCCTGTCTCTACTAAAAATACCAAAAAAAAAAAAAAAAATTAGCCAGGCACAGTGGCAGGCACCTGTAATCCCAGCTACACAGGAGGCCAAGGCAGGAGAATCACTTGAACCTGGGGGGCAGAGGTTGCAGTGAGCCAAGATTGCGCCACTGCACTCCAGTCTGGGCAACAGAGTAAGACTCCATCTCAAAAAAAAAAAAAAAAAAAAAAAAAAGTAATGCTAACACTGGAGCCTCATGTCAGTCCTACTGAATCAGAAACTCTGAGAATGGGGCCCAGCAATCTGTGTTTCAATAAGCCTCCCAGGTGATTCTGGTAGATACTAAAGTTTGAGAACCACTATTCTAGAGTTTTGTCTCTTCTCTCTGTAGCAAACATGTAGTTTTTATCACCCAGCATGTATTCCCAAATTCTATGTGATTCAAATAAGACTAACTACCTTACCAACCAACCCCTACCACCTACCAAAGAGCTGAGGACTTAACCAAGATGTGGGCCCATAGAGTATACCATCCTTTGATACTAGTGGTGGACTCCAGAATTAGCATGTGACCCAAGCTGGGCCACTCAGAACCCTTGGCAAATCCTTGTTGGTCACAGTTATTGGGGGAGTCCCTTGTTTTCCACTGGAGTTACTACACTAGAGGCTGACAATGGGTAAGAGAAACCAAGCATGTGACTGAGTACTTTATAGCCATTATCTCAGATGCTGATTCTTTCTCCAGATAAGTTTTGAATAATAATGGGAAAGCCATGTTGATATGGTTTGGACTTGTGTCCCCACCCTCCACAAATCTCACATTGAATTGTAATCTCCAGTGTTGGAGGATGGGACTGGTGGGAGGTGATTTGATCATGGGGACAGCTTCCCCCTTGCTGTTCTCATCATAGTGAGTGAGTTCTCATGAGATCTGGTTGTTTAAAAGTCTGCAGCACCTCTCCCTTCTCTCTCATCCTCCTTCTCCAACCATGTAAGACGTGCCTGCTTCCCCTTTACCCTCCACTATAACTGTAACTTTCCTGAGGCCTCCCTAGCCGTGCTTCCTGTACAGCCTGCAGAACCGTGAGACAATTAAACCTCTTTTCTTTATAAATTACCCAATCTCAGGTAGTTCTTTACAGCAATGTGAGAATGGACTAATATACATGTGTAATAGTAAACGGCTCATATTCTGTCACAAGATAAACCAGGCTCTCTGATTGGAGATAGAAAATTGGAACTGAGATTATTAACATCTCTAACAAACACTGGTTAAAATGTTCATATAGAAGTTTGTGGGCAAGCACAGTTTTTATCTCCTCTCCCTCCAAAAATAATAGCAGAATGATAGTAATTCTAGCATCTGCCAAAATTAAGAATGCCTCTATTCTCTGAGCAAAACCAATACTGTTGACAGCAATGAAAATGAAATTGTAGGAAACTGAGACAGAGCCCTGTCAAAGATTGCTACTCTCCTTATAATACCCAATTAATTATTATGCCAAGTTCTCAGATATTACTCACCCTGATGCCTACCATGTGCCCAAATGTGGGATTACTCAACTGTCTGAACATTCACTGGGTCCCAGAGGTGAAATAAGTCACTCAACTATGGAGGCAAACAACCAAGCTTTTCACCCGTGACTTACAGCCAAGCTTCTGTAATCATGACCTGGTAGCCATTCTGACCCCCTTTCCTATTTCACAGATGACAGAAATTAAGAGCCTTTGGAGAAAGGCAATCACATATTCTTTTACCTGACTAGTGACTCCGAGGACAAATTTCTCTCTAATATTTTCTAGAAACATTATATCAAAAGAGCAGGCATGACTTCCTGCTTTAAGGTGGTGAATTAAAGACTCTATGTCCCCTTTTCTCAAATTTAAAAAAAAAAAATTGTCCCAAAATGACAAGGATAAAAGAAACAAACATGAGCTTCTTCAAAGAAATAAGACCTGTGGTAAGCCTAACCACAATATGTGAAGATGGAAAGTAAACAAGAAGAGGTAAACAATATTACAGAGTAGAGTGAGGTCAACTCTAAACGCTTAGAGGAATATACTGATTCAAGCCCCAGAATTCTGAAAAGGCTTGGGAAGCAAGAGCACTGGGTATCACAGAAAGTAGAATGAGGTAAGATGTGAAAACAAAAGAATTGTTTAAAAGTCAATGGAATTGTGCTCGCTTTGGCAGCACATATACTAAAACTGGAACCATACCGAAAAGAAAAAAATTAACAATAAAAATAAAAAGTCTGTGGAAATAAACAGACACCCAGGATCCTTCCTCCACAGGAAACAGAAAGCACATTTTCTGCAGAGGGTGAACTAAACAAGAGACTCCAGATTAGGGGACACATAGAAAAGTATGGGAATGGGGGCAGGCATCTGAAAATACATGAAGAAAATGTTTTCATCCTGATAGTCAACCCGACAACCTCCTTCCCCACCCAGGTCCAGAATACATGCAACCATGCTCATGGTCCCCAGACAAGAGCAAAAAAAACTTCTAGAGAAAGAAAACAATCTCAGGAGAAAAGACATACAACTACTGATATTTGGGTCCCCAATAAAACAGCCAGTTATTCCCTAAGTGTCCTAAAGTAAAAGTAAAGCCCACCAGTTGACAAACTCAGGCCCCTGTCTCCAGGGACACACAGCTTACAATCAACCTTTATTGTAAGACTGTCAAATAGAGATTGATAACCAATAAAGCTAAGCCAGCTGTTCAAAAATCCAACCCACTTTCACAGTGCTCAATTTTCTTAATGATTCATCCTCAAACAAAAACTGATGACCAGAAATGTGAGGCAAGCCTGCAATAATAAAAGCCCAAGAAAAACAAGAGAACAAAACAAAATTACTCCAGAACAAAATGAGATCATTAAAAAGAAGAAAATTGGGGGTTGGGGAAATCTCTTCTCTCCAGGATGACAGGAAGGTCTCCAGGAACTAGAAGGAACTGACAGATTCAACAGTAGACTGAAAGCCAGAAGAACCTTGACGAACTGTAAGGCAACATAAATACATATGTGTGTTTTAGAAATCCACTAAGATCATTTTCCTTTGAGTAGCACAGCACACTGGACTCATAAAAGGACACTGAACTTATGTGATCTTAGTACTCTACAATGAATAATATTTACATAATTCAGACAAAGTATGTGTTAACTTTTAGAATCATGAGAAGTCATGGAAGACTTAAGTTATAGTTACAGACCAGTATGCAAATATTATCAACTTTGACAGTGTAAGAATAAAGGTAGAGTGGATAGAAGTTGAGAGACTTAAGGCAGGGAGAAATAACAGTAATGAAGACAGCCAATGTCCTCATTTTATAAAATGTAGAATCAAGATGTTGAAAGTTGGTGGAACAAGAAATAGAAATTAAGTATACTGTTTGAAGGTGCAGAGGTGACCAGCAGCAGAAATGAGGACAGTGATATAATTGGAAGGAGAATAAGAGAAAGGAAGTATCAATAATCAAAATCTTTACCATGGTGGTACATCAAAATCTAAATAGGATAAACCCAAAAATAGGGATGTGATCACACAATCTAGAGATAAGGAGTTAACCATCAGAAAAAATAAAGGCAGCAGTGACTCATATTAGAAAGTAGGGAGAATAATGGGAGAGTGAGGCCTTCATACACTTGTCTGTATATTTGACTTTTTATTTTTATCAAATTAACTATACATGCTTAAAAGTTATTTTGAATGTTTCTGGCTCTTGCAAGGCTTAAAATAAATGATTTATTTTTAAATGTATAACAATATACTGTATCTTCATAACATACTTCTAACATTCCTCTCCTTCTAAGATCTCATTGCCTAGAAACTCCACCCTTATTTTTCTAGCAGCCCTGCAGTGAATTGAACCATATTAAAGAGTGTCTTTAAACTATCCCACCTTCATTTAAAATTGCACATAAATGTGTGTGCTGTATAATCGTTTTAAGAGAGAGGAGGAGAAAAGGAGAATGAGTAAGTATAATATAAAAAAAACAAATTGCTGAAAAGCCAAAAAGTTGAGGACTGACTTCTACACTTTCAGCTTGCTTCAATAACCGTGTGATAATACAAAGAGCTCAACTATTCCATAATAAGCTCTATATAAATCCTAAAACTCTACCATGATATATTAGCCTTTAGAAGCCAGAAAAACATAGCTATTGCCAGTTAATCTTGAAACTGGGGGAAATTTACAGGAAATACGTTTCAGGCATATTAGAGGTCCCTAATTTTAGTGTCTTCATTTAACTGAGTAACCCATTAGGCCCAATGTCTACTAACCTACATCACTTGTCAAACTTACATTTATTCCAATATAATAAATACAAACTGATTCCCCAACAGATAATCTATTCTAAATATTGACAACAAAACAACATAGTTTTCATAGTTTTCAGGAAGTTGGGCAAGAGAAGCAAAGAAAGAATAAGGGATGGATGATGGAGCCAATTTCTCAAGTTTAAAAAGAATTTGTCACCATCTTTCAAAAAGAAAAGAACCATTGATTGGGTTCCCAAATTATATCATGTGTTGATCAATTCAAGAATCACCTAATACTGCTGAGAAAACCAAGAATAACAGAATTTTGAATAATCTTTCATTGAAAGGCCAAAGTTAAACATCATATTCCTTAAGAGAACTAGCAACAGTAGACATATTAATAGTGCTAGGCACTGTTCCTAATATATCAGGACCCACATTAAAACCACTACTGAAGTATAGAAATGGTCATAACAAATCTTTCAACCTTACAGCATAAAAGTCAGTTGATAATTTCTTTGTCTAACACCTAATAAAATTCATTCTTCCAAAATTGTGGAAAAGCTAAGCACAGTCCTCCTTTATTATAAAGTTTCCTGTTACAAGGTTGCATGGTTTACACATATGCTACACTTTATTATTGAAAAAAAAGAGTCCTCCTTATAACACCCTCTTTGTTGTAATACTCAACATACTTTGCCTCCGGGCTAGATATATAATGAAAGCAAAATGAATTCAGACAGATTTTTGAGGAAAAAAGCTAGTTTGTTTTTAGTATTCCTTCTAAAGTCTTTTTTCTTTCCTTGTAGCTTATCATCATCTCAACATTTTGTTCCCACTTAACATTTTCCTTTTCTTTTTAGATATTTCCCTTGGTAAATGAAAGATGATAGATTGTTAAAAACAGTTTGTACGACCTTGGAAACATGTACTTTTAATATAAAAATCCTGGCCTTCCAAAACCTTATATAAATTTCATCTTTAGGACAATGAACTGTAAAGGACTTAATCAACCAGCTGAAAAAAGCCATATGAAATCTTAATTTTCCACTCACACATTTTATGTTCACAGTCCCCTAAAATCATGAATATAACTTTCCAAATTAGATTTAGGATTACATCTCAAGTTATTGTTTCCATATTAAATAGTACTGTCTTATTTTAGCAAAGATCTAGAAATGCAGATTTAAAATGTCCATACTCACAAATTTCAATAAAAGAAAATTTGATTTGAAAGCCCAGCTAACTTTTAACTTAGGTAGAAACATAATTAAAATATTAATATAATATAGGTGAACTTGTCCTGCTGCCAAGCTTAACCATTTCTGATATTCTAAGTAAGCCAGAAATTACTTAAATTATGTACAATATGAAATACTGAAGATACAAATTTAATATCTTTAAACATTAAGCATGCCTACCAATATTAGAACTCTGTTTCTCAATATCCTTGGTGTCTTAAAATTTTGTAACAGTGAAAAAGATTGGAAAACTTTTAACAGTATAATTTAAAGATCATTCTAATAAAAGTATATTTTTATTTTTGCATTGTCCACATAATTATATAAAGATCTTAATAGCTTTATTCATATTAGCCAAAAACTGAAACTACTCAAAAGTCCATCAAAAAAAAAAACCTCCTTAAATTGTATGTATTTAGTATATCCTATAATCAGAGTTGACATGCTAGTAGTCAACACAAGCATCTGCTTTTCATATTAAGCACTAACATACATCATTATCTTGTGCTTTAGAATTTAAATCTCAAAGCAAGTTTCCATGTAGAGACTGGAAAAGGGTGACTGAACCAACTTAAGAGAGACCTGGGGGAGGCAAGACTGTTCATTTCTCATGGCAATGTGTTCTGTAGATGAATTTTTTAAACTGCTGGTACCCTTTATATTGCAGTGTCACTTAGTAGTTTATGGTAGCCATTTTCTTTCTCAATTGAGTGGAATATTTAACAGCTTCATTATTCCACTGTTTAAAAGGGGACCATGGTAAAATATATATGGATCAAAAATGGTTGTCAAATCCTATCAAGACCACCACATTTAACCATTTTCTTGTCAAAGGCAGTGCTGACCACAGGCCTTACCTTAAAGCTTTTCCAGTCTTGGCATTTAGCTACCATGAAAGAAATTATTATTTTTTTTCAAACAACACTAAGAAACTTCAAACATTCTTTTCAGTCTTTCCCTCTCTTAGCAATAGCAGGCAAGGAGGTATTTAACCAAATTTCGATAGTGTATGTGTAACAGGAATCAGAACTTACCATTCAGAAAAAGTAACAACTTTAAATGATCATGTAAAAAACGAATCTGCAGACTACTGGGAACTTTCTTTATAACCTTCCCCCCAGGAACTAAGGGTTTTATACAACATAACGTACAGGAAAACACTATTTGAAAGTAACATTATTTTATAGGTCTTGGACCAGAAATTTTATAAACTAATGCCATATATATGAGAAAACCCAGCACAGGATGAGAGTCAATCCTATTATCCCCTTGATCTTCTGACTTCTCACTGTGGATCCATAAAGGATCTTAAAAACAAATGAGGGCAGTTCACCAATATTATAAAACACCTACACTTGAATGCCTAGGCAAGGAACAGGAGCCAGTACACCACAGAGATTCTTCTCTAACATTGCGCTCTAACATTTCAACCATATGTATGAGAAAATAGGGGCCATATGGTTCACTGGTGAGACAAGGGGTATCAAAACATTATCCGTTGATTCCCTGTGAGGAAAACAGCGTTAATCTTTTATTAGCACTAACACCCCCACACAAAGAAGCAAAGCTGTGTTCTGGCTGTTCATTCACCCCAGCTGAGCATATCAGTTCACTCTCTGGATGGCAATCAAAGAAACCAGACAGCTTTGAGAAGCACAGCCTCTCAGCAACCGCATGTGGCCACTAATACATTTTCTTGGCAGATAAGAAAAAGGTTCCAGTTCAGACAATTAGAAGTTATTTGAAGGCTGAGGATCTGATCATCTAAAATTGTCTCAAGATGTAGCAAAATCTCAGGGTGGAGAGGATGCTTTTTTAATTTTTTTTTTATTAAAATTAAAAAGATGTGGCAAAAGGCAACTGACATCCTTCAGTTCACTATTTTCTTTGGCAGGACTTTTATTCCAAAGAATTCATGAATTTTTATTTATGTGACAATATAATCCCATACAAACTTCTAGAAGTCATTTTATGATTTAAAAAATATTCCACTATGCTCATATATATTATTGGTAAAAATCTGTTCACTTCCTTTACTAACAATTATAGTCCAAATATGCTGAACCTTTTATATACAGTATTTTTTTTCTACCTCAGTCACAAACATGGAACTACTGTGCTGTCAGACCTCTGGAATCTATACCATGCTGATATTATATCTAGACTCTGACATTAAATTTTCCTTGGTAAAATTCTTTTTTGAACTTCCTTTTGACTGAAAAAAACAATCAAAGTAGAAAAATTGGAAGAGTTAAAGTAAAATGAATTTTCACAGGACACAGAAGATAAAAGTGTTAAAGAGGAAAAGAAGTGTCTTTTACAGTAAATATTAGAGAATTTAAGTAATTTTTTAAAACAGCATTTTGATTTGTGAACATTATCATAAATACGCAGTAGTTCTGAATACCACATTCCAAGCTGAAAAGTAGTAAGAGTAAGCTATAGAAACACAGTTGCAAATAGACAAGAAAGTGTATTTCTACTAGTTAACTTACATACATGCTGCATAACCAGCATATTGAGAAATAACATGAGTAAGGGTGAACCCAAAAGACCCAATTGACTCACTCCCACTTTATCACTATGGGAGACAGTGACTACCATGACCCATGCCCTGTAATAGATATTTTAACACATTTGTTAAAGAGGACAATAAAACTTAGAAGTTGGCTAGAATGGTAGAACTGAGCTAACATGTGTTCTAAAAAATAACCCCAAAGTCTGAAGTAACATCAGCCCTGCCCGGTCACATGTCTATTTTGATTCAATCATTCAACAAATACTCATTTAGCACCATGTGCCAAGGACTATGAAATACACTAGATATGCAGTGAGGAACAAAGACACAGTCCCTAAAGTACATAGACCTCTCTAACTAGCAAGGCAATTAAATAAGAGGTAATGTATTAGGAAGAACATGAGCTTTGGAATCAGATAGCTCAGGATTCAAATCAGATAGCTATGCCTGGATGTGTCTAGAGAAACACATTTATCTTCTCTGAGCTCCAGTGTCCCAGTTTGAAAAAATGGTGATTAAGTTATTTCACTGGGATAAATGCAATACTGTAACATATAGAAGAGAATAAATACTAGCTCTCTCTCCACATTGTCTTCTCTGTAAATAAATATAAAAATTCCTGCTAGATAATCAAACTCCAGGAAACAGAAACATCAAAATTCTGCATGAGAGAGAAGTTTCTAAACTTGGAAGAAATAGAATAAATTGTACAAGAAAGGAATGATCTGACCATATTAAAACACTTACACAATTTAAAAGCCAAGAACAATCTGGAAAAAAGGTATTCACATCAAATACAATGAAATTAATCTGTACTAAATAAGTCTACCAGAATTATTCAAACAACTGAACTGTTGAATCCACAGGAATTTTTATGATGAATATTCATTTTTCAAATCCAGCACTGGGATTAGTTTTAAACACCCTTTCAAAAATGTAACTTCGTGGATTAAACAAATAAATAAATAAGTAAATTATAAAAAACAGCAAACATACACCAATGGCAATGAAACCAAAGAAAGGACACAAATTCACACCGCAATCTTTAAAACATGGTGACCATAAAGCAGATGTTTCCAAGAATCTCCAGGGCTAGATTTGTTGCATTTTGTGAAGCTGTCAAGTCCAAACTCCACACAAGGAGGAGGAGGAGGCAGCTGTGAATAAACAAAATTCTGAAAATTTCACTAAACTCTCAAATTTATAGGAAGACAAATCCGGCGGGGGCTTGGGAGGCAAGGGGAGTAGACAGCCCAGAGAAATGGAAATGCCCATAACACTATAAGTTCTACTACACCACATTCCTTCTGGTCACACAAGAGAAATATAGATTTTATCATTTTGGTATATTTTCTGCAAAAGAAAAAAGCAGGAAAGGCCACAGACCATAAAAAATAGCAGCCAAGCTAAATAAATATCTCCAGCAATTATGATGAGTAGGAGAAGCGGAGGACAGGCGGAGAGGAGGAATTGCCATGTGAAGCCTCACACACACCCACTGGGGACCAGAAGAAAAGTGGGGGGGTGGCAAATGGAAACAGCTTTTAATGAAATATAAACAGGGGAAGCAACAAGTGGGACTGACTCAAGGAAAGCTGATGAGTAAGAGAGAGATCCAAAATCTAAGAATATCTCTCAACCTTCCAAGGTAATAGGTTACAGACCAACCAGGCAGTGTGACAATAGTTCAAGATGCTTAGCAAAACCACAAAAGAGAGAGTTGAACCCAAATTCTACAGTAAGGCTACCACAGACAACCCTTCTTTCTCCCCATATCTTCTCCACTGCCTCCAGATAGGTGACAAGCAGAGACACTGCATGATATCCAGCCCTCAAAACAGTATGTCAGGAAGGAAAACAAACTCATCTCTGATTGGGTAGGAGAGAAGGCAAGAAAAATTCACCAGCACCATGAAAAAGCAAACTGCCCCAGACAGAGTTGGCCAAACTAAGCTTGAGCAAGGTAAAGAGACTGGCCTAGCAAATCCACAAACATAATACAAAAACAAAAAAGGCAGAGAAGAGAGAGAGAGAGAGAGAGAGAGAGAGAGGGGGAGGACAATATGCTCAAGACAGATGAAGAAAAACAGAACCAAGAATCAGAACAAAGCTCTCTAAAAACATTTCACACTACTGAGCAATTTAATAAGAATATGGGCCAGGTGTGGTGGCTCACGCCTGTAATCCCAACACTTTGGGAGGCTGAGGTGGGTGGATCACCAAGTCAGAAGTTCAAGACCAGCCTGGCCAAGATGGTGAAACCCCGTCTCTACTAAAAATACAAAAATTAGCCAGGCATGGTGGCAGGCACCTGTAATCCCAGCTACTCAGGAGGCTGAGGCAGGAGAATTGCTTGAACCCAGGCGGCAGAGGTTGCAGCGAGCCGAGAAAGCACCACTGCACTCCAGCCTGGGCAATAGAGTGAGATTCCGTATCAAAAAAAAAAATATATATATATATATATATATATATGAATTAAACAAAACAAACACACAGTGACAAAGTGATATGGGTGGCTAAATAACTAAAACAAAATAAGAACCAAAATAAAATCCTAACAGATAGATATAGATATAGATATATGAGATATCACATTATAACTGCCAGGCAGTTTGTTAACAAGTGAAAAATGGTTATGATATCATTTACCAAATCTTCAACAGTGGGTCACAGCAGCCCAAATCCACATAATACGGATAGGGTGTAAAAGGGATAGATCTAAAATGACTATAAGAGACTACCTGCTATGGTCTGAATGTCACCCAAAATTCATATGTTGAAACTTGATTCCCATTGTGGTGGTATTAAGAAGTGTGGCCTTTCAGGAAGTGATTAAGCAATGAGAGACCCACCCTTATAAATGGATTAGTCCTTTGTAAAAGAATGGAGGGGAAGTAGCTTAAGCCCTTTGCTCTTCTGTTCCTGTTTTTCCGCCATGTGAGGACACCAAGGTTGTGCCATCCATGAGGAACAGGCCCTCACCACGCACTGAACCTGCTGGCACCTTGATTTTGGACTTCCCAGCCTCCAGACCTGTGAGAAATAATTGGCTGTTCTTTATAAATTACCCAGCCTCAGGTGTTTTGTAATAGTAACACAAATGGACTAAGACACTACCATATGTCAGGAAATCTCAGGTTTAATGGAACAAAAGTCATTTATAAGCATTATTCCAAGTATACAGACTGAAAAAGTAACCTGAAAAGCAAGTTAGAATAAGCAGAAGGCTTATGTGCAGTTCAAGAGGGCTTTCCCAAAACATAAAATGTGCACAGTGTTTATATTATTCTATATTTTTTTTGCCATCTTAAAGGAAAGACAAGTTTTAATTTCAAGTGCACAAATTACAGGTGAAATGTATCCATCACTAAATATTCAGGAATATCTTATAATACGCCACTTTTCCTATTTGCAGCTTGACCCAAGTCACACAGGTTTTTTTCTGTCTTCTAGTAAATCCGTATGTTTTTAACTAATACAAAATAAGGACCAATATTTAATAAATTATTCAACTGACTTCAAGATATATGCATATAAAGTAAGGACTTTTCCATTTAACATTTATTGTCATGTCTTGCTTGCATCCCATTATACAGCACCAGACTCTACATGAGAAACATACTTTTTCACTGGTTGGGCCCTGTAGGTGGCAAGATGGCTGAATTCCAGAAATTGTAAAATTACTCTAAAACTACTCTGGGTTAGCTCAAGTTGGAATATTCCGGATTATATTCTACTGTACACATATATGTTTTCGGTGGTTGTGTTTGGGAGGTGGCGCTCAGTCATTTATTTTTTTTTTTTTAATGGTTCATATGTTTTCAGTATGCCTCTGTGAACAAGGTTACTTTTATAACAAAAGTATACACATCCTCACGGGAAGAATTCTGAAAGTGAGGAAAAGATAAAGTAAAAATCCTGACTTACATTATTTCAAGTTTCAATCTCTTCTGTAAATAATTTGAGACATGCCCCCCAAATTTAAATATCTATGCATACCAAGCCTAAAATCATGACAAATGGTTTTGCAAAGCATTCAATTAAATTCGACTACAAAAATCCTCAAAGTAAAACAAACATTTCAAGCAATTATCCCCACACAATTTAGCAGATTGAGGCTGCATTCAGCCCAGGACACAGCGCATCCTTTAACTGCTTAGGCCCTGCCTTCTCCAATCCACATACACACCTGAGGGTACACCCTCAAATCACCACTGCTGGCCTCTCCCGTCAGTTCTAAAGCAGTACCACAGAGAGGTTCTAGGAGAGAAAATGAGACCAAAAGCAAGGTGGATATTGATAGTTTTTTGGCCACCCAGCACCTATTTCACTCTCTTCGTTAATGCTATAGAACTGGGTTAAATGTAACCTCTTTATATACTGACCCCATGTTGTTTACTTCTTCAGTCAGACTGACCATTAACTCAAAGGCCACAGATACCAAACTCAAATTTTTATATCAATTGCCTTAAACATAGCCCAAATAAGGATATTTTTAGTCATTTACAGAGTGCCTGTTTTACATACCCTGAAAAACTGCACCCAACATCCACTAGCTATAGGTTAACAAACCCTGAGCATGTAAAAGACTATATATTGCTGCTGCCCTCCCCCAATCTTGCTTCTGAGCAACCTGGACGCCTAAGCCCCACTCTGAGTCCCCCTCTCCCAAGAAAGCTCCCCTGTCCTCTGCCCCCTCTGGGTTGAGGCTGTCTCACTGTCTCTGGAAGGTCTCATGCTGTAAGGGACCTCTTCTTGAATGCAATCCTGTCAAAGCACAGACCCAAAAAAGCTCATTATGTTCTACTGCCATCTGATAGCCATATCTTTTTTCTTGATCACCTCCAAAATCCTCAGATTCACCACAGTTAATTATTCACTGATATTCCTCCGGAAATCCACCCCTCTCCCCTCTCTACTCTTAGTCTTACTGGTAAGAGGACTGACTCTACTTCCCACACCTGTGGCTCAGACTCAAGTTTAATCACATTCCTTTGGTGGCAGTGTTTGGTTCAGAAATGGCCCAACCAGAGCCTATGAGTTGGAAACAGACTTTTGTTGAGCCTTCTAGGAGGAAGACAGACCCTCTTTTACATGGACTAGAATGACAAGTAAAGATTTAAAGCTGCTATAGCCATCATGTAACCAGGAGGAAATAGCCTATCCAAGGAAATAGAAGCAAGAGATGAAAGGAGAGAAAACAGGTTTGATCACAAAGAAGGCTCAAGTGACATTAGCCTGTCAACTTCCTATTCTTGCTTAAGCCAACTGTCAGTTGCAACCAAAGGAGTCTTCAGTTTTTCCAAAGACAAGGTTGGAAAGAGAACAGAAGCATATCTAAATCCACATGAAAAAGCAGAATTATGGCCTCTGCAGGAAATGGGAGGTTTGGGTTTTTCATGGTAACATTTAAGGCTTGAGTTGTGTGTTGCCAGGTAAGCTCAAAATGTAAATACCCCCATGTAAAACAAAGGTCTATAATCAAGAAAAGTAATTTTTCAAAGGAGAGCAAAGAAGTTTAAGATGTTGATAAATATAAAAATTAAAGAGCCAGTCACAGTGGCTCACACGTGTAATCCCAGCACTTTGGGAGGGTGAGGCAGGCAGATTGGCTGAGCCCAAGAGTTCAAGACCAGCCTGGGCAACACAGTGAAACTCATTTCTATTATTTTTTTAATTTAAAAAAATTGAAGAAAGAACCAGATGGTGGAGTAATGGTGATAATTTCTAATAAAGTATTTCTTTTCCTTTTCTTTTTTTTCCAAAGTGTCTGACTTTTAATCTAATGAAGTATTAAATAGGCTTTTTTCCCATAAACCACATATTTATTATGAAAAGAAAGCAATTCAATAGGGCTATAAGGCACAAATTACGTGATGAGTAACAATGTTTTAAATTATAAGCACATCATAATCTAAACAACATAATTTCAAAAATAAAAATGGTGCCGGGCCCAATGGCTCATGCCTACAATCCTAGCACTCTGGGAGGCTGAGGCAGGCAGATCACTTGAGCCCCAGGAGTTCGAGACCAGGCTGGGCAATATGGCAAAACCCCATCTCTGCAAAAACTACAAATAGCCAGGCATGGTAGCGCACACCTGTACTCCCAGCTACTCACGAGGCTGAGGCAGGAGACTGCTTGAACCCGGGAAGCAGAGGTTGCAGTGAGCTCAGATTGCACCACTACACTCCAGCCTGGGTGACAAAGTGAGACCCTGTCTCTAAAATAAAATAAAATAAAAAAGCAAAAATGTATTCAAGTTAAATTTTGTCAGTAAAATACTATCTATGAAACACATTTGGTTTATCAGATTAAGATTTCACCCTGTGTTCTCAAAGACTTCTCCCTCCTTATAAAATATTTTTCCCTCTATCTATGGCCTTAATTGCACCTACCCTTCATGGCCAAACCCCTTTACAAAGCAGCTTTCCTTTGGGATTTCCATTCCTTCTCTATGGATTCCTCATTCCAGGGCAACATGACCAGTGTTCCTAACCTTCTGTTAAAATTATTCTCCCTAAAATCACCAATGACTTGCAAATGACCAAATCCAACATTTTCTTTCAATACTCCAGCTGCTATACCTCTGAACTCTTGAGTCCTCCGTGCCTCTTGAATCTCTCCCTTCCCTCTCCTTCCATGACAACATGCTCTTCTGTCTCTAAATTCATATTTCTTAATCTCTGTGCTAGTTCCTCTTCTTATTCCACCCTTAAATTTGTCATTCTCAACAAACATAGTCATAGTACTCTTGACGAGCACTACATTCTTCTCCATTAAAGATCAGCTGGTATCCCAGAAGGAATTTGAATGGTTCAACCTTTGGGCAATGAAAGCTAAAGACCATACTGAAGACAATAAAGTTGAAACTGGGAATTACTAATCTCTGAATTAAAGAAGATGAAAGTGAAGGGCTATAATAAAAAAAGGTAACAGCACTCTCCCCACTCTCATTTACTCCCCCTCGACACACACACACACACACACATTCACGCACCGACAGGGATCTGCTCTGTCCCCCAGGTCATCATTTTGTACAAATTCATCTCTATCATGATTTACCTCATTATATTATAGTTAACTCTTCATCTTTATTACCCCTAGATTGTGAGCTACTTGACAACATAAACTGTCTTTTTTCTTTTCTTTCTTTTTTTTTTTGTTTGGAGACAGAGTCTTACTCTGTTGCCCAGGCTGGAGTACAATGGTGCAATCTCGGCTCACTACAACCTCCACCTCCTGGGTTCAAGTGATTCTCCTGAGTAGCTGGGATTACAGGTACCTGCCACTGCACCTGGATAATTTTTTGTATTTTTAGTAGAGATGGGGTTTCACCATGTTGGCCAGGCTGGTCTTGAACTCCTGACCTCGACTGTCTGCCTGCCTCCCAAAGTACTGGGATTACAGGCGTGAGCCACTATGCCAGCCCATAAACTGCCTTTTCTTTATCTTTCTATTCCAAGACAACAAACACAGTGCCTGGGCACTCAGAATTCTTAGTAAATATGCATCAAATGGATGGCTGGGATGGACAGATGGACAAAGAGAGATGATGTAAGGGAGGATCAGCACACCAGACTTGCTTCAGGCCCTCAAAATGCCCAAGCACCTACAACAAACCAACAATTCCTTCCCAGTGTCCCTGTTACACACTTGAAAGATTCCTATATATTATAAGGTTCATCATCTTTTCACAGCCCAACAAGGCAAATTTGGGATAACTGAGGACTATGGGTCAGTTACTACAAGGACTCTAAATCAGACTATGAGTGAAGGAAATTCTAGCTCAAATATCTTAATACTACACAGACTACAAGAAGTATCTTATTTTATTAAGTTAAGTATATGCAGCTGTTAACCTTAAAACAATAATATTTTTTTCTTCACTCCACCACTGACTTTCTGTCAATCAATACTAATGCTACCATTTTCCAAATACTATTTTGAAATGGCAAGTTTGTCTTAACTAGGTAAAATATCATGTTAATAACCACTGGAAATTTTAGTAACACAATGAAACAAAAGTAAGTGAAAATCTGGCAAAAATATCATTTTGTTCTTTTTGTCAAAATCAAGTACAGTTCAAATTACCAAAACAAATAAATTCCACCAGTATTACTAACATATCTTAAATCCATTAAAATCTACCTTTTCCAAATTGATTTGGTATATTTCCAAACTATAACTTGTTTGTCTATGCTTATTCCACTTACTAAATTTTGTGAGCATTAATTTGTTAAGAGCAAAAAAAAAGATAAACTAATATTTTTATTAAAACCCAGAATCACATATTCCTTCAAAAAAGCAACTTATGTTTAAATTTTTAAAAACAACAAATATTTTTAACTTCAACCAAGCTTCCCCTCTGCAAAAATAAATAAATAAAAGCCCAATACAACCAATCAATATTACAATTTTTGGAGGAACTTTAAACTTTTTTTGGACTTTTTTTTTTTTAACAAACCAAAGCACCAACCAGAAAAATAAAACTGAAAAAGCAAACATATAACCCAGAAGTTACTAGACATATTTCCCATAATCTACAAAGAATCAAAGATATCCACTTAACTTTAGCCAAACCAAAAGACACTCCATTCTGTTAGGAAAGTTTTTTCTGAATTGGGGAGGAGGTAAATTCACTCACAGCCCAATCAAGGAGGCAGTTTACTGTGACTAACACCAGAAGCTTCCAGATGTAGAGAGCCTGGGTAAGAATCCTCCCTCTACCACTCACACGTGCTTTTTCAACCTGGAAAGCTCTTAGAACACTGCCTGGTACAAAATAAGCATTTTGCAGACACAGGGCTACATCACACCTCTAGATCACGGCAGCTTAGCATTACCTGGAATATCGTCGGAAATTTAGAATTTAAGGTCCAATTCTAGACTTACAAGAGTCAAACTCTGCATTTTAATCATGATCCCCTTATAATTTAAATGCAACTTAAAAGTTTTTTTAAAAAGAAGTTTGAGAAACACAGCTAGAAAGCACATTATATTCTATGTTATCTGTTATTATTAGCCGTCTTTTAAAAACTCACTCTGTTGTGCAACTTGAAGAAGTTACATTTACTTTTAATAAAAGGCAATGCATTATTATGAGATCAACATTCCTCCATTAGTGATTTCTTGTCATACCTTTTTCTAAGGCAGCAGCAACTGGGACCAAAAGTTGTAGAGGACTGCCATCTAGTGTTGGTTCATTTTGATGCACATAAAAAATATTGCACCTGCCTTCTCCCACTGCCTTGCTATGCGTTAAATAACACATTTGCTTAAAACAGTGTTGGGTTTTAGTCTTCTTTAATTTCTTTATTGGAATATATTTCTTTAATTGCTTTAAGGGAATATGTCCTATATTGAGACATAACATGATTACCAAACAATAATTCTCTAAGACGCCATATGAAATAGAGGAAAGTAGAAAACAAGGATTTTCAGGTGTCTTTTTTAAATAAGATAACTCCAGGGAAGCTTTCCAATTAATAGAATCACTCCATTCACTCCTGGAAAGGTGCACATTAAATACACATTAAAGACATCAGGCTTAGAAAAGGGAAACTTGAGAGTTGATGGGACTGTTGGAAAAAATCCCTTAGCGACTGACAAGCAGCCACCTGAGCTTTTGTTTATTGTCACTGCAATGGATGGGTCTTTCTCTGGCTTCCCTGAACTCCTCACCTTCCCAACCCCAATGCAGGCAATGCTTTTCTCCCTTCCCTTTCCTCTCTCTCTCTCTGTGTGCAAACGGCTTGTAGGAATGGTAAAAAAAAATCACTACCCCTTGCAACGTTTTAGTTAATGAGAAAAAGGATTTGTGAGGCTGGTCTTAAGCTATAGCGACTGTGGGAAACTTTCAGCTATAAATGTGTCTTTCTGTATTGTCATAAAGAGGAGTACCTTAAGATTGAACTTGGGCTTAGGACTCATAAGCCCGCTGTTCAAGCCAGCCCAGCAAACTCTTCAGTTACAAACTTTGTTGCAGGTTCCTGAAACAAACAAAAAAACTGGATGAGGTTTTCCTCTTGTCTTGTTTTATATCCTTGGGAGTTCGACTTTGTAAGTACATGGCAGTTCTTTCTCTTGTTTTCAGCCATCTGGAGGAACGGAATTTTGAAGTTTATGTCAGAGCTAGCTCTAAAAATTACCTCAAGCCGTTAAAAGCCTTTGCAAGCTCAAAATTGACTGCCCTAGGCTCCTTCTGGGAAGGGTAATGAAAACAGTCCAGTGCTGTAGCTTAGTAGCTAAGGCTTATTGGTTTCACCTATGAGGTTACTTTTGTTAAAGTTTAAAAGCCAGAAATATTGTCTGTTTGGCCTGGCTAAAAGTAGGGTAATAAGAGGTTTATAAATAATTTTTTTAAGAGCAGTATAGTTAAAAGTCAGCTTACTTAAAACAGATATCCAAGTTATACATACATTTAAAAGGCCTTTATGTTTTCTCTTCCTGGATTGTGTTTTTCTGGAAAAGGGGTACTTTTCTTCTCAGTCAACTGAATTGTTTTTCTCCATTTTGTCTTCTTGCCACTCTTGATGCACAAAAGAGGACCTAAGATAATATCTAACAAGTTGGGACACCTTGGGAAAAACAGAGGAGGTGCTACAGACCCCGTTTTGGGGGCGGAAAAAGACTTCTGGGCCAGGAGCGGTGGCTCACGCCTGTAATCCCAGCACTTTGGGAGGCTGAGGAAGGTGGATCACCTGAAGTCAGGAGTTTGAAACCAGCCTGACCAACACAGTGAAACCCCATCTCTACTAAAAATACAAAATTAGCTGGGTGTGGTGGCACACGCTTATAACCCCAGCTACTTGGGAGGCTGAGGCAGGAGAATAGCTCGAACCTGGGAGGCAGAGGTTGCAGTGAGCCAAGATGGCGCTGTTGCACTCCAGCCTAGGCAACAAGAGCCAAACTCTGTATCAAAAAAAAAAAAAAAAAAGGACTCCTGTTTTCCTCCTGGAACCCCAAGAACTGAAAATACATAGATCCCTCTCACATTTTTTACTTTTGGGGGTATTAGAAATTACCTCACACTATGAGAGAGATTTCATCCGTAATAACTAGGTAGGAAAAACACTTTTGGGGATAGCTAATGGAAGTTACGGAGAGATATTTAGCTCTTTGCACGTTTGGATCAAAGAAGCATGCTCTTGGCCACCTAGAAGGTATGGAAATGTCCCCATCCCCTACTGAGAGATAAGACTCCCATGGGAGATGGGCTGATTCCCCTCTTTTTTGGGATCCAGAATCTGGTATAAAAATGAGACCCTCAATTTTGGGGGATCTGTTTTGCCTTCCACCTATACCTGTTTATTAGGGCCTAGAAACTGAATGCTTTAAAGGGAAACTTAAAACTGACAAATGAAAAATCTTACAACTACTGGATCTTCTTTTGTCTGTTTGCATATTTATGTGTGTTGTGTGTGTGTGTGCGTGTGATGTTTATATATACATAAAAGTTCTGATTAGTTGATTTAAAAATAATAGGCACTTCAATCAAATGCTGTCAAAAGTTAAGACTTGTAATGCCTTTTAGTTCACGTGACTTAAGTAATCTTAGGGAAATAAAAACACTTTAAAGATTATTAGTAAAATAAAGACATTTGGTCTAAATTAGGCAGGTCAGATATTAGATTTGATAAATGCTTTTAAGGTCATAAACTGCTTCTTTGACTCTTGAAAATTGTTCAACTTGACTGCTTTGGAGCCATTCGATTTTAAGTAAGGTCTGGGGACATGTGGAGTTAGCCATGACCCCTAACTATGCATGAGTCAGACCTTATCTGCACTTCTGCCTGGTGCCCTAGGCGCCATACCTAGTACATAATTAAAATCATGTACTTACCAGGTTTTTCACCAAAAGTAAAAGTTTCTAAGAGTTAACAACAGTGTAACATGTAATTAAGACTACTAGAAAAATTGTTTTATATCCAAGGTGTGTAAGAAAAATAAAATGTGCTTTTGAAAAAAGATATAAGGTATGGGAACATGGATTTTTTTCTTTTTGCCTAGTTTAGAGGGCAAAAGGATTGTTTTAAGTTAGATAGGAAAAAGCTGAAGGTTTGAACAAGTTGTGGAAGGTTGGTGAAAAATTAATTCTTATAAAAGAAAAAAAAGGAAACATATTTACTAAAGTTAAAGGTGTATTATTCTGTTTGTCCAGAAATTGAACATTGGAATAAAAGCACAATAGGTTTTTCTTAGAGCACTGATCTGCTCTTTAACAACAACAAAAAGTTGCAACGGGTTATATACAAGCTTTGTAAGAATCTTATCTTAAAATCTAATTAAAATTGAATAGATTTGTCTATAAGGTTTTAAGAATTAGGTCTGACATCAATAGTGTACTAATGCAAAGGTGAAAACTGGTTTTCTCTCTTAAACAGGATTTTCAAGTTATATTAAAAATAATAAAAGATTTGCTTGGGCATAGTGGTATATGCCTATAATCCCAGCACTTGGAAGGCCAAGGTTGGCAGATCACTTGAAGTCAGGAGTTCGAGACCAGCCTGACCAACATGGTAAAACCTCATCTCTACTAAAAAGACAAAAAGTTAGCCAGGCATGGCAGCACATGCCTGTAGTCCCAAATGCTTGGGAGAATGAGGCACGAGATTCGCTTGAATCCAGGAGGCAGAGGTTGCAGTGAGCTGAGATCCTGCCACTACACTCCAGTGTGGAAATATATGTACGTATTGTATGTATCTATTTGGTCTCAAACCAAATATATATATATATTTCAAAATAAATATAAATAATGAAAGATTTTGGTTTGTCTTTTAAATAAACTATAGGAAACGGAAGGAAAAGGAAAGAAACAGATATTTGGACAACTAAGTCTTCCCTCTTAATGAGTTTTTGCCTTTTTAAACATTTTGAGTTATTGTTTTGGCTAAGTAAATGACTTATAGTAACCCAGTATTCTATTTGATAATATCAAGTGTTTTAAACCTTTGCAATTTGAAAAACTTTCCAAAATCAAATGACAAATTATGCCTTCTTCTGACCTAATTAATATTTTAGATATTAGGTCCCCTAAAGTCCAAGAATGATATATTTGGCTTAACTGGTATAAAAATCGTACAGGAAGGATTGCCAAATATAAAATGGTGTTTGGCTTTCTTTGGGCTGTATTTGTATAAATGTTACTGGAAAATTATAAATGTATTTGTATAAATGTTATTGAGAAATTATAAAAAATTACAGGAACTCTTATAAGTCTAATATAACTTAGTGTGCATTATCAGCAATAATTATAATTGCTATGTAAAATTGTTATACGCTACAGAGGTAACCAAAAGTCCTAGTCAATTGTAGCTTTAATAGTGGCTGTCCTAAGGCTTTTTGTCAGCCACAGAAAACTGTTGTCTTGTTTTGATCCTCCTCAAAAGGTGGTTTATAATCAGCTATAGGACTTTGACAGGTGCTCCTGAATGCAGGTTTCTGATAACTTTGCAGACTGTGACATAAGAATAGAGGAAAAATTTTCAGAACTCTCATGAAGAGCTGAAAAGTTCATGAATATGGAGGACTAAGCTGATTTTTTATCTTGCCCAAATTCCTATCTAAGGGGTCTGGGGAGTCATGCCCTACAAACCATAAATTCTCATCAGATGGGTTTTATTTAACCATATATATCATGATTTACTTTCCAATCTGACTCTGGCGTAACATTATGAGACAAAGACAAAACTCAAAATATTTAACCCCACAACATGTTTCTCTGCCATATCTAGAAATGGCCCTGCAAAGCAATCCTTTTGTGGGAGAAAATCTGCATCTGTAAACAGTCTTTATTAACATAGCTAGATCTTTTTCTTCCAAGATCTCCCAATTCTGAAGAGATGAACTAAAAGTCTAGCACCTTTTAAAGACCTGAATAGGAAACATTTGTCATCTATTGTCTCTAAGGGCAGCCACTATAAGACTTCAAAAGAACCTTGGTCTCCACAGTCTTTTATCTTAACCTGAATGTTTCCTTTCTATGGATCCCAGGTCTTTAGACAAACTCAACCAATTGTCAACCAGAAAATGTTTAAATTTACCTTTAACCTGGAAGTCCTCACTTTTTGTCCCACCTTTCCAAACCAAACCAATGTAATTCTTAAATGTATTTGATTGATGTCTCATGCCTAGCTAAAATATATAAAACCAAGGTGTACCCCAACCACCTTGGGTACATGTTCTCAGGGTCTTCTGAGGGCTGTGTCATGGGCCATGGTCACTCATATTTGACTCAGAATAAATCTCTTAAAATATTTTACAGAGTTTGACTCTTTTTTTCAATAATATCAAGTAGAACAAGAGTTAACTGCATGGACTGAACTAATAGATGACTGAAGTAATCTTTTTTTGTTTTTTTGCTTAAAATGTTTCTGACCCTTTCTTTTGTTTTTCAGAGCCAAGAAAACTTTTAAACTATTTACAGCTTTTAATCATTGAGTAAAGTATACTCCTGTGAACAAAATTTGAAACATATTTGTTCTCTCTACCTGATTTCTCTAGAATTTGGAAACTATGAGTATTACTGACTTATGACAATACAGTTATTTGCATAGGTGCAAAAAGAATCTGTTTTCTTTTGCAACAGGACACAATTGGAGGAACTGGTTATTTTACCAAGGCTTTGATGGGAATGCTGTGCTTTCCTTTAAGGAATCAAATTTAACTTATAGAGCCAATAAAAGCCCATTGGGGAAACTG
This sequence comes from Ateles fusciceps, assembly GCA_036589455.1. NCBI lineage: Eukaryota > Metazoa > Chordata > Mammalia > Primates > Atelidae > Ateles > Ateles fusciceps. The sequence continues at coordinate 15,940,003 of JAZHEH010003329.1, forward strand.
GCCTCATACCTTGTCCACACAGTCCATGCACAAGGTTCCTGACCTGTGGCAAGTAAAGCATGTCATTTTCTGACAGGCCTAGGAGCCCCAAGTTATTTTGGGACCTCAAGAGGAGAAGAATGTACCCAACTTATAGGTATTTGATGGTACAAACCCACGTCTGGACTTGGCATTCAAAAAAGTCTTATCTCAGATTTCTTTCATGGAACAAAGTTCTATCAAAGCCAATTTTAAAAGCCTATGTGAAAAATAATTATTTTCGCTGCATTTTATACAGATAATCAGGCCACATATAAGACTAAAGCTTATTTTGCAAACAAATCGTTCCTACTATAATTTGTCTTTAGTAAAAATGGAAAATTGGAGAGAGAAAAATTATGTTTCAAGAATTATGGTATACCCATTATTAGATTCTAGTCTCATCAGTTGTTTTTCAGGATTTTTTCTGCAGTTTAGACTACGCTGCTTATTCCTGTGACCCAGTGATCTCTAACTGCAGCTCAGATAAAACAAGAGGGATGGGTAACATAAAAATCTGGATCAATATTCTAATTCTGGGCACACAGTGGAATTGGCTAGCAACCCCATATCAGCTTGGTTCCAACAGTTACCTAGTTCAGAAAAAGCCTTCTTATTTAGTTTCCTTAGGATAATCTTGCTTACTTTGCTTTACTATTGTAGAATATATTGCTGTTGTACTCTTCATGTAGGAATCCAGGATAAGTTTACTCAATGTTTTCTTAAACTGAACACTTATTAATCTTCCAGATACCACCTTTTGATAGCAGCAGGAGGTAGACAAATCCTAGGTAGACAGCGGTGGGTCCCCAGTGAAACCTGACCTTCAAGCCAAAGACAGTTTAAAGCCAAACTACAAGTCTCAGATAAATCCATGGACTGGATTGAGAACCTCTTTTCCTGTTTGACACTCTTTCCTCTGATTGATCACCACCCTTCACCGATTTTACATATACCTACCCTTCTCTAATTGATTTTTGCACTGTTGTGCCCATCTTAGAGTGGTGTCTTTGCTTTAGCCTTTTTTGGATGCTCACAAACCAATGAGCACACACTTCCCTATTCTGAACCCATAAAAGCCCCAGGCACAGCCACACTGGGGAGAGAACATCTGACTTCAGGTGGGGGAATCACCCTCGAATCCCCCTCTCTACTGAGAGCTGTTTCATCACTCAATAAAACTCTTCTCCGCCCCTCTCACCCAATGGTTGTCAGGGTAATCTCATTCTTCTTGGACGCAGGATAAGAACTCAGGACCCCGCCAAACATGGGTATGAAGAAAACAGTAACACTGTAGCCCTCTGCCCCCTGCCCCAGTTGGTGCCCAGCAGCTACCCACACAACAGGAAGCAGTGGCAGGTCTAGGTCAGCCCCAGAATAGAGGGCCGGAGCAGGGCAATGGGATTGACAGAGCTGTTAACACGTCCCTGTTTGTCGAGCTGCAGACAGCAGGACTAAAAGAGCTGTTAGCACACTGTAACACCCACTCTCAGGCTTCGGAGTTGCAGGCATCCCCAATTTGGGCACCTCCACATTCCCCTCGTCTGGACACCAGAGTCCACTGAGGAAGTCGCTTGCAACATATGTGATCCAGCCACCAGCCCCACACAGAGCCCGCTCCTGTGCCAATATTTGGAGTGGCCAGCCAGACCCTGTATTCATTTGCTCACACACCCACTCCTTCCAAGGACTAAACATACAGTCATGGTGGCAGGATTTGCGCCAGAGTGCAAGCCAAGCACAGCTCAGTGAGCGAAGTGGATGGGGTGCCTCCTGCAGTGAACCTGGGCCTGTGCAAGACCTGGGCAGAGCATCACTGGCTATGGAGATCTCTGGTTGGCAAAGCACCACTGAAAAAAAAACTGCATCACTTTTGTCAAAGTTATAAATGGCCCTTACCATACTGACATTTTCTAACTGAGCTCCTCTTTATCCTGGATACAAGAGACCCTAAGAGTTACGCAGGAATATCATCGTCCCTATTCAGCCTGAAGATAAGAAGATGGATCTTTGTCCCTCTACAATCCTTAGGATTAAGGGTTCCCTTGTAAAAGGGAGGAGGGAAATATGTCAGAGGTGTTTGAATCAGAGCAACACCATCCTGAATAGGGACTGGGTAAAATAAGGCTAAGACTACTAGGCTGCATTCTCAGGAGGTTAGGCATTCTAAGTCACAGGATGAGACAGGAGATTGCCACAAGACACAGGTCACAAAAACCTTACTAACAAAACAGCATGTGGTAAAGAAGCTGGCCAAAACCCACTAAAACCAAGGTAGTGACAAAAGTGACTTCTGGTCATCCTCACTGCTCCTGTGCTAATTAGAATGCATTAGCATGCTAAAAGACATTCCCACCAGTGCCATGACAGTTTACCAATGCCGTAACAACATCAGAAAGTTACCCTATATGGTCTAAAAAGGGGAGGGAACCTTCAGTTCCGGGAACTGCCCACCCATTTCCTGGAAAACTCATAAACAATCCACCCCCCTGTGTAACGAATAATCAAGAAATAACCATAAAATAGCCAACAAGTAGCCCTCAAGGCTGCTCTGCCTATTGGAATAGCCATTCTCTTATTCCTCTACTTTCTTAATAAACTTGCTTTCACTTTATGGACTCACCCTGAATTCTTTTTTGTGTGAGATCCAAGAACCATCTCTTACAGTCTGGATCAGGACTGCTTTCAGGTAACATCTTCATAATAACCCACTGAATCAATGCATCAAAACATACTTAGTCATTCTCTTCTAACACTCATTAGAGTGATACATCATTCTAAGACAGAAATAGGAAGATCACTTCTAATTTAGATCACTATATTAGATATAAATTAGATTCAAATTAGATCACTTCTAATTTATATATATTACAAATAAACATACACACACACACACACACACACACACACAAGGAAGGAAGAGAGGACAGGAAGAGGGAGGAAATAAATATATGGCAACTTAATATGACTTTGCTATATTTTGGATCATTTCTAAATATACTTTCCCATAAGTCACATTATAGCATTTTAGAACATTTCCAAAGATCTTAATAGTGTTGACAAAAGAGTCAAACACTGTAAAATATTGGAAAAGATTTATTCTGAGCCAAATATGAGTGACCATGACCCATGACACAGCCCTGAGGAGATCCTGAGAACATGTGCCCAAGGTGGTCCAGTTGCAGCTTGGTTTGGTTTTATATATTTTAGGGAGACATAAGACATCACTCAGATACATCTAGGATATACATTGGCGATTGGTTGAAAGAGTTATTATCAATAAAAAGGAATGTCTAGATTACAATAAGAGGTTGTGTAAACCAAAGTTTGATCATGAGATGAAGCTCCAGGTAGGAGCCTTCAGAGAGAGTAGATTGTAAATGTTTCTTAACAGTTGTAAGATCTGTGTTGATGTTAGTGCTGAAGGGGTATAATGAGGCATGTCCAACCCCCACTTCCCATCATGGTCTCAAACAGTCTTTCAGGTTACATTTAGAGGGTCCTGGCCCAGAGTAGTAAGCCCATTCAGATGGCTGGGGAACCTTCAAATGTTATTTTTTGTTTACAATACGCAACCTGCTGTTCGGGAATATACCATCCTCTTACATGGCCACAAGCAATGTATGATGGTATAGACAGTACTGTCACCTCTCTAGCATCAGGTTTTATCCTAAGGCTAATGCTTTTAACAGCTTTATTGAGATATAATTTACATACTATACATTCACCACTTTATACAACTCAACAATTTTTAGTTTTGCTTTCAGAGCTGTGCAACCACCACCAGATATAATTTTAGAACATTTTCATCTTCCCAAAAAGAAATCCTGGGCTGGGCACAGTGGCTCACACCTGTAATCCCAGCACTTTGGAAGGCTGAGGCGGGCAGATCACGAGGTCAAGAGATCAAGACCATAATGGTGAAACCCGTCTCTACTAAAAATACAAAAATTAGGCGTGCACCAGCACGCCTGTAATCCCAGCTACTAAGGAGGCTGAGGCAGGAAAATCTCTTGAACCCAGGAGACAGAGGTTTGGGTGACAGAGCCAGACTCCATCTCAAAAAAAAAAAAAGAAAAGAAATCCTGTATCCATTAGCGGTAACTAACCATTCCTCCTTCAATCCCCTAGTATGGCTAATTTTTGCTAATTAACCATCCCACAATTTTTCCATGCTTTTTCATAGACACTGCTGAAAGAAATCAAAATATTTCACCCCAAAATATACTATTTTGGCATATTTTGAGATGGCTATTCACAGGGCCTGCAAACAGAAGTAGCCCTCCAAAAAGTGTCTTTTGTTGGGGAGATTTACATCTGTAAAGAAAATCTGCATTGATACACCAAGTTTTCTCTCAGGCCTTGCCTTGACCAGATCTAGAAAAGATTAACTGAGATTGACACATTTAAAGATCTGAAAGAAACATTTAGCATCTATTCTCTCTGAGGGCTACTACCTGTGAGGTTTCATCTATACAACAAGACCACCTTTGCTAGCCAGGCCTCCTCTTCTTCTGTCCCATAACCTGTTTTGCCACAATCCAAGCCCCCAATCTTTCTGTAACCTCAAGATGGTATATAAGCTCCTGTGCCCCACTGCAAGGTTGGAGTTAGTCACTCTGTGGTTCTCCCCTGTGTGCATGTTGATATGTTTGTATGCCTTTCCTCTTATTAATCTCCTTTTGCAAGCTGATTTTTCAGTGAACCTTCAGAGGGGGAAGTGAAAGTTTTCCCTTGCTCCTATACCTCAAGGATATTACAAAATTGTTTCCAACACATGAAATGGAATGATTGATTCTGCTACTCAGGTATTCATTTCAAATTGTGAAATATTTTGCTTCTTAACCACAAGCAAGTAAAACATGTCAGAATTGCCTCTTGCTTTTTTAAAAGGTACTTTTTAAAGGTAAGGCATAATTTGAGTTAAGAGAAAAAAGCTATCATATAAGCACAAAGTTATCCATACTTTTCAAAACTAGTAGCAACTATCCTTTGTAAGGGAGGAAAACAACTTTACCTCACCCATTCTAGGTTCGTGGCTGAGGCCCCTGTAACAAAATACAGGTTAACAAGAGAAAAGCATACATATTTATTTGATACAGGTTTTATGTAACACAGGAGCCTTCATAAGGAAATAAAAGCCCAAAGAAACATTCACATCTATGTATTTTTACGTTAGGTTTGATGAACAGTGGACAGTCATGGAGAAAAATGGGGCAAAGAATATGATCTAATGGTAATAAACTGGGGGAACTTAGCAAGGCCTATTTATTCAGTGTCCTCCTTGTGACCCTTTACCCTCAGAGATAAAAATATTCTCTCTTCCAGGTATAAAGAAGGCACCTCTCACATGAGGGTCTTAAGACCTGCTTCAGAGAAAGGTCAGAAAATCCTACTTAAAATTAGGTTTTGTTACCAGAAACTCCTCTTTTGGAGTCTGGATCTGGACCAGACTCCAAAAAGGTTTGGACCCTTGCGTGAGGGTTCTTGGGTCTCACGCAAGAAAGAATTTGAGGCAAGTTCATAGAGTAATATGAAAACAAGTTTATTAAGAAAGTAAAGGAATAAGAGAATGGCTACCTTACAGGCAGAGTAGCCCTAAGGGCTGCTGGTTGTCCATTTTTATGGTTATTTCTTGATTATATACTAAACAAAGGGTGGATGATTCATGCCTCCCCCTTTTTAGACCATATAGGGTAACTTCCTGGCATTGCAATAGCATTTGTAAACTGTCAAGGTGCTGGTGGGAGAGCAGCAGTGAGGACTACTAGAAGTTATTCTTGTCACCATCTTGGTTTTGGTCGGATTGAGCCAGCTTCGTTACTGCATCCTGTTTTATCAGCAAGGTCTTTATGACCTGTATCTTGTGTGAACCTATCTCATCCTGTGACTTCGAATGCCTTAACACTCTGGGAATGCAGCTCAGTAGAGTCTCAGCCTCATTTTACCCAGCTCATACTTAAGATGGAGTTGCTCTTGTTCAGACACCTTTGACAGTTTTATTGCCACCATTGCCAGAAGATTTATAAGAATTGCATATCAGGTTCTGGACAGAAATATAGTTATAATTAAGCATTAATCAGGCTGGGCCAGGTGTGGTATCTCACACCTATAATTCCAGCACTTTGAGAGGCCAAGGCAAGAGGATTGCTTGAGCCTAGGAGTTCAAGACCAGCCCTGGCAACATACCAAGACCTCTCTCTACAAAAATTTAAAAAAAATTTTTTTTGAGACAGAGTCTCACTCTGTCACCCAGGCTACAGTGCAGTGGTGCAATCTCAGCTCACGGCAACCTTCGCCTCCCAGGTTCAAGCAATTCTCCTGTCTCGGCCTCCCAAGTACCTGGGATTATAGACACCCGCTATCACACCCAGTTAATTATTATATTTTTGGTAGAGACAGGGTTTCACCATGTTGGCCAGGCTGGTCTCAAACTCCTGACCTCAAGTGATCCACCCACCTCGGCCTCCCAAAGTGCTGGGATTACAGGTGTAAGCCACTGCGTCCAGCCCCAAAAAGAAAATTAAAAATTAGGTGAGTATAGTGGTACACACCAGTAGTCCCACCTGCTGGGGGATGCTGAAGCAGGAGGATCACTTGAACCCAGGAGTTCAAGTGTTACAGTGAGCTATGATTATGTCACTGTACTCCAGCCTGGACAACAAAGGGAGACCTCAAACAAAAAAGGAAAATCAGGTTGTACTTTGGCCCACTTCCTTGAGGCTAAAAGTCACTTAGCACTAGCTATGATCCATTTGCATCCCCCACTGTTCCCATCTATAGGATTTCTGACATTAGGGTCATAAGATTATTTAAGAATTGATTTGCATTCCCCTTTTTCCTACAGACAGGCATCGAAATCATAAGGCTTTTGTTAAGCCTCACTTAAGATGTTTTTCAGACCAAATTCCAGCAACCAGTTTGAAGACTCCCACAGGGAAACAGTATCAGCACAAGAATACAGCTTCTCCACCTCTCTGTGCCAAGACTTCACCAATCAACACTACCCACACTTCAGCCCATGCCGCAACCATTAAAAACCCTATCCCGAAATTCCAGGAGGAGACGAATCTGAGGTTCCCTTGAATCCCATTTGGTAACCCCACCACTGAACTTCTTTCCCTGCTGCCTCCCAGTGTCAGTGTATTGACTAGCCATGCATATCAGGCAATGAAACTGTCATAGCTTCATCCAAGGGAGAATGGTAGGGAGGAAAGAAAGTATAGTAACCTTCTTGCTTCCACTGTTCTCTTTACTATGTCAAGGTGTCATATTTTAGGATAGCATAGCCTGAATCACCCCATCACATTACCTTGGATGTCTATTATTAAATCCAGCAAAAATGTTACACAAAAACAAGGGAATTCTTTATTTTAATTTGGGTTAACGTGATCTGATAATAAATTAAAAGTACACTGCTAATAGACATTGAAAGACCTCTCCACCCCAAATCCACAGAATATACATTCTTCTCAGCACCACATCACACCTACTCTAAAACTGACCACATAATTGGAAGCAAATCACTCCTCAGCAAATGCAAAAGAACGGACATCATAACAGTCTCTCAGACCACAGTGAAATCAAATTAGAACTCAGGATTAAGAAACTAACTCAAAACCGCACAACTTCAGGGAAAATGAACAACTGGCTCTTGAATGTTGACTGGATAAACAATGAAATGAAGGTAGAAATAAAGATGTTCTTCGAAACCAACAAGAACGAAGACACAACGTACCAGAATCTCTGGGACACATTTAAAGCAGTGTCTAGAGGAAAATTTATAGCATTAAATGCCCACATGAGAAACAAGGAAAGATCTAAATCCACACCCTATCATCAAAATGGAAAGAGCTAGAGGAGCAAGATAAAAAAAACTCAAAACCTAGCAGAAGACAAGAAATAACTAAGATCAGAGCAGAATTGAAGGATATAGAGACACAAAAAAACCCTTAAAAAAATTAATAAATTCTGGAGCTGGTTTTTTGAAAAGATCAACAAAATAGACAGACCACTAGCCAGATTAATAAAAAAGAAAAGAGAGAAGAATCAAATAGATGCAATAAAAACCAATAAAGGTGATATCACCACCAATTCTACAGAAATGCAAACTACCATCAGAAATTACTACAAACAATGTTATGCACATAAACCAGTAAACCTGGAAGAAATGGATAAATTCCCGGACACTTACACTCTCCCAAATCTAAACCGGGAAGAAGTCAAAACCCTGAATAGACCAATAACAAGGGCTGAAGTTGAGGCAGCAATTGATAGCCTACCAACCAAAAAAAGCCCAGGTCCAGATGGGTTCACAGCCTAATTCTACGAGACGTACAAAGAGGAGCTGGTACCACTCCTTCTGAAACTATTCCAAACAATCCAAAAAGTGGGAATCCTTCCCCAAATCATTTTATGAGACCAGCATCATCCTGATACCAAAACCCAGCAGAGACTCAAAAGAAAACTTCAAGCCAATATCGATGAACATAGATGCAAAAATCTTCAATAAAATACTGGCAAACCAATTGCAACAGCACATCAAAAAGCTTATCCATCACAATCAAGTAGGCCTCATCCCAGGGATGAAAGCCTGGTTCAACATATGCAAGTCTACAAATGTAATCCACCACATAAACAAAACCAAAGACAAAAACCACATGATTATCTCAATAGATGAAGAGAAGGCCTTCGACAAAATTCAACCGCCCTTTATGCTAAAAACTCTCAATAAACTAGGTATCGACAGAACGTATCTCAAAATAATAAAAGCTATTTACGACTAACCCACAGCCAATATCATACTGAATGGGCAAAAACTGGAAGCGTTCCCTTTGAAATCTGGCACTAGACAAGGATGCCCCCCTCTCACCACTCCTATTCAATATAGTATTGGAAGTTCTAGCCAGAGCAATCAGGCAGGAAAAGAAATAAAGGGTATTCAATTAGGAAAGGAGGAAGTCAAATTGTCTCTACTTGCAGATGATATGATTGTATATTTAGAAGACCCCATCATCTCAGCCCAAAATCTCCTGAAACTGATAAGCAACTTCAGCAAAGTCTCTGGATACAAAATCAATGTGCAGAAATCACAAGCATTCCTATACACCAACAACAGACTTAAAGAGAGCCAATTCAAGAATGAACTACCATTCACAATTGCTACAAAGAGAATAAAATACCTAGGAATACAACTAACAAAGCATGTAAAGGACCTCTTCAAGGAGAACTACAAACCACTGCTCAAGGAAATAAGAGAGGACACAGACAGATGGAGAAACATTCCATGCTCATGCTTAGGAAGAATCAATATTGTGAAAATGGCCACACTGCCCAAAGTAATTTATAGATTCAGTGCTATCCCCCATCAAGCTACCTATGACTCTCTTCACAGAACTGGAAAAAACCACCTTAAACTTCATATGGAACCAAAAGACAGCCCACATAGCCAAGTCAATTCTAAGCAAAAAGAACAACACTGGAGGCATCATGCTATCTGACTTCAAACTATACTACAAGGCTACAGTAATCAAAACAGCATGGTACTGATACCAAAACAGAGATATAGACCAATGGAACAGAACAGAGGTCTCGAAGGCAACGCCACAGATCTACAACCATCTGATGTTTGAGAAACATGACAAAAACAAGCAACGGGGAAAGGATTCTCTGTTTAATAAATGGTGTTGGAAAACTGGCTTGCCATGTGCAGAAAGCAGAAACTGGACCCCTTCCTGACACCTTACACTCAAATTAACTCCAGATGGATTAAACACTTAAACATAAGACCTAACACCATAAAAACCCTAGAAGAAAACCTAGGCAAAACCATTCATGATATAGGCATAGGCAAGGACTTCATGACTAAAACACCAAAAGCATTGGCAACAAAAGCCAAAATAGACAAATGGGATCTAATTAAACTCCAGAGCTTCTGCACAGCAAAAGAAACAATCATTAAAGTGAATCGGCAACCAATAGAATGGAAAAAATTTTGCAATCTACCCATCTAACAGAGGGCTAATATCCAGAATCTACAAAGAACTAAAACAGATATACAAGAAAAAAACAAACGACCCCATTCAAAAGTGGGCGAAGGATATGAACAGACACTTTTCAAAAGAAGACATATATGAGGCCAACAAACATGAAAAAATGCTCATCATCACTGGTCATTAGAGAAATGCAAATCAAAACCACATTGAGTTACCATCTCACGCAAGTTAGAATGGCCATCATTAAAAAATCTGGAGACAACAGATGCTGGAGAGGATGTAGAGAAATAGGAACACTTTTACACTGTTGGTGGGAGTGTAAATTAGTTCAACCATTGTGGAAGACAGTGTGGTGATTCCTCAAGGACCTAGAAATAGAAATTCCATTTGACCCAGCAATCCCATTACTGGGTATCTATCCAAACGATTATAAATTGTTCTATTATAAAGACACATGCACATGTATATTAATTTCGGTACTGGTTACAATAGCAAAGACCTGGAACCAACCCAAATGCCCATCAATGGTAGATTGAACAGGGAAAATGTGGCACATATACACCATGGAATACTATGCAGCCACAAAAAACAATGAGTTTGTGTCCTTTGTAGGGACATGGATGAACCTGGAAACCATCATTCTAGCAAACTGACACAAGAACAGAAAATCAAACACCGCATGTTCTCACTCATAGGCAGGTGTTGAACAATGAAAACACATGGACACAGGGAGGGGAGCATCACATGCTGGGGTTTGTTGGGGGGGGGGGACTAGGGAAGGGACAGCTGGGCGTAGGGAGTTGTGGAGGGATAACATGGGGAGAAATACCAGATACAGGTAATGGGAATCGAGGCAGCAAACCACATTGCCATGTATGTACCTATGGAACAATCCCGCATGTTCTTCACATGTACCCCAGACCCTAAAGTGCAATAAAATATATATATATATATTTAAAAATAAATAAATATATTAATTTATTTAACAATTCTTGAAAAATATTTGTAACTCAAGAGAGAAATTAGGTCTAAATGCATCCAAGAAGAAAAGCAAAACAAAAATTATCAAATAAACTTTAAAAAAAAAAGTACACTGCAATCTATATAATAGCAGTCGCAAATAATTTTTTTTTATTTGTGACCGCTATTATATAGATTGCAGTGTTTTTTGGCATCAAGGACCAGTTTCATGAAAGATGATTTTTCCACAGACAGTGAGGGAGATGATCTCGGGATGACTCAGCACATTATATTTATTGTGCACTTTAACTCTATTATTATTACATTGTAATATATAATGTAATAGTTATACAACTAACACAATGTAGGATCAGTAGGACCCTTGAGCTTGTTTCCCCACAACTAGATGGTCCCATCTCAGTGTGATGGGAGGCATTAGATTTTCATAAGAGCACACAACCTAGATCCCTTGCATGCACAGTTCACAATAGGGTTCATGCCCCTATGAGAATCTAATGCCTCCGGATCTGATAGGAGGCGGAGCTCAGGCTAATGCAAGTGATGGGGAGTGGCTGTAAATACAGATGAAGCTTCACTCACTGGCCCACCACTCACCTCCTACTATGCAACCCGGTTCCTAACAAGTCACAGACCACTACACATCCATAGCTCAGGGGTTGGGGATCCCTGCTATATAAGATTTGATGTGATCTAAAGAATCATTGTTATGCTATCAGAAAACACTTTTATTTGGCCAAAGCACTTTTTCTCATGTCATAATTTTTTTATGATGTATGGAATTTAGCAATTTGCTTTTTCGAAATTTGGTAGAGGAAAGCGAATTGAAAATAGCTAATTAAACAAGAGAGGCCTAGGTTTCCTAATCAGGTCAGACATTTTTTCAAAGAACAGTAAAAATCAGTTCTAAAAGCTGAGGAAGCACTTCACTGACAGACTCTCCTCTCATCTAAATTTCTCTCTTCATCTAACTCTAGATGCTTCCTTATGGTTCAAATAATCCAAACATTCCTGTAAGTACTCAAGTGAAGCAATCCTCCAGTCTAACCAAGTGTTTTGCTTTACATCACTTCAGTTATGTAAAATATTTATTTGCACATCACCGCCAAGAATATCCCTGATGCTGCTTGGTACACCCAAATTCAACTATTCCTTGTCTTTACCTGTATGTATTAATACAAAAAAACCCAGTTCACACAAATGAATAATATTTCCAAAATAAAGTCATTTTCTCATGTTGATAAGGAAAAATATAATACAACAGCTAAACAATAAACTCATAAAACATGCGTCCAGGAAGAGCTAAGATATTATAAAATCCCTAGCTACATGCTCTGCAGGTGGCACATAGAACATAGACACGTACACACACAGACTCACACAATCACACAGGTGTCACCACTTGGCTTCCCATTCTCAGTTAAGGACCACCAGCTCCTCTACCACCTGTTGTGGTGCAGGGAGGGGAAGTTGGGTTGGAAATAAGAAATCTTTCATACCAACAGCAAGAGTGCACACAAGCAAGCACCAAGCCTTGGTGATTCTGGAAGCTCTGGGACTAGGTGGACACAATTATTACTGGAGGAGTAAAACTGCAGCTGGATTCCCTGGTTCTCACATGAGGAGTTGAACCCTGGTTCCCACACCAGGAATTGAATCCGGGCCATCTGGATGAAAACCAGGAATCCTAAGTGCTAGACCACCAGGGAAGTGGCACAGCTCCTGCCCCGAACTTAGGTTCTTGGCTTTCCTAACCCGGAAGAATGGGGAAACGAGCCCTGCAGGCACAGTGAGTTTTACTGTTGAAATAAAACTTGTGGACCCAAAGAGTATGTGAAAGTACAGTTTATTAGGCAGAGTGAAAGGACAGCTCCCACGCTTTCATATAAGGGGATCCAGAAAAAGGATACCATCCAGGCAGGGGCAGCTGGAGTTTTCATTCCTGAATTATTCCCTCTCCATTCATGTTCTCATCCAATGAGAGGAGTTCTTTTAAACTTCCTCTGGATTGGTTGATCTTTGACTCCATTACCAGATTGGCTACTTGTTTTACAATCCTGAGTCACAGAGCCCCCTCCTCCAAGAGCCAGCCTCGGGAAATTCAGAGACAAAAGGCCCTACCTGGCTTGCTAGGGAGGGAAGGTGAAACAAAGAGCTCAAAAACGTCTATTTTAACTCTTTCTGAGAGTCAAACCACTTAAGCCTCTGTTTTATATGACCAAATATTCTAAATCCGTCACTTGAAATAGCATACTCATTATTAAAAGCAAATCACCTTTTACACCACCAAATGATCCATAGGTCATATTGCAGGCTGTTCTCTGAAGATAATGTTCATATATCAATTTCATCTGATACTGATTCCCATGTTCCACATTACCCAGGGTTCCTAAGAGAAAAAAAAAGGATTACTTTGTATTTGTGTACATTAAAAAACATTAATTTGTTCTCATCCTCTAATTCTAAGTAATTCAATTTTGGGGAAATTATACTGAAAAGCACTAAAATATTATGTATTGTGATAAATTAGCACACTGATGACACAGAAAGCCAGTACAGTTAAAACAATTTACATCTCAGCTAAATTACAACATTAGACAAAATACTACCCTGGAGACATTTTATTTTCTATTTTTATTAGACAGATTATGTCTGAGTAAAGTATAATTATTTAAATAACAACAAATTTCAGCTCTGAAATAAATGAGGTTAAGTTCTTTGCATTTATAAACACTAATAGAGCAAAGAAATGACTCAGTGTCTAAAAAAAAATTCCCAACACTTTCAAACAATTAATGTTACTGCCCCGCCTCTCAAAATACTCAAGCCCCTAATTATAGTCTAATTTAATTGAAAAATTTTCTAAGCTTCCTCAACAAGTAAATAGGAAAATGTTTTTTATTTGAAGTCTGCCAAGAAGAATCTCCTTCCAAACACAGAAAAATACTCTGTATTTGTAGACTGCATGTGTTTCACTTTCTAGTTCTTTCCAAATGAGAAGAGTATTTACCTGTATTTTATAGATATAGAGCAAGAACATTATAATTGAAAGGTGTGTTGGAAAGGAAAAGGATTCAGAAAGCAACTTTTTCCATAAACAAGCATCATTCATTAATTCAAAATTTAAAAGTTAAAGAAAAATTTAAATTATCATAAAGCAAATTTGCTTTAAATTATCATAAAGCAAATATTTAAAACTAAATATATACATATGTATACTTATTTATTTACATATGAGCATTTATTTGTTTTGGGTTTGTTTGTCCAGAAGAATTTACCAACATACACTGAGATTGTAAAAATATATTTCTATTTCCATTTTAGAATTGAAGCATCTTAAGGTCAAAAAAAGTAGTTTACAGAAATTTCCCCCAAAATCACAATATTCAAGGTAAAGAACTGAGTATACAAACCAGACCTTTAGAACCTAAACCCAATCTTTAGAACCAGGGACTATGTATTGCATCCTGCTGCCCAGTTGTCCACCATTTAAGAACTTTCAGGGAGCATGGTCCTTGCACCCAGTAAAGATTTTACTGTCCACAGATCTTGTCAACAACAATTTTTCCAAAGAAAACAGCTTCAAGAATATGTCTTTTCCACTGCAGGGTACCAGAATATGTCACTTCAAACAGGACTCTTTGGCATATGGATTATTTTGAGCTAAAGGCCATAGGGAACTAGCCAGAAAAGCTCTAAAAACAGGTCATCATTTAAAAAAGAAATCTTCATTTATAAAAATGTCTCCCTCTCTTGCACCAGGAAGAGGAGTACTCTTACCTCTTTTCAATGGAGAAAGCCTCAACTTAAATCACCATAACAAACTTTACTAAGCAACCCTTGTTTACCACACTACTTCTGGTCACCTTCTGTGTACAGAAGCCCAAAACCCATTTTCATTTTATTTCAACTAAAATGATATTTTAGTGCAAGGTCCAACTACCCTTTTGAGTCACTCATTATGGAATATTCCCATGTGTACATGTGCAATGCATATGTTAATTTCTGCTTCTTTTTCCTCTTGTTAGTCTTTGGCCAGTCTAATTTACAGGGCCCCAGTTGGAGAACCTAAGATGAGTAAAGATTTTTTTTTCCCTCCCCTTTGCCTTTCTCAGCCTGGCCTCCCTTCTCCTTTGAAAGACTGAGGATTGTGTGAAACTAAATTTGGCCAAAGGATGCCCCCATAGCTTGAGTTCCTAGGAAACCAACTGCAACCTAACTTTGTAGGTAAACAAACTCAAAGCCTAATTTAGGAGTAGTCTCAGCCAATCATGGTAGCTGAGCTTTAGCCAATCATAGGCAGCCAACTGATCAGACCATGTTCAAGTGAGGTAAATGCTGAGCTGCCAGGAATGAAGCTGTCTCTGTACCTCACTTGCATTGTCTGTCCATAAATGTTACCTGTTCATGTGGAAAAGCAGAGCTCTCTGAGCCTCTTCGGGTTGTGAGGGCTGCCCAGCTCCTGAGGTTTTCTTTGCTCAATTAAAGTCCATTAAATTTAAATTGTCTTAAGTTTTTCTTTTAATAGTTAAAGAGGAAAAACTACCAGGGGAGTATTTCTTGAAGGAGAATCATTTCTACTCAGTTCCATACCCCTACCCCGCCACCCCCACCAAATGGTTAACAATAGATTTTTTTTTCTTGGAGGCAGAGTCTCACCCTGTTGTCCAGGCCAAAGTGCAGTGGTGCAATTTTACTCATTGCACTCCGCCTCTTGGGTTCAAGTAATTCTCCTGCCTCAGCCTCCTGAGTAGCTGGGATTAGAGGCACCTGCTACCACGCCCAGCTAATTTTTATATTTTTAGTAAAGATGGGGTTTCACCATGTTGGCCAGGCTGGTCTCAAACTGCTGGCCTCAGGTGAACTGCCCACCTCAGCCTCCCAAAGTGCTGGGATACAGGCATGAGCCACCGTGCCCAGACAGCAATAGGTTTTCTATACCAATAGAATAAGAAACAAAGAGAAAGGCTTAAATTTGCCTGCTGATCTTGATGGAGGATGAAGGCTTTCTGGATTCTAAATGGTAGTAAAATCAGTGAGGTGCCAGGAAGCTGAAGAGTGATCACAATGAAACCAGCTACATGGGTGAGGGAAACACACACAGTATTAACCTGAAGAGAGTTCTAGCCTCCAAGAAACCAGAAAAAGCAGCTCTAGGAGTCACCTGGTTTATCCCTACAGAAATTGAAAATTTCATTCTGAACTGTTAAATCAAGTTCACCCTAAAGTTGACTCCTTACATATTTTAAGTGCAGCCTAAAGGTTTCTCTATACATAGTGAACTATAACATAAATGGAGGTTTAAATAGACTGTAACCTTCCCTTGTGCCAATGACCGAGTTTTGGCCAAAGGGAGCCAACTGTTCAAACCATGTTCAAATAGGGTAAACAATGAGCTGCAACCAATCCAGCTGTTTCTGTACCTCATTCCATTTTTTGTACATCTTGTTCCTTTCTCTGTCTATAAATCTTCTACTACATGACTGCACTGGGGTCTCTCTGAGCCTACTCTGGCTCAAGAGGCTGCCCAACTCACAAACTGTTCTTTGTTCAATTAAATGCTGTTAAATTTAATTTGGCTAAGGTTTTTCTTTTAACAGATGGTGTCAGAAGTCGGATCCAAAGCAGAGCTTCTAACAACCCCCAGGAAAGCTGACTGACCAAGTCAGGTATCCACTAGGCCTACTGTCTCTATTGCTCTCTCACAGCAACTGGGGATCATGGTAAGTTCTCTCTCAGATTCAGCTGCTTCACAGATTTGTGTTTTGAGCTCTCCAAGTTTCTTTGAGCAAACTTCTGATCCGAACTGGGTTTGGAAGTCATGACAGAAACTGGACTGGGTCTAGGATCAGACTGGATCCAATAATTAACTGTCTTATATCCAGTTCGGGGGCTTCTTATATCTGTCTAGGTCAGAAAGAAACTGGTAGTAAATGGCAATATTGCAGAAGGTATAAACTTTGGCTTTTGGAAATTTGCAAAAATTTCTGTGTTCTACCCCCCGTTGTTTCATTTTCTTGCATATTTAGGTAGGGAAAAATCATTTGGCAAAGGAGGTCTGAGAGCCAAAGCCAATAGTTGAGGTAAAAATGAGATCCTTAGTTTCTGAAGAACTGAGTACCTTCAGCGTATATGTGAATAAGTTTTAGGCCCCAGAAGAAGCAAAGTCTTACAGAAATGGCAAAACATCACTGAAGTTAAGTTACAAATGTTGAATGTTCCACATAAACAACACTGCACCAAAGAAGTACACTTGAAAATGAAGGCTCCCAAAATAGTCTCATCTAGGGATGCCTATTGACATGCAGAAGCTTCTAAAATGTTTCAATATTTTTATTAAAAGACTATAAAAGGCAAATAAAACGCTTAAGCAACAAATTGATAAGAAAAACTAAATGTGCTAATTTTTGTCTTAGTTTCTATCCTGATCCAAAGGTGAAAAGAAAGCTATCCTAGATAAAGTATTTATAAAAGGTAGGCCCTCAGGCAAATAGGCTTGCCTCTTTTTCAGATGCAACCATGCCGAGTCCTGGCATAGAGAATGCTTTCTTCACCCTATTCGTTAATGGGCTCCACTGTAAACTCAGTAATTTTAGCTAAGAAACAGCTAAATTAAGAACACCTATTGGACTCAAATATGCCTTTCTGGAACTTAATTGGCTATCTTGAAACCCTTCTGTAAAAGAAATTTACATCTATTAAGGAAATCTCCATTTTTAAGGATGTCTGCCTGTGTACATTAGAAACTCTTACCATTGTTTTAAATTGACATAAGTCATACCTTTGATTAACATGCCTTTCTGGCCATCTTGTCTTAACCGAACTTTTATGAGAGCATCATTTTTCCTTAGTTTGAGCAAATGATGATACAATATTTAGGCCTAAAATCTTAGTTATGTACTTATGGAATATATACATATATATATTTTTGTTTTGTTTTGTTTTGTTTTACCTAAGAGTTGTTATTTTAGAAATGCAAAATTTGTTGCCTGGTTAATAATTGCTTAGGGCAATGAAACAAGTAACTAGAAGATTAATAGACCAAATGGGGGAAAAGAAAAACTATTTAAAAGCTGGCAAATAAAAATCTTTCATATCCACGTGTGTTATGTGTCTGTGATAATATTTGGTAAATAAAACTAGTTTTAAAATTGTTACTAAAATAGGAATGGCTTCAAAATTATCAGTTACATATAACAAGGTATTTGCTTGATTGACTGTGAGGTGTTTTTGGTTTAGAGCCTCTGGAGTCAGGGGTCTGCATAAGTGGACATGACGTGGTCTAAAGGCATGTTCTTAGTGCTTAGACCATCAGCTACAAGCCAGAATCAAGTCTAATATGATCTCATCTTCCCTGCTTTCCCCTGCTTGCCTACTGGCTGGGGAGGGGTTGACTCCTTCAGGTATAGTCTTCACAGCTGTGTCTTCTGTCCTGACCTCTACATACACCTGATACGTCAGGACTCAGACAGGCCTTGACCTTCATAGTTCTCCTGGGTACCATGAGGCTACTTGGCACCCAGAATGACTGAGGGAAGACATTAAGGAGGGTACCTGTGTCATGTCTTCAAAATTCTTTTCAGTAATTTAAAATCTTCAAGTCATGTTATGTTAAATTAAGTAATAATCATATAATGTTTGAGTCATTTGTAAGTTAAAATATTGAAATATTAATTATTAAACATGATTTTAAATCTGTGTACCTTGATATTATTTTTATATGATACAGAAAAGCTACATGTATTTAGATCTGTTAAAAATAATAATCTGAAGAACAATCTTTCTAAAAACTTATAAAATGTTTTTTATCTACAAATACTGACATAAAATTAGTTCACAATTATTTTCTAGGGTTTTCACCAGAAATCAGGATTACTATGAGTTAAAATTGTAGTTAATATATGTAATTAAAGCTACTAGATATGAAATAATTTTATATACATAGTGCATAAACAAAAGTAAGATATGCTTTTGATGAGGAAAGTTATAAAAGCACAAAAATATATGTTAAAAATATTATCTGAAGTTTCTTAAAGGTTTCAAATTGGGGCCGGGCACAGTAGCTCATGCCTGTAATCCCAGCACTTTGGGAGACTGAGGCAGGTGGATCATGAGGTCAGGAGTTCAAGACCAGCCTGGCCAACATGGTGAAACCCCATCTCTACTAAAAGTACAAAAATTAGCTGGGCATGGTGGCAGGCACCTGTAATCCCAGCTACTCGGGAGGCTGAGGCAGAAGAATCACTTGAAACCAGAAGGCGGAGATTGCAGCGAGCTGAGATCGCGCCATTGCACTCCAGCCTGGGCAAAAGAGCAAAATTGTCTCAAAAAATAATAAGGTTTCAAATTGAAGGAGTAAAAAAAATAGATAAAACAAGATGAATATAGAAAACTGAAAAATGCCAAAAAAAAGGTTTATGGAAATCCTGTGTGGTTAAAAGAAGACAGATTTGATAAATTTATTTATGAGATTTTATTAAAATTAGCTTTAGTATTTATAATACACCAATATAAAAGTAAAATTTGATTTCTCTTTTGAAGAAAAATTTTGTTGAGGCATTTATTAATAAGACACAGTAAAATATTTCCATTCATGCTTTGAGTAAACTACAAAAAAGGGGGAAAAAAGGAGTAGAAAGAGACAGGTTCTATCATACGGTCTTAGGTCTTTAAATTGTTTGAATGACTGAGTCTCCTCTATCAAAGAGTACAGGTTTTTTTCTTTTAAAAAAAAAACAAGTCTTGTAATTATCACTTTGGCTAAATGAATGACCATTATTTTATGGTGACCTGCGATCCTATCTTGGTCAAGTGTTTTAAAACCTTTGACAATTTGACACACTTCCCAAAATCAAATTTCAGGTCAAAATTAAGTCTTTTTCAGGCTCTAACTTTGGGATGCTACAGAGGGCACCTGAAGCATCCAAAAGAGAGATAAACAGGATTATTTGAAATGTTAAATTACACAGGAAGCACTGTCAAACAGGAAATGATGTTTAATCTTCAAGTTATACTTTAATGAATATGTTATTAATATATGTTCCAAAATTGTATGGGATTTCTAAAATTCTAATATGTCTGGGCATATGCTATCAGTAATATTAATGGTTATTATATGAAGTTATCATAGGCCATATAAATGACAAAATTTCCTTGTCAGTTATGTCTTTAATTATAATCATTTAAAGTTATTTCCACAGTTAATTGCTTAATTTTAATGCAGTTTCTGAAAACTTTACAAGCACCCAAAATCCTAGAGTATGGAATCTTTAAGGAAGTTCATGGAAAAAATAGAAAGGACCCTGACAAGCACTCTTGAATACAGGTTTCTGGTAACTTTAGGATCACATAATTTCAATGGGGTAAGAATTCCCAGAACTTTCAGACTGACTAGTTTATAAAACCGCTAACCCAAGCAGGACAAAAATATTGAATACCAAGAAAATGCTTTGCCAGATTTTCATGCTAAACTGGACAGTACTGAAATTGTTTATATATGCAATTTGAATGAACTCCATGATCCAAGTCAAATTACCTATAACTTTCAGTTATCAGTGCTATATACTTAAATTGGAGAAACAACTGTTATTTAAGAGGTCATTAAGCCCAACCAACATTAAGCGTGGACTCATGGAGAACCTGGATAGCCACCTTGTCCTTCCAGAGTCCTTAAAGCTTTTGCTATTAAAAGCTCTGCATTCCATGACTCATCATGGAAGAAATAAAATTATCCAAATTAAAAATATATTTATTGATGTGGTGACTGTTCTATATTGCTAAAATAGTTTACAACCAATGTTTGCTTTGTCAAACCCATATTCCTGGAAAGACAACCAAAACTTCAGGTACATTTCTGCGAGTTGATGAGCCATTTAAACATTTATAGAAAGATTTCATTCAATTGTCATTTTCAATGCATGTTTTCTGGTTGTATTAAAGCTTTCTCATGCAAGAGGGCTAATGTTATAACAGTAGCTCTATATGTCAAAGTATTTTTTCACCTAGGAAAGAAAGCCTTTCATAGTCCACTGACTGAGGACAATCAACCCCTTCACAATCTAGAACCCAAAGAGTAAATTCTAAGAATACCAGAGAAAGACTGCCCTTGCCATACACATTACAACAAAACTTTGGGACCTTGAAATTTTAAGTTAATCATCTCACAACTCAAAAGGACCCCCTCCATTCTTGGAACTGTACACCCATTGGAAACCCTAAGGTAAAGCTAAACAGGAAAGTTTCTCTCCAGAAGAAGATGGCATCCATAATGTAGACAGCTTTTTCCCTAGATCATGGATTAAGATTTCTCTGCTATTAGGAGACTCTTATCTTTCTATTTTTTTTTCCTTGCTTATGCTTCTATGAACAATAGAAGTGAAAAGAGGATCTATTGTGTGCATTCATAGGGTATACTTTTATTTTTGAAGGATTTAACAGCCAGCCTTATGCATGGACAATCCTATGCCTCAATAAATAAAAGATGAAGGCCCCATTCAGGTGAGAAACTTTAATGACACCTTTGTTGTCTCATAATAAGTCAGAAACAGGACATTGGTCCACTCCTCTTAACCTACATCATAGATAAAAGATAACACTTTAAGGAAGTCTTCATTCTTCTAAATAGGCATCATTTGTTAGGTCTCTTTTCCATGGTTTGAAGTAAATGAGGTAATGATTAGAAATTTATCCCTCATGATAGGCTTTATAGCAGATTCCACTGTAAAGGCTACAGTCACACAGCAGATTTTAAATTATCTTATGAAAGTTATGCTAAATAATAGAACTACTCTAGATTACTTACTGGTTAAACAGCAGTATCTGTGCACTTGTTGGCACTTCCTGTTGGCCATGGAGAAATGCATCACATTGGATATTACAGAGATTCAGTTGTAGGGGACTAATGATGAGACTGCTTAGTTAAAGCGAATAGACTCTATCTAGTTCATTCTTTGATCTATTTAATTTTAGTTTGTTTGGTTCATGGGGACCCTGGTTAAGGAGCATGCTCCAAACTCTTGGTATTATCCTCCTGATATTATAGTAGTCTCCCTAGTGTCAAAAATTTTTAAATGTTTGCATGCAGCCATCTCTAGAATGCCACATAATTTCTCTTCAACTAGAAGGACAAGAGCTTAAAAAGGTGTGTGACCATGAGGGCACTGTAACCTATGAATGACATGCTGAGACTAGAAATCCAAAATTGATGGTAACTGAGAGTGGGACTAAGGTCCTAACTTTTGGTCACACTCTCACATAAGTGAGAACCTGACTAAAAGGGGAAATTTTTAAATAAAATTATGGAAGGCCATTGTTTTGGACTGAGCTCATGCACTAGGTCCCAACAGACAAGACCAAACCAAAATGGAGTCACTCATGCTAAATGTGACATAACCAAACTAAGATCCTAAGGAAACACATAGCTCCTAGAACAGACCAGGTTTTGTTTTTCTCCTATAAACAGGATATTCCAGCATAAGGAGGTACCCTCTACTCTAACCTTTACAAAAAAATAACCTGAATTCTTTGTTCCTACCTTACAAAACCCACTGTTCTGCTATTTCCCAGTGGGTTTTAAGATGAAATAAGTACATTTACGATGGTGACAGTGACATCAATGACTAGTTTTGGTCAATCTCTCAAAATTGAGAGGATGACCAAAGGGGAGAATTGCTGTATCAAGTTTAAACTAAAGCTGCCTACTTACATAGTTCAAGTGTAGCCTAAAGGTTTCTCTGTACATAGTAAACTATAAGCTAAATGGAGGTATAAACAGACTGTAACTGACTCTTGTGCCAATCACTGAGTTTTGGCCAATCAAAGGAGGCCACCTGTTCAAACCATGTTCAAATAAGGTAAACATCAAGCTGTAACTAATCTGGCTGTTTCTGTACCTCATTCCATTTTCTATACATCACTTTGTTTTTTCTGTCTGTCACTATCCTTTTTTCTGTCTATAAATCTTCTACCACATGGCTGTGCTGAAGTCTCTCTGAGCCTACTCTGGTTCAAGAGGCTGCCCAATTCACAAATCATTCTTTGCTCAATTAAACTCTGTTAAATTTCAATTAAACTCTGTTAAATTTCATTTGATTAAGGTTTTTCTTTTAACAACATCTACAATTAGATCAATCCCTTTGAATAAGAAAAGCACTTATAGATGCCTGCTAGCCGAAATGCAAGCAGGAACATTAGGAACTCATGTCAATGAACACAGGAGTCAGTAGCCAATATTTAAACAAACTTGGCATGAAATGACACTAGGCTTTGTATAAAAACTCCAAATGCACTGATAAATCTTAAATTTCAGATAATAGCACTTTAAAACTTAATAATGCAACTACGGAGAAAAAGATAATTTTCCTTAGATAACTACCTTGGAATAAAAGAAGTATTTGGGAATCTAATATTTCTGATCATTTTTCCCTAAAAAAGCATCAGTGACATAATATTAAAATTATTTACATAGGTTTTGCCCTGGGATATATGGACTGAATATAGCATACATGATTATAGTCTACATAAAATTATTATAAAGTTTCATCAGTTAGAAAACACATTAATATTCAAACATTTATGCAATTGGCCAGCCTTACTTAAACAAGATCTGATTTAAACCAAAAAATTCTCTGGAAAATCGAAGGTCACTTTGACAAGTTTTCGGTGCAATTTTAGGTAACTGGTGAGCAATCTAAGAATGTTAAATAAACTCAAAGACATTACAGATTAAGTAAAGGTGCACTGTGTTAAATAACCAAGTTAGATTACGTAAGCCTGTCAAAAGTAAAGAACCACATCTTTTTTGCCCTCCTCGTGGAAACAATTACAATTCTATAAATATGTCAGATGCTTAGTAAATGCTTCTTGAGAAGTGCACATTTTTTTGGAAAAGAATATTTAAAACAACATAATCAGTATGGCTTACCCTCACACATCTGTAACCATTTATTCAGAAACTGAAGCCCATCAGAAAGAAATCTGAGATGCTATGTGATGCTTTCTCTTTACCAGAGAAACAATAAGATAGGCCAACACCAGGTCAGCAAGACTCTGTTTTTTCTCTATATTAAGCATATGTTTGATGACATATAAGCCACCACAAAGAAGTTAGCAAAGTTGTCTCTGACTGTTAAGGGTTGTTAGGTATGTCCAGGAGACTGACCTTAGAAGGTCTCCTCTAGTTTGCCTCAAATCTTTTATAAAAACAAAAATATTTGAGAAGGGAGTAGCTGAAGAAAAGGATGTCAAGTTCAGCTCACACATTCATCTGCTGACACTAGTGGTTTCACTTAAATTAGAAAGTGTTTGTGCTTCCCCCTGTTACAATAAAAGCTAGGTAAAAGTTCAGTCTGGAACTTCAAGAAACATATTCGAGAGAACAAAAACATTAACTTCCCATGCTTCTCAATTTAAGCCAAGCCAGGAAAAATATACAAATTGACAGCCCACAAATATCATGAGTCTGAAGAAATGAGAGACAGAAAGGAAGGGAGGTGGGGCATAAGAGAATGTAGTTTGGACAACTCCTAATCCCCACTGAATACAAAGCTTTTAAGTGAACACAAAGAATAAAAGAGCAATAAAATCACCATTCCTATAGCAAACAACTTTTATTTTGAAGGAGGATACCAATGTACCATAAACAAATTGTCACCTAATATGCCAGTTTCTTTCAGTATATTTTTTTTGATAAGTACACATTTTATCCCTTGTCTATGCTCTAAGACCCAGTGGAACTCCAGAGGGTTCTGTCTTTCTGGCCCATAGTTCAAGCAGGACTTGAAGGCCTAGTGTCTAATCAAATTTCTAGTTTCTAAGATACCCTATTCTCTGCCCCCGCTTTAAAGCCCCCACAGAGCCTTCAGAAGGAACTAATTTCCAAAGAAGTATTCTGGGTAACTGTAACTGTGGGCAAATTCTCCTCCATGGCTTGTGTAACCCACGTGGTAAAATAACAGGCTTACAGTCAAAAACAGAGGAACAACTAGATCCATGCAATAAAGTAGCCTACATTGTATGATAATACTCTCTCCATTTACTCTAGCATACTAAATGCCCTGTCACTAGGAGAAACAACATGAAACCATGTCTTTTCCCACGAAATCAATGAGAGCACACTATATCGGGCTTCTGACATAAACAGAGTAGGAAATAAAATGATAGTCGTAACAGAGAAGGGGATGAAAACAGCACATGGTGAAGAGTAATAAAGAAAGGCACTGTCAATTGCCTCAGCAGTACCCAGAAATTTGTTCACTCATTCATGCAACAAGTATTTACTGGATGTCTACCATATTCTACTCCAGGTTACCAAGCCTGCCTTGGAAATCTAAAAGATCTTCACCCTGAAATAAGACTGCCTAAGAATATCCAACTCAGTAAGTAAATATGCATCATTACTCAAATTGAAAGCAAAATACAAAAAAAGCCAGAATCAAGAGAGTAAGCCTGAGAAATCCAAACCCTAGAAGCTAACATTTACAGCCAGCTCCAAAGGAGAGGATCTCTGGTAAAAGGAACAGCCTCACAGACACTTAGTTTGATCATACCCACAAAAAAATGCCCCCATACTGACATCCATTAAAATAACTCTCAACTTGAACTAAACTTATCTAATAACTGAAATAAAATTTTTTAAGTTATATCTTAAATTTATAAAGACCAAAATAAAATATAATAAAAGCCAAACCACATACTATACTTTTAATAAAAACCAAACCACATACTATACTTGTACCCAGAGAACCATGTCAGAGAATGAAACCTGATGAAGCCTCAAAGTAAGTGCCTTGAGCCCTGTCTGAGTGAAGACAACCAAAAGCCAAGAAATTGGAACTGTAAAGAGAAAATACTTGAGGTTCACCAAAGAAAATCCACTTCAAACCACTATGACTCAGCATCTAATCAATTGTTACTGTACAACATTTCTTAAGACTTATGTGTCCTAAGTACCCAGAATTGGCCTCTATTAGTCACAGGCAATCCTGGAAACAATTCTGGAGAGGCAAGTGATTAAGAGGAATCCTCTGCTGGAAAGATATGTATACACAAAAATAGTAGACCAAGACAATGTAATAGCCTGAAAGAATAAATGAAAAATGGGAAAATGCTAACCAAGACAAGAAGACATTCAAGGAAATGTTTTGTATTCTCTACCAAGTCGGCACTAGGGAATATCTATTCTTAGATAACATTAAGCCCAATTTGTAACATAAATTCAACATTGGAAAAAAAATATTTCTTACCTGAGACAGAGTAGACACAAAGTTTTCTAGAATGCAACACAGCCAAATGCAGCATTTCAGTACCTCTGAAAAATAGAGAAAGTTTTTAAAGCTTTCCAATATTAGTTTTAGATGTAACCAAAAAGTTGTAAAATAATTTCAAAAAGATCTCATAACCACAGCCACTGTGAGTAAACAAAACAATTCATTAGATAACATTCTAAACTGAAAAATAAATATAACAATAAACAGCCAATCTGACAACCCCAGGGGCTCAAGTACTCTGGCTCAAGGCACTGCCTTCAGATTGAAGCCAACAGAGCTTCCAAGAAAAGTCAGATCTGAGGTCCCTCCATAAGCGCTATTTCTTTCAATAAAGAAATCCAACTTCTAGTCCTGGCTTTCTGACTAATTCACCTGTGACTCTGGGCAAGTCACATAAATCTCCCTGAGCCTATTTCTCATGAAAAATAAGAGGTTCAATGAAAGGAAATAAAATAATGTGAAAGCATCTTGTAAAGGTTAAAACAGCACAATATACCAATCATTATGAGAAGTAGCATATATCACTTCCATCTCTGAAATTTTATTAAAATATTGACAATATTTCTGTTTGGACTAAATCTCAAATAAAAATAAACTACCAATACCACCACTACAATTCCCAGCCTATCTCAAGTGGTTTCTAGAAACAGTAGCATAGCACAATCTAGAGATCCTAAATTCAGTTTTCAAGGGTCAAGCCAGGGGTTATTAATGAGTAAAGGGTGTAAATGGCTGTGATTAACTGGAGACAGACCAGAGTAAAGGAGGTGGCTACTACTTGGTTCTGGGCTTGTGGCCAAAGCCCCACACTTTTCAAGAAAAGCCAAAAAGCAGGAGTTTTATGTGAACTCTCTTAGTTCTTAAATGTTTGACAACACTTTCAAATTTAAAATACTGAGCAGGCGGCCAGGTGTAGTGGCTCATGCTTGAAATCCCAGCACTTTGGGAGGCTGAAGGGGTAGATCTCCTGAGGTCAGGAATTGGAGATCAGCCTGGCCAATATGGTGAAACCCTGTCTCTACCAAAAATACAAAACTTAGCCAGGCTTGGTGGCACGTGCCTATAGTCCCAGCTACTTGGGAGGTTGAGGCAGGAGAATCACTTGAGCCAGGGAGGCAGAGGTTGTAGTGAGCTGAGATCACACCATTGTACTCCAGTTAGGGTGACAAGAATGAAACTTGGTTTCAAAAAATAAAATAAAATACTGAGCAGGCTCACATGTACAAGTAGGCCTCCAGTGTACAACCCCTGATACAGACTCTGTTCTAAACTGCAAGGACTATAATTGAAGTCTACAGACTTACATGGGGGTTCTGACTCTACACCTTACTATATGTATAATTATTTAAAGTTTCAGAGTGTTAGTATCTTATTTACAAATAAGAATTGTATTAGATAACATCTGCAAAACATTGTTACAATTAATATATACTCATCATTTGCTCTTCTACTAGAAAATGCAAATATATATATCACATGATCAATACTGCCTTTAGAAATTTTGTATACGTACCCTGGACATTCAAAACAACTTTTCTACCATGCTCAGGAAAAGAGCATAATGTCATAGAAAGACAGTAAAGTATAAAGTCAGAGAGACCTGGGTCTGAATCTTGGCTATGTGACCTTACACTCTGAGCTCTAGTTTCCTTATCTCTAAATTCAGATTATATCTGCCTTATAAGATTATTGAGACAATATTTATAAAGACCTAGTATAGTACCTAGTTATTAAGTTAACTTCCTCCCCCTTCCAATGTGATCACATAGATGACGGCTATACTTAAAAACTACCATACAGAATGATTACTGGTTGTTTCACTTCTTTTAATGGTAAGGTAAAAATGCTTTTTAGAGGGAAGAATCCTTGTCTCCCTACTTTGTAAATCCATCACATCTAATATGTACTAGGTACATGATGGGCACCTAATCATCATCTGCTTTTAGAGGGAGTAGATATTTACCAACCACATCAGTCAAAAAGTCTCCCCAATCCAGCCTGTCACAAAGCATACAAGTGTAATCTCATGTCCTGGCCTAAAGCATCCAAGCTACAGCTTCCCAACAGATTGAAACATATCACTGGAAGAGGGTGAATGCTCATGAGTGGTTGTTTGGTTTTCAAGCAGGAGTTAGGGCCCTGACTAAATGGCCCCTGGGGGCAATAAATTATAATAAACAAATACAGTATGCCAAAATCCAGAGCTTAGGGTACTGCCCAGATTTAAAAAGGCAAAAAGGAGCTCAAAAGAGGAGACAAACCAACTCTGGCTACTTGATAAGTTTTCATCATACTTTTAAATGATTAAGAAACGCAAGCTTAATTTTAAGCAAGTTTGTATATGAAAATAAGAGGATCAGCAGGGCGCAGTGGTTCACGCCTGTAATCCCAGCACTTTGGGAGGCCAAGGCGGGAGGATCACGAGGTCAGGAGTTTGAGACCAGCCTGACCAACATGGTGAAACCCTGTCTCTACTAAAAATACAAACATTAGCCAGGTGTGGTGGAGCGTGCCTGTAATCCCAGCTACTCAGGAGGCTGAGGCAGAAGAATCACTTGGAACCCGGGAGGTGGAGGCTGCAGTGAGCTGAAATAGTGCCACTGCACTCCAGCCTGGGTGACAGAGTGAGACTCCATCTCAAAAAAAAAAAAAAGAAGATCAGCAATATCATCAGTAAATAAAAAGCAGACATATTATCCAAAGTTCAAACTAACAAACAGTTTTCTAAAATAAATTAAATTTAAGAATAAAGAACTTTTGAACAAAGCTCTTGTAAGGGAAAGACTTACTTTGTGGGCTGAACTGACTTCTTTCAAGAAATGACAGGGCCTCTCTACCCTAAATAAATACTCATTATAAAACCTCAAAGCGGTGGGCCAAAAAGTAATGGTTATCTGCTATTTCATCTAATTATAAACAGATGCTTATATAACTTTAAATAAGTAGATACTTCTTATTTTTTTCTTTATTTGGTTATTTTTAAAAGCTTATCTCTTTGTCTTTAAGCTTCTGGTAATGTCAGACATCTTAAGTCTATTACTATAAAAAGGCCCTAAATTATTCTATCTTAAATGTATTGTAGCCACATAAAAAGTATCCATACTTGAGAAACACCCAGGTGACAATATCCAGAAAATACAGTTAATTCATGGATAGTCTTCTTTGAAGAATTCACAAAAGTGACACAGTAAAGGATTGACATACTCCAAGTAAAATACCAGAATTAGTGGGCTTACTTACGAAACAAACTTTCCTACTTCCACTTGAAGTACTGGATCTCGTAGATCCACTTCTAGAAGCAAATCTTCAGCTTGAGCTCCATCTCCTGTTTTTGTAGGATGGGGGGCTAAGAATCCTTAGGTATCCCATAAAGCTACCCACAATTATTTTATCTGTAGAGAAATTTTTTTAAAAAAGATATAAGAAGAAACAAACATTAGCAAATCTCTTAGGAAATAAGCTTTCTAATGTCTAAAGGAAAAATCTAAAAATTAAAAGAATTCAGTCTTGCTTTATATACAAAGGCCACTCTTCCAAAGAAGATGTAATTAAAGTGTATTTGTTTTAATAACACACAGCTTCTCATAAAGAGTTTTACATCACTACAGTCAAATGTACTAACATATTGCATTTTTTCCAAAGCCTTTATTTGGTATCAAAGTCATAATTTAATTCAATCAAAGGACTAGTACAATGTTGTGAACTGATTCCATCATAGACGCCAACTCTATAACTGGTTGTAACTATCGAAAACTCTGAATTAAAAAGGATTCTGGGCTGGTCGGAGTGCAGTGGTGTTTACAACTAATTGATCACAACCAGTTACAGATTTCTTTGTTCCTTCTCCACTCCCACTGCTTCACTTGACTAGCCTAAAAATAAATAAATAAATAAAAAATAAATAAAATACGTAAATAAAAAGGATTCTGAGTCATCACTAGATAGAGTGCCTTGATTATCAATGTTTCACCTTAAGTATAAGAGGGGGAAATGATAGAATGGGTGTTATAAGTTAAATCATATCTCCCTCAAAAAGGATATGTTAAAGTCATAACCCCAAGTACCTCTGAATGTGACCTGATTTGGAAACAGAGTCTTTGCAGATGTAATCAAGTTAAAATAAGGTCATAGTTAATTAGGTGCGTGATTGAACTCGATTAGTGTTCTTTAAGATGAGAAAACAGAGACATGGAGGGAATGCCATGCGAAGCTGGGTGCAGTGGCATACCCCTGTAGTCCCGGCTACTTGAGAGGTTGAGGTGGAAGGATGGCTTGAGCCAAGGAGTTCAAGGCTGCAGTGAGCTGTAATCGTGCCACTGTACTCTAGCCTGGGTGATAGAACAAGACTTTGTCACTGAAAAAAAAAAAAAGTCCTCATAATAACCCTATGAGAGAGGTATAATCCTGGGAACTTCAATACTGAATGGAGACAAATAGATCATAGGACTCTGGTGCTAGCGGAGCTAATGACAGCCTACTGGAGGCTTACAAGGTCTCTGGAGCCATGCCCATTCCTGTCCCCACTAAAGGGTTGTTCAGTTCAACTCTGCCTCCATTTGGGAAAGCTATCTTACATTCATTCCAGTACCTTCTGTACTTAAATTTATCACAGTTTCCTGTCACTTGTGGTCAAAAAAAGATAACTGATATAAAAATGAGCATCAGAAAATAAACTGCAGGCATGAAAACATGCAAGCATATTTAGAATTGGTTCTTTTTTCTTCTTTGAGACAGGGTCTCACTCTGTTGCCCAGGCTTGAGTGCAGTGATGCAATTACGGCTCATTGCATCCTCAACCTCCCAGGCTTAATTGATCTCCCACCTCAGCCTCCTAAGTAGCTGGGAATACAGGCATGTGCAACCATGCCCAGCTAATTTTTGTATTTTTTGTAGGGATGTGGTTATGCCATGTTGTCCAGGCTGGTCTCAAACTCCTGGACTCAAGCAATCCACCTGACTTGGCCTCCAAAGTATGGGAATTGGTTCTTGACGTGAAATGGGGTACAAAACAGTAAGATTCCTTGTGGGGACAAGAGTGACTTTATTTTAAATGCTAATCTGCCATGTGACTCCTGACTAACTTCAAGTTCAAGAACTCCTCCAAGATTTCTAGTTGATGTATTACTCTTTATGTAGAAACACCTATTCCTTGTAAGTTTTGCCTTTCCTCCAAAACAGCACTTGATGTTCTACATATATCATAGGCTGTGACATTCATAGCCACCTACACATTCCTTCCAGAACACGTATACTATTTTCCCCAAGATACAAGCCCTGGGTCTGGGGGTTGTGGTGTGGAGATCTACCCATCTTGCAATTGCCCAAGACTACATTTCTGCCCATAAGTTTACCTAGCAAATCACCATATACTGACAAACTGGATTTGTCTGCCTCAATCTTTGGTTCTCGGCTTCTTTGGTTCTCAGGAGCCACTTTGCATATTTGTCCTTTCACAGAACACTCCCATTCATATTCTAGGTGGGGTTAAGTAGCACTGTACACTGTAACAGAACAATTAATCAAATTATCCTCTCTAGTTATCTGGGACCCTGTGCCCATTGCAGGTAAAACTCTAGTGGACTGGACAGCAGCTGCCATAGGCCAACTGAACAAGGAGGAACACCAAACCACATGTAAGACAGTTTTACTGAAAGGTACTGGATCATTTAAAAGCATGATAGGTTTAATCTCAAAATTATCATCTAAGGGTAAAGAATAAAACCCAGAGCCTTTGGTACTCTTTGGTACTCTGCAGTAACATTTCTCACCACTTACTACTCAGATAGTAGTAAATTACATTTTAAATTACAGTAACAAATGACCTGACAAATCTCTCCAGGTTTCTCTCCAGGCATTGATCAGAAAGAATAAAATTATACCGTTGTAATGGAGTCCAGAAGGGGTAGAGAAGACTTAAATCTTTAAACCTTCCTAAAACACTCCCCATGAGCTTTCCATATATCTTGTCATGCCCTAAATCGCCACTTTCACTCACTAAATAACCAAGATTCATGGGTAACTCAATATAGCCCTATCTTCAGGGATAAGAGGAGGTGAGGATGGCCAAGTCCACATGGTAACAAGCTAACCCACTGAAGCAAAATGTATAATTATTAAAATACTTTCAGGACTTTTATAGTAACCAGATCTCAGATAAGTCTGACTCTCACAGATTTCAAGCTACGATTAATAAATATGGGATTCCCCAGGAATTAATGAACATGCAGGCATTAAATGAAAAGCCTTTAGTCAGTCTTATTTGCTTTCTACTCCAATTCTAGTAATAAACTTCCCCTCCAGGCCACAGGTTGGTACGTAATCTAAATTGGATTATTCAGAGCCTCTCTCTTTCCCTCACTCTCACTATCTCTCTCAAGAGTCTGAATCTTGAGTTGAGAAAATTAGGAAAGTAAGTATCACTTTAAATGCATGGAGTGTTCAATTTCAATGGTACTATCAAGATTAACAAGGAATCCTGTGTTTTAACTTGGCTTCTTCTGAAGAAATTTCAGGATGCTATAACCCTCCTCTCACTTTCTCATCACCTAAAAAAAAAAGTAGAGGTCAACTGACATCACTGTTTCAACTTCCCAACTTGACCTGCAAATTTCTCTACATCTGTATACATTCTTAACTTCTTTCCTCTGTCACTATGGAAAAATGTTCCCATACCTGTTCAAGATGAATCCTTCCATCTGCACACCTGATCTCATCTCTGACTGTCCTCTCTTGGTCCCTGCTCCATCAATGAAAGCCTCTATCCTACACACTGAATTTTTCCCACTTCCCTTGACCCTACATGGCCTCCAAATCATCATCCTCTCTTCTTCTATTCACAGCCAGTTTTCTTTAAAGAGTCATAAATAGTCTCCCCACCTCCCACTCACTCCCCATTCATTCATTGAAAATGCAGATCTCATTACCATTGTGCCCACGCATCCACTCTTGTCACAGACACTAATGAACCACTTGCCGCTAAAGAGCATGAAAACTTTTAGGCCAGGCTTGGTGGCTCATGCCTGTAATCCCAGCACTTTGGGAGGCCAAGGCAGGAAGATCACTTGAGCCCAGGAGTTCAAGACCAGCCTGGGCAACACAAGGAGACACTGTCTCTATAAAAAAAAAAAAAAATTTAAAAATTAGCCAGGCATGGTGAAGCACACCTGGGAGGTTGAGGCTGCAGTGAGCCATGATCACACGACTGCACTCCATCCTGGGCAGCAGAGTAAGACCCTGTCACAATTAAAAAAAAAAATGCTGGGCACAGTGGCTCACACCAGTAATCCCAGCACTTTGGGAGGCCAAGGCAGGTGGATCACCTAGGTCAGAAGTTCAAGAACAGCCTGGCCAACATGGCAAAACCTTGTCTCTTCTAAAAATACAAAAATTAGCCTGACGTAGTGGCAGGCACCTGTAATCTCAGCTACTTGGGAGGCTAAGGCAGGATAATTGCTTGAGCCCGGGAGGCAGAGGTTGCAGTAAGCCAAGATTGCACCACTGCACTCCAGCCTGGGCCACAGATCAAGACTCTGTCTTAAAAAAAAAAAAAAAAAAAAAAAAATTCAGTCCTCATATCACTAAACCTTGCTTTCCAGGTACCAGCCTAACTGATTTTCCTGTCTCTCTGCCTCCCGTTTTCAGAATCTATTACTCTTCCCACACTTCCCCCATTGATCCTCATATTCTCAAGGTTACAGTTCTACACCTTTCCCCTCTTATTTCAACTTCTCTCCCTGTGCATTTTCACCTGTTTGCAAAGCTTCAAATACAAACACCATATTGTTCACCCCAAAATCTCTACCTCTATTCTGTATACTAGACATTTCTGTCTTAAACAGAGCATATCCAAAAATGCTCTTGTTCTTTCCATTCTATAAGATTGACAATAATAATTCTCAAACTTGAGAATGACAGCATTCAGTTCTGGAGCTTGTCAAAAATGAGGATACCTAAGTCACACCACCCACCTACCCCCAGAGAATACATCTTATAACATCTCGTGTGTCTGGGATAGAAAAGCCTGATATATAATAATCACCCCAGGATATTCTGACCCAGGTATGCAGGCTTTGGAACACAATGATCAGTGTTTTTTTCTATGTGGAACATACATATATAATGATTTCTGTATAGCAAGCTTTGGAAAACAGAGGAAGCTGCTCACAGCTCACCACAAACTGTGAGGGAAGCAGTATCTCAGTATATTGGTAACCTACTGGTGGCATGGTGGCACTCCAGTAAGGAACTCTAATAGAAATGAATGAGTGAACAGTATGTTATACAGATAATCAGTAAGTATAGTTTCTAACCAAGCTAAACTTTAGATAGTTTGCGCAAAATTGAGTTTGAAATTGTTGTCTCTGGCAGGCATTTCCGTAGCATGATTCTTACATGGCCAAATAATTGGGGAATCACACGCTTTAACAAATATTGGGGCAGAGGCAGGGTTGAGGAACCTCTCAATACTCTCTGAATAAAAGATCTACCCATCTCCTATCAGTGGAAAAGCAGGGACCAAATTTTCCTTCAAAACAACTTAATAGGTGCTCAGAGGAGTTTAGTACATCCCACTGTTCTGCTTCACCAATGTAATTTTCTCTTTTCACATTTTCCCGCAGATCCCACTGTTTTTATTATAGGCAAGAAAAACAATTTTAAAAAATGTAAGGGGGTAATATTTATATGCAGTAAATAAAAGAATAGTTAAGTTTTCTTTTTAAGAGGCTAATGACTATCTGGATTACAAAAAAAATTTTAAAGCCCATAATTGTAAACCAAATACAAATTTCAAATAGCAATGATACAATAATATAGAATTAAACTGTTTTAAAGGTCACTTAAAAAACATAAAGATGCATAAGAATAAGCTAGGATGTAAGTTTTAGTATTATGATAATGAAAGCAATGATTTAACAATTGTTTTCTACCACCAAATAGAGCTAGTATAATTTCATTATGGTATGAATGGTTTCCAGGTCCAATAAAAAATTTATTTGCTTGTAAAGAATTTCTACAAAAGGAAATTTTTCAAAATTCAAAATATTTTCCTAACTCTCCCCTACAAGACCGAATTTTGATGCAGGAAAATGTGAAAAGAGAAAATTAAGTGGTGAAGCAGAACAGTGGGAGGTACTAAACTCCTCTGAGCACCTACTAAATGAAGTGAAGCCATATAATTTTTAATAAATTCCAGCAAAAAAAAATGACAGAATCAATTCAAACCAGAATATAAACAAAACAGAAGGACTATAGTTATCAGTCTGCTACCTAAATATTACATATTTTTAAAAACTACCTTCAAAATTAGGTACAATTATGATAGTTCGATTAAGTTCTAAAAAGTACATATTTTGAAAAGCAACTCATTTTTATTTGATCTCTCTTTTTTTTTGAAATGAAGTCTCACTCTGTCTCCCAGGCTGGACTGCAGTGGCATGATCTCAGCTCACTGCAACCTCCACCTTCTGGGTTCAAGCGATCTCCTGCCTCAGCCTCCTGAGTAGCTGAGATTACAGGTGCCTGCCACCAAGCCCAGGTAATTTTTACATTTTTAGTAGAGACGGGGTTTTACCATGTTGGCCAGGCTGGTCTCAAACTCCCGACCTCATGATCTGCCCGCCTCAGCCTCCCAAAGGGCTGGGATTACAGCATAAGCCACTGCACCCAGCCTTATTTGACCTCTTTAAAGCTTTGATCCAAGGTGCATGGTTATAAGTTGCTTACCTTGTCCATTTCCACTATTGTCAACATTAGCCAAACACAAACAGCCTTGATCAAATTCTTCTTTTTCTCCTAGAATAGTAGACCACCAATCACGGGCTTTAAATAAAGACATTTTCTTTCACTCTAAAAGAAAACATTTATAATAATCCACTTCACACTATGAATTAATAATTATGTCTTAAGACATAGCAAATTAAAGTTGGACAGATTTGCGAAGAACATTTCTATATTAACTTTTTAATATTTTGTACACATATATGAAACCACAAATCCAAATGGTTGGAAGCATTAATCAGATATTTTGCAGCACCCTTAGTAAATTGGGCTTAGAAAATATACATTTCTGTTGTGCTAATTCTCTCTTCTGACACATTTAGGAGAGAACTGCAGAAAGTAAGAAAAGAACATATTCTTTGGAGGATCAAGATTCAAATTCCATCAGCACTATTTTATAACTAAGTCCTCAGTGAAATACCTAACTTCCTTTCAGTCTAGTCATTGGTGAGACTGCACTACAGTTGGCCCTTTGTACCTGTGGAAGATTGGTTCCAAGACCCCACAGATGAAAAATCCCTAGATGCTCAAGTCCCTTATTATATATAATGACCTAGTGGACCTAGTACAGTCAGCCTTCCATATCCACAGGTTTCAATCTGCAGTTGGTTGAATCCATGGATGTGAAACTGGTGGACACGGAGGGCCAACTACATCTCCTATTACAAAGAGTTGCTGAGACGAATGAGATCAAATGCATCAGTGACTAGCTCTGGAACTGGTATGTTGTATGTACTCAAAAAGCATTCACTTCTTCTTGCTATTCTAGTTACAGAAAGGCAAGATAGAAGAGGGAAACTCATATCAAAAAGAAGCAGGAAAATTGGGCTTCAGGTCCATTTATACCACTATCTGTGTGTCCTTGGACAACCCACATAACCTCTCCTTACTTTGATTTCTTATTTAGAATGAACATATACCAGCCCTACCTACCACTGAGTTGCTGATACAGCAGATGTGAAAGCACTTGGGCCTTCTGAATTACAACACAGCATCACATGCCCTGGGATTCTACAACAGTTCATTTATTTAACGTAAATGAGGCTTTCCTTCATGTTACACTGATTTAAATGGTAAGTAGGAAATGCAGTCAAATCTTCTTATTCACAAAAGTTATGTTTTACAAGGCCACTGCAAACAATGAATCAGCAAATACTGAGCCATTGCTCCTAGGAGAAACACAGGGTTAGATTCCTGCAAGCTTCTAGTAACAACATTTTCTTCAACCAATCAATACATAATGTAGTTTTTTGTGTGTTTATATTTAAAGATACCTTATTGAATATGTATTGCTGGTTCCTTATCATGGAAATTATGACCACCAGCACTTGAACTCAGTCTGAACTAAGCTTATCTAATTACATGTACAGATGCTTTTCAATTTATGATGGGGTTACATCCCAATAGACCCTTCATAAATTGAAAATACTTAAATGCATTTAATATACCCAAGAAAATGCATTTAATATACCCAAGAAAAGATCAAAATTCAAAATTCAAAGTATGGTTTCTATAGAATGTGTATCATTCTCACAACCTCCTAAAGTTGAAAAATCATAAGTCAAACCATTGTAAGTCAGGGACCATCTGTCTGTTCTTTAGAAGATACATAACAGCCTTCTTGCATTTAGGAACATTAGCACTTCAGCATTACATTTGCAGACTATTTTAAACCGTGAAATCACGACACTCCTGCCAACAAAAAGCCTACCAAAATGTGGGGGAAAACATGACAGTAAATACTGTAGACCATGAAAGAACACTAGTTTACAGTATGAAAACTGAAACAAGAAAGCAGTTGTTTAACATTAGCTGGGAACATGTGCATCAGGTGACTCAATTTTTACTCCTCCACACTTGGCCACAAATAACCACAAAAGCATTGTGAGCACTGATTTGAGGGTTGCAAACAAATTTTAGCAAGTAGGCAAATTCACAAATGATACAGAGTCTGCACATAATTAGGATCACCTGTGCTTTTTTAAAATGTAGATCAACCTGCCTCTTAAAGTAAGCTTTCCACATGGGCTAATCATAGAAACCAAGGCCACTTGTTTTTATGCAAAGTTGGCCAAGAAATTGACTGCAAATAATGTGGTGGGGAAAGTACTGACTCTGGAGGCAACCTGTGTGAGTTTGAATTCCTGCTCCACCACATAATAACCATGCAACCAGTGGAAGGTTACTAAAAGTTACTGAACGTCTCTGTACTTCACCTTTCTCATTTACAAAATAAAGGTAAGAGCGGTGTTCTGATTATTAAATAAGAATGCAGTTTCCTACAGAACTGGAAAAAATATGTGCAAGTCATATATATGATAAGGAATTAATATCCAGAATACATAAAGAACTCCTACAACTCAACAACAACAACAAAAACAAACCATCCAATTAAAAAATGTGCAAAAGAACCTGAATAGACACTTATCCAAAGAAGATATACAAATGAGCTGGGTGCAGTGGCTCATATTTGTAATCCCAGCACTTTGGGAGGCCAAGCAGGGATGATCACCTGAGGTCACGAATTCAAGACCAGCCTGGCCAACATGGCAAAACCCCGTTTCTACTGAAAATACAAAAATTAGCCAGGCATGGTGATGGGTGCCTGTAATCCCAGCTACTCGGGAGGCTGAGGCAGAAGGATTGCTTGAACCCAGGAAGCAGAGATTGCAGTGAGCCAAGGTCACAACACTGCACTCCAGCCTGGGTTACAGAGTAAGATTCTGTTTCAAACAACAACAAAAAAGATATACAAATGGCAAAGAAGCATATGAAAATAGGCTCGATATCACTAATCATCAGGGATATGCAAATGAAGACAATATCACCTCATATCCATTATCAAAAAAAAAAAACAAAAATATATTCAACCTAAGAATGATGATTTCAAGAAGAAAAAAACACAAAATAACAAGTGTTGGCAAGGACATGAAGAAATTGGAATCTCTGTACACTGCTGGTGGGAATATAAAATGGTGCAGCTGCTATGGAAAACAGTGGGTAGGTCCCCTCAAAAAATTAAACATAAAAGTTTTGATCCAGCAATCCCAATTCTTGGTGGATATCCAGAAGAACTAAAGACAGAATCTCAGAGAGATAATAACCAAGAGGTAGAAGCAACCTAAACATCCATCAATGGATAAATGGATAAAGAAAATGTGATATACACATACAATGGAATATTATGCAGCCTTAAAAAGGAAGGAAATTCTGACAGATGCTATGTAAATGAACCTTGAGGACATTATGTTAAGTAAAATAAGCCAGGCACAAAAAGACATATACCATATGATTCCACTTATGTGAGTACCTAGAGTGGTCACAGAAACATTAAGAATGGTTGTTGTCAGGGACTAGGGAGAAAGCAGAGCTGTATAGTTTTGACTTTGCAGGATGAGGAGTTCTGGAGACTGGCTGTACAACAATGTCAATTTACTTAACGTTACTGAACTATACAGTTAAAAATGGTTAGATCTTCAATTTTATGTTACATAAATTTACCACAATTAAAAATAAAAAATATACAGTTTTAGTTTTTTACAAAAAGGAATGCAGTAGACCAATTAGTACACCACCTAGCACATAATAAGCACTCAATAAATGTTAGCTGTTGCTCTGGTTTTGATCCCTTTTTGTGATTTTTTAAACTTAAAAAAAAACTCAGTGTTCTGGTTAACACACGATGGTACATCCACACCATACCAACATAACTGAAGAATTTAAAAACACAAAGTACTGACACACGCAACTTGGATAGATTTCAAGAGCATTCTGCTGAATGAAAAAATCCAAAAAGGTAAAAGATTAAATAATTACATTTCTAATTCTCAAAATGACAAAATTATACCAATGTAGAACAGATAGGTGGTTGCTAGGCTTACAGGAGGGTGTAACTACAAGGAGTTAATAACAAAATGTACTTTCTTTAGGATTAATTTCTTAGAACTATCTACAAAAAAAAGTGCATCTAACATAAAACCTGATAAAA
Organism: Ateles fusciceps; assembly: GCA_036589455.1. Classification (NCBI taxonomy): domain Eukaryota; kingdom Metazoa; phylum Chordata; class Mammalia; order Primates; family Atelidae; genus Ateles; species Ateles fusciceps. The sequence goes on from JAZHEH010003329.1 coordinate 15,980,025, forward strand.
TCCAAATTAAATCTTTAGTTGAACTTTAGTATCATACTAACAACAATTTAATGGTGGGCTGGGCACGGTGGCTAACATCTATAATTAGCCCTGGCAACAAAGACCCCATCTCTAAAAAAATTTAAAAATTAGATGGGCATAGTGGTCCATGCATGTAGTCCCAACTACTCTCAGTAGTCTAAAGAGGATCAACTGAGCCCAGAAGTTTGAGGTTGCAGTGAGCTTTTATTTATTTATTTATTTATTTACTTTTTGGAAACGGAGTTTTGCTCTGTTGCCCAGGCTGGAGTGTAGTGGCACAATCCCAGCTGGTTGCAACCTCCACCTCCCAGGTTCAGGCAATTCTCCTGCCTCAGCTTCTTGAGTAGCTGGGATTACAGGCACCTGCCAATACACCCAGCTAATTTTTATATTTTAGTAGAGATGGGGTTTCTCCATGTTGGCCAGCGTGGTCTCCAACTCCTGACCTCAAGCGATCCACCCACCTTAACCTCCCAAAGTGCTGGAATTACAAGGCATGAGCCACCACGCCAGGCCTACAGTTAGCTTTGATCAAACCACTACACTCCAACCTACATGACAGAGACCCTGTCTCTAAGTAAAAAATGGTTTTGACCGTTGTACTGTTTTCACTGGGAAACCATTATTTTTGCAACTTCAAAGTGAGTCTAAAATTATTTTAAAATGACTGCTTTAAAAAAACAAATACCTCCATGGCAGGTGTGAGTAAAAAAAAAAAAAAAAATACCAGGAGGAGAAAGAAAGAAACTCCATCCAAGGTCCTCTCTTTATGCTAAGAAAGAAATTAGCCAGATAAAGACTGGAAGCTGATGGAAGTGAACGAATATGTAACAGGTAAACAAATTTATAATGAGTTTGAAAATATGTGGGAGACTTTCTGAAAAATATTTGCATCATTTGTTATTACTAATGACATTATATAAGCATACAAATTGTCAGATGACTAAACTTCAAATCTGGCAGCAAGCATTCAAAAAACAAAATAAATATCTGTATTATACTTCTATTGGATTTTTGAGAAGAAAATAATAGTATTCAATAAATCCCATATATTTTTATTATATATGCCAACCACCTAGGAGAACTATAATATGCCATACTACTGGACCACAACATCGAGGATACATCATTCTCTTGCAGCTCAGAGCAGAATATTACCCAAATTTGCACTTTAAATGCCAATGATTCCCTAGCAGGACTCACAGGACACAGCATAGTCATCTTCATGGCTATGAAGGATAGCTATGATAAAAGGATAAAAAGCATAATCAAGAAAGGGAAAAAGTGCCTGATGAGAAATCTGGAGAAAACCAGCACAAGGTTAGAAGGCAAAAGAGTGGTACAGAGGTTAAGAATAGGAGGAATCCACCAGAAACTTAACAGGGGGCATCCACTAAGATCAAAAGAAAACCAGAAGTGAGTTATCTGGAAGGGGGTGAAAACAAGTGTGTCTAGAAAAAGGAAGTGACTAGCTGTATCAAATGCTGCTGATATACCATAAAAAAATGAAGAGTTGGAAGCATAAGCTCCATTTGGATCTGCTCACTTCTGCATCAGCCAGTTCAAAAGTCTCAAGGAGAGAAAATAAGAAAGGAAGAACTATACAACACGCAAAGGGTGTCTTACCTTTGCCTAACACAGGCAGGAAAGAAAACTTCATGGGGCCTGCCTAGAGAACATACTAAACCACGTAAAGGAGAAAGAGTTTTTTCCATCAATGATAATGAATGACATACTCAAAAAAATCAAAATCCTTCAATAAGTGACCATGAGAGACAAAGCTGGAGTTCAAATATAAATACTGTATCAAGTGAAAATAGCTATCCTAGGAAAATGGCCTTAAAAACCTGTTAGTTATTAAATTTTTTCAGCTTGCTGGAATGAATACAAAAAAAATCCTCCAATATTAATGATCTAGTGGGCTGTTAAAATAAAAAGATAAAGGACAAAAAAAAGAATTTTAAAAATCCTCCAATATGAAAGAACTAACTTTCCAACAATGTCTACAAATAGGAATGCCTATAGAAGACATTCATTTCTCATTAACTTCTAACAGAAAATTAGAAATCTACTTATACTGACAAAATAACAAAGGCATCATTTAAATCCTTTTTGGGCAGGCACAGTGGTTCATGTCTGTAATGCCAGCACTTTGGCAGGCCAAGGCAGTAGAATTGGTTCAGACCAGGAGTTTGAGACCAGCCTGGGCAACAGAGCAAGACCCCATCTCTCCCCCGGCAAAAAGGAAAAAAAAAAATTAACCAGTCTCCCACTTGAGCCCAGGAGTTGAAGCTACAGTGAGCCATGATTGCACCACTGCACTACAGCCTGGGAAACAAAGCCAGACCCTGCCTCTTAAAAAAAAAAAAAATCATTCTTGTTTCTCCTACTCTATTAATTTTTCCTTATTCACCCACCACTTTGTTAGCTCCTGAAATCCTCCTTTTTAACAGAGTTTGATTCCTTGCTACCCAAGGTGTAATCCCTGGATCAGCAGCATCTGTATCACCCAAAAGCTTATGAGAAATGTTGAATCTCATCCTCCCCAAATAGTATCTCCAGGTGAATCACATACACCTTAAGGTTGAAGAGGCACTGATGTAACTGATACCTGATAGCCTAAGTGGATATTAAAGCAGAGCGCCAGTTTTCCCCTTCTTTTTCAGAGGAGCTCTGCCATCAGTTACCTTTTGAGGGCTTGAAAAAAAATTTTCCAATCAGAGACCTAAAACAGCTGGAAAGTATCCATCAATTAGCTGATCCTCTCATTTTATAGGAGAGGCCCAGAGATGTTACATGATTCCTATACCTCACACAGCTATTGGCAGGACCTTGCTTCTGCACACTCTTCCTGGTCTCTAGAACCCTGTCTCATTAGGCTGCCAATAATCTGCAATTTAATATCAAAAAACTGAAAAAGTATGTCGATAGAAGGATTTTTTGATTGTTTGCTTTGTTTTAATCTTAAAGACAATGGAGGAAGGGCTAATTTTAAACCTATGTCCAACAAATGGCTCTTCCTCACAAGACCATAGCTACCTTAACTATTTCAAAGCAACAATATTTCAGAGCAACAACGACTTCCATGGCAGGGAAAAACATAAGGTAGTACATAGCAGAATTTCATAAATTCCATTACATAAACATCTTGTATGTTTGTTCCCCCCAGTGTCCGAAGTTGTATCATGCACCATTGCAGACAATAATTTATTGAACAATAAGGACTTACAACTTTAAAGAATTAATAAACAATAGAAAAAAACAATTTGGGCTGATAATCAATAGTCACCATGTGTCTCCCAAGTGCCTCTCTCCAATTTCAAAGGTAGAAGCAGAGAAGAAGCACTGCCCACTCCCAAGAAATTAAGAATCTACAAATTCTCATGAGTACAAAGTTGGGATACCACTAATTTCCTTTGATAAAAATGGGTGGATTTCAAAAGACAATTTAGGTAGCAGTGATGGCAGCCACTGCGAAGACACTGGCTGCAGTGGGGAAGGCATGGCAGGGGCTGCCCACTCTGTGGAGCCAGCAGGGGCTGGGAACAGGCAGGAGCCCCGCCCCTACGCGTCCCGCGCTCCTGGGCGCAGCTGCAGCCAACCAGACACAGCTCCAGACTCAGGCAGCCCTGCACTCTCGCGGGCCCGGAAAGCACCCCTACCCCTGCAGTGTGGAAGTGCCAACTCCCGCTCCTTGGCCTCTCCCAACTCCCAGCGCCAACTCCGATTTCAAAACAATGTTGAAGGCGAGCCTAGATGCTGTCGCAACCCGGCCAGGTGTGTGCGTGCTCCGGGCAGTGCTGATACGCCACTCCCCCTGCCACCTCGATCCCCCTCCGGACTTTGGGCACCGACAGCACAGGAGGGACACCCAGGGGGAGCAGAGGGCTTGGGTTCACTCCACTGGTATACCCAAGAACAGAGGAGACCCTCTGCTGACTCAAGAAGAAATAAAATATCTAAATAAATCCATAATAAAGAAAGAAATTGAATTAGTAATCAAAAAACTATCCACAAAGAAAAGGCCAGGCCAAGACAGATTCGCTGGTGGACTCTACCAAACAAAGCAAAATTATACCAATTCTTCAAAAACCACTCCAAAAAATAAAAGAGAGAATACTTCCCACCTCGTTTTAAAAGTCTATTTTTACTCTAAGCCAAAACCAAACACATCACAAAAAAACAACAGACCAATATCCCTTTATGCATATGGATGCAAAAATTCTCAACAAAATACTACTAGCTAACTGAATCCAACAACATGTAAAAAGTATTATATAACATGATCAAATGGAATTACCTGAGGAATAAAAGGTAGGCATCCTTAACATCCAGAAATGAATTAATGTAGTATACCATATCAATAGAATCTAAATCAAAAGCCACTTGATCACCTCCATAAACTCAAAGAATTTGACAAAATCCAACTCTTCCATTATAAAAAACACTCAAAACACTAGGAATAGGAGGAACGATCCTCACAATGATAAAAGACATCTATGCAAAATCCACAGATTACATCATACTTAATGGCGTAAACTGAACACTTTCCTCCTAAAATCAGGCACAAGGCAAGGATGTCTGCCTCCACCACTTCTATTCAAAATCATACTGGATGCTCTTAGCTACAGCAATTAGGTAAGAAAAAGAAATAAAAGACTTCCAAATTGGAAAAAAAAAAAGAAGTAAAACTATCTTTACTCACAGATGACATAATCTTGTATATAGAAAATCCTAAGAAATTCACTAAAACACTATTAGAAACTAAAAAATGAGTTCAGCAAGGTTACAGGATATAAAATAAATACACAAATATCAATTATATGCCTATATTCTTGCAATGAACAATCCAAAAATGAAATTTAAAAAATAATTACATTTACAACAGCACCCAATAGAGTAAAATACATAGGTTAGCCAGATATGGTGATGCACACCTGTAATCCTAGCTACATAGGAGGTTGAGGTAAGAGGATCACTTCAGCTCAGGAGTTCAAGATTATAGTGAGCTATGATCATACCACTACACTCCAGCCTGGGCAACAGAGCAAGCCCCATCTCAAAAAAAAAAAAAAAAAAACTTAGCAATAAATTTAACAAAAGAAGTATAAAACTTACGCTTTGAAAACTATGAAACATTGCTATATAAATTAAAGAAGATCTAAATAAATGGAAAACATCCCATGTTCATGACTTAATATTGTTAGGATGGCAATACTTTCCAAATCAATCAACAGATTCAATGCAATCCCTGTAAGATTCCCAGATGGCTTCTCTGTAGAAATAAACAAGGTTATTCTAAAATTTGTATGGAATTTCCAGAAATCCAGAATAGCAAAGACAATCTTAAAATTTAAAAAGAACAAAGGTAGAGAACTCACACTTCCCCATGTCAAAACTTACTAAAGCAACAATAATTAAGCCAGTATGGCACTAGCATAAGGATAGACATAAAGATAAATGGAAAATGCTGACAGTCCAGAAATAAATCCACACATCTATGATCAACTGATTTTCAATAAGGGTGCCAAGATCATTCAACGAGTAATTGCAACAAATGGGTCTAAGACAACTGAATAGCCACATGCAAAAGAATGAAATTGGACACTTACCTCGAATCATATTTTTAAAATTACTCAAAATATGCCAAAGATCTCAATATAAACTAATGTATAGCTAAAAGTATAAAACTCTTAGAAGACTATATAAGTAAATCTTTATGACCTCAGATTTGGCAATGGATTTTTAGATTTGACACCAGAAACATGAGCAATAAAATATAAATAAGGGCCAGGCATGGTGGCTCACGCCTGTAATTCCAACACTTTGGGAGGCTGAGGTAGGAGGATTGCTTGAGCCAGGAGTCTCAGACCAGACTTAGCAACATGATGAGACCCCATCACTACAAAAAATGTAAAAATTAGCCAAGTGTGATGGCATGTGCCTGTAGTCCCAGCTACTGGGGAGGCTGAGGTGGGAGAATTGCTTGACACGGGGAGGTTGAGGCTACTGAGAGCTGTGATTTCGCCACTTCACTCCAGCCCGGATACCAAAGCAAGGCTCTGTCTTAAAATACATACATACATACATACATACATACATACATACATACAGCCAGGTGCAGTGGCTGACGCCTGTAATCCCAGCACTTTGGGAGGCTGAGGCAGGCAAACTGCTTGAGGCTGAGAGTTTGAGAAGAGCCTGGGCAACAAAGCAAGACCCCATCTATAAAAAAAAAAAAAAAAAAAAAATAGCTGGGCATGGTGTGTGTGCCTATAGTCCCAGCTACTTGAGAGGCTGAGGCAGGAGTTTAAGGCTTGTGCCCAAGAGTTTGAGGTTGCTGTGAGCTAAAATCATGCCATTGCACCTCAGCTTGGGCAACAGAGTAAGGCTCTATCTCAAAAAAACAAAAAAAATAAATAAACTAGACTTCATCAAAACTAAAAACTTTTGGGTTTCAAACGACACCATCAAGAAGATGAAATGATGGGAGAAAATACTTGCAAATCATATATCTGATAAGAAACTTATATCTTTAATATATAAGAACTCATACAACTCAATAATTTTTTTAAAAGTCCAATTAAAAATGAACCATGGGTCTGAATATGTATTTTTCCAAGTAAGATATACAAATGGCCAATAAGAACATAAAAAGATGCTCTAGGCCAGGCTTGGTGGCTCACACCTGTAATATCAGCACTTTGGGAGGCCAAGGCACACAGATCGCCTGAGGGCAGGAGTTCAAGATCAGCCTGGTCAACATGGTGAAACCTCGTCACTACTAAAAATACAAAAAAAAAAAAAAAAAAATAGCCAGGCATGGTGGCAGGTGCCTGTAATCCCAGCTACTTGGGAGGCTGAGGCAGGAGAATGGCTTGAACCTGGGAGGTGGAGGTTGCAGTGAGCCGAGACCACCATCGCACTCCAGCCTGAGCAACAAGAGCAAAACTCCATCTCAAACAAACAAACAAAAAAAGATGCTCAGCACCATGAGTCATCAGGGAAACACAAATCAAAACTATGAGATACCACTTCACACCTACTATGACAGAATCGAAGAAGTCAGATAGTAATAAATGTTGGTGAGGATGTGGAGAAATCAGAACCCTCATGTACTGTTAGTGGGAATGCAAAATGATGCAACCACTTTGGAAAAGAATCTAGAAGTTCCCCTAACACTTAAACATAGAATTACCATATGACACAGCAATTTGACTCTAAAGTATCTATCCAAGAGCAATGAAAACAAATGTCCATACAAAAAAACTTATACATAGATGTTTGTAGTAGCATTATTCATGACAGCCAAAATTTGGAAACAACCCAAGTGTCCATCAGCTGATGAATATATAAACAAAAGGTAGTATCTATACAGTGGAATATTACTTGGCCATAAAAAAGAAAAGAACAAAATACTGATATATGTTACAACATACATGAAGAGCATATAGGTTTTAGAATCAGATATATCTGGCTCTTAAAAACATGCTAAGTGTAAGAAGCCAGACACAAAAGGCCACCTATTATATGATTCTGTTTATATAAAATATCCAGAATAGGCAAATTCATAGAGACTGAAAGTAGTAGTAGTTGCTTAGGTCTGGGGGGTAGGGGAGAAGGAAGAGGGAAGGAGAGTTATAGCTAAAGGATGTGAGGTTTCTTTTTGAGTTGATAGAAATATTCCAAACTTGACTGTGGTAATGATTGCACGTATTTGTGAATACACAAAAAGGAACTGAATTTTGTGTTAAATGGGTGAATTGTACAGTATTTGAATTATATTTCAAGGAAACTGTTTTTTTTTAAGAGAACAAATGGTGATGAATACATTTTGTTATTCCTTATACTTTTGCCTATGCTTCAAATCCCACAAAAAAAAATAAAGTTTCACTTTTTTTTTTTTTTTGAAGTAGAACACTCCTGTTTTTTGACCAGTCTTACTACTATTTAAGAACAATAGGCCAGGCACAGTGGCACACACACCTGTAATCCCAGCACTATGGGAGGTCAAGGCGGTTGGATCACATGAGCTGAGGAGTTTAAGACCAGCCTGGGCAACATAGTGAGACTTTGTCTCTACAACAAATAAAAACATTAGCCCAGCATGGCAGAAAAAATAAAAATGAATAAAACTTTTTTAATATGAAAAAAAGAACAATAGCAAATTAAATTCAGAAAGTTAGGAAAATAAGTTCCACCCTTTCTCCTGGAAGACAACCCAAGCCATCAAGAAAATGAAAAATTAGCCATAAATTGAGACACAAATAAAATGCCAACTTGTATTCCAATCTAAGAAAGATATAGGCCTTGACATTGAGATATTAAGATAAGCAGTTGGGTCTGGTACTGATAGGTTAGGAGGAAGGATAGTAAGAAACAATAGTAATAAAATATTTTTCAGTCATGAAACCTGGCTTTTGTGTTACAAAAATAAACAAAACGTGTTCTAAAGAACAAAAAATAAAATATATATACATTGATTTTTTTTTAATTCAGTTAACTGTCTTGAATAAAAATAAGAAACCAAGGTTTGCATTTTGTCCCCTTTTCATTCAATGTTGATTTCCAGTTTCTCACTGATTTTTCTTTAAGTACTTGGAAAATAAAAACCAAAAATCAGGTTTTTAATGACTTCACCTTAAAGGAAAATATCTACTAATCATTTACTAAAGCCCAATCAGGATTCTAAATGCTTTGCAAGCATTCTATCTTAATCTTCATAACAAAACAACAAAGTAAATTGTAGATACTATTATTCAGGTATCCCTGAATACAGAGAGGTTAAGCAACCTGCCCCAGTGGTCTCACTAGTTAAGTGATGTGCGGTACCTAGACTGTCTACTCCAGAACCCTAAACAAACAGCCTATGCACACCCTCCTCCATGTAGACCATAAAGCAATAGCTCTATTCACACTAATTCTAATCACTGCAAGTTCAAACTGTAATGAATACATTTGATTAAATACATTTAATACATTTGATTAAATTGTTAAAAGATGATTAGAAAACAATAATTTGAAGGTTTTAACAGGTGCATTCTTATAAATAGGCACAACAGATTAGTTTCTAATATCTTATTAGAATAATAAATGGGAGATAATCTCCTTATCCCCTAAACTCTAGAAATTCTCTTCTATACTTTCCATTTGACACTTTCTTGAATACTTATGTATATGCATGTTATTTTCCATAAGTTTACTCAGATTTAGGTTTCATTTAAGAGGTGGATGTTTTAACAAATAAAGGTTTTTAAAATTATTCTTTAAAAACTTCTGGGTTTCCTAAAGTTTCTTTTTTTAATTCTTCAGTTTTTTCACGAAAAAAAAATATCAGCAATTATTTTCTTTAGAAAATGCTAAGTTAGAAAATCTTTCTCTCGCTATATGCTGGCCAACTTAAGTCTCATAGCTTATCCTGCAGCATCTTTAAAGTTGTTTACCAATGAGTATGTGTAAGATGTGTATACCTATAAGATACAGCTTCATTTTTAAAGTAAAAGTGAGATACCAAAAGATATATATACATTTTTCCAGGAAATTGAAGTGAAATGCAGGATTTGACTGGCAGGAGGTGCTGATAAAATCAGTACAGTTCATCTAAATTGCTGTGGTCTCTAAGTAAAAAGAGGAGAAACAATAATCCTATTACGAAAAGGATTAGGGACACGCATCCTACTTCAGTCGTAGGCTGCGAACTGCTTTGACCATTTCCTCACAAACCTGTTGAAGTGTCTCAGGAGGATGCTCATGCTCCAGGTGACATTTCTCAATGGAATCCTTAAAAATTCTCATCCCCCTTTTCTCAAAGATGTTCACAGAATCTCACACACTTTGTGCTCCTAGTGTTTGTTTATTTGAATGCAAACATCTTCCTAAGAAATCAATCACCTTACAGCGCCCACCATTATATTGCATCGGAGAATCTGATTCACAAAACATGGAAATGGCATTCATGTGCCCAAAGTTTAACACCAGACAAACGATCTTACCTGATGCCACGTCAGATGAGCTCTGCCCCACCGTTCTGTGAACCTTAGTTCCGCAAATTTCCCTTTATGAACGCCTGACAAGGTCCCAGTGATGGAGCAGAGGGAGCAAGAACGGAGGGTGCAGAGAAAAGCAACCTTTAGCTTTACTATTCCCTCTCGTTCTCGCGTTCGAACTTGTTCCACGTCCCGGGCAAAGAGAGAGCTCCACCAGGCAGCACCACTAGCTCCACAGAGTTGGAGCAATTCCCTCAAAAAGCTCCCCCTGCGCCCCCCCCGTCACCCCCAGAGAGCAGCAGAGGAAACGCATCTATCCCTTGGAAGACACTAGGCAGGCGAGAACAACTGCAAGTCCTTCTGCTCACACAGAGAAGGAAAGGATGGAGGAGGCAGTGAGTGGGATGCAGCAGAAACCCGACGGCCGCAGCGGAAGGGACACCACCCCTCTCCAGCCTAACTCTGAGCCGTATTCGCCCTGTTGTCATAGCACTTAAAACGGACGCCACTGCGCAGGTCACGCCGCGCCGCGCCGTCTTCTGGGGGTTGGAGTCCAGAGCGGCTGAGGCGCGAAGGCGGAGACCGACTTCTGAGCAGGGCGCGGTTGGAATCAGATTTCTACTGGGGCGGGGCTCGAGTGAACCACGAACTAGTCCTCATTAGCAGAGAAGGGTAATTACTGCAATCCTCTGCCCCGTCCTGGCAGCAGTTCTTCAAGAAAGGCCCGCCTCCCGCCTGGGCTTCGGGCGCATGCCACGCCCCTCCGGCCGCGAGCCCGCCACCTCCCCTCGGCGCGTGTGGGTGGGGCCTAGCGGGGGCGGGGCGTCGCGGGCTTGTCCGTGGTGCTCTAAGATCCCGCGCTTCTGAGAATCGCAATCGCCGCGAGTCGTCTGTTTTTTGCCTGCTGGGACGCACGTGAGGGCCCCGTCCGTGGACCGTGCGGCCGTGGCGAGGGTAGGTGCTGTAGCGAGCGCCAGCTTGTGCGCCCTGGTGGCGGGGATAGTGCTGGTCCAGTACATTATTCACATTGAAGACGGAGCGCGCAAGACCAAGATCATCGAGATGATGGAGCTTTTGAACAGTTTCCAGTTTTTCCTTTTTTTTACTATTTGAAACAGCGCTGCTTAGAAGTTACTCGTACCTGCGTCCTGATACACACGTGTTAAATATATTTTTCGTATATATCTTAGCGTGTATTTCCTGGTATATGGGGTTGGATCTATGTCTTGTCTTTTGTTTTTTGTGTTTTGCTTTTTTTAAAATCTTTGCATTCAAATTCAATATAGCCAAACTTGAAGGGTTTTTGTTTGTTTGTTTGCTTGCTTTTTTCAATAAATTCTAGCGTAGGCTTTAAATTTCCTGTATTTCACCACAAATCCACATTCCCAGTAGAGAATATCATTCTAGTTTTAGGTTTTGTTTGTTCGTTTTTGCTGAGACAGGGTCTCACTGACAGGGCCGCCCAGACTGGAATGCAGTGGCACGATCACCGCTCACAGAAGAACTGAAGCCTCAGCTTCCCGGGCTCAAACGATTCTTCCACCTCAACCTTCCTAGTAAGCTGGGACTACAGGCACAGACCACCACGCCCGGCTAATTTTTGTATTTTTTGTAGAGAGGGAGTTTCACCATATCCAGGTTGCTCTCGAATTCCTGGGCTCAAACGATCCACCCACTTCAGTCACCCAACCTGCTGGGATTGGTGGCCTGAGCCACAGCGCGCAGCCTCAGTAGTTTCAAAAATGACCTTCCAGTCAAAGCCTTGATAATAAAACCAGTTTCTAATTGCATTCTGCTATACGGAGAGAGCAGAGTTTTATTAGACTTATTGAAATGACTTTATTACCACATGAAGACTCACAAATGGTTTTCTAATTATGGAGGAATCAAGAGAAAGTTTTTATCTTTGTTTATGCAAGTATACTTAATCAAATTGCTGTAAATTATAAATCACTTAAGAGACAAGATTTTCTTAAATCTGGAAAACATTTGAGTAACGAACCTACAACATTTCAAGTAGAATAAAAACATTGTCTTCATTATTTATTTAAACTCATGTAATTAATTTTTGTTCTGCCTGATCTTGATTAATAGTTTCATGAACCTATTTTTTTATTACAGTTCTGGAAATTGTTATTTTGTACATTGATCTTAAAGTTATCAGAAACCTGTATTTAGGAGTACTTTTTAGAGTTGGGCACAATGGCTCATGCCTGTAATCCCAGCAATTTGGGAGACCAAGGCGAGAGGATCATTTGAGACCAGGAGTTCAAGACCAGCCTGGCCAACATAGCAAAACCCCATCTCTCCTAAAAATAAAAATAAATAAATAAAAAATCCATAGTGATAGTGCATTCCTGTAGTCCCAGCTACTCAGCAGGCTGAGGCTTGAGAATCACTGGAACTTGAGAGGCAGAGGTCGCAGTGATCCAGGATTGCACCACTGCACTCCAGCCTGAGCAACAGAGCAAGACTCTTGTCTCAAAAAAAAAAAAAAAAAAAAAAGAGTACTTGTGAGAATATTTCACATGAATCTGTTTCTTAAAAAAAAAAAATTCAAAACAATAACCATGAATGACAAAACCTTAAAATAGCCATGGTTAAAAATCTGATGAAGTTAACAATTGAGGAGAACATTTATTTATTGCTATTACATACATATCTTAAGATTACAACCATAAGTAAGGCTGGTAATATAATAGATTTGTATGAATTTTTTTTTTTAAAGGTGGAGTCTCACTCTATTGCCCAGGCTAGGGTGCAGTGGCAGGTTCATAGCTCACTGCAGCCTGAAACTTCTGGGCTCAAGCAATCCTTCTGCCTCAAACTCTCAAGTAGCTGGAACTACAGGTATGTACCACCATGCTTGGATTCTTTTCCCCCCGGTAGAGATAGGGTCTTGCTTTGTTGCCCAGGCTGGTCACAAATTCCTGGCTATAAGCAATCCTCTGACCTCAACCTCCAAAAGTGTTGGCATGAGCCATCATTCCCAGCAGACTTATATAAACTTATATAATTTTTCAAACATTCATATCAACATTCCCATAAATGCAAATAAAAGAAAATCAATTATCAGTTATTGTTTGACAATGTTTCTTATAAAATTTACCACATAACGTATCCAAGATAAGAAAGATATCTTTAAATGCTTTCCAGGAGTCCAACTGGAAAATGCCAAAGTTAATTCTACATTTAAAAAACTTAAATTGGAATTTGGTTTTGAAGAAGTTTTTTAAAAGGCTCAAAACACTTTATCATACAGAATCACAAGCTACTTGTGAAATAAGTTGTTCATATAACCAGGGTGATAATCAAAAAGGCTTAAAAAGACATACAAATAAATATGTTAAAATTATCTTAACCATTTTAAACCTCGGGTTAAAAAAAAAAATCTAACAAAAAAATCAACACGGAAATTATGTTGATAAAATGTATAATCATCCTTAAGCCAGGTACCAATAAACTAAAGAAAAACTTTCTGCAGTGTGATTGTTTTTCCTTTGGGGAGCTCATTTAGATAACCTGGAAGTCTAATCTGATGAAAAAGGTATTTGAATTTAATCAGATACAGGAAGATGTGTCCCAGGTCATGATTATAAAAATTCAGATGTATCAAGAAAAGCCAAGAGTACAGAATCAAGTTACATTGAAAAAGAGCATTGATTTCTAGGCCTTCAGGATAAACATTTTAGTGTCAGCCTGTGTCAGCCTGTGCCAGCAGTTGGAACAAAAAAAATTTACAGCAATGCTGAGAAACATTTGCTCTGCCCCCATGGCTCCCTTGTGGAGAATACCTTTTACTTTGTAATTAGTGGTAAGCCGGTAACAGCTGCCTACTTGGAATTTTTTTTGTGTTATGAGTGAATACGGAACACCTGTTTACTAATAATGGTCACCTGTTAAGTAAGAAGAACTACGTGAATGAGAATCGGCTTGGGGCCTTCAGCCTGGAATGCTGTCAGACCCTGAGGCTCTCAATAGATCCACGTTGCTGTTCTGAGTATCTGTCTCTTATTTGCCTTCAGCGCCGCCTGGGTGGGGGTCTCCCAGCGGATCTGGTACTCGGTATAGCAACTGATGAAAAAATTAAAGGAGAGAGTTACCATCCCAGGCTTTCTAAAGAGGAGAAAAAACTGAATACAATGATATATGACCTACAAATCAAATAGCAAACATAGCATGTTTGAGCCGCTGAGATATGAATCTGAGAAATTTCAAGAGTAAAACTCTACCTCAAGAAATGATATTATCAGACTGGTGCAGTGTCTGTAATCCACGCACTTTGAGAGGCCAAAATGGGAAGATTGCTTGACCCCAGAAGTTCGAGACCAGCCTGGACAACATGGCAAAATCCTGTCTCTACAAAAAATACAAAAATTAGCTGGTGTGGTTGCATGTGCCTTTAGTCTCAGCTACTAAGGGGCTGAGGTTGGAGGAGTGCTTGAGCCCAGTAGGTCAAGGCTGCAATGAGACATGATCATCCAACTACACTCCAGCATGGACAACAAAGTGAAACCCTGTCTCAAAAAAAAAAAAAAAAAAAAAAAAGCAATGAATTGCTATTTTAAATGAAGAAGACAGCATTTTTAAATTTGAAACTAGGGAAATTAAATAAATCTCAGTGAAAATAGAAACTGCCTACAGTTTAGAAGACAGCTGTTAAATCGATTTTAGAGTTCAAAATGAAAGCTTCTTATAATTTTATTGGGAGCAGATCAATACTTCAAGAAAATCTTGTTTTAAATTTAGAGGACCAGACTCTGGTCCTGTATCAGTACACCTCCAACACCAATGTTTAAATTTTAGAAAACCACTTATAAACTATTTATTTTTAATCCCAGCCAAACTGATTATTGATTAAACTTTTCTCATAGGCCCATTTTTCATAAATGCTCTTTGACTTGTTTAGACTTTTTTTTTTTCATTTTTTTAACCCCCAAGTCTTTGTCCTACCATTTTTCATTTTTTATAAAAGTCAATTATTTTATAGGACTAAAATTTACTATTCAAGATTATACAAAAGTATTTTTTCTAAACTCATTTATTAATAGATTAATACAAAATATATTGTAAAATATATTTTGATTAATATACTTTACAAAATATTATTAATTGTAGAAATACAATTAATAGTATTTTTGGTTTCTTGAAGTTCATAAAATTTTAAGTATATTTAAAATATTATATTTTAAATATACTTAAAATTTTATGAACTTCAAGAAACCAAAAATGAGCTTATATTTATTCTGTGGTTTGTTTCTGTTTTTATCTTATTTGGATATGATCCAGACATTTAATATGTATCTACTATTTAACATAATACAACTTCAGGATTTTAAATTAAGTAAGAATTTCATTTATAAATATTTATTCTATTTACAATTAACTAATTTGTTTTTTAACAATTACACCTAGATTACTTATGAAAACTGAAATATGAGACAATGCTAGTCAGTTGTATTTATTTATTGACCAGTTTCATATCTGTTAAATATCAAGTATTTAAGTAAGAACTTTAAATACATGGGTATCCTGTTGATAACTCAGAAGATATAGCTGTTTTAAGTATATCAACAACATTAAATTAATCTTATATATGAAAGAATTGCACAAAAAGATCATTCTGGTTTAGACTGGGTTTATAGCATCACGACCTTAAAACAGCTGAGAAAAACAAATATGAAATTCTCTGACCAGTAAACCTAGGCAAAAATGTATGTTGACAATTTTGAAGACAATTTAAAACAAATGAAACATTTATGTAAGTCACATAAACTAAAAATGGAGAGTAATTTGCTACATATTTTATATAAGCACTAATTTTTCTCACTGTAATAAAATTTTTATGGATTTTTGGCTATGACAGATTTTATGTAAACATGCCATATAACATAACACATGTAGACACGCATTAACACATTTAAACACGTTTCCATAAGTAGAAATAAAGTTCTTATGGCTTTTATTTTAGATTTTTATTCATGGCCGGACATGGTGGCTCACACCTGTAATCCTAGCACTTTGGGAGGCCGAGGCAGGCAGATCATGAGGTCAAGAGATCGAGACCGTCCTGGCCAACATGGTGAAACCCTATCTCTACTAAAAATACAAAAATTAGCTGGACATGGTGGCGCACGCCTGTAGTCCCAGCTACTCAGGAGGCTGAGGCAGGAGAATCACTTGAACCCCGGACAGGGAGGTTACAGTGAGCCAAGATCATGCCACTGCACTCCAGCCTGGGTGACAGAGCAAGACTTCGTCTCAAAAACAAAGCAAAACAAAAAGATTTTTAATCATGAGATAGTAAATTATATAAACTCAGATGAGAGGTGGAGCAAGATGGCAGAAAAGAAGGCTGTACCGAGCATCCCCCAACAAGGACAGCAATTTAAAACTCCCTACAGAGAAAAATGCACCTTCACAAGAAGCAAAATCAGGTGATCACTCACAGTACCTGGGTTTGTTTTTGTTTTGTTTTGTTTTGTTTTTGAGACAGAGTCTCACTCTGTCACCCAGGCTGGAGTGTAGTGACGCAATCTAGGCTCACTGCTACATCTGTCTCCCAGGTTAAAGCAATTCTCCTGCCTCAGCCTCCTGAGTAGCTGGGATTACAGGCATGTGCCACCATGCCCTGTTAATTTTTTGTATTTTTAGTAGATATGAGGTTTCACCATGCTGGCCAGCCTGGTCTCAAACTCCTGAACTTAAGTGATCCTCCCGCCTCAGCCTCCTAAAGTGCTGGGATTATAGGCGTGAGCCATCGCACCCAGCCAGTACTTGGTTTTAACTTAATATTGCTGAAAGAGGCACAGAAGAAGAAGAAAAAGTCTTGAATTGCCAACACCACCCCTCCCACACTCCCCCAGCAATGGTGGCATGGTGTAAAGGGCATTTCTGCGCATTGAGGGAGGGAGAATGCAGAAAATATAAGGCGCTAAACTCAGTGCTGCCCTGTTTTGGCAGAAAGGAGAACTGGACAAAACTCAGCTGACACCTGCCCATGGAGAAAACACTTAAACCAGCCCTAAGCAGGGAATCGCCAATCCCAGCAGCTGGAACTTGAGTTCCCTCAAGCCTCATGACTGTGAGCTAAAGTACTTTGGAGCTGTAAGTAAACTTGAAAGGTAGTCTAGGCCACAAGGATTGCAACTCCTAGGTGAGTCTTAGAGCTGAAATGGGCCCAGAGACAGTGGACTGGGGGGTGGGGCACATGACTTACTGAGATACCAGCCAGGGCAGTTGTGGGGGTGCTGGCATCAACTCTCACCTAGTCCAGGCTGCATAGCTTGTGGCTCCAAAAGAGACCCCTTCCTTCCACTTTAGGAGAGGAGAAGGAAGAATGGAAAGGACTTTGTCTTGTATCCTGGATACCAGCTCACCCACAGCAGGATAGGGCACTGGTCAGAGTCATGGGCCCCCTGCCATTCCAGGCCCTAGTTCCAAGATGGTGTTTTTACACACAACATGGGCCAGTAGGGAACCAGCTACCTTGAAGGGAAGGACCTAGTTCTGGCAGGATTCATTACCTGCTAACTGAAGAGCCCTTGGGTACTGAACAACCAGCAGTGATACACAGGTACTATGTTGAGGGCCTTCAGTGAGACTCAGACTACTGGCTTCAGGAGAGACTGAGCACATTCCAGGTGTGGTTGCTATGGAGCAAGAGTCTTTATGCTTGAGAAAAGCAGAGGGAAGAGTAAAGGGACTCTGTCTTGCACCTTAGGTACCAGCTTAGCCACAGGTGAGTAGAACCCAAAGCAGGCTCTTAGGGTCCCGAATTCCAAGACTTGGCTCTTGGATGGTATTTCTGCACCTGCCCTGCATCAAAGGAGAGTCCACTGCCCTGAAGGGTGGGTCCCAGGCCAGGCAGATTCACCACCAGCTGACTTAAGAGCCCTTGGGCCTTATGGGAACATCAGTGATAGTCTGGCAGTACTCCCCATGGGCCTGTAGTGGTGGTGGCCCCAAGGTAAGGCTCCTCTGCCTTTGGAAAGAGGAGGAAATAGTGGGAAGGACTGCATCTTGTGGTTTGGTGCAGCTCAGCCACAGCACAATAGAACACCAAGTAGACTTCTGAGGTTTTTTACTGTAGTCCCTGTTGCCCAGCCAGCACTCCCCAGAATCTGGGGGAATTCATTGCTCTGAAGGGAAGGACATAGGCCTGGCTGGCTTTGCTACATGCTGACTGTAGAGTTCCAGGGTCTTGAGTGAACATAGGTAAGGAGGCAAGCAGTGGTTATAGCAGGCCTTGGGTGAGACCCAGTGCTGTCCTGGCTTCAGGTCTTAACCACTGCAGTCACAGTGGTGGTGGCCACAGGGGTGTTTGTGACACACCACCTCCAGCTTCAGGTGGCCCAGAACAGAGAGAGAGACTTCATGTGTTTGGGAAAAATTAAGGGAAGAAAATAAGAGTCTCTGCCTGGTAATCCAGAGAAATTTCCTGGATCTTGCCCAAGTCTATCAAGGCAGTACCTCTACAAGTCTTCAAGAACCACAGGATTACTGTGCTTGAGTGCCCCTAAAGCAGATTAAGCTTTGGATCACAATACCCAAGTCATTTCAAATACCTGGAAAGCTTTCCCAAAAAGGATGGGTACAAACAAGTCCAGACTATAAAGACTATAATAAATACCCAATTCTTAAATGCTCAAACACTAAAGAATATCTATAAGCATCAACACCATCCAGGAAAATATAAACTCACCAAAAGAACTAAATAAGGCACCAAGGACCTATCTGGAGAAAAATAGATACGTGACCTTTTGGACAGAGAATTCAAAATGGCTGTGTTGAGAAAACGCAAAGAAATTCAGGAAAACAGAAGGAATTCAGAATTCTATCAGATAAACATTACAAAGAGATTAAAATAAAAAGGATTAAGCATAAATTCTGGAGCTGAAAAATGCAATTGGCATACAGAAGAATTTATCAAAGTCTTTTTATAGCATAATTGATCAAGCAGAAGAAAGAATTAGCTTTAAGACAGGCTATTTGAAAATACAGTCAGTGAGACTAAAAAACAATGAAGCACACCTACAGAATCTAGAAAATGGCCTCAAAAGAGTAAATTTAAGTTATTGGCCTTAAAGAAGAGATATATAGAGAGAGATAGGAGTAGAAAATTTATTCAGAGGGATAGTAACAAAGGACCTCCCAAACCTAGAGAAAGATAATATCCAAGTACAAGAAGGTTACAGAATACCAGGTAGATTTAACTCAAAGAAGACTACCTCAGCCAGGCACGGTGGTTCATACTTGTAATCCTAGCACTTTGGGAGGCCATGGTGGGTGAATCACCTGAGGTCAGGAGTTCCATTCCAGCCTGGCCAACGTAGTGAAACCCCATCTCTACTAAAAATACAAAAGAATTAGCTGGGTGTGGTGGCGGGCTCCTGTAATCCCAGCTACTCAGGAGGCTGAGGCAGGAGAATAGCTTGAACCTGGTGAAGGGGAAGTTGAAGTGAGTCAAGATGCCACCACTTCACTCCAATCTGGGCAAAAAAGTGAAACTCTGCCTCAAAAAACAAAAAAGACTACCTCAAGGCATTTAATATTCTAACTCCCAAAGACTGAAGTTACCTGCTAAGAGTAATACAAGAAAGGAAAGAAGGAAGGAAGAAAATATCACAAAACAACCAGAAAACAAACAACAACAATGGCAGGAGTAAGTCCTCACTTATCAATCATAACATTGTATGACTACTGGAAAAGAAGTAGAAAAAAGTAACATTAAATGTAAATGTACTAAACTCTCCAGTCAAAAGATATAGAGTGGCTGAATGGATTAAAAAATCAAGATACATTGATCTGTTGCCTACAGGAAATAGTCTTCACCTGTAAAGACACACAAAGACTGAAAATAAAGATATGGAAAAAGATATTCCATGCCAATGGAAACCAAAAAAAAAACAGGAGTAGCTATACTATTTTGTCTATGTTAGACAAAATGTATTTCAAAACAAAAACTAT